>OZ001261.1:11775319-12975319 GCA_963924015.1 Macrophya annulata
CTAGTTCAGAATTATGACAATTATCGTCTAAACCAGTTTTTTGACAGCTCTCATTTACACTTCATCCCCTATAAGACAATTGACCATCTTCAGGACAGCTCAACTCTCATTGACTTAGGTATAGTAGATGATATGGAAAACTTTATTGACTACGGTCAACATGAGGTTCCATTTCTTTCAGCCCACGATCTTATCCACGTTAACTACAACCTTAAAGTAGAACGTAGCGGCTCTCGTGATTTTTTCTGTCGTAACTTTAGAGGCATAAATGTTGAGCGTCTTTTCAAAGATATCGATGAGGCGGTCTGGCGAGAGTTTTTTGACGCTAATACCCTTGAATCTAAGGTCGAGATCCTCGACTGTGTAGTCACTAGCGTACTTGACCATCATGCCTCAATGAGATGTGTGAGAGCCAAAAATCGCCCAGCACCTTGGCTCACCCTTGACGTCAAAGCCTCGATGATAAAGGGAGATAGAGCACGTAGAGTTTGGAAAAGGAACAGGAGTAATTCTGCTCTTCACTCGGTTCAAAATACTTCGGAACAGGGCGCAGGCGATGGTCAGAGAAGCCAAATCCTCGTATTACATTGATTCTTTTCGTGCTTTGAGCAATATTAGCTCAATTTGATAAAAATTGCGACAATTGTGATTAATCCCCGCGAAGAAATTAAATACTCCAATACATCTATAGACAAATGAGTTGACCGCATTTTTTATGTCGGCACGTGGGAGAAGTAAAGGTGCCTCGACTGACCCGTACTATATCAGAGAGGTTGGAGTATGACGAGAAATTTTATTTCAAAGATATCTCATACAAAAGCCTCATAGGAGCCCTCAGCCATTCCAAACCGAGCGCAATAGGAAGCGACGGTATCTCTAGTAATGATGTTAGAATCGCGTTGCAAAGTCTTCGAGCTCAGATCCACCACCTTTTCTCATTCTCGTTAACACATGAAATATTTCCTAAAAACTGGAAATCTCGCTGATAACACCTATCCCCAAAGTGAAATCGCCGGTCTTCTGCGGCGACTAGCGGCCGATTTCCGTTCTTCCTGCCCTCTCCAAGACACTTGAAAGAATCATTGTAGACCAGATCACACAATTTTCGAATTTTTTTCATTCGAAAAAGGTTTTTTCGATCCGTATCAATCCGTATATCGTAAGGGTTTCAGCACGAGCACAGCGCTTCTTCGAATGACTGATGACGTAGAACGAGCAGCTGACCAGCGCAAAGTGACGGTCGCAGTTTTCTACGACTTTTCAAAAGCTTTTGATAGGGTTCGGCAAGATACTCTTTTCTCCAAATTGACGGATATGAAGTTCTCTAATTCAGCACTCACGATGGCGGTGCTCATATTTAACAGGGAGGTGGCAAGCCGTTCGTAACTTTTTCGGAAACTCCTCCGAATGGTTAAGGATCGAGAACGGAGTTCCTCAGGGCTCGGTCCTCGGGCCCCTCTTATTCTTTATTTATGTTTCAGATCTGGGCAAGAGTCTGAAGCATTGCAAGAACAACATCTATGCGGACGATACGGTCTTCTATCTCCACTGCATGCCTAGCAAACTCACGGCAGGCATCCAACGGGTCAACGAGTACGTAGCGGCTTTCAGTGTGTGGATACTTGAGAATGGCCTACTCCTCAATGCGGAAAAGACAAAGGTCATGGTGATTGGAACTCCAAGATACATCTACACGATCGATTTCAAGAATCGCATACCTATTACGGTCAACTCCACCTTACTACCGTACTGAACGATGGCACGCTATCTTGGGATTACCAATACAAACAAGCTACAGTGGCACTCGCATGTTGAAGAGACTCTGAAAAGATTTTCACGACACTCCACCAACTCCGCATCTAAGCAGTCTAAGCGCTTAAGGTGATTCTATCCCAGGGCGCCAAATACATCAACTCTTACTTTTACTCTTAACGAGATGCGTCTGGTGGGGTTCTCGGAGATTTTCTTAGGTACTTCTTTAATTCACTTTGTTGGTTCCTTTAAATATCTTGGGGTGGTCTTTGACAGCACATTGGGATGGACAAAGCATGTTCCTCTACTCCGAAAGTAGGCAGCTAGAGTACTATATTGCATTTGTATGAACTACGGTAATCTTGGTGCATTGAAGCGCCGTTTGGTTGTCGCCTTAGTCTTTCCTATTTATGATTATTGTGCGCCAGTGCTGACTAATCTGACCGCGAAACTAGAGCATTCACTGTGTAGTAATGATTCGATACCTAACAGGTGTAAAACCACTACTTATGGATAGAAATAAAGGATGAAAGGTGGTTGGTAACAATAATAAAAAAGACAAATATACACAGATATGAAGTGAACGTTACGATTTATACTTTATTGTAATATTTTAGCAGAATTGCAAACAACTTCAATAGTTCAATTAAAAGAGATTTTAAATTTTAGAATTTCTATTCGAACGCTATGAACAGTATGTGATACTTTGTACACAGGTCTTGAAGATTATAAAAGTGTCGTCGAATTGGTATAAGCACAAATCTCATGATATTCCAAAATTCGGCAGTTGATACTTAGTAAACTATAGACGATACAGGACAACACATCACTCTATAATAAATGTAAAGACATTTATGTTGGCAAAAGAAATAATACGGTCATGAATGGCGAGTGAGACAATACATGTGACCGTATGAAATTTACATTAAACACTAATAACACGTAATATAAAATCCGGAAAGTCTTTTAAAATACTAATGACACATTATACAATATGAAATGCTATCTTGACCGCATGGTCGGGAGTCTAGTAAATTGCACGGGTGATACTTATGTGATTTTAAGAGTAAATTTTGCGGAGCTCTGTTTTCACAACCGCACTACTCCACGATCCATCGGCAAGAAGAAAGATTTCGTGTCGCTACGGTACAACAGCGACACTTAGCGAGGCTAATTATTACTTGTAACATTGGTGTGAATGAGGGGCGCCTCATTTGAATTGTTCGCTCAGCACAGTGTGTCTCGCTAAGTGCCTGCGTGCCTTTTCTGCTTCGTTTGCTGCATGATGCCAGTGTTTCGAGGCATAGGTGGAGCTGCGGTAGACTTAGGCCTTTTAATCGTCGCCTACAGCTGATAGGATGCGCTTTCTATATAAAGTAGTTTGTCTTGGCCAGCCTGGGCACTATGGAGAAGAGCTTCGGCCTTGAGCAAACCTGGCATCGCGCCGTGACCCAGCACGGATGAATACATATCTTGTTCCTCCGGCGCGTACGGTTTCATTGCAGAATCCCTTTCTGACCGCGGAAGTTCGCTTCTGCAGATTTTGTGCTGCCTGACGTAACCTCTGCGTCTACCCTTACCAATTTTCGGTTGCCCTGTTACTCTGACTTGATGTCACTGGAGGTACAGGAAGTGGATCCGTCACGTCTTGTTCCTTGATGTGCCTAGTATGCACTCTATGTTTTTTCTTTTATCGTACTGTTTCTATTATTTTACTTTTATTTCACTCTACTTTTTCATATTACTTTTTTCAATTTTGCTTGGTTATGTTTTACGTATCTTATTTTGTTTCATTTTATTGTATTACTATTGTTACGGTACTTATGCTTATGCTCCATATTTATTTATTATTAATTATTTTTTATTATTTTTATTTTATTCTATTTTTTCTTTTCTTCACTGTTATTTCCTTTTCTAATTTTTTCAAAAGATCTTTTTGTAGGTCATCCTGTATGAAGCCTGCAGCCTTATGGAGCAATGCTCCAAGGTCAAATGAATATCGTTCTATTCTATTTTATTCTATTCTATTTTGGGATGCAACCTCTCAATAAAAACGGCCGCTCGAATGATTGTAATTTCAGGGTTGTTACGCAAACTGAAAAATCTGGAAATCTGGAAAAGTCAGAGAATTCCACCTGCACTGGAATAGTCATGGAACAGTCAGGGAATTTCGTGCATGACTTGGAATTTCTACAATTTCTGATAAAAAAAAAATGTCAATTATCGGCCTATCCGATGTTTGCGGTACTCCAAATTGTCATAAATTTATTTTCTGACTTTTTTACTGTCACACTATTGTTACGTGCGCAACCTGTATTTGCACTTTTTCTTATGACTAAAATCTTTGTAATAGACTTTTCATTTTTTTCAAATAATCAATTTCATTCAAACATACTATTTCAATTATTTCAATTTCATAAATATTCAATTTCATTTCGATTTAAATTATTATTTCAACATTATCTTTTCAAACCCTCATTTCAATCAATAAATTATTTTAAAAACTCGGGTTGCGTGCGAAGTAAATATGAAGAATAAACATCCCTCGCTCTTAGGAATATTATATTACCCTAAGACTAAACATTTCGGACCTTCCAACTTAATAGATAATGAGGCCTGGATAGCGTCACCTAGAGTGGGTGGCGTGGGTCGAGCCGATTCTGGGAACCCCCGGGCTACGCTTGCCCCACGCTACCCATACTAGAATAGTAGTACAAATAGGTGTAGAGTATCTCTCTCTCTTATTGCAGAAAAACTGCATTTATTAAAAAATCTAGTTATTTAATTATTAAGAATTTAACATATTCATGATCTGCAAATTATATGGATTCTGGCAAATATTAGTTTTATATTAAAATCAAGAATTAAATTAAAATGGGTATAATAAAAATGAGTTAGTATGGGTTGACCATGGCTGAGGCCTGAAACGTTGGGGGCTGCGCAACGACTTACCGCCTACGCCTGGCCCTAAGTAGTCCCCAAACCAATCAGGCGACAATTAGTAACTAAGCAGGGCCCTAATTGGTCAATTTGAATGCGCATTGATACATGCAAGCGTCATAATTGCAGGGACCTCGGTGTCTTCGGACCGGGTTCAGTGTCTTTCTTCTGGCAAGTCGCGAAGAGCGTGGATGTATAGGCCCGTGTACTAACTAGAGCCGCGAGTTGTACTCAATCTTTTCTTTTGTCAAGTGGTAGTGCAAAGGACTCAGTACCCGTTAACTTAAATATAAATTTTCATTTACATCTTTAAAATAAAATATCATAAAGATCTTTCTTCTGGCAAGTCGCGAAGAGCGTGGATGTATAGGCCCGTGTACTAACTAGAGCCGCGAGTTGTACTCAATCTTTTCGTTTAGTCAAGTGGTAGTGCAAAGGACTCAGTACCCGTTATTTAAAATATAAATTTTCAATCACATTTCTAAAATATAACAACCGAGAAATAATCTAAACAGCTTAGTGTTCCGGTAAATTACCATAATCTCAGTGCAAGGATACACTTAATTCAATTTTCTTTTTGCTATTTTATTTTATTCAATATTGATAATTTCTGACTTTTTAATTTAAATTTCGCATTTTGGCATAGACCCCTTCTGGATCTACGTAGGGTTGGGAACTCTAGCCTATTTATCAAACTAAACTACGAATTGTTTAAACTCAGTGCAACGAACAGTTAATTCAGCGTAAATCTTTCATTAACTTTCTGATCACCACTCTTTCTGACTTTATCACTAGCTTCACTTCGCTAAACATTTAAAACCTAAAATATAGTGTAAAAGACAATTTATTGAAAGACGTTGAGACTTGTTAAAAGATTTGTGAGGTTCTTGCAAAGGTGAGAGCGACTGACATAATTCAACATCCCCTAGCGTCCCAGCCAACGCCAGGTCAACCAAGGCTAAGTTTTCCTTTGTTTCATACATAAAATCGCTCACATAATTTTCTCAAAATATTTCTATAAATTGTAAGTATTCCAGAATTCCTATGGTCTTGTATGATTATGTATATGGTTCTCTTTACCTAAATTTTGTAGTCAGAAGAAATAACCGTACGGGTCATTTTTATGGTATCTTGGATAAAGCCCTAGACCCGAACAGGGGCCACTTAAAAGATTTACTTTCTTTCTTCTTTTCCTTATATCTTCGTTTTATTATAAGACAATAATTACTTATTATCATTCACTACACAGTTCTAACATAAATTTAGGAATATATATATATATATATATATATATATATATATATATATTTATATATATATATATATATATATATATATATATATATATATATATATATATATATATATATTTATATATATATATATATATATATATATATATATATATATATATATATATATATATATATATATATATATATATTTATTTATTATATATATATATATATATTATTATTATATATTATTATATTATATATTATATATATATATATATATATATATATTATTATTATTATTTATTATATATATATATATATATATATAGCTTTTATTTTATTACTTAGTTTAAACTTTTTGGGATACCTTTATTAACCTTGGGTAAAACCCTGATCCCAGTAGGGGCGTCTGTCCGTTGTATACGGAGTAATAAATATTGACTATCGTTAACTATACCGGTTTCAAATAATATAAATAACTATCTAGTTAATAGTAATAATCAAGTATAATAGAGAGAGAGAGAGCTCCTTTAATCCTTTGTTGTTCTTAATTCAGATTTTCATATAATTATCCCATGTTAATTTTCACATAGTTTTTTCTGCATCATACTAACGTGCGAATCGCGAAAAGGCATTTCCTTTTGTTTTTCAATCTAGTCAGCTTGTTATTAGTTCTTTGTTTTATTAGTAAAAAGCCTTCACGATCCCCACGTCAGTACCCACTATTATAGTTTTTCATATACTTATATAGTTTATGATTATTAATCCTAACCTCAATTCACCTTTTGTTAAACTTGGGTTTGGCTGGTTGTTTTTGAAAGAATATACGATCGCTTTTACCAGCCATATTTTCATATATTATGTGTATTACTCACAACCCTCCTTTTGTTTTTCCTGATTAGCCTCAACTTTAGATTTAGACTTTTAAATCGAGCCCTGTATAGGACTAGGCGGCAACGATCCCATTTACCGATCTATTATATGGTAGATCTTTTCTTTTCTTTCCTTTAATTTACTTTAAAGATACTATTATTTTCGAAACTTGTGACGGATAACAATAATTTTCTTTCACTTTGTTAACGGGTAGCCTCGTTGATAATTTGTTCGAATATTAAAGACCACACTACCGCCCGTCACACTATGCTGCTGACTATGCTATGCGACTTCAACTACATTTTTATGTGCGGTACGCAGCAATTTACTTGTTGATTCGAAGCTGGAAGATGTGCTCGGAGTGGGTGAGCTGTCTCAACTCCGTACGAACCAATGGTTTGCGGCCCGTCGCGCTCGAAAATGTAGCTTTGCAGAATACACTGTAGAAGGCGCTGTAAACCTAATCAAACACAGTCATGATTCATCAATAACGCGACGCAACTAACTTCGTTTGTAGCAGTTGTTTTAGAAATCCCCGGCCAAGCAATGTAATTCTATGTTTTGTTTAAGCAGATTACGATTTTTATCGTAAATTTAGTAGGTAAGTTTATATTTCGCCTTCATTTATACAAAATAGTTTTTTAGAAACATATTAACCTTACATTGTTCTCTGACTTCAAGTCATACTTGTATTTTTGGCATTATCAAAATTATACATACAAACCAATTCTAAAGCTTTTTCGACTATACCTGCTAAATTTTTGTTTAGTTAACACTACGTGCGACATCGCAAAACACCCTATTAGGTATTTACATTTTTCGGGCAGCATCATTATTTATATTTTTCAGGTTGAATAACTGACATCGGCAAACAAAAGGAGATCTTTTAACCCAGTATGGATGGAGTGTGAGGAATTCGCACCTTGGCTCCAACAAAATAAAAATGATAAGTTTTCAGCATATTGTGAATTATGTCGGAAGAATTCTTCATTGAGCAACATGGGTAAACTTTCATTATTAAACCATATGAAAAGAAAAAAACATGCACAGACTGTGTTGAACAGAGTTTACTATACTATACTATACTTCATGTACTATAACATCGTTTATTAAGTCACCGCCTACAAATCAACAAGAATTGCAGGTATCTCAAGAGCCACAAGAATCTGGAGAAAATTTTAAAGATGACAAGGACAGCTTTGTTGAAACAGTGGAACAGATTCCTGCAATCCGTCAGCCTAAAGCTAAAGTTTTAACTCAGTACTTGGCAAAGGAAAACGTGACATAAGGCTGAAATTATTTGGTGCCTATACACTGTTTGAAATCACATTTCGATGTCTGCTGCAGGAAGAGCAACTGAAACTTTCAAATTAATGTTCCCGAATAATGAAATTGCCCAAGGCATGAAAGTGCAACGAAGTAAGTTAACCTACATCATCGTTCACGGCTTGCCATTTTTCTGTCTAAGTGTGCATAATAAAATTTCCGAGAGTTCTTGTTATGCAATTACTTTTGATAAGTCTCTAAATAGAATGTCGCAATAAGAACAAATGGATATATTCATTAGATACTGGTGTAACGGCAAAAAATCAAGCAATAACCCGATAAATGGGATCATCGTTTCTCGGTCACACAAAAGCTTCGGATCCTTTAACAAATTCTGAAAAAACAACCGGGGCAGCTTGTCTTGAAAAAAATGGTTCAAGTTCTTATGGATGCACCCAATGTTCATTTTAAGGTTCTAAATGATTTTAAAAAAAAGAAAAACTTGTCTGATTATTACTGTGATAATAGTAGGTTGTGACGTCGGGGTTGATTATCCCCCTGCGTCACCGGATGGGCACTGCTTACCTTAGGACCGAGGAGGAGATTGTTAGGTCAAGTCAATTGTTGGCACTTTTGTAACACAATCTTTTATATTTTTATTGTTATTTATTATTTATATGTATAACTGCACAAGCTTTTAGGTTTTTACTTCACTAGGGTTTTTGCTTTACTGAAGCAATGTTATCTCTTGCACTAACGTGCACCTTCAGGCAAGCGGCAGCTTCCCCTCCCCGAATGTGGAAACTGCTTGGTTGCAGTTCCCACGGGCTGGGCAGTCCCCGCTTGCCATCAGGAATCCAATATCACGTGCGATTCGGAGACCGCGAGGTCTCCGGACGTCACAAGGTTCTTTCAGCTGGGAAACTGTGGTATACATACCGTACACAATGCTCTCAAAAATGCAATTAAAGCTAGTCAGTGGCAAATAGTTGAATTTCTGAAAGCCATTTATTATTTAATTAAAAAAGTCCCAGCACGAAGAGCTAATGATATTCAATATACTGGCTCAACTGAATTTCCGAAGAAATTGTGTGCCATCAGATGGGTTGAAAATAAACAAGTCGCAGAACGTGCATTAGATGTTTGACCTGATTTAAGGGGAGGGGATACCCTTGCCGGGGTAATTTTAATGTACTTATTAAAGAGGTTGGGATGAGTGCGGTGATTAATGGATGTAAATGAAGTTATACACCATTGAATGGTATGTTATTCTCCTTCATTTTGGCGGGTCAAACATTAAAAAAAATTGAAAAACACGTGAGAGATTGCGGAGTGAAGGTGACGTTGCGATTTTACGCTTGCCCGCAGTTATCGCAGGATTGCGTCAGAGTCCTTCGTCTGAAACACAAAATAGACATATCTTCACACTAAGTACACTTACAGTTCTGGTCTGAACTAGATTTATGCTTGTATATGCCGCAGTTTGGAAGAAATGAGTTTTTGAAACCATTTGTTGAATTTTGGTTCATTTTTATAATTATTTTTGGCTATGATCCCGAAAGTCTAGTTCGGAAGTTGGCGGTTCTAGTTCAGACCGGAACTGTAAGTGTACTTAGTGTGAAGATATGTCTATTTTGTGTTTCAGACGAAGGACTCCGACGCAATCTTGCGATAACTGTGGGCAAGCGTAAAATCGCAACGCCACCTTCACTCCGCAATCTCTCACGTGTTTTTCAATTTTTTTTAATGTTTGATCCGCCAAAATAAAGGAGAATAACATACCTTTCAATAGTGTATAACTTTATTTACATTCATTAACCACCGCACTCATCCTAACCTCTTTAATAAGTACATTAAAATTACCCCGGCAAGGGTATCCCCCCCCCCACTTAAAGAAATTCGTAGTGAGTATCGAAGACGATTAAAAAAATTTCAAGCCAATAGTTATAAGGTAGTTGTGGATAATTTGAAAGACCCACTTCTGGAGGCGAAACTATCATTTTTTTACAAGCTAGCCGCACAAATCGAACTCTTTTTGACCACTTTCCAGTCAGATGAGCCCATGGTTCTATTTATTCACACTAAGTTATCAATAATACTAAAGAATCTTACGAAAAGATTCATGAAAAAGGATACACCTACTAGAGAAAGATCTGATCTCTAAGATTACGAGATCTCTATGAAAACGTGTTCTTGAACGTACGTTGTGCATTACTTTTGATATGCATATGTATATCACAATGTTCATCTAAAATTGCTCTTACAAACTCTGCTAGGGTGGGCGTTATTATTGAGAGGTTCACACGCAAATATAATTTGAGTATGGAGATTAAGTCGGAGTAGGAGTAGTGCGCGAGAGAGAAACTGGGAAAGCGTTCTTATTGAGAGGTCGGACTGTACTATACCAGCGTTTTATATTTCATGTCCTTCAATAAGCAATATAAAATATACCAGTGTATTGGATTTCCAATGCATTTTTTAAATGAAGCTATTTATGTTCATCAAACTCATTATGCTTATGTTGTAATGTCCTATCATATCTATTGTAACTTTTTGGTGAGTTTTTAAGATCTAAGCTCGTGGAAACTACCAAAGTTGCGTGGGATCTTTGCCACAGCAATCGATGGTTATTTAATTTTATTCAATTTGAAATTAATTTCCGGCTCCTGGAGGTGAGAGTGTTACCTCTGTTAGTACGTTTACCTATTACGACGCAGATTTACACCGTTGCCGCGTTCCTAACTGTCAGACCAGGGGTTTTACGCCGTGGCTGCACACCAGACGCGGACTCAGGTGATCTTGCTATCTGACGCAAGCTTTGACACCGTTGCAGTATGCTTAATACGCCGTTGTCGTTGCTGCATTCTGAGCTATCTAATAGATGTTAGTAAATCTGGATTAGGCAGCACAGAATAACAAGTGTCGAATCAGTTCTAAATGAAATTTCGATTTAATAAATCCAATAAATTGAGATGCTACACAATAATGCAAAATCTTAGTTCTCTAATCCTCACTTAACCTAATTCTTCGAACAATATAGCCAAAAAACTAGAGCAGAACGCTCGTTAATCTGTTGATATCTCTAATACTTTAAATGTCTCACTCACCATAAACACCCAACATGTTGCACTCTTATCGAAATGCACTATTTCTTATCTCGGGTAAAGCCACCCACATTTTACGATGTATTGTACATACTATATACTTGAGTATGTTTTTTGTCACATTTTCCGATCATTATTCGTAGATGGGAGAAATACCCGGTAAACGGGCGAATACTTCCCGGTACGTTTTTGACGGATACGAGTATCACATTGATATGATGTCTCCAGATAACTATCGTTGCGCGACGCGAGCTTCGACAAGTTGTCGAGGAACAGCAAGGGTGGACGAACACGGCCGTGTAAACGTACACAAGCCCCATGAAGGGCATGCACCTAATCTTACCATAGTGCAGGAGGCTGCGATACGTCGAGAGACGATAGACTTGGCCACGCGGACAAACAATGATTTAAAACATATTTTTGATGCTGTCTGCAGGAGGTTTATTTTTTATTCTATAAATAATCTACGATAGAATAATCTGTAAAATTTATTCGTTCAGAACTATCCGTCAATGAATTTTACTATCTCGGAAAAAACGTATTATAAGCGGTCAACGCCGCACTTTCATCTTGCCTAACTTAATGATTAATACCTTACGAAAATAATATCGGTCGATGTTTGGATATGTACGATTCATTAAGTCCCAATTTGATTACAGGAATCCTGACATTGCACCAAAATTTTCATATAACAATATCAAAGCTGTAAGGCAACGAGCGCGCGGGAAGCTCGGGCCGGTCATACAGGGGAGCTTGCGCGAACTCGCCACTGCTCTAATTACGTATGCCCCCAGCCAACAAATTTACCGCGGCATCGTCAAGGTTGACGATGGGTCCGTCGCCTTACTTTCTGCTCGTCAGCCGATTTTACTAGCCCTCGCCGCAGTACATGATGTATACATAGATAGGACCTTCAACGTACACAAGCATGTGCAATAATCATAATTATAAAATTAATTTTAGGAGTATATTGACTATAATATGTGTACATAGGGGAGACTAGGATATGACGCCCCCCACCTCCCTCCTGCCTCCAAAATTTAGTTGAAAAAATAATTTTATATAAAAAATATGGATACGTCATTCGAGATTTTTTCAATATGAGTGAAATAAAAATACGTACAGTAATTGAAATCAACAAAACTAATTTATAAAACATTTTTTTTTTTCAATAATTTTTTCAGGGAGGCCATCACACCCCGGGTTTTTTTTTTATTTTTTTTTTTTTTGTTCTAAGTAGATCCAAGCAATTTGTATCCAGTACTCAAAAGCCACAAGAAATAATTTCTCGGTTAGGGGGGCCGTCGCGTCGTGCCTCGGTCTCGCCCGCATGGCTCTGATTGAAATTTGTGAGCTGTATTACCAGCTCGTAAAACAACATTCTAAAAATGTATTTATTATACTTCGTCAGATTTCACGAGCACAGTTTGACATTGAACGGGTGAAATAATTTATGAACAATTGTTACGAGTATGCACGTAACTTATTAACGGTGCATTAGACTTATAATTAATTTGGGTTCGAGTATTGACACTCATCTTACTCCAGAATAGCGTTCAAATTTGAACATGACTTCTGCAGGTTTAAAAAATTACTTGTTTCCAGATGGCACTGTACCATCCACCCGTTGCCCAACTAAATATGGTCCACATACGCATCATGGACACTGTATGTTTCAGTATTATATTTTTACACGTAGATAAAATATTAATGCCACGTGGTTCACAGGGGATTGCTGCTGTGTACGTATTATGTAGTGCGAAAACCAGGTCGCTTTATTCGGCGATATTGTCGAAGATCGCTGACCTGGTACCGAACCTTGTCGGAAATTTATGGTTCGTGCTAGGGGATTACGAGCGAGCCGCAATGGGGGCCATACGAGAAGTATTTCTCAGGGCCAGCATTCATGGATACTGGTTTCAATTTAATCAAGTAAAGCATATTACACAATATAATATAGGTACATCAGGGTGGTCCTTATTTTGGGAATTTTCCGAATTTTTTTCCATGATGGTCCTAAATCGGTTTCAAATGGATGAAAAAGCTCCTGCCAAATTTGAGCTCGATATTTTAATTTTAACCTGACCCCCCCCCCCCCCCCTCCCCCCTCCGGCAATGGAAGTTTCAAATGGGAAATAACGTGTATTTTATACTGTCAATTATTTGAACATTTTTCTTACCCAGTAAAAATTAATGTAAAAATTTGAAGGGCACAAATATTCGTCATAGTGTAAGGTATAATTGCAGTAGTATATCAATTTTTGTTTTCATCCATAATTTCTAGAGTTATGATCTGTAGGAATAACAATTACTATCTAACAAATATGAGTTGGAAATTTAAAAAAAAAATAATAATATAGGTACTACTGCAATAATATTTCATACTGTGAGAAATATTTGTGCAAAATTTCAACATCTTACATTAATTTTTGCTAGATTAAAACAAATGTTCAAATAATTGACAGTATAAAATACACGTATTTTTCCATTTTGATTTTGTTTGCTGGGGGGGCCAGGTTAAAATTAAATTGTCGAACTAAAGGTTGGCAGAATTTTTTATTATCCATTTGAAACCGATTTAGGACCATCATGGAAAAAATTGGTAGATTCCCAAAATGAGAGCCACCTTAAGGTACACCTAGTACATTGCGATATGAGCTCACAATCAGAAATAATCAGGTAATTGAACAAGTCCTGTGTAGAACTGAATTGGCGGCAACGAATCGCCGCCAAGTATCCACCAGTCGGCACGTGTATAATAAATTCACCTGAGAAAACAATTGGAAAGAAATCACAAATCAAAACAAAGTTTTTATAGGTACTCAATATTATTGGACCGGTAAGTAAAGGTGTGATCCGATAGGTATTGATTGTATTTGTCAAGTTGTAGGACAAATTAGGGTAAAATTTTAATTTTAAAAGAACCTGAAAACAAAATCCATAGCGTATTTCAATTAATACGGATTCAAAATCTAACTTGAAAGAAAAAAAGATGATGCATCGTAATTTCGAGCTGCTGATCAACATTTTTAGCACACTACTTAAGAAAATATTTTCTCGTATTTAAGAAATTCTTTTTCACACCAGGTGCAAATGTGGGTGAAGTTCCCGTAGACCTATCCATATGTTGATATGTATTTTTTAAATTGTTTACCACATGTAACAGTCTTCTTGATTATTTCCAATGATTTTTGATTTCAACAAGCCCTTCTATGCCGTTGAGGCGTTTGGGATTGACTAACGTACAAACGTCAATCTTACCCATGGCGCCATCGGATAGTTTTGAGGAAGGCCTGCGTATCTTGGCGAATATAGCAGACGAAGTTGCGGTACATCACCCGGCAATATTGCAGCTTATGAAATATCTCCGCACCCAATGGGGTCCGTTGTCGGAGGTCGTCAGTGTACAGAACTACCCGGTACGCACCAACAACCTCGTGAAATCGTTCCACAACAAGGCCAAACGCAAGTTAGGAGGCCTCCACCCGAACGTGTGGAAATTTATTGTTATATTGCAATTCATTTTTGCACTTCAAAGTTTAGGTACTTCATATACATGAATAATAGGTATTCTGTTGATATCGGTAAAGCTTCTGTAATGTGTTCAATTTATGCATATACAGAGTATCTAGTGGAGTTGATGGTAAATCAAGAGCTGGATTTACAATGGTTGCAGAACGGAGACCGCACCAGACGACCCCGAACTCGGCATAATATGGCATAAGACGTGCTCATAAGAGATGCCCAACATGATCTGAGTAACGGAAGGTAATGCCATTGTAAAGGTATCACTACTTCAGAATTTTTTACAATCATTCATAGAATGGGATATTATGATATCTCGTAGTAACAGCTTTTTTCTATATTCTATTAGCGTCTTATGAATGACATTTGACAAGGGATTTTTAGTCTTCTCTCAAGGTACACTCTATCGGATTTTTTACGCCGGTGTGCCATGCGAACAACTCGCATCCAAGTTGTACGAGATGATGAGGAAGAGTTAGGTTGGTAACACAAAGATTATAAGTTTTATGCATGCTGAAGCTATAGACAAGCTTATAACATCACCTTTTGAACCCCATAGATGCAGCTGAATTGGTCGAGCCTAGCATAATGGCTCCTGGCGATGCTCGACTGGAAGAGCCAAGTAAGATTATTGACTATTTGTGCGATTTTAATGTTCTTGTCGGATAAGTATAAATTGCTTGTTATGTACTAACTACTACTGGACCATGAAAAGAAGAATTTACTTTAGATCAACGGGGTGGCAGGCGTAGTAGTAGGCCTAGCCCCAGAGCGGTACGTGCCGATGCGAATGCACCCCCGGTACCTCAACATGGAGATCGCGGCCAAGGTCGAAGCCATCGTCAGGTTTCACCTTTAAGGCCTGCAGTTGCAGAGCCAGGTGAGTGATGATCTGATTATGCTAACACTAAATTTTGACTTGCAATTATATTTTGGAAACTATCTATCAATATTAGGGTGTGTCGAAATAAAACGTAAGTATTTTATTTTATCGCTGCTGATACTGAAAATGATGGATTTTTATGTAAAAGAGCTTCTCCCTAAAGGAAGGACCGGTAACTCAATTTCGAGTGGTTTGTCAAATGGAATTCTTATTTCCCATATGCTCAGCACTGGAATGAAAAGAAAATTTATCACTCCAAGAATCAGGACATGATTGAAAATTAGGATTTTCGGATCCGTTCTGGTCTCATTTTAGAATTAAAGGAATAAGTTATCTATAAGAAAGTGGGTGGGCTTCGAGATAAAGCGTTGTAAGTCATGGGATGGCCAGTAAACTATTCCTTAAAAAGTAGGGGCTTTTCCCGTTTCAGAAGAAGCGTTTCAGCAATTTTTTTTTTTTTTTATTAATTTATGTAATTTTGACAATTACTATAAAAATTTGTTTCTGGCAACATTATTTTCATTCAGTAAATTACAAATATTGATCCCACGGCGATCTAACCGAGTTTTGCCTTGCTAATTAACCGATACCAATTTTCTGCTTTAGATATCGACGATCCACCTCCGGCAGAACCCGAGGCCGAGTCCGAAGCAGAACGTGAACGTGATGAGGTGGAAATACCGCCAGGTTCCTGTAACGTTTGCGTATTGGCACCTGCGACGCATGCTTTTATCCCATGTGGGCATAGATGCGTTGCACCGCTTGTGCGGAGCGCATAACTGTCCGGTGCCCACTGTGCAGGACAGGATTCACTGGAGTATTCCATATACGAATTTGAAAAGAAAAGAAAAAAAATTAAAAAATCGAAAAAATGGCTGAAATCTTATATACACGCCTAATATAAGATGATGTAAATAAAATAATATAAAAATATTTGTCAGTAGTCCGCGTATCGTTCACTATCAAAACCTATATATTATACTAATTTCTATTTCCTTATTGTATAACTTCCATAATTTGAACTTGAATGCATACGTATTTCATAAACAGCACACTCTATTCTGATGAACATTATACTGATATTTAGGATGGTCATAAATTTTCAACTGAATTTTTTCGAGGTGATTCCAAAAATTTTCAAGTGACCTCATTACGAGAAAAGATAGTATCTCGAACAATGCCAGACTCATTATTAGTGCATTAATACTCTTACTTGAGACGCTGAACAAATCATGTACGGCGTGTTCTGTTTTAATAACACATGAGGGGGCCTATTAACGAACGGGGAGCCAATTACCACCATATTACACATTTCGTGCAGGCTTTGGATGTATGTGAATTATTGGATCTATGGACTTTCCGAAGTTTGTGTCACATTCTCCTTCTATTCCTTAATTCTTTAGAAATTATAATACTGCTTTGAAATAGGCTTTAATCATTTCGCGTCAAGTAATATGGTACTCCGATCCTTGATCTTCCGTGACGTGAACTTTATTTTGGGTAACAAGCGGGGTAGAAATGCCTGTTACGAATATATGTTAATAATATTTTATGCATAAGTAGGTACTATCAAAATACTAAGATCCTGAATGTATCACAAACCTCGATTTTAATTGGTTTTTGAGAAACAAAAGCAAACTCAAGAATGTGGTCATTTTTTTCCAACTGTTGACCGACCGATTTGTTTGAAAATTTATTATGTTATTGAGGGAGTCAAGATCTTTTATAGACACAATGGACAGATTTTCAACTCAATAAATTCACGATAGAAAAAAATTATTTTCTCTTCAATTTTTGTTTTTCACTGTAATACCTTTCGAGTAAAATTTTGGAACTATTATTTTCACATTCCTTATAGACTCCTCAATATCTCATATTTTTTTCATAGTCTTCGCGACGGCACGCCGTAGTAAAAAAAAAAAATGAAAACCATTTTTGTTTTTCCCAGAAATAATGAATTTCACACAATGTGAAAAAATGTTGTTACAACTTCCAATGTATGTAGGTAAATTATTTCAGTATATCATTTATATAAAAATGAAAGTACGCTTTGCAATAATATGGCTGAAACTTGTTTGTTTGTTTGTTTTGAGCATTAACGGGGCGCTCAGTCCTACAGGAGCATTGTGCCCGAGTCCGTGAGGGTCATGGTATGTAGGATATGAGGCGAGGTCCGCCAGTTCCGTGAACCGTAGCAGACTGCCCATCCAGTCTCCTCTGTACTTTAATTGCCGGTGAAGGCCGTACCGTGGGCCTCCATGCGAGGTCCCTCGAGCCCCTGCACCGTACGAACCGGTATATCCTTATGTTACATCTTTTTGAGGCTGCCTGGGGATCAACGTCACCGAAGGGGTCCCGTTCCCGTTGCCGAGCCCGGTGCCCCACCTGCGACGCTGTCCCAGCCACCCACTATATATTTTTTCATTTTTTTTCTAGTGCTTGTGCTGCGGGGGTTAAGGGCCCCTGTCCGTCCTTAGCCCTCCGATAAGCCTCTTCGTAAGAGTCCCTTCGTCGGACGTGGTGAGCTAGTCGTCCCTCTACCCCTCAGCTCGGCACTGGGTGAATCTCCTCCCGGTATCAGTAGGGACGACCTGGGTCAATCCTTACTGTTCCAGTCCCTCCACAGAGAGCCCGGAGTCTAGCCTCTTCACTGTGATTTGAGGGTTGTTAGTGGTTCCCTTATGGGGTCCCACGAGTATATGCAGGGGTGTCGGTCCGCCCCCACAGAGCCTGCTGTGCGGAAGTAAGACTGGATACAATGGGGGTTTGCCTGGCTCCCAAGGGCATCGTAGGCTGCACTGTTCCCCAGTGCCATTTAGCCTTCGGCACGATAGCTCACATCTTGGCTTGGGGATCTGGTCCACAGCCGAGGCCTTAGATCTCCTAGACCGGCTTTTACACCTGCCGGTTCACCTATAGCCCCGACTAATAACCTGGGCGTCCACGTTCCCCGTCTCTTGTCCCGATACACCCTACGGTCGGACGGAAACCTGCGGTCCCCGGTCCTCGAGACATCCCCCGTTAACTTCCCTGGCCGTTCTTCTATCCGCCACCCGGAGACGCGCTCGATTGGTGCTCAACCGTGTTCCCCACACTCCTTTACGGAGATAGGCGAACCCGAGTGAAACATCTTTAATAATTCAGTTATTCTAGAGAAAAAATGGTTTTCATTTCTTTTGAGTATATCTCTCAGTAACATATCAAATTTTCAAACAAATCAATCAAGACAATCCTGAAACAAAAATTACTTGTCATTTACCACGGAAATCAAGACCCGTGCTCAACTGCAGAATGAGCTGAAGGCTTTCCTTTCACCAGAAAGAGATTGGGACCCACTCAGGAAGAACGGACATCTGATCCTAAAGGATTTGAAGTTGCGTCGCATGTATAATGCCATTCTTGTGGAAAATTGGGGCACAAAAGAGCTAACTGCCCATCAATGACCAATAAAGGAAGACCAGAGCCAGCACACAACAATCCGGCTATGAGCAAGCCAACCACACCCTACCAGCCTGTTACCTGCTTCAAGTGTGACGTGAGCCGACACATCGCTTCAAAATGTACCACGTCGGCCGGTAGCTATTCCACGAACAACAAGAATGGTAATACCAACAAACGACGGGTGAATGTTTGTACAGTGGCGAATCCGTCAGGATCTTTGACCTACCGTGATTAATCATTCTCAGTTTGTTCCGATACAGGAGCAGAATGCTCATTAATCAAAGAAAGCATTGCAGCCCAATTTGCGGGGAAAAGGAAAAATAAATTGATAGTCCTAAAAGGTATTGGAAACGTTGGCGTGAATTGTATCATACAAATATTGTCTACTGTAACAGTAAATTGCCATACATTAGAGATTCTATTCCATGTTATCTCGGATGTTTATCTACAGAGCGATATAATGATTGGTCATGAAATTCGCGGCCAAGGATTCGATGCTAATATAACGTCAGATAGTTTCAATCTTGTTGATTGATTGTAATTCGTTAAAGGCTTCTCGAAAGAAAGTCGACTTAACACCTAGAGTTCATCGTTGGTGGACTTTCTCACAGACCTTCGACTTTGAAATTATTTATAGAGAAGGTAGACGTATGGGTCACGCAGATTTCTTTTCACGGAACCCCATCCTGACGCAATCACGTGAAGGGCCTAGTAAAGTCATAGAAAAACGCGTTAATCTAACAGAAATTCCGGACGATTGGCTGCTTGTCGAGCAACGTCGCGATCCTGAGATTTCTGAAATAGTTACAAAGTTAGAGAATGACGAACGTGCGGTAGACCTCACTAAAACGTATGAATTACGATCCGGGACACTCCATCGAAAAATTCAAAGGCGTGGCAAAACGCACTGCTTACCGATTGTACCCCGTGTATTCAGATGGTCGGTAATTAATCATGTCCCCGAGTCAATTATGCACTTGGGATGGGAAAAGACAGTTGACAAGGTTTGTGAGTATTATTGGTTTGAAGGGATGACGAAATACGTTCGTAAATTCGTGGATAACTGTTTTACTTGCAAGCTCTCCAAGTTGAGCTCAGGTAAAGCTCAGGTTAAGCTGCATCTCATACCTAAGACCTGCATCCCTTGACATACTGTCCACATGGATATAACGGAAAAATTGAGTGGTAGGAACGATTCTAAAAAATACGTTATTGTCATGGTAGATGCGTTTACTAAATACGTCTTGTTGTATCACACTCGTAAAATAGATACATCGAACACCGTTAAAGCCCTAAGATATGCTATATCTTTGTTCGGTCCGCCTACCCGCGTGATAGCTGATCAGGGTAGATGTTTTACGGGGAAAGAATTTCAGGAGTTTTGTGCTTCTCAAAACTCCTACATTTAATAGCCACTGGTGCTAGCAAGGCTAATGGTCAGGTAGAACGAGTGATGAGCACCCTTGAAAATATGTTCACTGCAGTTGAGACGAACAGAAATTCATGGCAAGCAGCCATAGATGAAATACAATTGGCGATGAATTGCACTACCAATCGAGTCACTAAGGCTAGTCCGTTGGAATTTTTAATTGGTAAAGTAGCCAGGCCTTTTGGGTTGATGGTTGATGAAGACAGTAAGAAAATTGATATCTCTGATGTACGGCAAACTGCGATTGATAATATTGAAGTTAATGCTAGTTATTATAAGTCTAGGTTTGATAAAAATAAAGTCAAAGTAGTTCCATTTAAAGTAGGAGACTTCGTGCTAATTAAAAATGAAGAGAGGAACCAAACAAAGCTTGATCCGAAGTTCAGGGGTCCATTCATGGTGGCGGAAGTTCTCGATGGTGATAGATATACTTCGAAATCTTTGAGCAGTAATAGAATATACAAGTATAGTCACGAGAGCTTAAGAAAGATGCCAGAAAGCCATATTCCCAGTGAGTTGGACATTTCTGATGATCAAGAAAGTCTTGAGACGGATATCAACGAGATAGGGTCCGTTGAGAAGGACTCTGTGACAGAGTCCGAAGCCACCAGGGGAGAGACCGAGCACTGATGGTTTGGTAGGCCGTACTACTTGCGCCAGGCTGTAGTCGTAACTGCAAACCGGGGTGGTTTGTTCAGCACGCGATGGACAGCTGGTGAGGTGGCGGGGGCCTGAGATGAAGTTTGGAGGCCGCACTACTTACGCCAGGCTGTAGTCGTAACTGCAAACCGGGGGTGGTTTGTTTAGGGCGCGATGGGCAGCTGGTGAGGTGGCGGGGGCCTGAGATAAAGTTTTAAGGTAGAACGATATCTTTTTTGCGGGGCAGGCGATGAGTAGGGTACTCACCGCCTGCCCGGGGTCAGGACCCCGGAGAAAACTCACCCTGTATATACAAAAATCAACCGACAATTAAGGTAATAAATTGATGAAAAAAAAATTAATAGTAGGGGAGAGTGGTTAAAAACCGACCGGTCGTACCATACCGACCCCCCATGTTTCTCAGAGATGGCACGGCCGGCTGAATTGTGAATAGTGTCGATGCAAAACTGTCACGACACAAAAAATTTGTACGTAGATAATCAACTTCAATTTTCATTGTATTCTCCGGTTATCGCGTCATATTGGTTTTGACAAAAGTGAAATTCATTTTTCGGGTGGACGGAACGGATGATAAAAGTGTCTTTTGTTTCTGGAAAAAATCGGAAGGTATGTTATTTTGATCACTTATGGCTTCAGCTTCAACGCACGCTATGGAAATTAGACCGCCTCTATTGCCATAATTAACAGTGAACCTTTATGTGAAGAAAGTCGGGGTGGTCCGAAACCAACCCCCACTTTTAATTGCACCGCAATTATTCATAGGTTGTTTTTGAGGTGCAAAAAGTGATTAAAAGTGATAAAATATTATTTCGCACGTTTTTTCTAGAAATGGGACGTGCATTCGAACCTAAAACCGATTGAAATCTCTACTTATTACTTTGTTCATTCATTTTTGTTTTCTGAAAAAAGGCCTCGAATTGTTTTCAATAAATTCAAAAATTACTCCAGTTCATTCCAAATCGTAGGGTCTTACTTAAAAATTATGATCAAAATGCGAAATTTTGCTTTTTCTCGCGATTCGCTGCAAAACACTAGAGAGTCGGTTTCGGACCACCATTTTTGACATCATCATAATGGATGAATGTATCTACTTTACAATGAATTTACGTTTGTAACAACTAGAGGTTCAACTAACGCTACATTAACCTTAGAAAGCTTTGCAGAAAGTATGATAACTTCAACTATACTGGTTATATTCGAGTTCACTTCTCTCTATAATGAAGACTATGAACCGATAGGAATTTCTTCAGTATTACTTGTGGTTATAACTGCTAAGATGTGCACTGCTATAGAGTATGAGCTTGATTATCATATTTGCGGAATACATCTTTTTCAATATACCTAGTAGTAATAGTTACTAGACAATTATGAGATATGTTGGTACAATTTTTTCTCCGTGTATACGTGTTTTGATTTTTTTGTTCTTGATCTATTTGTACGATTAATTTTTTTATATGATTATAAATTATAATTTATGCTTTAATTTCTGAATCAAATTATACATCAATATAATATATCAAATTAATTTCTAATCAAGACAGAATACTTATTATATATCTATTTCAATAATCTTTCAAATTAAAGATTTACATTATAATTCTTTTTAAAAATAAATAAGCTGACGAAAGTAGATCAATGAAGTTATTGAAGTTCAAGCGAATCGATCAACTTCAACGACGAATCGTAAGCTGACGAACTCAGATGCAGTATGACAATACGTATGAATAGTTGAGCAAGATTTGAATGCCATCTACCCAATTGTATCTATAATCAGTAAATGTGTGAATGAAAGTGTTTGTCTGTTTCCTATGACCTTTGTAACTGCTGAAGTAAAATAATGACGGCAGTTTTTTTCCTTATTGGAAATTTATTACCGATCTGAATCTGAAATCAATACATCACAGATAAAATGGAGTAATCAGATTTATTTATTTCAATAATCTATTCACCTTGATTATTCCTGGAAAGATAATGATTTTCATTGTGACTACTTCTTTAAAATCAGCCCACCAAGTACCACTTGCTTAGAATTTTTTACAGCAATACCTCGTCTGGTAACCATTACCCTCATAACAGGTATGTAGCAAAGGTATATTACAAAACTAATATTTGGTGTTTGACTTTGGATTTTGTCAGTTTAACCAACCACGAGGAGTATTAATCTATAACGGATTATTCTTAGAGATTGGCTTATCGTCAAGCCGGTAATCCTCGTTGTGAATCGTCTCATGTTTATAATAC
Organism: Macrophya annulata; assembly: GCA_963924015.1. Taxonomy (NCBI): domain Eukaryota; kingdom Metazoa; phylum Arthropoda; class Insecta; order Hymenoptera; family Tenthredinidae; genus Macrophya; species Macrophya annulata. The sequence goes on from OZ001261.1 coordinate 11,798,672, forward strand.
TTGAGACCTTGGAATTGCCACGCAGGTATGTCTGATAAAGAAACATCTATCTAAGAGTGAAAAAAAAATTTAGAATAAATCGAGCACAATCATTGTCTAGATGGAGTCGAAGCGAAACACATCGAATTCAACGGATTCATTAGATAATGTAGGTGTTTGGTAGTTATTGAATTTTCTTATACAATTGTGCAGAAATCGGATAAGCATTATTTCTTTTTCAGATGTCAGAAATGGAATTAGATTTACCACGCGTGGTATTTCCCACCCCTTACCCGTGTGGAGGCTGGGTTGGAGTCACGGCGAGCTGACCAACCCAGTCACAGCATGGCTTCGTCTCATCAGTATTGACCCTACAACTCATGACTTAATTTTTTTACCTTCAAATGCATGACTGTGGTCCGAACACTTCCCACGCTTTTCTTGATCATACAACTGGTCCTATGCTGATAAATAGACTTTCTCATACATACATGGTCTTCTTCGTTGTTTCATAAAAAAGAAAATGGTGTACGAGAAAGCTCATTTTTTCGCGTTCGTATGGGGGGCGTTCGGACCTCAGTCATGAGGTGTAGGGTTAAAGATAGCATCGTAGTAATGGTTAGCTGTTCAAAAGATACTTATATATTTATCTTTGTACTGTAATTTACAGAGGCGGCACAGCATATAAATTGCGAGAATAGGTCGCAGCGGGCGCCGTTTACGCAAGAATCTCGACTTATTAATAATTCACCAGCTCGTAACGGTCTGGATGAAAATATTATTTACTTGTATCCTCATTCTATTTTGAGCCAATATTTTCTTGCTAGTCCAGCTTATCCTTCATGGATGCTAGTACATATTATGAGTACGCGAAGCTAAGGTATATAACATTCGTTGTCCTATAAAAATATAAAACTTTGCTCGTATCTGCTTTCAAATAGTATGCATTAGCTTTAAGCTAGCTATATTTTCCCGTATGTATGTCCAATTGAATCAATGCATGTTTTCAATTAAAATTGTAATGCAAATAGCTGTCTCTAAACTATGTACTGATTGCATTGTATGGTTCGATCTCTAGAAGAACTGCATGTAAGAGGCAACCCTGCAGATCATAGTATGTTGAAAATATTATACTGCAATCTAATTCTATTTATAACCAATACTTTTTTTGACTACGTTCTTCTTATGTACACTTGGCGAGGTTGATTCTGAGCCGGAAATGAAAATCAGAAAATTTACTAGGCTGATTGTTACTAGGCAAGTAGCTAGACAGTCTACTGCGAAACCAGCAGGAGCTGTCTGCTAGACCGAGTCTGACACCGAGTGACGTCATTCCGAGGTGATCTTTTTCGAAACTTAGCAGACAGCTCGTGTTTTGCAGCAGACTGTCTAGCTACTTGTCTAGTAACAATCAGTCTAGTAAATTTTCTGATTTTCATTTCCGGCTCAGAATCAACCTCGCCAAGTGTACTTTGTTCTGTACTTGAGCGTATCAATCTAAACCATCTAATTTTTCCAACTGGACTATCCTTTCAAATTTGTCTCGATACCAATTACGATCCAATAAACCTAAAAGCTTTCATTTTCTATATCTTCAGTCTTTGGCTACATCTAAATACCTTTTAGTTAATATTAATTGCCTCAGTTATCTCAATAACGTTTCTCGGCTTTAGGCTGTGTCATCTCAATTTTCTATAATATTTCTTGAAATGACGATGTGATCCGATTATTTTTAGAACACCATAGACATCCAGTATTACGAGACCAGGCCCCACGACACCAGCGTGCCGGTCGTGGCATTAGGCAAAAAAGACTGCGTAGCCAGCAGAATAATTTAATTTCGTTGTTATTTAATATTGCCAACCACCACGAGCAATTTGTTTTCTATCGGGGTGACGGCTCGCCGAGGTCGTGGGCGTGCTAATCGGGGGCGTGGCAACTAGTTAATTGTAATTTTAATTTATAAGGTAATTTTACTCCTTCGTCAATAGTACATTCAGAAAAGGGATGAATTAAATAATCTCAATGCGATGGAAAAAATACTCAGTTATTGCAACTATTCTGTCGTTGTAATGGAATATTCTATTGTGTGTATAAATATTTCATTGCATCAACAGATTCGTTGCAATAACCGAATATTTATTTTGCTGCATTCGTGCTTTTATTTACAGATTGTTTGATTGTTCCCTTCTCTGAGTGTACTATTGGTATAGATTTTAGATTAGATTTAGGTTGACTAGGTCTTCCTTATTTTTTTCTGATTTCTATTTCTTTTGTATAAAAGACCTTTTTTATACGATTTTTTATAAGCAAATAACACATGAGATCACTGAATTTCCAATGCTAATTTTGTTTTTCAACATCACAAGTTGAATATTTCTCAGCAAAAATTATGCGAGGATAAAAAACAATGTATTTACATTAGGGTGGACGTTAAATACCATCTTGAGGAGTGGAGGCCCACAGTTTAGAGACAAAAATAGAAAAAAATGTTGTCCCCAGAGCGAGATTTTTAAAATGAAGTTAACCCGTGCCGGTAAGGTTTCAAAATTTCCCATATAAAACACATGCATTTTTACCGATCTCAATTCAAAAATTCACTGTAAAGCTAATTTTAGTTCAAAAAATTAGAACCAACTAGTAATATTTTGCTTAGTACACGTATTAAGAACCCGGTGTAAACTAGCTCATTAGTAATATCAATTTTAGATCTCACTAGAGAAGGGAACTAGCACTTTAGATATAATGAAATAGATGTGTGCAATAGATCAAGGGTTTTCTTGAATAAACAATATAATAGTTTGAAGTGAAAGGGTGATTCATTGATATCCTAATTGAATAAACCCTTCATAATCCTAACAATATACATACATAATTGTATTTACAGAAAAGAAGGCCAGACATGAGCTTCGTCGACATTCAATTACACCCATTATGTTCAATCTTTATTATTGCTATAATTATTAGTATTATTATTATTCGAACATAAGAAAAACATAACAAGATAGTCAGTAGGGAGAACAAGAAACGTTCTTTTGAACATGAAAGCATGTCTTATATAGAATAATAGTTTTTTTCTTCATTCAAAAATTGAAACAGCTCCATGCTGCCAAGCAACTATTTATTCTCTTAAATATTTTAAACATACGACCTCGTTTAAATGAGATGTTGTGATCAACTCATTCTGTCTCTTCCAGTGCTATGATATTGCATTGTTTTATTTCTATTTTAATACCGGGGTATCATGAGGGAAAATAGGAAATAATTATGAGGTTAGGTTCAGTTGTTACAACGCAGTTTAAATTTATAGAACTCGCGGGGTAGATCATGGTATTCTGGTCGACCGCTAGAGTTTCAGCTTCGGGGGTTTCAGTTTCTAGAATTCTGGAAAGTTGGGGAGGTTGGCGACCTAAAAAGGCTTCCCCCACTCTGGTCTGCTAGCAAGAAATAGCGAATATACTTGTTACTCTCTTTTCTTCATGTAGCGACGGCCGACTTTGTAGGAATGGTAGGGGTACCAGTTCCCCTAACCGCCCCGACCAAAGCGAATCATGGAAAGTTACAGAGGGGAAAGTTAGGACGCCTCTGAAAAGAATGCGCATACCAAGAGTGCGCAAACGTACTCTTGATGACCCTGCGCACTCTTGCAGGCAATCCAGTAATTTCGATCCAGTAATGTTCGATCTTTACAAATGGTAACAAAAATTAGAAGAGGCGATAGATCCAACTGCTCCAAAGAAACTATGGATCTGGCACGAAAGTTAATATATGAAGAAAAGAAAAGTATAAGAAAGGTAGCTGAATTATTAGACACGGCAGAGTCCACTCTTAGGAAGAGGCTAAAAAGAGATGATGTTGCTACCTCACTCGGTAGATTCAAGCCAACGTTTTCACCAGAAACTGAAGAAGAATTAACTAAATATATAAAGACTTTAGACTCGATGTTTTATGGTGTGACAGTGAAAAAAATTGAGATCTTTCGTCTTCAAATATGCAGAGAAAAATAAATTGAATCACCAATTCAACACTGCAACTAAAGCTGCAGAAAACATTGAGTACGAGGATTCTTACGCAGACATCCAGATATTGCAGTCCGACAACCGACATCTACAAGTATTGCCAGGGCCATGGGTTTCAATAAGCCCCTAGTTGACAGATCCTATGACAAGCTTTATTAGATGATGCAAACGTATAAATTCAATCCATCTGATATCTACAAGATGGATGAATCGGAGTTTTCTACGGTACCAAACAAAGCTCCAAAGGTTCTGAGCGTTAAAGGAAAGAGATGAGTCAATAAAATAAGTAGCGCAAAAAGAGGCACCAATGTGACTGTCGTATGTGCAATGAGCGCAACGGGAAACTATATACCTCCAGCTTTTATATTTCCTCGCAAGCGAATGAAAGCAGAACTTTTGGATGGTGCACTTCCTTCCTCCATAGGGCTCGTAACCGAATCTGGTTATATGAATTCGGCATTGTTTATTGACTGGCTTGAACACTTTAAATATTATGCAAAACCTACCGAATCGCGTCTATTGTTACTTGTCCTTGACAACTATTTATCTCATACTAGTCTTGCTGCAGTTAAGTTTTGTCGAGATGATTTCATTCACGTCATGACAATTCCACCCCACAGCACACACAAAATGCAACCTCTAGACCGTTATTTCTTTGCGCCGTTGAAAAAAATATTAAGCCAGCCAGTGTGAAAAGTGGATGCTGAATCATCCTGGAAGACCTATAACTATTTATCAGGTAGCGTCCTTAATTAATGCTTCTTATAATAAAACTGCTTCTGTTACAAATGCTGTGCAAGGTTTCAAAGTAGGTGGAATATGTCCATTTGACCGAGATTTATTTACGGAAGCTGATTTTCTTGCCAGTTCGGTAACTGATAGACCGCTCGAAAGGACAGAGAATATTCCGGCTGAATCACAGCGTCAAGAGATCGCTGAATCTTGTGAGGAAGTTGTGTCTCACAATAACTATCCATCAGTTGTACAACCATCTGAAGACTATGGAAGCTGACGCGTAAATGAACCGGAACCAGACAACGGCTGCTTGTGCGCCTTCAATTTTTCACTGGCTGCTTGTGCGCCTTCAACTTTTCACTGGCTGCTTGTGCACCCACCACAGTGAGATAGGTCAAGTTGAATTAGATTAGATTAAGTTATTTCAGATTACGTTGAGTTATTTTGCTCATTTCCGGTTATGATGGACTAGGATTTTCTTCTTCTCTCCAGGAATCTCATTCTGCTAATTATTCAAAGAAAAAAAAGACTGCTGTTCGCCATAATAGCAAGACGCTGTTTTGCGTTTTATTTAAATAAAATACATAAATAAGTATATCTGTCAGGAATATTCAACATCATGCTACCAATTTTACAGTAGAAATACATGCAGATGATTAGAAATAATGAGTGGTTGTGTGATGATCATATGGATCATTCCGCGTTACTCGTAAAACATTATACTGAATATGCACCCCGAGAAACGTGGCGGGTAGACTTGCCAAATACAATTAAAGCCCTACCATCTACTGTAAAGCATGTACAAATATTGCATAGCGGTTATACGGATAGTGATCAAACTGGGTATGCACTTATTTCGATACAGAATCATTATGTATATATGATTCTTTGAATTCCAAAAAGCTTCATAAACGACATGAAATATATTTAAGAGAATGATTTCCGTTTGATCAATTTGAAACGAAGCCCATACAATTCCCCACAGTTCAACGGCAACCCAACTCGTTCGACTGTGGCGTGTTTGCTATTGCCTTTGTGACATCGCTCATAAGTGGACACACGCCGGACAAAATTACTTATGACACCTCGCTTATGCGAACACATCTGCTAAAGATAATAATAAGATCGAGAACTTTTCACGCACGAGTACAACGCAACAGATTGTTACTCAAAAGGATGTTGCTCCAAGCATCAAAGTGTTGCGAAAATATTCAACAACAGCATTCACAACAAAGTGAAAGGAAAACATGGGCTGAAATTGTTGAACAACAATCGCTAAGAAGAAGTTGTCCACAATTAAGACCTGTGCAAAATATCACAAACTCGCAGCAAGTCATCAGTTCCATGGTTTCATCTGTGTGTAATCGAGAATTGGTTATAAATGACAAAATTGTCTGGAAACATTCAGAAAAAAATTATACAAAAGCTATATCACGTGTTCACGATAGAAAGGTATTCTGTAAAATAGCAGAAGTAACTTCCTTCGTAGATACGGTTCATACTGAAATATAATCGCTAGAGACTATTCGGCAGAATCAGCCTATTGTTGAAGACTTAGTTGGAACGGAGCTTGTAATTTAGTCACAGATACAGTGTCCGTGGTGGCTGATAAACAATCACGGCGGCATAACCGCCGGATTGCTCGCCCAATTTTAAGCGACAAATCTGTAGATGTTATTAAATTAGGTGGGTGGTTGACCGATCTGCATGGGATCATATGGGATCAAAAACGTAGACGATATCGACAAAAGCAAGATAATGAGCTGGTGAAACAGAAGAAAAATGCAGCTGAAAAATTATTATGAAGTATCGACGCATCCATAGTACCAACACTATAACGTTGCTATGCTCAAAAAAGATATATGTAAACAAGATTTTACCAATAATTGACGGGCGATCAGAAACTGAAAAAAAGTATGAAAGCCGAGTCGATTGTCAAATGGTGCGTTCACGATAGAGATTTAAAAATGAGTTCTATGAGAAAAAAACTGACACGCTGTCAAAAGAAAAGCAGAGGTTTATCTAACACAGGTTGCCGAATGCTCCAATGATAGAATTGAAGACAGATTAAAAGTTCTATGTGGTCCATCGAAACACATTGCCTCAGTTGAACCGTACTTTTGGGAAACTGTGTACAAAAATGAACAATTTTCAGAGCCAATTGTTAATAATGCAGCGGTACATGCTATTAACATTTTGCCGTTAATGGAAACAGAAAACAGGATTAAGAAAAGTGATCACAAGAATCTTTACGTCTAATCTTTATAAATTTATAATTCAATTAGAGCGCACAGCAAAACACGCAACCCACAAGCTAGACCATTCCCAAATTTGTTACATGGATGATGCTACTTGCAAGTCAATCTTTTTACCTGTTCAAATTTTATCTGCACATTTTCCAACCGTTCGGTATGTACAAAGGCTCGTATACGAATTAATGAATTGTTATATGAGAATTTCCATCATCGATAAAGCCTTGAACGATGGCGATCTTGGTAAACTACAAGAAATACCTCAACTTGTGCAGCAGAAAGTTAATACCATCGCCAATGGTTTCGTTAGTGGCATTAATTTGAATGAAAGAGAAATCATGGACAAGTATAAAAATGCTTGCCATGCTTTCACAAAACGTTCAATAGATACTCCCCATTGCGTGTGCATCTCGTGCGAAAAACTTTGTTTCCACAGAGATATTATAACCTTCAAAAGAATTAGAAATCCAATAACGTCTAAAATTCGGAAGAATCTAATGCAGCATGTAGAATTCGAAGGTAATGATTGCGAATACGGTTGCAACTATTGCCTTCCGAAACTTCGCCAAAACATCAAGCCACCTAGGTGCATTTTGAACACTCACCACTGAACCAGTGCACGAAAGTATATCATCGTTAAACGACTACGAACGCATTTTAATTCAGGGAGCTAAAGCATTTCAAACTATTCAAAGAATGTCTACGGTAGCAAACGAAATCTACCTCACAGAGATTTGGTACAAAAAGTAAAAGGTAGGACGTTTCATTTGCCTCAATCTATGGAAGAAACTTTGAAAAAAATTTGTCCAGCGACAGATCCAATTAATCTTGATCATGAGCTATACATATTAGTTCGCGGTATTCCAACGAAATCAAAATTGGTGTGGGAACAATTAGTCGATATGAAGAAAGTATGGAACGCATTAGCATGGCTCAAGAGATTGAATTTCAAGTACAAAGCACAGACATTGAAATTGAGAGTAGTGAAGGAGATATTTCGAGGGGACGTGAAAGTTGTGATGATATACATGCAAATGAATGTGTAACATTGTTGACTCAAGTTTCACAATCGGATGAACCTTATGAACATTTCACTATACATCCGATGTACGAATAAAGGCCAAATGAAACTGCGACAGATCTTTATCAAATGTTAAAAATCTATGACGTCTCATTAGATAACTAGCATAAAATTCTAGATCTGCTATGCTTCCCGCATTTGTATCCATATCGTTGCAATGGACAGCAGGAAGATAGATCAACACGGCTCATGCATGCCGAATTCAGTAAATCTAAACTCTTGTCAAAGCATTCGCAATTTAGGCGTCGACTAAGGAATGATATAGCTTGTATGATACACAATTATGGTCCGGCCACATGGTTTCTTACTCTAAGTCCCAGCGAATGGTTATGGTCAGATTTAACAAAATATCTTCGCAACGTGGGTGGACCTTCAGCCGTTAAGATGTCTTAAGGCGCCACAGAAGTAGCATATCCTATATATATTTGATGACGTCAGAATCGATGAAATTTTCACCTAAATGTAGCCTAAACGCCTACCTGAATTCAGTGGGCAAAATATTCGTATTGAAGTTTACATTAAACTGTACGGGAGTTACCCATTCATTTCGAACGTAGATGACCCAGGCATATTTATTATAAATATCTAAAAATCACATCACTTATATACATATCCATCATGGCGGCTTTAGAATCCCTGCAATTACTGACTTTGTGAACTTTCACCAAATGTGCGTTCTTATAACGTCTATCACTCAACAGTGGGCAGCGGCCGTGTAGAAATACACCTACTTCATAGGGACATTCATTTCATAGGTAGTGCTTTCGTAAATAAGATCCCATTTGTTTGGGAAATTTCCGGGTGACACGAAGTAGACCACGAGGCAGAAGAAGTCTGCAATTTAGATCACGAGTCAGCAACTATGGGAGCGCGCCAATCGCCTCAAGCGGTAATACCGACAGATTCAACATTTTGTGAACCCACTTTTAAGGCAACCATCTGCAGTACCAACGAGTACATTGTCTGTATCTTCACTTTCGATGGCCGCGGGACGACCCTTACGGTTAATAAGTTGATGAGATATGCGATCAGGGGGGTGACACATGCTATTCTCCCTGTACTTAATAATGAAACGCATTTTATCCGCATTTTTTAGTTCCTCTATCGCTCTGTATATAGAGCTAGTTATTCTCTGCTTGAGTGGCTCGAGCGCTGATTGGATCACACTCACTGATCTCTATACCATCTCTATACTGGATCAGTGATCACACTGCAAGCACAGATTACTAGCGCCATATACAGAGCAATAAAGGAACTAGAAAAGGCGGACAGAATGCGAACCGATTCTAGCAGTCTGTGTCACCCCCCTGTATACGATATTCATTGAAAATTACGCTCAAGTATCTGATAATTGTCATCGATTCGTTGAATGTCAAATGACGCAGATATCGAAATCATGTAAACAAACAAATCCAAAAACTTTAAAACTTGCCTTTGCTTAATAATATTTCATGTAGTACATTAAGATGTTTCATTCGCAAACATTTTTTTTTGTTTAACTCACATTAGAAAATAATTTTATATATGTTTGAAAAAGAATGCCCTCCAAATTGTAGCTCTTAATTGTAATTTTCAAAGCTCGAGAATCCATTTTTCAGTTTGCTCATGGATTTAACATGAGAACATCAGCTTTTTGTTTAAAAAAAATTTCCATTTACCTCCACTGAATGATTTTTTATTATTATCGGGCTCATTTTATTGGGGATAGAGTCTACTTTAATAGTGTCCACCCAACATAAGCTGTTATTCAAATTGTTTTGAAGTTATAAGCTATAATATTACTACCATAAATTCAACGAAACATCAACACAATTAGAAATATTATCCGACACAAATTATATCAGCCTATCAATTTATTCAATATAATAAATGATTACAATAATTCATTACAATAAACTCAAATACAATAATTTTGATTATTTTTTATGTGTAAATTGATTTTTGTTACAGTAATAATTTCAAATCGCTGTATCTCTTGTACTGTCAACTAAAAATTGTGCAATGGTCAAAAAGAATTTTTTTGTGGAAAATTGAATGTCTTATTAATTATCTATTCAAAATATTGTGGAACTTTTAAAAGTTTGTGCTAAAAGGGTGTCGAAATATAATTTTTCATTACAAAATTTCATTTCGTATTTTAGATAAATGCTGAAAGATAACAAAAAACCAGCCGAATCAAACATGGTTAGGTAGCAATGTTTGACGAGTTGGCATGGCCCTATATGTATAATATTCACGTTTTCGCATTCACCAAAAAGAATGACGCTTTATTCTCGTATTGATTTTTGACGATCCTAATTTTTTGGGCGCTATGACACGCATCATTATTTTAACTTAACGGCATAGTATTTAGATACGCAGTCATTCTTCATGCGATGCAAAACGTACTGATTAGTTTTAAACATGTCTTCGCATTTATTTTGATAATCTAGACAACAATCATTGGTATTTTTACACCGCTACAAGAAATGTTTCTACAATATTATAACCTTTTGTTCATACCAATGATTGAATAATAACTATTACCTGATTATACTGTTAATTATCCTGATACTTTTGTTGAAGGATTAATCGCAAAGAGATTGATGCAGGACAACTATTGTAATCGAAACGACTAAAAATAAATTATTCTTCTACATACACTGAAAAACCCGCATATTTATTTTCAATATATTTCCATACCAGTATGTTTTCCTCTTTCATCATAATCGTGAAAATGTCCTTTAAATTTCAGTGTACCTCCCAATATATATTAACAATCTTACATTGACGAAAATGTCTGTGTCCTAACTGCAATTTTTCCGTTTTTTTTTTTTTTTTTTTTTCTTGAATTCCTTCGAATACGAGGTCTAGATCCAAATAGCAAATCCCCAAGGCCATAGGGCTAAATATCCATAAGTTTTCGAAAAAATGAATTTTGAATGCATGAACGAGCGAAGCATATATGCTGAGGCTGAACCGTTCGACAACGAGGCTCGCGGCTCACCGCGTAGGGCACGAGTCTAGTATCCCGTAGATTGATCGATCGAGTCCCACTGACGATCTTTCGTGCAACTTCTGCGTGCACGATTTTTCGTTACCTCTGGAATTCCCCTGCCTTCTGCAGACAGAATGTTTTATTAGTTCAAAGGGTCAGAATTCTACGAATCAAAGGTAGGTACAGCCGAGATAACAAAGAATCATAATTCCAGCCGTCCTGCTCTATTAATTAGTGTAAAAACCCAACTTCTGGGTGCCCGATTTTTCGTTATTTCTGGAATTCCCCATACTTATGCGGACGAAATGTTTAATTACTTCAAAGGGTCAGAATTCCACGAATCATTGGTAGGTGCAGCCGCGGTAACTAACTACCGTTACGCCAGCCCTTCTGCCGGACTCGGAACGGGGTATGTTTTGCACCCACTCTTGTTTTCCTTTTCAACTATTCCATACAATAATCGTATGTACGAGCTTTCGATAAAAGTAGCAACTTCACAGATGTTTATCAGAGCTTCTAGTTATCTCCGCAGTGTTACCAGGTATCTTCATAGTGTCGGTACGTTGTATTCATTATTTCACGGTTTTCTTCGGTTAAAGTGAAATAACTACTGTATAATGAATCGGGCTTACTGCAAACGCAGAAATGATCCGAATACAACGACTCTGCAGTTATCCGCCCGAAGGTTGAGTCGGAAACTGCGAGGGAAAGTGTTTCTATTGCTACATTATTCGCGACAATCTACATAATTGACTTAAATCTAATCAGTTTTGATGCCGCTGTACTATTCGTCGTATGATATGTGTCGAGTCCATGTAGTAAATTGCAGCATATCAAGTTTAACGGTTTCATTCAAATATTCCAATCTGGCCTGAAATATTAGCACTGTAGCATTCCGAACATCTAGTGTTCGGTAAGGCTCTTGAAGGCTTTCACCGACAGAATTTTCCATCCCTGCAGCTTTTTTCCATGACATGTGTGTTCAAAAGGAGCTAAAATTCTAAGGCTAGGGGTCAGGACTTTTTAAACCGATAGTAGGGTCCGACACTTGGGGTACACGTGTGCGTACAACTCTCGGGTTTCATCAAATATTTCGCAAATAGAAATTTTTAAAAACGTCTTGCAGTGTTTTCAGAGAATCTCTTATGTAACTTTTCATAAATTTGATTGGTTTCCTGTATTACTAATTAACTGACTGAATAATGAACACATATAAACAAAAAAATTCCACCGTGTATGTATCCGCCAAAAAAAACCCGCGGAACAAGTGTAATAAAACAATATGTTTAGTTAACGAATAACGACCCATACATCCTTTCTCTTTTTATTTTATAAAATTATTCTAACAGTGAAACTTTTGACTGTATACAGGCGAAGAAATTATCGTGCGAAACGGCAAGATTTTGTAATCATGCCGACAGCGTCCGTGTCGGCTATGGGCGAGCCGCGGACTGTAGCGGAGTGCCAGCCCGGTACTAGTTACGAGATGTACAAACCGGAAGACGTCAAAAATACCAGCTAACGTATATCCATCTCCGACTTCTCAAACATTATGCCAGCAAACAGCGACGAAGAGGTGATTGTTGAGGAAATCTCATACGAAATTGTAGATGAGGAGGACAATAGTGAACCATAAATTCCGTCATCGACATCCAATGATAACAAATCGGTAGACATGCTAATCGATTCAGAGTCTGACGTAGAGGCGGAAAACGGATACAATTGGCCGGAAGAAGACCACCTCGATGACCACACGTTAGTAACGTCTAACAGCGAGAGCGACGCCTACCGTCTCAAAGAAGGTCAAATTGCAGGACGTCGTATTGTTAACCTGCAGCACGTGTTCGCCGATTTCTTCAAGAAGTTTGGTAATCACGCTACTCATTTCGGTTATGGAATCGGAGACATTAAAATCGTTGGGTCACGTGACAAAGAATTAAAGACGCAAATGTTCTTCCAATGTCAAATATGTATGTATAAAGACAGTGTATGGACTGATCCAGACAATCCGCGGTCCATGGATATCCATCGTAGCACGGTTGCCGGATGCGTAACTAGCGGAAATGGATTTTCGCAAATAGAACAACTGCTCGCGGCGGTTGATGTTCCGAGTATTCCCGAAAATACATATCGGAAATACGAGGACGATATGACAATACGTTTCATGACCGTCGCCGGAGCAGAAATGAAAGCTGCTGGAAAACTCGAGAGGGATTTGGCTATCAAGCGCGGTGATATCGTCGATGGCATACCGCATATTCCAGTCGTAGCTGACGGTAGCTGGATGAAACGATCGTATCGTACCGGAAAATACGATTCTCTGTCGGAGGTGGGAGCGATAATCGGGTACCATACGCAGAAGATACTGTATATCGGAGTTCGCAACAAATTTTGTGCGAACTGCGAACGAGCGGAACGTACCAATACAGAACCGTCAGAGCATAATTGTTACAAACATTGGGAGCGGAATCGTAATTCAATCACCATAGAGAGCGATGCTATCGTTGACGGTTTCAAGTCCAGCGTCGATAAGCACGGGCTCATGTAGTCTGTCTTAATCGCCGACGGCGATAGTAGTGTTTAGAAGAAGATCTTGGACAGCAACCCATACTCAAACTTGTTAGTTAAGAAGGTTGAATGCACCAACCATCCGTTGCGTAATCTTGCTACTAAGATTAAAGAGATTGCCTAATCTAAAGGTCGGCTCGGTAAATTACGCGAAGTGATCGAGGGCAGCGTGCTTAGACTACGAACTGCTGTTACGAAGGCAGTTGATTTCAGATCGAAGGAAGAAGGCCCCACGAGCATGAAGGCACGCAAGTTGTCGGGCGATATTCTGAATGCTCCGAGTCACGTGTTTGGCGAGCACCGAAAATGCGCGGAAATCGGGTTCTTTTGTGACGGCTTATTGAAAGATCGAGAGGACAATTTAATTCCCACATTAAACGCTCTCGGTCTTTGGGACAAAATACGAGAAGCCTTTTCCAGTCTGAGCTGCTATTCCGACAGCTTAATTCTGGGCGTAAATAGTAACTCCGTAGAACGATATAATTCTATTATTGCTAAATACATCGGTGGTAAACGGATCAATCACGGGGCCAAGGGTTCGTATACCGAAAGATGTGCCGCAGCTGTAGTCCACTTCAACAAGAACAAGTCGCTGAGTGTACTCCAAGAAAATATCCGCAAGGACCCAACAGCAACGTTATTGAAAATGGAACAAAGGTACACTTGGCCAGGTTGATTCTGAGCCGGAAATGAAAATCTGAAAAGTTACTAGGCTGGTAGTTACTAGGCAAGTAGGTAGACAGTCTGCTACGTCAGTTTCGGGTGGCCGCTGAATCAGCTCGAGCTGTCTGCTACATGTCTGCTAGGTTTCAAACAGAGTGACAGATAACCTAACCTCGAAGTGTTACCAAGTGACTCGGTGTTTGTTTGTGATTACGATAAAAATTATATGATCGTCGAGGTTGCTATAAAACAGCCGGTGGAAAACGGAGGATGATACAAAAATCGGAAATCTCACGGTAATTTGATCTTTTAAAAATATATATGTTATTCAAATAAGCGACTGCAATTTTTCGAAATCTTCTTTGTGGATCCTTCAACCGTTTTCAGAGGGTGGCAGCAGTCGGAGGTAAAAACGGTAAGGAGGGACCTAAATTATGTCGGAATGAAGTTATTTGATGCAGCATACAGTAGCTTATCGAGTCCTGACAATCATCGGACTGGAAGCGAAGGAATCGGGTAACAAGAGGCCAATGACGAGATACAACAAGTCAATTTTGATTGTTTTTTATTCAAGACTGCCTATAATTCGATAATAAATAGGATTATGGGATATGGTAATATTTTATCGGATCATGTCAAAAGGTGCAATACAGTTTTAAAATATTTCTATGAAACTATACTGTGCAATTCTGCTAATCACTATTTGTATGGTTGAAAAGGGTAATAAGTTATGTAATTATACTAGCCATAACAGTTACTGATATTGGAGTGTCAATGTTTGTGATACCACATAGTTTATATTATATTATATTACATTATATTATATCATATATTTTAGCTATTCATATAATAAACTTGTAAACTTTACGCATCTCATACATAGGAAAGTAACTTTCCGTTGATGTTTTTAAAAAATAAATTTAAAATTAAAATGAATTTAATTTAAGAGTTATTGAATTCGCCTAACCCATAGAAATCAATTGGTTAGTTTACGTTGACTAGACGCACACGTGGAATATACTCTCGAGACAAGAGACAATACATGAAAAGTGAGAGACCAGAGACGAGTAAATCAATAACATAATTAATTATGGGTAGAATAAAAATACTAAGCATAAGCATAATGACTGAAAATAACAAAACTCCAGAAGTCTTGACTTGATATAGATCTCATGATTTACCAAAACCACTGAAATAATCTGTTATGAGAAAATGCAAAATATAGCAAGTAAAGTAAACTGGAACAGATTATTAATGCAAGATCCTAACATAACGATTGATTTAATTATAAATGAAATGAAAGGTTGCATAGATAAAGCCAGATGAAAGATAATAAAAATACAATTAATCAACATTGTTAAAATTATGAAAGATGGGGCTGGGGGAGTAGATAATATTAATAACTAGGACATTAAAAACAATAGCTGGATATATAAATGAACCACTAACTTATGCTTTCAACTTATGTATCCAACAATCAGTATGGCACGACTCACTAAAAAAAGCTGGAGTTCCAATATATAAATTTAACAGACACAAAGCACAAAACTACAGACCAATTTCTCTTATATCAAACATAGCATTTTTCAACGATATTTTTCGTATATTTAGGACAAGATATTGTGAAAATTGAAAATCGCTTAAGTTTTTAGTGTTCAGATGAACATTGGGGAGATAACGAATATTAATGTCTGTAGAACAATTGCAAACGAGCCATATCGTACACAATATTTACAATAATCTAGCAAACCAAATACAGATTAGGGAGGGTGTAAAAATAATGGAATTGTGTTTACAAATAATCAGTGGCACACTAAGTTGCTTAAGCGCGATCAAAGGTCGTTGATCACATGGTATCACCATGTAATAACAAAGTCGCGATCTCAAAGTCAAATAAGGTGGTCATTTCATTCAAACAACCAACACGTCAAAGTAAAGACCTATAACCAAAGTGAAAACCAAATAAAATAAGATCGACGAAGGTAAGAATAACTTAGAGAAGACTAGACGAATCACGACTCTTTTTTTCGTTAAATTACATCAACTTTCATATTTAATTTAATACCTTAATAAAAATAGAAATATGACGCCCGAAAATCGAGGGAGAATTGTGGGGATGTGGCAAGCCGGGATGTCCTGCAGAGCCATTTCAGGTAACTCACTTTTTAGTGTAAAGTATCTGAAACATTATTTAGCAGATTTCTCAAATGAACTTTATGGCTTTCGTGACTGCAGACCAAAGGGGATCAGCAGATCAACGTGTATCCGCTACGTGGCGAAATTCCAAGCGGGTGGTATGGCCGCAGTACGAGACTAGCGGACCGACAATGGTGCGGCTAGAAAGACGACAGATGAACAGGACATTGAGATTCTGGCTAGCGTATTGCAAAATCAGCACAAGCCAGCAGCTCAAGTTCCTAATCGTCTAAGACTCAATGTTTCAGACTGGTTAATCCGGAACCGATTGAATGAGGTAGGTTTAAAAAGCCGAATATCAGCAGAAACGATAGACCTAGCTGACGCTCATCGTGAACAGCGAGTAGGCTTTGCGTTGCAATGCTTACAGATGACCGTTCAGGATTGGTCTACCGTGATTTTTACCGATGAAAAAGTTTTTTCGTCGGACAAAGATGGTCGGTATAGGGTGTGGAGAGAAGATGGAACGCGCTACGACCCTGAGAATTGTCGACCCAGGCACAGCAGTGGACGCGTTACCACACCATTCCATGGGTAGATTGCACTAGGAGGTGTTGGCGAGCTAGTTGAAACCACCCGTAGAATGAATGCATGTGAATATATTGAAATCCTGCAAGACTGTGTGATTCCTTCGGTAAAGGCAGTTTATCCCGGAGATGAAATGCCAATTATTCGCATCGTCGAGGACAACAGTCCGGTGCATACAGCAAGGATCGTCCAGCAGTGGTATGCTAACCAACCAGACATGATACGTTTCAATTGGCCGGCCAAATCCCCGGACCTAAATCCGATCGAAAATGTTTGGTCGGAAGTGGTCCGGGAATTTGAGCCACGACCCGCTGAAACTGTCCGAGGGCTACGCAATCGAGTCCGTGCATCCTGGGAATCGTTACGAGGAAAGCCAGAATATACAGAGGCTATTGTAGGCTCCATGCCAGAACGCATGCGAAAAGTTCTTGATGCCAATGGTTATACCATAAACTATTGAACATCTTGAGCTTGGAGTGATGGTTGGTGCGCTGGGCTACTCTAACTTTTATGTGTTTTGACTTTTCTTGGTATCGATACCACGCTGCATGTGTCGCATTGGTTGTAGTTCCTTGTTTTTTTGCTCGTATACACTGCGCTGTTAGATTCAGTGATTGCAGCTGATGGTATTTTATCTGTGTGATGAACAGACGCTGCTGATGATGAATGCTATGAATTGCAGAATTGAGATCTATACCTGCATTTGGTTGGTGTGGTAATGAGGAAGCTGTTTGTGGGGAATATCTTTTTCAGTGTCTTGAACGTAACCATCTGTGCTCAAAACGAACCAGCGATATCCTTTGGCTCTGAAAAACTTTCTAATTTGTAAAGATCAAGTGCTGACTTTCAAGCTCTTTCGGATTAAACATTCCAATGTCAATAAGTCCCCTGGTAGCACAATATTTCTCATTATTTTAAAAAAAATTTCTCAATATCTGAAGATTCGAAAAATATGAGACATATATAAAAACTCGAATGATCTCTGTAGCTATGCTTATCCCTTGAATTGAAACACTTTGTGACGGTGCATTTGAGTGCTAGTTTATCAGTCTGATTACTTTTCCAATTTTCTAACGCTATTACAGAATTTCTTATAAAGTAATGGGAATAATTTGTTCCACCAGGGTCTATCTAGTCGTTTATTTTCGGTCCGTGTCTAGTCACTTTGTGTTAAGTTGCTTAGTTTATGGAGAAACTGCAATCCTTGCACTACTACTGCTTGCGTTGTATTAATCTCTAGTCACTCTATGTTAAGTTGCTTAGTTTATGAAGAAACTGCAATCCTTGCACTACTACTGCTTGCGTTGTATTAATCTCTAGTCACTCTATGTTAAGTTGCTTAGTTTATGAAGAAACTACAATCCTTGCACTACTACTGCTTGCGTTGTATTAATCTCTAGTCACTGTAAGTTAAGTTGCTCAGTTTATGAAGAAAAACTACAGCTTGTGTTATATTAATCTCTAGTCACTTTATGTTAAATTGCTTAGTTTATGAAGAAACTGCAATCCTTGCACGTATACTACTGCTTACCTTGTGTTAACGTCTAGTCATTGTGAGTTAAGTTGCTCAGTTTATGAAGAAACTGCAATCCTTGCACTACTACTGCTTGCGTTGTGTTAATCCCTAGTCACTGTAAAATTCTTAACACATGTCTTTTGCTCACGAGCTTGAAAATATACTACTGTTCTTAGCAACTCTTCTTCATACCTTATTATCACTTATAATCCTATGCCTGCAGTATGCGTTAACCAATTCAATAACTCTTGAATAAAAAACAATCAAAATTGACTTGTTGTATCTCGTCATTGGCCTCTTGTTACCCGATTCCTTCGCTTCCAGTCCGATGATTGTCAGGACTCGATAAGCTACTGTATGCTGCATCAAATAACTTCATTCCGACATAATTTAGGTCCCTCCTTACCGTTTTTACCTCCGACTGCTGCCACCCTCTGAAAACGGTTGAAGGATCCACAAAGAAGATTTCGAAAAATTGCAGTCGCTTATTTGAATAACATATATATTTTTAAAAGATCAAATTACCGTGAGATTTCCGATTTTTGTATCATCCTCCGTTTTCCACCGACTGTTTTATAGCAACCTCGACGATCATATAATTTTTAGGGTAATCACAAACAAACACCGAGTCACTTGGTAACACTTCGAGGTTAGGTTATCTGTCACTCTGTTTGAAACCTAGCAGACATGTAGCAGACAGCTCGAGCTGATTCAGCGGCCACACGAAACTGACGTAGCAGACTGTCTACCTACTTGCCTAGTAACTACCAGCCTAGTAACTTTTCAGATTTTCATTTCCGGCTCAGAATCAACCTCGCCAAGTGTACATTACGCGAAACGAACTGAAAGCCGCAAGTAGAAGTAGATCTGCCATAAAGCGTAAGAATGTAGAAAACAACGACCCTAACAAGCTGATGTGCAGAGTAAAACGTACTAATACAACCGTCGACTACGGACGCAACTGCCAGCATCCCGACCTATCAGCGGCTGAATACGAGCAACAAAGGCGAAATCACTACGAAACATTGCTTGAGTGGCAGGCGGACCGCATCGAAATTGAACGTACCACTCGACAACAAGGGGAGAATGAACGTTGGATGTCAATACGCAAGAACATATTGACTTCATCGAATTTTGGACGCGTGTGCCGCATGCGCTCAGACACGTTGTGTAACAAAACTGCTAAGTCTTTGCTCTATCCAACACCCTTGCGTCTTCCTGCAATCGAGCACGGCCATCAGTGCGAGGCAAAGGCACGAATTGCTTTGGAAATTGCTCGCAATATTGAAATCGGTGTATGCGGTTTATTCATTGACGACGAGCTACCATACATCGGTACAACGTCAGACGGTCTAAGAGACGGAAATGGAATAGTTGCGATTAAATGCCCGTATTCTATCGTTAATTTCACCCCGGATGAAGCAATCGCTCAAAAGAGAGGAAATTTGCATCGTGTGTTCGACAGCAGTGGTGAAAACATGAACGAGAACCACGAGTATTATTATCAAGTTCAAGGTCAGCTGCACGTGACCCGGAGGAGGTACTGCATATTTGCTGTTTGGACACCTCGAGGTATGAAAAGTATTGTAGTTGAAAGAAACGACGATTTCTGGCGTGCAAATATGGAACCCTTCTTGACACGATTCTATAAATGCTGCTTGGTGCCTGAAATAGTGGATAGCCGATTCTTGAGAAATATGGACATCGGAGAACCTCAGTACATATTGGACGCTCGTTAAGAGAAGCAGAATCGGGTTGTTGCCGCAGCTAAGAAATGAAATTGATAAAAAGTAGATAACAAATATGTACAGACATACTGATCAATATGTATATACTGTAAAACTTCTAACTCTTCAACCCCACCCCGACGAAGATTCAACACCATCTCTCGGACGACGGGTGCAAATTATTAGATTCGCTAGACGGTCTGACGTCACAGGGACGTCAGAGCGGCTATTTAAACGGCGATAGCTAAGAATCGGTTCTCAGTCTGTCAGCAAAGCGACTACAGTTGTGTCAAACCAATTCAAACCGAGCGACATAAGCAAAGCAAAGCAAAGCGCTTAGTCGACTCAACCTAAAAATTTATAACTTCACGTTCCAATTAAGCAAAGCGCTTATTAGAAAAGTTGTTCAAAGTATCAAATCCTCTATAATATTCTAAATTCTGGATCAAAGCGCTCCTTATTTATTATATCAATTATTAATTTTCATTGCCTGCATAGCGCGACAGTGTTAATAGTCAAAGCTTAATTACGTTCGAGTCAGACATAACCTCAAATTCATCATACTCTCAGTCACTCTCTCGGTTAATTAAAATCAAAGAAAAACAACAAAACGGATAAAGAATAGAATTCATATAAAAGTAGAAAAGAATCTAAGATAGAATCATAGAGTATAACTCATGGCATAAGCCACAAATCTTAAACATTGTAAATAGTAAAATAATTAGAATAAGTTAGATATAAAAATAAACTCAGTTGAATCATTGAACGATAATTGTGCTTTTGATCTTGTCTATCATTGCGTGAGACGCGAAGGGGAAAACAATTGTCAAAAGTTAAACCAAGCCAGAAGTGAGTACTGGTGAACCAGGTGGTGCAAGATAGCGGTAGCGCGAAAGCCTTCCCCGATTCTCCGCAGACTAATTGGGTTGTCAGTACTTGCGCCAGAAACAGGCCTATCGTGGCGCAAGCTTGTCCGGTTCTGTAGGGTGATATTAGTACTAAAAAGGTTGCTAATATTCACAAAATAGGAAATTAGAATCAGTAGCTAGCAGTGGTACTGGTTGATCGGTTGAGAAATCAACAAGGTCGACCCGGATTCACGCCAGAAACGGTCACGAGGTGCGCAAGCTAATCCTGATCCGTAGGGACGTAGGTTTGGGGCATAAAAAGGGAAACGGTCCTGTCGTGGCGAAAGCCTGTCCGGATCCGTAAAATTAGAAAGTTGAATTATTTGAAGGGACGGGTAGTGATTCACCCTTTCAGGAGTCCTAATAATATCCCTATTAGGATAAAGAATCTCAAGGTAAAAATTCGGTACTGCTCCGGCTCGAGAAATCGTGCCGGAATATTACTGAAAAGTTACAATACATATCTAAATATAATATATTCATGTGGATGTATATTGTGTTTAAATATTGAAATAGTAATAATATGCCTGTGTACGAGATTTTTGTGTATATATTTGTATGCATATGAATATTGTACGTTTACATATAATAGTTATATTCCAATATTAATAACAATAATAATACTGACTAATATGTATATACATGTCTAAATATATATTCATGTGTATGTATATTTTGTTTAAATATTGAAATAGTAATAGTATGCCTGTGTACGAGATATATGTGTATATATATTTGTATGTATATAAATCTTGTAGGTTTATATACAGTCGACTCTCTCAAAATGTCCGCTATTGGGGCTGTAGGGAAATATATTTCTAAGAATTACAGTTCCCCCTCTACCATACCGTCGCGGTTGACTATAACCTCAAAATTCAACCGAAAAATCTTTGATAATATAATACTGTAAGTTTTCTTTTTATACTCATTTGTTTTAATGTAATTTAAGATTCTATTGTTAGTGGTATTAATTGACATAAATTTATTTTATTTTAATAGATGAATAATGGAAGACTCGATTAATTCGGAGAGACGAAAGTACTCTAAAAGTGTCGCAGTTGATACCACAGATGCTAGTACATCTAGTTCTAATGTAGAACTCTCTCAAGGCTGTTAAGGTATGCCTCTCTTAAGGCTGTTGACTCTCTTAAGACTGTTCCTTAAGAGACACTCAAGTCTAACACGGAGCTTAAGTGCCACAAGAACCGAAGGCCGCGGTCGGGTTCAAGTGCCTACCGTCACTTTCAAGTGGTGTGGGTCGTTAAGTAATCTACCGTCCGATGATGTCGGTATGATGAAACCAACGACGGGGGCTGTAGACTCCCTGCGGGGAGTCGATACCTGTCAGACTACCATCCGACTGTCAGGTATGTGAAGGCGTATGAGGGCAAGCCTCACACGACTACTGATGATAAATATGAGATCTAAAAGAAAAGGATGGCCTAGGAGCGAAAGACTAGAGACCACGTAACTGGTGTTCAGACCTAGAGACTCTAGCAGAAGGAGGGGACGGCCCTGGCAGCCGAGCGGATGCCGGCGTGAGTTCGAAGCGACCGCTCATATTGGGCTCACGTTCGGATCAACCTTGGCGGTCAGTGGATCAAAACCTCTGGACGCTTTAGTTGTCGAAATCTGGACGTCAAGCCAGCTGCGGTTGGGTCTAAAACTAGGCAGAGGTGGTCGTGTTGAGAGTACGCAATTAGCCCGGTTCACGTTAGGCCGTTTTTGGCAATGCGCGTGAGGTGCGATCGGGTGAGGAGCAGCCTTGACCAGTCGATGAAATGCCTCGGTGGGGAGCAGCCGAAAGTGCACCCGGTGTGGCGAGGGACGGCCCCCCCACTGTGTATCTTGCCGCCGCGTGGGTACAATCTGAGGCACTATTGACTCACGAAAGTGAGTCCGAAGCCTTCAGACCACGTACCTCGGAGTACCTTAGACTACGTCGGAAGGGAAACGACTGAGCATACAGGACTATACAGCGACTGTGGGCGGGCACGACTTGAACGTTATCTGAGATCCAAACAGGCCGAGCATGCAACGGTGGAAGTGCCATTGACCCGCGCGAGTCGGTCTGATGCTCTCCATCCGTTGCATTAACTCGCGCCTCACCAAAGACCCAGGACAGGAGGGCCCAGAGCTCAGATCGGGCCCTGAGAGACCGGGCATAGAGGTGGCACCAACTCTGCCTCACGCGAGCGAGGCCGTGACTGCCATTCTCTTGACCCGTCATGCTCTCAAGAGTGATGTAGTCAAGGAACGACGGCGACTATGCCCTGCGTAAGCGGGGCCGATGCTGTTCGTTTTCTTGGTCTGCTCACTCTCCATCAGAGTGACGTTGCGAAAGGACGACGGCGACTATGCCCTGCGTAAGCGGGGCCGGAGCTGCTCGTTCCCTTGACCAGCGCACTCTCTTAAAACAGTGTTTTCAGGAACGGAAGCGGCTGCAACTATGCCCCACATGTGTGGGGCCGAAGGTGCCCGCTATTCCGTTCCGGCACAAACCCGGCCGCGTGTCGTGGTCTATGACCAGGCACGTTCGACGTAAGAGGGTCCAATCAAGAAGGTCGGGGGAGGGCATAACGGTGGAGACTAAGACTGTCTCGCCGGTCCTCCGATCGACGATGGAAAGTGGTCTCAGGTGCCAGGTACGGCCTGCCCCTTTCCTTATAGCTTTCTGGGGCGAGGCGCGCACGCAGTGCACCCTTAACGGGGTGGTGCAGTGCTTCGGTGCGGCCACTCAAAGCCTATGTCTACGGTTCGTGTGGGGTCAAAAACGGACGGGCTGTCCTCGGGGTCTCTCGGTTGTTAATTCGTTTGACCCCAACACACAGGTTATATGGAAATGGCAGATGAAAATAATATTCCACGCCCCGCCCCCCCCCCCCCCCCCCCCCCCCCCTCATGGCACGCGAAGATGCTAGAGCTACCATAGCCGGAAGGACTCGTTTCATGAATCAACATCTGATTGAGCGTTTCCCTTCCAGAACCCTTGACTCCATCAAAGGTAAGCGGCGACAGGCGGCTTATCAAGAGATGGTAAAGGAGTTCTGCCAACAGGCGTTGGATTCGAATTCCTCCAACGCTGATGACGGCAGGGGGGCCAATACGACGATGATAGGAGTCGCTGGTCCTTCGTCCGCGCCTGAGGGCACTGTTGAACCACCAGCACCTCGGCCTCATCCTCGGGACCCAGAGAGCCATGGTAGAGGGGGCGGAATACCAGCCAGAGCAACGCCTCAGGTATCGTAGGGAGCAATTCCGATGATCCTGCGCACGGCGCTGGAGCCGACGCAAGTCGTGTTCCTGATAAGACCTCGCTCTGGGATCCTATTACAACGACCGAGGTCGCCTAGGATTTCTGTTCAGACTGGCTCCGCTCCTGGGTTTGACAACATAACACCCAGAGCCTGGAACGCTGTTCCAGCGCCACTAAGGGCTCTTTTGTTCAACCTTTTGCTTCTTGCAAGAGAAGTCCCCAGCTCGATCTCCTCGTGCAGGACGATCTTTCTAGAGAAAGGCGGAATGCCGGAGCGCCCGTCTCCGGCGGACTACCGGCCTCTCAGCATAGGATCCGTCGTGTTGAGGTAGTTTCATAAGATTTTGGCCAAGCGATTGTCGCCAACGGGGCTTTCAGCCGGTCAATGAGGTCTGTGAGAACACCACAGTCCTGTCTTCCGCCCTGAATGATTCCCGGCGTCGCTGTCGTACTTCGCACGTAGCATATGTCGACCTGTCGAAAGCCTTCGACACGGTCTCGCACGACGCAATTAATATTGCCATGGAGGAAGCCGGCTTGCCGGTCGACTTCAGGCAATATATTCGAACTAGCTACGCCAACGCCTGTACATCGCTTCAACTTCCTGGCCTCGGGAACTCGCCGCTGATACATCTGGGTCGCGGAGTAAAGCAAGGGGACCCACTATCGCCCCTATTGTCCAATCTGGTCGTAGATAGAACTTTGGGAGTTCTCTCGGAGGATGTTGACTATAAACTGGGTGACGAACGTATTAATGGACTAGTCCGGTTCTAAAAAATTAAAAAAACAGACTAAAAAGGGTAGTTTTAATAATAAAAAAAATTACTCATACAAAGAAAAGTTACACATCTTGAAAAAATTAGATTTGGGTCCGGAGAAAATGGTCGTTGATGAATATAATATAAGTGACCGTACTTTGTGCAGATGGAAAAAAGAAAGAGTAAAAATTGAAGAGATGGGTAACAAAGCAAATACTCAAGAACGCAAAAAAATAAAATTGTCAAATGAAGATTTAGATGAAGCGGTTTACTTGTGGTTTTGTCAGTGTCGGTCTAACGGCGTACCTGTTTCTGGTCCGATGATAAAACAAAAAGCATTGGATTTAAACAAACAATTAGGTGGTAATGAATCATTCAAAGCGAGTGAAGGTTGGCTTGATAAATGGAAATCTAGGATGAAAATTAGATCTATGAGAATTGCCGGAGAAAAATTATCTGCCGATGTAGATGCAGCAGAATCTTATAAAAAAACTTTTGCTCAAAACATCAAGATAAGACAGTTGACCAAAGCCCACATTTTTAATTTCGATGAAACACCTTTAGTTTTCAAATCTCTACCAGTAAAAACGTTTGTATCTCACAAAAGATCATGATTCAGGATTTAAAATTGGTAAGCAACGTTATACAGTTGGAGCGTGTTGTAATGCTGATGGCTCGTTAAAATTACCATTAGTTGTGATTCTCAACTCTAGATTTTCAGATTTTGTAATAACTCTTCCCTCAACTTCCATAACATCCCAACACGAGCGAAATATTACAGACTGTCTTAAGCGTTAAAGAATATATTCATACACTATGTACACTATGCTCTCAAGTGATACGATTAATACTTAGAGTAGCATGCATGAGTTGCAAGATGGCGTGTGGTGCATCGATACTTATAGATATCCAAGGGAACCTGCACGTTTCCTACATACACCCCGAGACTTTCATCGTGTACGGTCAGAAGCAGTAGTACGAAATAGTAGTCAGGAAAATGGACACACG
The DNA here is from genome assembly GCA_963924015.1 of Macrophya annulata. NCBI lineage: Eukaryota > Metazoa > Arthropoda > Insecta > Hymenoptera > Tenthredinidae > Macrophya > Macrophya annulata. Next base: position 11,824,843 of record OZ001261.1, read on the forward strand.
CTGGTCACATCCGTTTTCAGCCATAATTGCCGGTCCCTCGGGTGCGGGAAGTCGATCTTTAATAAGACATTCTTACGTTATATCGGTGAAATGTGCGATACTCGATTCTCTCGTATAATGTGGTACTATGCAGAGCAGAATTCGCTTCAGGGTCGCAGCAGTAGAAGTACTACGGTAGATAATGGAATCGAGTATCGGGAGAGGCTGCCTCAAGAATCCGACTATGATACGGATAATTTGCCAAAACTACTTGTAATCGATGACCTGATGCGAGAGGCCTCCAATAATGTTGTTGTTGATCTTTTTACGAAGAGTTATCATCATAAAGAACCTAAGTGTGTTTTTCATCACTCAGAATTTATTTCACCAAGGCCGTGGTCAACGCGATATTTCACTCAACGCGAATTATATTGTTTTTTCCAAAAATCGGCGAGATCGTGCGCAGATACAGCATTTAGCACGTCAGGTTTATCCTGAGGATCACCGTTTTCTACAAGACGCCTATCACGACGCGACAGCGCGCCCTCACGGTTATCTATTACTCGACCTGAAATAATCTACACCTGAAAATTGTCGATACCGGACTGATATATTTCCATCGGACAAACATCACCATGTCTATGTTTCACGAAAAGATATAAAGACGCGATCTATTTCCAATCTGCCAGTCGTTCGATTGTAATGCCACGCGTACGGCAGTCTCGAGTTGGTGCGGCTAGTACCCTGGGTATAGGTGCTTCAGGGGTCGCAGCTGCACGTAGGCGATTTGGAAGTGGAAACACAGCCGCACTACAGGCACTCTGTAAGTTGAGTCCCAAACAACGCCTAGCATTGCTACGTGCTGCTGCTAATTCTCTTGTCAAAAGTATATGCGAGTGTGCTTTGAACACGGTGCATGGTAATGTCGCTTTGACAGGGAGGGAAAAATCTGGACTTGTAAGACATAAACAACTTCTCCGTAAGTTGGGCAGTAGTGAGGGAAGCCTGAAGAGTGAAAACAAAATATTAATTCACCGTGGTAACGGTTTTCTGCCCATGCTAATTGCACCCGTTCTTGGAACTCTATTTTCACACCTATTCGGTAAATAAGAACAAGAAGAACAATGGCACATGCAAAAAAAATGATTTTAATTCCGTCGGAGAGTATGGAACGTTTACAGCGTAACATAAACTCCTCCGGAATTGTTAATAGCTACAATAACGAGAATAGTTAAACTATTAGGAAAAACCCGATCTCTAGACTCGATAGTGAGATGCAAGCTATTCTAGATTCGCCTAGCCAGGATGATGCTTCAAAATGGAAGCAGTATCAACAGCTTCTACAGCGTTGCTTACATTTCGCCGAGGATTCGCGGAAGCCAGTAAGTATAGAGCTTCATACCACGGATGCGACGCTTAACCCTACGGATAGTACCCCTGAAAAAGAGAGAGAGACCTCCTCTGATAAACAACAGAAGTTTTCAAGAATTATCTCAAGCATGCCAAAGAAATACCAGTCAAAAGCTGAGCTTCTACTGAAGCATTTGGCCGAGAACACATCGCGTTTTTCTTGGGATAGCAACGGTGTAGTAACAATAGATAATACTGTCATCCCCTACCCTGTAGAATAACTATTTAACAATCGGTAGTGGGGATCTTATAATAAAAGTCTTGCCTATCCTCAGTCATGATATTCAGTTACACGTTGAGCCTGAAACAGTGCGCACCGTTTACTTTGACACAGACTTTTGTAGAGACGAAATCTCATTTTCATCATGTTCAACCGTAAAAGTACGCGTGAGTTACGAAGTGTTTTACCCGCTGATAAGCCGTTTGTCATCGATCCACTGAGACCAAGTAAGCGAATGCTACTTTCAACCACGTACGGGATAAACAGCTCGTGCACCGCAACAGTAGCGGTCGGGCATGTTCTCGTTGGGCAGTGTTTCGAACCTATTGTTCAACTCTATGGGCATAGCGGAACGGTAGTTGCAATGAGGAGTGGTATCTGGTACAAATTTTTGGACGTGTACCACACCATCAACAAGTATCTCGCTGAACCTTTGTCCACGGACTACACTTCAACCATCCCTACCGATACAGCACCGGTAGATTTGGATGGTTATACCGTTTCTTTTATCCATGCCCACGGGATGAGGGCTATCAAGCTGACGGAGCGAGCTGAAATGTGGACGAAAGAGGAGGACCGTACTACTGATGACGAGTCATCAGCATGGCCTTCCCCCAGCGCTAAGAAACGGGAACTGTACTCACCATCTGTCGTGCTACAGAAACCATCAATTGATGGTCTTGGTACAGTAATACCGTGCATTAACGAACATTTACGGCGGCTAGCAAGCAATGTTACTGCTGTAAACCATTGCAAGGAGGATATAGTGAGGGAACTTGCAACGTTAGCCAACGCGTTTGGCTTTGTGGACACGCCGCTCGATCGATTCACGGAGCTTGTAGTGAGAGATTTTGACGAGGTTCGAGGAGTGATGCGAATCGGTTTCAATCCGAATATCGCCGAGGATGTGTATAACATCGTGACGCTAGAGCTGAAGGCGCAATTCAGTGTTGCTATCGCGAAGGAGATAAAAGTTGTTATAGACTCGACTAAAGAATACCGCAGGTGAAGTGCGGAGAGCTTGGCATATTATTCCCCTGTATAGAATTAAGTTAGAATAAGTTGCATGCGTAGGTTACCATTAAGGCTAAGTCGTAGTTTTACACCTAAGTATTTGTAAGTTTTTTATAAGAATTATACATTTCATTAAATCTTAAAGTAGGCGTCATCATTCCCTCAGCTATGTTAACCTTAAATATCTCAAATAAATCTGCATTATGACTGTATTCGTCTGTACATTTGTTTCCCTTATCGTCCCATCCGTACCTCACCCGTATACCTGTACGGTTACCCTATTCCACCCATCCGCCCGAGTATACCTGTAAGGCTACCCTATTCCGCTCGCTCAACCATATCTTAAACATTAATTCGCAACACACACCAGATACACCTACCCGAGTATACGAAATATATCAATGACTGCACGGATTCAGAGCTCCCGCTTTGACGTTACCACGCCAGTAGCGAGAGAACCGAATCCGTATTTCAGTAAGAGTCCATGAGTTAGGTTAGACCAAGAAACCACAAAAAAAAAATCGGCCCGGCACAGCGGGGGGTGGGGGGAGGGGGGGGGGGGAGGGTCATAAACGGTATACTTCACCCCCTCTACTGATGAAAAGTAACAGAAATAACGATAGTACAAAGTAGATATAGGGAAATAGAAGATAAGACACAAAACACACTCGACACAAACACAATACACTCACCCTATAGGCTTCGCCTCGCGTGGGGTAGGGGGGGAGTTGTGACGTTGCAAGTCACAAACCCCAAACCACGCGGGGAAATACGAAGGTAGGCGGCGAGAGCCGAAATTAACCAAAGCCGGTCGGCAACGTGTGCCGGCCGGCATTCGAAATCGAGACGTGAAAAGTAACGCAAGTAATCGGATAAAAGTTTGGAAATCGTTGAGACCGTTGATCCCGTAGAGCCGACAACTCATTTACGGTCAGTACCGCATTTATTTATTGCACGATATTCACCATTCACACACCCACACTCACCCACTTGTACAATAGATTAAGGTTATTAAATAAACCTAAATTAAGTTAAAAACTAATCCACGAGTCCGTTACTTAGTCACCCCCCCCCCCCCCCCCCCCCCCCCCCGTCCACCTCCCGAAGTCTTTATTAGCGGCCTAGCAGCCCGTTATACACTTGATCCGGTCTTTGGGTTATGTTCTGACAGATGCACTCGGATTTATGAAAAATAGTTTTACTTACTCAACCGTCGAAACACTAGTCAGCTGCATGGCCAAGCGCGCCCTTGGACGGCGCTATTAAAATATTGCACCTCCACAGGAGGTTGGATCGGTCAAGTGACAGTATTTGGGTTATATCGAACCGCCAAAGTCACCAGCGATGCAAAAGAAGTTCAGTGAGGCTTTGGGCAATATTCAAATTCCCTCTGCTAACATACGATTAATGATAAAGTCACACTTGAGATATCCGGAGCGATGCTCAACGTTTTGGGGTACTGCTGGTCCCTTCAATTTCTACGGTGGAATTCGTCCAAATTCAGAATCTTTGGTTACCTATGCAAAATGCCGGTATGTGAGTCATGTACAAAATGTATGGTTCGATATAATCAATTTATTCACACCAATTGTCACTATTTATTTCGCATCCACCAAGTGTGAAGAACGTGTGCATGATGGGCCAAAAATTTATTGTACGCTAAGAGGCAAGGTGAGAACAGAAGTCAAAGCTCAACTGCGGAACATTGTTCCTAGAACTCTGCAGTTAGAAACGGCAAGAGGTATTGATTCAGAAATTGCTTGAGATGGTCACATGCAAGGCCTGAGGCGGAAAAGCAAAGTCCGAAGAAAATTCTAAAAATGATGCTGATCTCCGGTCCAACGATTTATCAGATTTATTCCCGCAGCATGTGATAGAAAGTGCATCTAGTGATCCGTATATGACACTCAGGCCTTCCACTGTGTGTATACACATGTATTCGGTAGAGCGACTGTACGTTGTTGGCCCAGAAAATATAATTGTCCATTTTGATTCTACTGGATCTGTGGTACGCAAGCCGGTAGATGTGAAATGTAAGCGCATGTATCACGCGATGGTAATTAACAAAAATGGATCTGTGATACCTGTTGCAGAGATGATAAGTTCAGAGCACTATTTTCTTAAAAAGATACCGTTACTTTTTGCTCACTCAGAGTGTACGTTGGCCGATCTTCCACGTGGTAGTTATAAACTGGAGTTGGGCTTTGATTAATCCCGTCCTTAACAAATGGAATATGATTTCAATAGCAGATTATTTGAAAAGGGCATTCGCTTGTTTAGTGAGCGGAGTAAAACCTAGTTTCAATCTCGTCGTAGCTCAAAGTTGCTTCACACACTTTTGAAAAAGAGTTTCTTCGAATATTCAAAAGGATTTCACGAAATACATACATCTAAAAAGTTTCATTTTGGAATGCATGAGACTGATGATTCATTGTTCCGACATGACAGTTTTAGACGCAGTATTCGAAGAATTCATGACGGTTCTTCTGACAACAACAAAGAATCAAGCTAAAAGTGGTATAAACAAACTGCATGAATTAGAAGAATTCGAAGAATTCATGACGGTTCTTCTGACAACAACAAAGAATCAAGCTAAAAGTGGTATAAACAAACTGCATGAATTACATAAGCGTGTTACTGGTGCTACATTGGGTTTATACAGTATGGAGGAAAATGTTAGCGATGAATTTGATGTCGAATCAACCGTGGGGGATACAGATACAGTCACAGGCAAATCTTCTACAGATTCTCCATTTTTTTATTACTTTTTTGGCGAACTTGCATAACTGAAAGACCGTATTCCTGACGGCGATAATTGTAACAAATATAACGCCCGCGAAATTGCTGATTACATAAGTAAAAGGTACATGCCATTCGTACCCATGTGGTCTGCGTTATTATTGAAACTGGTCGCACCGAATATCGATAGACTCAGCAACGCGAATGTTGAGTGTCATTTCAATTTGGTGAAGGAACAGGTTTTCAATAACGAAGTCAACTTGAAAATCGGTAGATTCGTGAAAAAAATGAGACTATACGAATGAATTGTGCGCAGAGGTAGCCATCGGGACCCCGCTCAAACGTCGACGATGTAGAACGCAGAGACGTGTCCGTTCGAACACGGAAAGTCCAAACAATCCATTAGTTCAGGAGTGTGGAAACGTAAACGAAAAGCACAGTTTAGTCACTACGAAAGTAGATCACTCGGTAGAATAGCGAAGAAGATTAGAACCACAAACTAGTACACCAAATAAACATCTGTCAGACGATGAGCAGTCACTACGAAATGTAAGTGATAGTTCAACTCACGCAAACGCGATGGTTAATGGATTATTTCACGATGTTGATTAGTACATTAATGTGATAGAACCCCTGTTTACAATCGGGCGATACTCTTCCACGGTATGCTCTTCGATCACAGGATTTGATGAAAATTTTCTATTCTCTAAAGAATATCAAACTTTAAATGGATCCCGATGGCTAGACGGTGACGTGATCGACTGTGTTTGCATCGCGAAATCAGCAAATTGGCAGAATGTATTTTTTGTCCCGACCAAGTACCTACACAAGTTAGTTGCTAGGAGACTATTGAAAGTCACCGAAGGGGGATACATGGCGGATGTATAACATTACGGCACAATTGAGTGGGAAAATTTTACTGCCATATCTATACGACGACCACTGGTGTTTATTAGTCGTAGACACAGACGAGCGAACTTTGATGCAAGTGAATCCAAAATTTAAAAAAGATCCGGATATTAACGTGCTTTTAATGCGTTCAAAGAGTACATTGCGCAATACTCAGTTAGAGAATCGAACGCACTATGCGGAATAAAATGGGGCGAGAAAAATTGCAAAACTGCGCGCCCAATGCAAAGTATATCGACGGAGTCGATTAGGGTCTTTATATATTGCATTACATAGATTGCATCGGATCAAACCGTAAGTTCGATTTACATTTTGACCCCAAATCATATCGAAGGGAGGTGGCCGAAACATTGTTTACTCTCTGTCTCATTATATAAAAGAGACATGCCAATATTGTTTCAGTACGCGAGAAACTCACATGGTCATATGTAGTACTTGCAGACGCTAAGCGCATCAATTATGCATAGAACGAATGTTAGGTATCCGTTAGATAATAACCAATAACCAGATGATAACCAAATTTACGCTTCAGATATCATAACATTTACTCGTAATTTAATTTTTCCACTTTTTTCCATAATCACTTAAGTCATGGTCATAGTAATGTCCGATAAGACTCAATTTTGCTGTTCTTGTCATATAAATCTGAGAAGTGTGCATGTTGTAGGCGTCAAAATTCTGATCATCCGATACTATAATGTTTTGAACCCAGTTGGTGTAAATAGATTTCAATTTGACAATAAGGTGGATCAAAGTACTCAACCTTTTGAACTTATTTCTGTCAAGCTCAATCTCTGGGAAGCGAAGTATCTAGTCAGCGATTTTCTCGACCTCGATTGTGCACGTCTCAGACAAAAATAGGATCAACATTTGAACATACTGAACACAGAGATTCGGGTGCGAGACCCAATTTACTAAATTGAGTGCAGTTTGGTGTCTTTGGGTGAATTTCCCAGCTTCGGGAGTCTCTTTCATGTCACCTCAGACCTTCTGACAATAAAAAAATAAAAAAATATAGGAATTGCGGGAAAAATCTTGGAAAAGCCGTTTCAAGAACGTTCCAAACTTCAACTAGCTAATCATTTGTAGAGTCATACCGTGTGTTTGTGAATAGGCGCGACAGTATGTCCAGTAGCGGATGTACAGTCGCCCATCGCGTGGGTATTCACGTTATGCGAATTTATCGGTATGGTATAGTAGATCGCAGTCCAAGTTCAATCCACGTGGTCATTAGCTGCGGAGTCCAATACTTCAATGGCGCGCTTGGTCGTACTTTTACATCAAGTGTCACACAAGAAATCACATCTAAATGAAGTAGATGTACTCTTTACTTTTGCGGATACACTCGTACTTATGAAAAATAGGAACCACTGTCTACCGAGTATGCGGAGCATGAAGAACATTTCGTAAGTTTGATAATTGTTTTGAATAACAATATTCAACGTTTGTCATACTATAGCCAAGAGCATGGCCAAGCGCGCCATCAAACGGCGTACTGATGTATTAACCTTCACAGCATATGATCACGTAGATTTTTAGACAGAATCTACTATACCATACCAATAAATTCGCATAACGTGAATACCCACGCGATGGGCGACTGTACATCCGCTACTGGACATACTGTCGCGCCTATTCACAAACACACGGTAGTTAGATAGTAAAGTCATGAACTTAAAATCATAGAAATTCTATGAAATAGAATTGAATAGAATAAAATAAAAAGTAAAGCATTGTTTGAGCTTACCAAAAGAAAATAGAAGTGCAGTCTATAGCAGCTGTTAGCATTCGAGAAAAGAAAGAAAAGATTTAAAGGCCAAGAATAGAGGCTAATAGAATACGAGCATTAGAGTTAAAATATCTTTGTTAACAGAAATTGTGATTTATTTTTGTTTTGTTCAAAATTACAAAGCTAGTAATAAATGGCTATAATAGAATTAAACCGAGACTTTCTTTATCTGAAATTTCCATCTGACCTAATTAAAGCAAATTAGCCGAACAACAAATTAAGAACAGATTCGGAAGCTTGTAAAGAGCGTACGGCATTGGTTATCCCGTGTCAGAGGGCCAAGGCAGCAATCCCGAATCTGGTGGACAGTCTGAAAGGACACCGTGGGTGGCGACAATATCTTCAGGAGGGTAGTTCGGTGCGCTGTGGCTAGTCAGCGGAGGCGTGGGAAATGGGACGGGAAGAAGTTGCAACGGCAGTCCGAACGCGGATCACATGGGTGAGTGGTCGCGGTGTGTAGAGTATTTGGGGATGGGGGTTTAAACCCTTCTGGGTTTTCGCGAAGGTGCGGTAGAGTGTAATGTGTGACGTTGGTACTGGCAAGCTGGCAAGCTGGCAAGTTGGTACTGGTCGACGGCGGTTGGGATTGGGAGTTGGACGCTCGTGTCTTGGGGAGAACTCCGCGGTGGTAACCCCCTTGCTGTAGGGGCAGACGGGGAGCGGGCGACCTTGTACGAGTACGGGTGCCTCCAGGTACAGAGTCTTGAGGTTCTGGTAGAGGGATTCACTTTGGTAGACAAGAGGGAGGCGAGGAGGTGTGTTTCGGTGGAGGATAATGTAGGTGGATGTGGATGATCGGAGGGGTGTCCGGGGTGGTTCGGGGAGGCCTGTCGATCGGTGAGATATGCCGGAGAAGTTTCCTCCACGTCGCCTCTTTTTGTTGCTGGATCAGCTACAACCGACGTTGGACGAGAACGAGCAGTTCGGTCGTCGTCGCTGAGTCTCCGGGGTTTGGCGTCGGCGGCTCCGAGGAGGAGAAGGAGGAGGGAGAGGTGGTCGAGTCAGTACTCATGGGAGTGAGTTTGGCTCGGAAAAAGTCAAAGCGTCTTTGCCGTGAAACAAAATAGCTTTTATTCGAAAAGTGACCAGTATCGAGCGATATTGGCTGCAGTGTTACCAACTCTACCAACTTTTCGGTAGATCTACCAACTTTTAGTGACTAACTCATATCTACTACACTGCAAAAAAAATCTACCAACTTTTTAAGTTTTTGAAAAATTTTAGTTTTATATACGCAAAAATTATATTAATGCCTTTAATTTTCTTTAATCCATCTATCTTTCTATTTACCTAATCCCTCAACGAGTTCATTGGATATAATGAAGAATAGAGAGAGGGCACTGTATACTCTGACATTTAATTTACTCATACCTACTGAAGATCATTATAAACTATTTAACCAAAGTATGTATTCTTTCAAAGAATAAAATAGTAAAAAAGTCATATCATTTTTATATTGTTATGTTTAACTCTAAAAACATTCAAAACCTTGAAATAAGTAGTCCATGAAATATTTCGCAACTCAAACTACTTTTACTTTCGAAAAATGAGAAACAAATTGCTCTCAAAATTATTGAATGAAGATTCTACATTAATTGATACTAATAATAACCCACCATAAAATCTCAAGTGAATTCTCAATTATCACTACTATAAATTACATTCGGGTTCAAGTAAATTTATTTATACGAAGAAAGGAATTAAATATTTATAATTAAAAACTATTAAATTAGGATAGAATAGACTTATGATTTGTTTTTCAATTTTTGTTTCCGGTTTTTATTTTGGGGATTGACAATCAATGATTTTGCTTTCACATTGGGTTCCTTGTAATAAGCGGTAAAACATTTGTTACCCAACAGTAACATCAATTATAAGAATCACATTGATATTGTGACGTCCCTAGAAAACTTTTACTCAAAAAGGTAGTAAATCTGCTAACTTAACACAGTAGGATTGGTTGGAAACTATCAACTGTTGAAATTATCTCTACACCCGAAACAAACTGCGAATTCAAACACTGATTGACAGTCCAAGCAAGCTCACAGAAGAGCTGCCAGAACATGCTGATTATTCCGCCGGCCGACCAGGTTATTACGATGCTGAGTTACTTTGGTAGCGGGAGAAAAGTTACGCGTGAGCGCGCGTAGCGGCGCTTGAGCGAAGCACGCGGCGCGGCATACGGTGCTCGGTCACCACTGCCCGTCTGGTGAGGAGTGGGGCGCCTGCTCGGCGGGTTGCTGTCCGGTAGGCGCCCTGAGGAGTATAAGAGCTATGCGTATATCAAGTCTTGGAGTATTTTACTCCCGGATTTGTAGTCAGTAAGAATTTTAGGATAAAGAACAGAATAGGCACAACAGCCTTGGTTCGCCCGCCTCTGTGAATAGAAGGCGGCTTTGAAATCTTATTCCGAGTCCGTATGTTAGAGACAGCATTGGTTTATCCCATGTCCGTATAGTAAATTCAGGTTAACAAACGGATAGTGGCTTCAATGGCAGACCCATGTTTCTAGACCGTCGTTTGACTATACGAGGAGTCCCAAAAAATATCAAGTCAACTAAAATTAACACATTTAATTTAGAAACAAAGAATTCACAATAACGAGCGTTTTTGGCGACAGCTACCGAGTCTGCCAAAACCGCGAAACGTCACAATATACATACAATACAGGTATCTGTAATTGTTTACATTTCGTATTGTCGTCTTTATTTTGTTGTCAGTACATCTTCATTATTGTTCCTTAATGACAGTGGTTACCTACATGTACTCTTCGAATCTTATTTTGATATCAACACTTATGACTTCTCGACGTATGTACCAAACATTCACCAGATTGGCTGAGGGGTAGGCCCTATAGTTGATCGACCAAGCTCCTCCAATTCTCGGAGTTTCGACTGACTAACCCCGTATATTGAATAACACTAAATAACAAATCCAAAGAATAACGAAAATATAGATATTTAATCAGACCAATTTCATTTTATTTCATTTTCCAAACCTCATATGACTTCATAGAATCACGAAAAACATAAACAAAATAAATTTTTTGAAACACATGAGTCAAAACACGTCAATCCGGTGAGCTTTTTTTCATCGATCCTTTCGATTACTTTGATTTTTTTTTAGCAGATTCTATGGGTGAAATGAATCCAACAAACAATTTTTTATTTTTTTTTATCGCCCATATTTCGAAAGTTATTCCAGGTTGAAAATTGCCCAAAATCCCAAAAACCGCCACACACGCTCTCCTTCAAATCCTCATATCTTGGGTTCTATTTGTCTGATCAATTTGTCCCTAGAGTCATTCGAAAGAGCTGAAATCGGGCTTCCATTTCATGCTACCACACATTTGATAATAGCAACAATTGAAGATTGTTATAAACAATTAATTTTCAAACAGGATTTTCATCACCGAAACCGCGCTTTAAAATTCCAAAAAAAAAATACGAGCGTATTCCTTGATCAATTTCCTATAAGATAGGTGAGTTTCAAAATGGAGAATTGATGGGGAGTATTTTTTAAATATTAATAATCGAGCGGAGCTGCGCGCGCGCGCCGACAATCCAGCTGTCCGGCACGCGGCGTGGAGTACACAGTAACGTGTAACTTGGAAGAAACAGGCTTGGGTGCAGTTAAAATGGGACGAATGTTTATAGAAAATAAACATATTTCATTACCGAACAGATTCCGTTGATTCAAATTGTTCATTATACTCTTTGTATAACATAACTACATGATATGAATTCTTAATACTATATCAAACTTACATCTAAAATACTATTTATTCTAATAATATAAATGATATAACTATATGATTATATTGATATTATATAATAGGATATTTAAAAAAATGGTCGGTTTTATAATACTTATGATATATGATATCTACGAACGATCTTTTTTATAAACAGTAGCCTTTACGAATCTTTGTGCTTTCGAATATCTTTTAGCAATTAATTCTGATTTTGATATAGGCTGCATACTGTGAGACTAAGTGTACCGCGTACTACCGTTGCTTTACTGAATCGAGCTGATAAAAACTTAGCTTCGTTTTTATATTCCTGATTTGTGAAATAATCGAAGCTCATATTCTTGATACTTTCGTTATTTTCAGCCCACGAAAAGAATTTTTGCGGAGTAGTGATGGGATCTTGCAATACTTCGAGGCTACTTTTTGCTGCCAATCTTTTGAGGGCTCCTCCGATGCCGCCACAAGGTCCTTTGCCATGCGAAGTTGCAAAAAAGTTCCATTCCGCGTTGATTCCAAAGTCCTCTTCGTGAAAACACAGATTGACAAAATTTTTCTTATTTTTATACTGTGCACTAGCACCATCCGAGAAGTAAATGATCTTATGTATCTCTTGCAATTCCCGTTTCAGAAAGTTTATAAATTTCTTTTGGAAAAGGTGAAAGGCAACAGTATCGTGTTTGAGGCATTCCGAAATCGCAATGTAATTTCTATGTTTCAGTTCTCCATTTTCGCGGTAATAAGCCACAAAAGGATGCAATGTCACCTGATCATTATTCCAATGAATGCCCTGAATTGCATCCTGAATTACGAAGGCGTAATTCTCTGCGAAATCGCACACTACCAAGCATTCCCCTGGTTGTAATTTTTCTTTCAGTTCTCCGAAATATTCCGACTGTTCCCGAGCAATGAATGCATGCGTGCGTAGGGGTTGCAGTTGTGTCCGAACTTCATCCAAGAAATCTTCTACCGGAACTTGAATAATTTCTAGATTACTCTGATCTACCGATATCCACTGCCTGTATGTCACAGTGTCTATAAATTCTGTCTTGAATACAAATGTCAGCTGTTCAATCAAATTTTCCACTCCTGGGCAATCTGCACATTCCGATAAATGGCAGGCCATCGTTGGCGGAGAGCACATCATTCAAGCTAGACAATCTTTATAATCGTTCACAGGTTGTGGCGATTTATTTGTGAGATGCGCTATCCTTGCACCGTCGAGCAACAATTTTACATACTCGTGAATTGTACATACACAAACGCTGTGAGTTCCGCTGGCGCCAGGAAGAACGCATTGTTCGGGTTTCAACTCACTGAATTTTGAAAAGCCAATCTTCAATTGTGGAAATTTTTCTTTGAACATACGATAAGTTTCTTTTAAATTAGTTAAAATCAGTCGTTTCTGTTTATGCTCCCTATTTCCGTCCTGTCGAACTGAAATATAGTTTTTTTTCGGGCATTACACGGCTAACATCATCAGATTGATAAAAACTCACCACAGAATTTTTTATAGTCGGATCTAAAGTTTTTCCACATTTTATATTCGGTGTGGACAAGATACCTCGTTCTATCGCAAGAACCTTTGCTGTGGTAATCATCGAGTTTGAAGTAGTAGCGAAATTTTTATGAATTTTATCGTACGACCAACGGTGGAAAATAGTTAATATTTGAATTTTTCTGCTGCGCTCGGTAGTGGATTGAAAAGCGTTTTTTAATACTTCTATGATGTCATCTTGTGATTCCTCTTCATTGTCAATATTGGTTTCATCGATATGAAACACGTTCGTAGTCAGTGTCTTTTTTAGCTTTTCCAATTTTTGTAGCGGATACTTTTTTTGAGCTAACTTCCTTCGGTCGATTGGTGATTCTCCAAATACGGATAGACTTTCATTCAATTTGGTGATGTTAACTAAGCTATGAGTGGGTGACGAGTCCTCTCTTGACGAACGTAGTGTACGCGAACTGTGTGGCTCTTCAGTGCTTTTTGTAGAACTTTCACTAGATTCATTGTCAATGATTCTCGAAACTTTGGGGATTCGTAGCCGTTTCGTGGCAGTTGTCGCAAATTTTTAAATCTGTTGTTGAAACCTTGTTTTTAATGCCCAGTTTATCCAACATCGCCGGAAGTACGTTTCTTAATTTTTTGATAGGCTGTCTCCCGTGATTCTTCAATCCAAAAGGATTGAAACAAGTATCAAAATATTTTCTTTTTGGCGACATATTTATTTCGAAGCACTTTTAAAGATTGAATATTTTAGTTTTAATTATGAAATCACAGAGCAGTTGTTACTTGCACGAGCTTCGTAACGGTACTGAATGTTAGAATAAATTCACATTACTGGTGACTTGTAGAATGACCGAAACCCCCGAAGGGTCCGCTATATGAGAGGGTCCTTTTCTGAGAACCTACTTGCATCCAGGTACCCGGCTTTATACCTGAATACAATGCGAAGACACTGTCTTAAAACAATAGCCATGCAACGTGCGTTGGGACTATCTACCTGCGATGAACACTAGGCTGGCGCGCCTTCGCTCGAATATTAATATTTAAAAAATACTCTTCGTTAATTCTCCATTTTGAAACTCACCTATCTTATAGGAAATTGATCAAGGAATACGCTCGTATTTTTTTTTGGAATTTTAAAGCGTGGTTTCGGTGATGAAAATCGTGTTTGAAAATTAATTGTTTATAACAATCTTCAATTGTTGCTATTATCAAATGTGTCGTAGCATGAAATGGAAACCCGATTTCAGCTCTTTCGAATGACTCTAGGGACAAATTGATCAGACAAATAGAACCCAAGATATGAGGATTTAAAGAAGAGCGTGTGTGGCGGTTTTTGGCATTTTGGGCAATTATCAACCTGGAATAACTATTGAAATATTGAAAATAAAAAAAATAAAAAATTGTTTGATCAATTTATTTCACCCATAAAATCCGTTAAAAAAAATCAAAGGAATCAAAAGGATCGATGAAAATTTTTAGTCGATTTTGTTCGGTTTGACGTGTTTTTACTCACATGCAAGATTTCGGCGTTTTTCGGACCTATTAAGATTGACGCCGACAATTCCGCGCATCTGCACGGCGATGCGCTGTGGAATTTTTGTTTTCCCGGTTTCTAATACAAGTGTTCACATTAGACGGCGGCGAATTGCAGCGCTCCGCAGGGAAAATCGACGAATTCTAGGGAGATAATATCTTGGCCGTGCGCCGCGCTTTACCGCTGTGAGTATGAGAGAAAGGATCGTTGCTACAAAAACAAGTTCTACAGAACGACAGTTATACAGAAACGGCTCCACAGATACTTTTCTATAGATAATCTTTTGTACATAACATGATTCTACAGATTGTATGAAGATTTGCTTCTACAGCACCCCACGTGAAACAACCCACAGGTCCGTTTCCACAGAAAAATTATTCTACATGTTACAGTTCTACAGAATATTTTTCGATACATTTCGACAGAAAGTTGCTAGCGACATTTCTAAGAACGTTTATATAGAAGAATTATTCTACATCAAGATTCGCGGCAGTGAATCGCCGCCAAGTACTAATTTTGATAGATTTTTTTAAATTATTTATTATTTAATAATAGGCGAGCGCAGCCAAGAACTATTTACCGGAGGCAAAGTTTATACCTGTCAACAAGGCGTCATATCTCTCGAACGGCCGAATATTATTCGACGAAATTCACAGAGTGATGAACCCCAGCCCAAATGAACCTGCTCTGTAAATCTGAAGCAAATCTGTTGCACAGTTTCAGAGATATTAACCGTCAAAGTAGCTCAAATTCTTCTTTTTCTTCTTCTTCTTTGACACTTTCGCAAGCAGCGGCTATGCGTCACGATTTGAAACGAACGGGTTTATGTATCGACTTGACGTTTGAAACATAGCTATTCTCCATCAAAATCTAGCTCCCTATTGATTTTGGTACGAATCTGAATCAGCACTCAGTCGGTTTATTTTACTAAAGTCTGAAAGTGGTCGGTACGGTCAAAATATATTATTTTCATTATTATCGTTATTATCGTTATTTTCATTATTTTCATTATTATCATTATTTTCATTATCATAATTATTTTCAATATTATCATTATTTTCATTTTTACTTATCATCACTTACGGTGATATAAGAAAAGTATTGGTTTTGGTCGAAAAGTGACTTTAGCTAATTTCGATGAATCTTCACGTTTTCGACCCTCTAGAATCCTCAAAACAGGTTTTTAGAAACATGTCGGTCTGTCTGTTGCCCTGTTCGACAAACTCGCGCGGTAATTTTGGAAACGGCCTGATGAAAAAATCCGAAATTTACAGGACTTCACAACCAAATGATGGGCATTAAAAATTGCCATGTCTTGTTCGATTTGAATGAACTTCCGGTTCTACCGGAAATGAATCGATTTTCACTGTCTTACCGACGAACCTATACTTTTTTCTCTGGATTACCGTTCTAAATGAAAGAATATGTTCTTCCGAGTTGAGAATTTTATACATAGAGCATTCCTTGCCAATGACAAGAAGAAATTGTAAATGTATCCGGATCGTGATTGTGATGAAACGCACCGTATGAAATTATTGTTTGTCAATATATAGGGCATTTTTTTTATGTGAAATTTTCAATTTCAATTTTATTTTTCAGGTTTTCATTTCTTTTTTATACTTTTTTTCCCCTGACAAACCCATACGTTTTTTAATTTTTGCTGAGAAGTACCCCGAAAAACAGTTTTTCCGGCTTGTGTTCATTATTTTCATTATTTCTATTACTATCATTATTTTTATTATGACCAATTTCTTAAACATTATTCTTATTATGTTCATTGTTTTTATCATATTCACAATATTTACTATGTTCATCGCGATTAATGCTTATACTTCTCGTTGAGAATCTTGACTTCTAATATTTTAACGCAATTCTGTTGACAATTCAACGTGGGACATGATAGTGTACCTCTATCTCTATCGAAATTATACGAATCTAAAACGTTTAATATGACGTTATAACGACAATCAAGTTTCGTTACTATCTGACTGTCATCCCACATGACAAGAACGAATTGATGATTTTCAATGTCTAAATTTTCAGTGTCCGAAATCCAAAATCTTCTGATCTGATCAAGATTCGTGGCAGCAAATCGCTGCCAAGTAAGTAGGTACTCTTCGACCGGCGAGCGCCAGCTGAGAATCATTTACCCTAGCCAACTTTTATACCTGTAAACATTGCGTCATATTTCCGGAACCACACAATATTTAGCACTGAAATTCATAGGGCTAACTGTTCAAGTCCAAATAAGTTTCTTCAATCAACCGAGTAGTTTCGAACTTAAAGACTCCTAAAGTTCATAAAAATCACAATTTTCTTCTTCTTCTCCGGATAAGATTTTCTCAGACGCTTTCTATGGACACCGATATCTCTCGAACCAATTCACTGATCGACTTGGGATTTGGAAAAGAGATTCTCTCCATCGATATTCCGCCCCCTATTTATTTTGGCTAAAATTTGAAGACGTGATCAAAAGATTGACTCAAATCAATAAGCGACGTACAAGTTGATGATGTCACGGGTTCTCCATTCGACAAATTTCGAAAAATTTTGATATATTATTGATCAGATTATGATATTATTATTATGATCATTATCATGATTATTATTACTATTATTATTGCTATACTTATTATTATTGCCATCATCGCCGAAGAATAAGAAGAAGAAGGTAGCGATTTTGCATCAATTTTGAAAAAATTCGGAAATACTCGGTCGGTTTTGTCCAAACTCCTTTATGAAGCGTATTTAGACTTAAATCGTTACCCCCATAAATTTCAACTGAAAATATAGTATGGGTCCGTAAATATGTGGTGATGTTTACAGGTACAAAAGTTCGCTCGAGTATGGATGCCTCTTAGCTGGCGCTCGTCGGTCGAACTGGCAGTGATTCGCTGCCGTGAATCTTGATACAGCATTATTGTTGTCGCGTTCTTAAAAAAAGAAGTGAAATCAGCTCCAACAACATCTGAAATGTAAAAAAAGCCACCAAGTACTCAGATCACAACACACTAAAAATTCACGAAAAACTTTTCGCCAGTCTCTGTCGTGAAGTCGGACGTCACTGTTTCGTGTAGTGATATCGAAACATCATTCCAAGAGCTACGTACTTGGCGGGCACATTTTTTAAATTATTTTTCTCCCTGTCTACTTGTTACAAGATATTCTGAAACCACCAATGGTATTGTAACATTAGCAGTACTTAATTGATGATAATACGTAAATATGCTGATAACAATAATTTGTGAGTGGCGGGTAATACTACATTCGTTATAACCATGATTGGCCGTATCAACAATTTATAATAATCATCAGCCTCGTCGCATTGAGTGTTCTATCTATACGTTGAACAACTTTGAATTCCTGATAAATATCGGTTAATTTATGAACGATTTCACGTAAGAAGTAACCAATAAAACGTATCACCCTGCTGCCTAAAAGCTGCATACCCTAAACCCAAATAAAGTATGTTACGTACACTGAGAGAAATTCAATTTGTAAAATCAACTTTTTCGATTTAGTTAGAGTTTTTTAGTATCAGTAACGTTTTTTTATGTGGAGGTAACTATAATATAGTACACCGAGCATCTGTGACTTAGTAACTGTAACTACATCGTGAATTTGGTAATATTAACAGTTTTATTCGGCTGTGTATTCAACTTTTCTCAAATATTCACCGTAACTAGTTGGTTTGCTGTGCACGACACAATTTGAGCTAGTTACATGTACTATTTTTGGGATGTTCAATTCATCCGAGTAATGATAACTATATATTCAGTTGATGGAACTTTGTATTCTATTGAAGATTAACTAATTGCTCAACTTGACTCATCCGTTTGAATGGACTGGTTATTATAATACCAACAACAGTCAATTAATATGGTTATATCTACTACTTTTAAAAAGTTAATTTGCGAAGGTATTGGCAACTATATTTTTAGTCCGAGCAACCTAATTTTCCACCTGCACTAAACAAAAGTTACACGGATTCTCGAATAAGAAAGGGTTCAGTTCAGAGCAATATATACATAATGTTGAGTATAATTTAAAATTTGCTGGTATAATACCCGAATCACGAAAGCATTGTGTAATGCACTAATTCTAGCTATGTGCATCTGAAAATTTGGTTACAACAATACTATACATTTTAGGTAGAGAATTACAATAGAAAAATTTGCGGTAGAGTTAATACAATATAGGATTGTGGTTACTACAACTCTGACACGTAGTTAGATCTTAATACTTCAAATTGGGTACAACGAATTAATAATTGCAACAGACCCTAGCCAAACTTTTCGTTAAACTGAGATTATATAACATATATAGTTTAATCTGGAATCATATGCGAAATAATGATATAGAATTGTCAGCATTTGTAATTAAAAAAAGTAATCGACATGCCGGGCCGTGGAAGCATGGAATAGAGGTTATGTGCCACGAGGCAGACAATGTGTTATACTTCTTGTTCAACTTCTTACTAATAATCATAAACGAACACGTCAAAATCGGTAATTCAGGATTCAAACAATTGAAGAGATTTACTGTTTTGACACAGGATCATTATAATGACGAATTCTAATCTCTTCAATACGTTGAGTCATCATTCATCGTTTTTCAACTATTTCGTACATAATTAGTATTGAAAATAAAACAGGAAGCGGCTCGTGTCTCACTTGCGCACGTGTTGAAACTGGGCGATCGATATCTCGCTCAACGTTCTGCGCTGTCGTTACATACAACAAAAATATGATATATAAATTATTATATATGTATAATCTTTATACATATATTATATACACGGTTTCCCATTTAAATAAACAGCATTAAAATAGATCGAAAATATGAGGTCGTACAAAAAAATGTTTCATACAAAAGTATTGTATTTTTTTCTGCATATATATATATATATATATATATATATATATATATATATATATATATATATATATATATATATATGTATGTATATGTATGTATATGTATGTATATGTATGTATATGTATGTATATGTATGTATATGTATGTATATGTATGTATATATAGATATATATGTATATATATATATATATGTGTATATATATATATATATGTATATATATATATGTATATGTATATATATATATATGTATATGTATATATATATATATGTATATGTATATATATATATATGTATATGTATATATATATATATGTATATATATATATATATATATGTATATATATATATATGTATATATATATATATATATGTATATATATATATATATGTATATATATATATATACATATATATATTAAAATCAGCAGAATAAAATGGTCAGGGTTGCAGACTCGGTGGTTTGGCGCGGAAACACCTGCCGAAACAGCCAATCAACGCGTAAGAATCGCTGTAGTCCAGAACACTGATTAGCTGTTTTGGGAGCTATCCAATTAGGCGTTTCAGAATCAACCACACCAAGTGTATATACTTATGTATGTACATATATTTTGATATGATCATATCAAAATTATATTGTAAATATAATATATATTTTGTTATCATTTTTTGTTCTGTTCCAATGGGAACAGAACGGGTTTTCGTACGAGTGCAAGTAAGAGTGCTGGCATTTTCTGATTATAGTTCTAAAACTAACGGCGTATCGCTGAGTGCCCTCTGCAGCCTTCTCTCTTGTCTTGACTTGTCGGTAAAACGGCAACGACAACGGTCGAAATTGAGTTGAAGAATACCGCGCGTTTTCACTTGCGTCTGATAGGCTGATGCTTGCTTGAGCCGGCCGAAGATAGCCGATGCTGTACCGAGTTGAGTCGAGCGCCTGTTAGGCATCGCACTTCCACAGAGCGTGGTCTCAAAACAGGTCGCAATATACACGTGGTGAATAATTAAGTGCATACTCAGTGGATGCGGTGAAGCACGTGGGATTTTTCCGATATTTTTTTTAACATTTATCAAAAGTTCGTATTGCAATTAAAACGATTTTTTTTAATCGTTTTAATGGGGGACTTAGAAGATTACGTCGAACAAACTCTCATAGAATGGGGCTTGCAAGACTACCTGGAAACTTTTTCAAGTAAGTATATCATAAAGATATTTGAATTTAAAAAAAAAAAAAAAAAAATCCCGAATTTTTTCGAGCAAATTCCATATTTCAATAGTCAGACTTTCGAAATTCAATCGACTCTAATAGCCATTTACTGTGCATGTACGAATGTTTTTTACGAGAATTTTCAAAACAATTTTTTGAAATTAAGTATGTATGGAGAGAATATGCTTTCCAATTATCTGTATCCCCCCAAATGAAATCCATTGTCACACACATTTTCAAATCGTGTAGATACATACATCATTATTTTTTACATAAATCTAAAAACTTTTCACCACTGAATTATAATAAATCGCGAGTCTTGTTACTGAAGCTAAGAAAAATTGACTCAATTTATTGCAAATTGAAATCGCTCGAGACTTTTCTTCTGATTATTATTATTATTATTATTTTTATTTTTATTTTTTTATATGGAAAAAACAGTTTTTTCGAGCCGCTTAGCTTGTTCGTATATTTATTATTGAAGAAAGGGACTAAATTCATTTCGATTAACATTACGTATTTTTTGTTTTTGGTTCACCAACTCATGTAAGTCATTTTTTATACATGCGTAAGCGTAGGTAAACGAAAGGGAACAAAAGATCATGTACAGACCTGTAGCGAGGTCAAAGACGGGCGAAGCTAATAAGTTCCTAAACAAAAGCAGTACTGCTCAAATTGTAGGAAATTTGCTACATGCACGACTAACGACAATGTTACTTTGTATAACGTGCTGTCTTCGCTATACATGTGTACACTATGATATTTATGAATCTTATACTTGAATATCATTTGAAATATTATAATTCATTTTCAATATTCTATACCTAAGTAAAGTAATGTGAAGAAACATTGGTTTCCGCGTAGCTTGTTTTTTACGATGCTACACATATTAATTTCGGTTACATACCACCATACATACTAGGGTGGCCGCTATTCAAGTCATTTTTGATTTTTTTTTCTTATCACCTCAAGACATAATCAAGATATCTAACAAAAAATCGGATAATATTCACACGTGCCGGCGAGCGATTGAAATTTTAGATGCAAATTATATATTTTTTTTTTACATATTTTTTTATTATTCCTTTTTCATCGGTAAAAATACCTTTGAAAAATACTTTGTTGTTCGATAATAAAGACTATACTTGCTACTAAACGTATTTTTAATTTAACATTAATTTTTCAGAGGTATTTCTACCAATGAAAAAGAATCTAAAAAAACAACACTAATGTATTTTGCGTTCAAAATTTCAATTGGTCACCGGCACGTGTTAATAATATCCGAGAGCATTCAAACTTTACTCAGATTTTTTTATACATCTTAATTATGTTTTTGGGGTAATATGAAAAAAAATTCATCAACGACCTAAATAATGGCCACCCTAATGCATATCTACTGGCGTCGCTCGTCTGATTTCACTGGTTTTGTCACTCGCTTCTATTCCTTCTGTATTACTTGCACTGACGCGATAATTAATAAAATATTTTCAGTTAATAATAAATATACGAAAAGCCTAAGCGGTTTAAAAACGAAAAAATATTGGTATTCCTCCAGAAATGAAAAGAAAACAAGAAGATTCACTGTAAGGAATCTTTAGTAGCTCTACGTAAGCCGTGGTTCACTGATGTGTTGGCTTAATGAATGAAACTTTCATTTTAGTGAATGACGGCTATGTCGAAATATTCGAAAATATTACCCCCTCAATTATTTACATCAGTTCTATAATCCAATTTAACTTCAATGTTTTACAGAACAAAAAATCGATAGAGAGACTTTTTTAACAATGCCCAAAGACGCAGTAACTGAGCTAATTCCACCCGTGGGGTCAAGGTTTACTTTTCTTATGAAAAGAGAGAAATTATTAGTTGTATCACGCGAGATCACGGTGAGAGTATGAAATTGATTGTTTATCACCAAGAATTGAGCATTCAGTACATTTATTCTGGATAAAATTCAACCTGGCGGCTAGCTATTAACCCTGCAGCAGAACTGACTAATGATTTTCTATTCCTTATTTGCATTCGTTATAATATATTACTGATGTTTGTGATTATTGCATGATTGAATTGACCAGTATACAGCAGTTGCCTCTAACTAAAGGTTACTTTTAGCCGAAAGGTTTAAGACGGAGGTGAGGATGCCTCTAAAGTTGATTTTAATTCTGTGGTAATCCTTATGGCTATAATTGACCTTTATAGGTTGCGGCGTCTGCTGAATACTGGCCATTGATTTCGGTTTCAATTATTTGATAAAGAATCAAGATATTTATGATTCAATATATAAATTATGTAATTTCACAAATTATTAAATGAAAAAAAATTAATCAAAGACCCTTTACTTCTACATTGAAAATTGAAATTGAATAGAAGTCAGAGTTTGCAAATAGGTGATTTATAACATTTTATAGTCTCAGGATCTCGATTGGGTTGATACTGCATCTTCGAATTCGGAATCAACAAGTTTAGTCAGACACGATTCTTCAACAAGTATAAGCTCTCTCTATTCTACGGCCTCTATTGCCTCCACAAGCAGCACTAATAAAGACTTTGAAGACGGGCAGGTAAAGCTATTATGAGAATATATTTTTAAACATTGTAAGCTAAACTGATCATGACTTTTCGAAAACGCCTCCTCATTAAATTCTACGTATAACAAATATTCGACTGCATATGAGTGAAAATGCTGATCAGAATTGACAAAATCATTCCACAACAATTTTGAAGTAAAATAATCGAATTATTCGAGTTATAGTATCTCAGTGAATTGTGATTCAATTCGATGAGAGATATGTTGTTATGAATTAATAAATTCACAAAATAGACAAACATAAATAACAGGCACAGGATCTGAGGAAATTTGCAAATTATCACTGACTTCGTTTTGAAAATATATAATCTCTTTAACATTATTAATATGTCCTTGCAGAAGCTCAGGTCTCTGTTGAACAAATCCATAACCGGTCGATTTTTATTAACTCGAAGTCGCTTATCATCTTCCGATCGCAATACCCTATGTGGTATAATCATCGAACACATGCTGACATTAAATTTCAAGTACGTATATTTTTAACGTCTCCTCCACATTTGTATTTGAAATACGATATTGCTAGATACGATAGTATGTACATGTAGTTCTGTAAATGGTCTGTTTCTACCTTGTGGACAACTTTTTCATCATTCATTTGACGTAGTGAATAGAAGTATCGAGAGTGGGATAAGTTCTTACACTATACATTTGAAATAGATGTTAAAAATAGCTTTTGATAATTTTCAGTAGTTTTGGAGTAGACATATTAATTTTTTTTTCAATTCAATTATTCAATTATACATATGATATTTAGAATATCACCTGAACAATTCAAATTCTGGACGAGGGAAGTAACAGCCTTATTCAAATATGAAGATGGTGGCACATACTATGTTTCATTCAAAGGAAGGAATATTAAAAGAGCAGCATCAGGAAAGTTGTATGACAAATATACGAATTTGAAACGACGAGTGAAGAAGGCAGTGCTCGAAAAAGAAAATGATTCTACAGCCAAGAATCGTTACTGTGAAACCGATGCTGCGAATTTAACTAAACTTTATAATACATCACTGGATGATTACAATCAAATAAAACATCTCTGGGTGCAGACATATGAATGCCGTGACCGCGACAAAGACATAGCTTCATATTATGAGCGATATCCTCAGTTAAGCACACCGATTGGTTCAACTCTGGTAATTGAACATTTCTTCAATATAACTTAGCTCACACTATGTACGGTTATCATCTTATCGATTTTTAGGCCAATACATTTCGTTATTTTGGAAAAGTTTGATCTTTGCAGAACTTCGAGTATTGCGTATTTTTTCGATTGTTTATATTTTCCCGAAATTTATGCTCTACTATCTATTTCACTAAGCCTATACAGCTTCAAAATGAAAAAATATTTCAGTATTCACGAGAATCTTTCAAAAATTTACAAAACATTTCGTGCTATGTACAAGTTGTAGAATTCCGTAGAGAAAGTTCAACACACAAAAACCGACCCACTGATAATACTGATAAAAATATTACACATTCAAATTAATAATATGACTAACTCACTATTTCAGATTCTTATGGACTATGAACAGATGAAATTGCCTGCAGTTGATTTAACACTAAAGTGGCCAGCTTTAGTTGATAATATAATTCTCTTAGCGAAAGAAAAAAGTCTCTGCGCCAAGGTTTTGGAAAATATTGAAGGTATGGGCGCATTTCTTATTCAAATTTCTTCATCTATCTAGTTCACAGTTCGAATCAGAAACATAAACTTTCGCTTTACTGCATCATCCTATACGAATTTTCAATAAATTATTCTCTCAACTTCGAAAATGTTAATGGCTGATGTAAATTAAATGTTTATACTCTGTATTAGATAATGTCCCATCCGAAATAATTGGGCTCCGTGTCCTTCCCTATCTATTTCGCCCAACTCTATGTAAAACTGGAAACAAAAAGAAATGGAAACCATCGATGCAGGAACAAGCTGACGGATTTATTTTATGGATAAACGTATGTTTTTATCTACAGATAACAGAAATTATGTTTCAAGAAAGTTTTACCCATTATTCAATGTGACGTGTAACAAATTTTTCATCTAGGTGTTGACAGATTTGGAGAAAATTTTGGAATCGAGATTAAACCTGTTATCTTCCTATAACCTGACATGCCAGCCTGTTGTTGTTGCGGTTGGTCCACTAGCCAAATTGGACATTTCTTATGTCATCATTAACGAGGTGAAATACAAATTCGCAAACCTGGTGAGCGCTGTTGACTTTTGCTTTAAATCTTTTTATGCTTTGAATGCGAAGTTTCCTGTGGGAAGTGAACCAGCGTGGCAATTCTTACAATTAGAAGTATACGGAATACCTGAAAATCAAAAGCAATTCTTAAGTGTCCAATCAGTCCGTTCTGATTTAAGAAATTTGACGGACAAAAATGTAGGAGACTCTGACGAGTCTGATTAAAGGAAATTCGTTGTATTATTGATTTAATGTGTACATTCACAGAATTCTGGCAAACCTTTATGTTAATCTCTTCAAAATCTTCAAAATGTTGATTCGTTGTTTGCATTGCCCTGATCTCATACAAGGAAAGCAATTTAAAATCCACATGTTGTTTAATCACAACACAAATAGCAATCTTGTGTATTCTTGTGCAGAGAGCTCATGTAATCGCAGTTTCAATGAATTGAAACATCTTCGAAGACATTATGCTTCTCATGAAGCTGAATCTGTTTTACAAGCAAATAACTTAGTTCTTGAAAGTCCTGCACAAATTTGCGAACTAGATACTTTAATCATCAGAAAAAACGATTGTCATTCCATGAATGAATCAGGCTTCGATAATAAGTCTTCGGATTTCGATGATGCATTGAAGATTGTATCTAGATTTTACTCAGATGAAACTTTATCGCGTGTTCAAGTGCAACGTATTGTATCGGCATTCACAGATTTTTTAAACAGCACCTCTATGAATAATTTCAAACGACAGGTTTTAAAATCAACAGATAGTTCAGCAATAGATGTAATTTCTAATCGATTTGAAGAACTCCAAAATACATTCTCAGATATAAATACAGAGCACAAACGCTTTAAAGAGTTAAAGCGACGTAGCTGTTTCATAGAACCTGAAACTATTACTCTCGGTTACGTAGAGAGAAATGATAAAAAATCAGGCTTGTTGATCAACAAAAAAATAACAGCTTCGGTCATTCCGTTACCTACTGTTTTACAAAAGTTTTTTGAACTTCCGTGTATATTTGATCAGACTTTAGAATACATATCTTCATTAGAATCTGAAAACAATGAAATAACAAATATAATGCAAACCGATTACTGGAAAAAAGAAATTCAAATTTTGGAGATTTTACTTTGCCTATCTTTGTTTATCAAGATGATTTTGAGACGGGAAATGCACTTGGAACACATGCCTCTGTTTATAAAATGTCTGGTATATATGCATCAATTCCTTGCCTACCACCATATATGCGGTCAAAATTGAATAATATTTTTCTTTTTCAAATTTCACATTCCGAAGATACAAAATCTTTTACAAAAGAACGCATTTATAACAAAACAATAGAATATTTAAATCAACTTTCAAATGAAGGTATTGAAATAAACCTTTGTGATAGAAGTATAAGAATTTTCTTTCAACTTGCTATGATTGTAGGTGATAATTTAGGATTAAACTGTATACTAGGGTTTTCTGAAGGCTTCGGAGCCACCAGTTTTTGTAGATTTTGTAAGATTACAAAGGCAAATGCTAAAAGAGCCTGTAGAGAAACTCGTGCTTTATTACGAACTGTATCAAACTATGAATCAGACTTACTGCTAAGCGATCCGCGTAGTACTGGTATCAGAAGCAAGTCGATTTGGAATGACGTTTTAGGTTTTCATGTTGTTCATAATTAATGTGTCGACATAATGCACGACCTGCTGGAAGGGGTATGCAATCTTGACATGTCTTTAATATTACAGTACTTTATAGCCAACAAATACTTTACTTTATCAACATTAAATTTCAAAATTTTGTACTTTAACTATCCTTCTGGTTCAAATTCTCCTCCACCTATTATGCCTCACCACTTGAAGAATAAACATTTGCGAATGTCTGCTGCAGAAATGCTTTGCTTCATGATGAATGCTGGTATAATGTTTGGAGACCTTGTTCCTCGCGGAGACAAACATTGGCAATTATTTCAATTGATTAGACAGATTTTATCGATAACATTACAATCATATGTAGTACTCGAATTGACAGAACTACTTGGTACTCTCATTGAAGAACATCATAACTTATTTATAGAAATTTTTGGACCAAATCTTATACCGAAACATCACAATATGGTACATTATCCACTTATTATGGAAACAGTAGGACCTTTGAAACATTTATGGGCAATGCGATATGAAGCAAAGCATCGGGTGCTGAAACACATAGCAAATTCCACTTGTAATCGCATAAATCTATGCCATACAATAGCTTTAAAAAATCAACTAGCTTTCAGTGACATCCTGCTTAATCAATGCGAGGCACAGGAAATTGTTATAACATATCGTAAGAGTAAATTAATTACAGTGCCTGTTGAGGCAACTTATTGCTTACCCGGTGATTTCGAGAGTTACGAATCGATTAAACGCCTCTGCGTAGATAATATCACATACAAAATTGGAAGCACCATTGTTATTGGCATAGATGAGTTTCCAATATATGGCACTATCTTATTTGCCTTTCGTAAAACTTTAAGTAAATCCAACCAAATAAAGCATTTTGCATTTATCGTTGAGGTATATGAAACAATAGGACAAGATGATCATTTTCAATGCTTTGAAGTACAAGCCAACAAATCATTTCAGTTTTTGAATGCCAATGATTTAGTCCTCCGACAACCACGAGTTATACACATGGCTTCAGATGAAAAGTTGTATGTAGCTATCGATAAACATCTTGACTAAATGAAAAGATGAGTCTCGCTCCATTGAGTTCATTGAAGGAAAAATAACAGTTCACACATAATCAAATAACCACAACAAATGCATATAATAGAAAAGTTATTCTACAAGCCATATAAGTTGCTAGAATTCTCTGAATGTACACATTATAAGTCTTGTCTAGTTTAATAGTTTAAAATATATACCTATATATATATTTAATATATATATATATTAAACACACACACACACACGCACGCACGCACGCACGCACGCACACACACACACACCTATATGTGTATAAAAAAAATACTAACAAAAAAACTTACTCAAAAATTTATTACGACATGTCGTAACACTGTCGATTCAGTTTGAAATAAATGGCTTTCATCAATTTTACTGTGTTATGCTTCAAAAGCATCCTGCCCAAATTAATTCACGCATTTAAACATTTGTATTAATGACTATTCCAGTTTCGTAGTTTTCAGCATTCTCTGGGGTCATTTCAACCTCGCGAGTTCAGTTCTATTTACCCTTTTATGTGAATATATTTGACATTCTGCGAAAGAAGAATCGAAATATAATCCACTGGGTGCGAACAATTATATATGTATAGTAATTGTGGCATCAATTATTTTGTCCAGCTAACATATATTTCGAGTACCTTTCACTCACCAATATTTGTTGGTTGACCAATAGGATTGTTCACAAAACCCGCCCAAATTGGGTTATAATCACCATTCGGAATTGATCTATGCAACACAATTTTATAGTGAAATTAGTCCTATTTTTCGAGTCACACAGACTATCATTTGATGTATTGGCAACAGTAACGAATATGTAAAACAACTGTTAAATAATGTCACTTCCATAGATTTATTCTTGTTATTGGGAAATCAAAACATGCTACAGCTACATTAGGACTTTGTACCGGTTACAACAAAAATTAGTAAGTGTGACTTTCAAGTAATAGTCACTATAGTAACGTATCTTGATGTAATGGCAACTTTCTGCGGCTGGTAGATTTAATAAAATAAATCATGTTACTTCAACTCTAATGTAATGTCACTCTAATCAATATTACCTAGTCAAGATGGTTTAGTTAGGAATACTCTATTTGAAAAGTTGGTCGATGTAGTTACGGCCACCGAAGTATACAGTAACTGCTACTAAATTTTACAAGGTCTGCTGAACACAAAAAAACACGTTAGCGCCTTATTTTACTAGACAATTAGGGTTGGGGTAACTGAAAATTTCTCTCAGTGTATTGTTAGTATAGCCATGAATGATGGAAAATAGAAATAGAAACAGTTACTGCAGAAGTACGCAGTTTAATCAAAGATATTTAGAATGACCCATCATACAGATAGAATCATAGCAACCTGCGAGTACAAGAACGTTATATCCTTACTCGTCTATGATAAAAATCCGATATCTATTGACTGTATCTGAATCTGATGATGATTCATCTAAAGCTACTGATTGCGAGAGTCGGAATATCGTTGGGTGCGAGTGTACTGACATGCTCCCGCGAGGGCGCCCTTGGGCGCCCGCGCGCAGGCATGTTAGTACGATCGCGCGCAACGATATTCCGACTTTCGCCTTGCGACTAGCTCCGCAAACCCTCATTCGGATATTTCGTAGATTAGACCACTTTTTTACAGTATAATACCAAAGAGTGTCATCTCAAAGAATTCGGTATATTTTTTGATTTTCTGAAAGAATTTGCCATGATCTATTACTTGTGACGTGGATTATTGACGGTTGGGTGTGGTTGAAGACCACCGGATAATCCAAATCTACAATACTGGCGATTCCCAACTGAGAGGTGTTGGGCGCCAGGCACTCGATGAGTACCGCGGTAACGGTGATAAATTATTAGGCTCGATTAATAATGAGGTAATTTAATTATTAGTTAATTTAGTGCGAGATTTTCTGAAATAAGCGTCTACAATAAAATCAAAAGTTTCGTTGGAATATATAATAAAAAGAAGCAATATATGCACGACAACAGAATTACTCGGCTAAGTGAGCGTGAGGGGAACGTGGGGGCGAAATAATTAGGTTTAATACCGGGCATTTATGGTTTATGGATTAATCACAAAGAAACGGTTAATTCATTAAATAGGAACAAGTTATTACATGGTAGGAAGATAACTAGGATTTTTAAAACAATTAAATCTTGAAACAAATCATAAATAAGTCTTATAATAAGGAACAGCTGATTGACCCACTTCTAAGTAGGTCACAGAAAAAGAAAGTGTAACCCCAAGATAAAACAGGGGGAATGGTAATACAGGACAATGAGTTAAAATAAAGAAACACTAGTATCCTATGATACAATTAAGTTAAAGAAAAATAAAAGAAAGATACGATGGTATAGTAGAGGGAGGGTAAAGCAGAAATGACTTCTTTACCAGTCGGTAAAGCAATACGAACTGGGGGGATTTTAATCAATAATTATGGGACTTTACAAAAAAAAGAACTAGATAGGACGGTCGGTAAGGGAGAACAATTGAAAGGGGGTGCACGACGTCACACCACGCGGAGACGCTACCAATACAATCTTAGGTACACGTACTCTACGAATCACGTGATCCTATTACGCAGTTACGTGATGCAATTTTTCAGTTAACAACGAAATATAAATGTTTCAGGAATAATCTCAAATATAGTACTGATTAGGTCTAATTACACAAGCTCAGGTTTCATACGAGGTTTCGGGCAGAAAGTTGAGCGGATGGCTGAGATTAACAAATATAGAAATAACGTTAATCGTTTACACGAGGGGAGAAATTTTATATCACACGTGGATAGACAATCTGTCGAGATTAATTATCTTTAAGACTATTGGACGTATTAGTCCGGAAGGGGGAAGACTAAGATTTTAAAAAGATTAATTAATATTGATTAAACGCAAACAATAATTAGTACACTGAGGGGGTACGGTATAGAAGATAGCCGTGGAAAACAAAAGATACGCGAGGGTACGATAATTAATCTCGCGTATTTTTTCGTAATAATGACACATTAAATACAAGAATATCAAATAAACATAATACAAGAATCAATAATCAATAATAATGTTAAGACAGGGCATTTAGTAAGACAATTCGAAAGTAAAGCTAATGGCGTCACCCCCTATAAGGTGTGAACCTACTGCGTAGTACGCTGATTTTACAAGATTTAATCTTTCAAACAGTCGAATAATGGTGAAATCTTACCTTGAGACGAATCTCAGGCACAATACACAAAACAGATATTAATTCTGGCGCTCTACGGTACTTAAAAACAAAAGAAAGTAAATTTTTAGGGTGTTATGCAAAATAACGGCAATGACTGGCGATAATCAACGTCTTGACTCTAAGAATCGACCGGGGTGACGCAGATCATTTTATTGGGGGGCGGGGGGGGGGGGAGGAGGAGGAGGAGGAGGTACTCCCAAGTCTAGGTGGCAGTGACTCTTCCGCCCAGGGTGCTGCGGTGGGCCTGGCAGGGCCTTGCGGAACTCTGAGCTTTCGCCAAGACAGTGGCAGATGGCGGAAGGATGTCAATGATACCCTGGAAGGCGGTATATCAGCATAATTCCGGGTGGCGAGGCCGGATCTTTAATTGGTGCGGGGCGAGCTACCCCTTATCGTAAGAGTAGTAGGTGCAGCGCACTTCCAGGCGTACCTCAGAAACTGATGTTCTTGCCTGTCTTGGCTACTGGCCCAGGAGAACCTCAGGTATCCTACCAGGCTTCGTACTCCGAACCCTCTCCGTTGAGTAGATCCATTGTCAGGTGCGTTAGAAAAATGTAGGAAAGAAATCATAAAAATTAGGACAGAACTTAATATTCAACTAGGAAACCTTGGTAACTTGAGCTTGGGTTGACTTCTCGTTTATTTATTCGACTTGGCTATTTGCGAGGTCACTATCATCCGAGGAGGAGTCGATTGTCATTTACGAGGCAAATACTTTGCCTTGTTACATACTAATGGAGCTTCAGAATTCAAGATCAATTATAACATACAAGAATTAATGTGTATGTTTGTTTTCAAATTCATCCATTCCATGCTAGAACAGAATGACGGAAAGTGCAAACGGATTCTAATCATAGCAAAGTAAATAAAATAATTGTGCCCGCCAAGTACGTAGCTCTTGGAATGATGTTTCGATATCACTACACGAAACAGCGACGTCCGACTTCACGACAGAGACTGGCGAAAAGTTTTTCGTGAATCTTTATTGTGTTGTAATCTGAGTACTTGGCGGCTTTTTTTACATTTCAGATGTTTTTGGAGCCGATATTACAGTTCTACAGGCAAAATATTAAATCTTTTACAGTTCTACAGAATACGTTTCTACAGAATATATTTCTACAGAATACGTTTCTACAGAATAAGTTTCTACAGAACACGTTTCTACAGAACGCGCCCTGATACGTTTCTATACAATACGTGTCTATTGGATACGTTTCTACAGAATACGTTCCTATAGAACGCTCCCTAATATTCTGTAGAAACTTATTCTGCGGAAACTTATTCTGTAGAAACGTATCAGGGAGCATTCTGTCGAAATATATTCTGTAGAAACGTATTCTGTAAAACTGTAATAGTTTCAATAATTTATTTGTAGAACTGTAATATGTAGAATAATTTTTCTGCAGAAATATTCTTAGAGGCATTTTGTTGAACTGTCATTAGTAACTTTGTGTGAAAGCGTATCGAAAAATATTCTGTAGAACTGTAACATGCGTAGAATAATTTTTCTGTGGAAACTAACCTGTAGGTTATTTTACGTGTGCTGTAGAAACAAATCCTAATACAATCTGTAGTACCGTGTTATGTAGAAAAGATTATCTGTAGACAAATATCTGTAGAAACGTTTCTGTAGAACTGTCGTTCTGTAGAACTGATTTCTGTAGAAGCGGTGCGCTCTAAATAGCTGTGGGATTTTTGGCATTGAACAATCAATATGTCTTATTTCGTCGGCTGAGAGGAAAAAGGTGCTATCTCAGCTTCGTCTTGAAGAAGGTGATATCTCAGCTTCGTCTTGAAGAAGGTAGTATCTCAGCTTCGTCTTGAAGAAGGTACTATCTCAGCTTCGCCGTGAAAAAGGTACTATCTCAGCTTCGTCTTGAAGAAGGTACTATCTCAGCTTCGCCGTGAAGAAGGTGATATCTCAGCTTCGTCTTGAAGAAGGTACTATCTCAGCTTCGCCGTGAAGAAGGTGATATCTCGCGAGCGATTTTTTTCATAATTTTAAGTTGGCAACACGCGCGCGAAATATGAATTATCAGTTTAATTACATGAAAGAATCACTTTCAAATGACTATTTATTTTTATTTTGTGTAATAATTAAATTTTTATTCTTCGACATATTACGATATAATACGAACATTTCATTGATTTCATCGTATTAATATGTCGAAGAATAAAAATTCAATTATTACACAAAATAAAAATAAATAGCCATTTGAAAGTGATTCTTTCATGTAATTAAACTGATAATTCATATTTCGCGCGCGTGTTGCCAACTTAAAATTATGAAAAAAAAATCGCTCGCGAGATATCACCTTCTTCACGGCGAAGCTGAGATAGTACCTTCTTCAAGACGAAGCTGAAATATCACCTTCTTCACGGCGAAGCTGAGATAGTAGTACCTTCTTCAAGACAAAGCTGAGATAGTACCTTCTTCACGATGAAGTTGAGATACCACCTTCTTCCTCTCAGCCGACGTTTGGGCTGAAATTATCGTTAATAAAAATTTTGAAATTCTGTAGACTACATCGTTGCGATAGTAGATATCCCTCAGAATTCTTATATGTTCTTGGATAAGAAGTATTCGAAGAAAGAATTAATAATAAAAAAATAACAAAATTAATTTACATTAAACTGTATCTCTAGAATTGTAGTTGCTAGAAATTGATTAATTCCTAGAGAATAGCTTCGATCATGTGGATAAAGTCTATAGAGGTTCAAATTTTTGTGGAACTTTTATAGCTAACCGCCCGTATTTGTAATACCGTCTAGTCTCGAGTAATGATCGCTGAATTTGTAATGCTGAGAGCCCGACTAATAAGCAAATTTAAGGTTTACACTTATAGCGAGAAAGAGTTTGCACGGGGCCTCGTTGGTGCTTAGTCAACGAGGTCCCCAGGGGCGCCGGCAGCTGCTGGCGTATGCGTCGAGCGTTCTTGCCTACGCATCTAGGTGGAGCGCGCGAGGTCTCTTTAGATAAGGATAATTATTAAATGTTTGAGCATTTGTTACTATATTTTAAAGAATAATAAACGATTAATTTCGTGATCCCTACATATGGGAGCTAAGACAGCAACATGAATCTCTAACAATAATATCCATACATTAGCCATTACAGATTTATCAGTGAAATCCAATACTTATCTGTGATGCAAGTATAATCTTTATTGGGATCACAAATGTTATGTTTCAAATGTTTAAATTTCACTGCCCATTTTCAATAACAATTTGCATCGATTCACGCAGCTTTTTCAAAATCAGTTCACCATTTCACGTACAACCGGTTATTTATTTCGCAGTATTCGTCAAATCATCTGGACCCCAAATTCTTTGAAACCTAAGGGCAATCTCTAGTCGCCCACCTGCTTTTTGTCAAAAAAAGGGGCGGGGTTGACACATGTCGATTATTATCCGAACCCAGGCGTCGAAAACGCAGAAACAAAATGCATAGCGTTGATTCTATTTCAATTCCGAACATATGTATACGTCTAAAAACATATTCATTTCATGTGAAAATAGAGCGAGTGCCCGTCGCGCTGATAAGTTGCCACTCGACGAAAAAGCGTATATTCTGCTGGCTTACCTACTCTATCTGTAATGTCTCTATGGTACATATACTGCAATGTTATTTCGGTCGGTAAGTTCAGACGCTATTTCGTCTCCAAGCCTACCTTCCCGGCTCACGAAAATACCCACCGTGAACCATCCTAAATTCTTTAGTCAACGTCCTAACTAATCTCATTTGTCTAACACGTATTTAGACAACCGGCAACCAAACGCTCTAATCCAACGGACATAACATACCTCGAACTTATCGACGGCGAAATTGTCGATCACGCCAAGATACAACATTACACCGGTGTGCTTGTTAAACGACCACACGTTGGATTAAGTCTCGTTGACTGAAGATCTGTAAAGACGTCTCGCCTAATAGGGAAGCGTGAGCCGGGAAAATGTGCTTGGGGATATGAACAGTGTCTGAATTTAACAACCGAAATAGCATTACACACACTATAGAAATACTGCAATGTTATTCCGGTCGGTAAGTTCAGATGATATTTCGTTCCCAAGCCCACTTTTCCGGCTCACGAAAATGCCCACGGTGAGCCGTCTTAAAATTCTTCAGTCAATCTCGAAATTTTTCGAAATTTTTATACCTCGGTGTCATCTCGAGAATCGATAAAATGAAATCGATTCCGACAATTCATTGGATTTTCAAATTTCACCAATCTCAACAATCGACTCTCGTCCA
The DNA here is from genome assembly GCA_963924015.1 of Macrophya annulata. NCBI lineage: Eukaryota > Metazoa > Arthropoda > Insecta > Hymenoptera > Tenthredinidae > Macrophya > Macrophya annulata. Next base: position 11,860,742 of record OZ001261.1, read on the forward strand.
CCTCGTAATTTTGCAGACGCGTAATATTTCAAGGTCTTGGAATTAATGTGATATTAGCGCTTTTTACTCACATGTCCCTATTTGATTTGTGCCATACATAGGCGTGTTTCACAATTCTTCCGCTTTATATTGTACAATTTTTTTAGTATTCAAATACTCCTATACATTCTTATGAATAATCAGAATAATCTACTGTTTCTTGTAAGATAGAATAAATTCAAAGTAGCGTATGTTATTTCAAAGCTGTTCTAGTGTTCTACAATATTTGCTTCGTTGGCGAACGTAGTTGGTTGGCGGCGTAGTTTCGTGCGGTTTAATGGCGATTCTCATTCTCAGTTCACTTTTCCCATCTCACCGTAATCCCTCTATACTTCTCAACAATTTTTGAGTAGTCCGACCCGCTTATCAAGTACAGTAACACGTTTGTAATTTTACCTGCTTCACGCATCAATGCCAGAAATGGCTGAAAGTTTCATAACCCAGTGTAGCAGACGCGCGTTTATCTTCACGTAAAAAAAAAAAAAAATAACAATTTGTTTAAATACTCAAACACGTCAAATGGCGACCTGAAAATATCTTAACCTAATAAATAAGAGTATATTTATTTTTTAATAAGCCATGGTCTCGGTGATGCAGCCGTATATGGTGAGTATATTAATATCCATTATATTTCCAATACCACGAACCGGCCTAAAATTTGACGTTTTAACCTTCGTACTACACACCTTTACATCCTACCTACGATCATTCCTCATCACTTATTCAATGATATTTCATCACGCTTATAGGACGTTGAGAGTTCTAGAAGCTACATCGACGAGTTGTATTCACCCGATCGCCAGAAATGCCTAGAGGCTATTATGTGAGTACTATAGATTGCTGCTTAATATGAACTAACCTTAAAATACTTCATCCACATTTACGATAACCATAGCTGCACGCTTACCGCCCAGAAATCCTCTCTATGTCACACATACCGTAAAATAATCACCAACGAAAACATATAAGACATAACATAAAAATTAAACGTAAAAAAAAAAGATAACCAAAGAAACTATTTTACAACAATTTCTTCGCATTTTCATGTATCATATTTTTATTAGATGCCTAAAGAATTCTGTTATTGGAAGCAACCGGCAAAAAGGTTCTGTAATTGCCCAGGGTGTTGTACCAAGACTGTTGCAATTGCTTAGTGATTCATCCGGAGGTGTCGGTGAACGAGTACGTCTTGAGTCCGCAGTTACGTTAGGTTCCCTTGCGAAAGGTACAGATCAGCATGTCAGAGCTCTTATAGAACTGGGTGTTGTACCGCCGTTGCTTCAGCTGCTGCTCGCCAATGCGAATTCCAGCCCATGTAATGAAGGAACAGAAAGCGAAGGTAAAAATCCTTTGGTAGAAGCCTGTCTACGCTGTTTGCGAACGGTTTTTCACCACACAGCAGCACCTGTTCAAGCAATTTATCAGGATCCTGGATTAGTTCCACGCTTGTTGGGACTAGCTTCTAAATCTGTTACCAATCAAGTCTGCGTCGCAACTATTCTTACCGCAGCATGCAAGGTAACACGGGTTGTTACTCACTTATAGATGTGTGATTAGAATTGTGATGTTTATAATTAATCTTTACGTACATAACGTGATAGCAGACAGCTGAAGAACAAAATGCACTTTCGCGAGGCGGAGCTGTTGGTGCATTAGCTGCGCAACTTGACTCCCCACTTGCTGATGTACAACTTCCAGCCCTGGCCTGCCTTGCCAATATGTGTTATCAGAATCATGCTGTATCAGCACTTGTTGCTACTGCAAGTACCAACGACTCTCAAGGCAGGTCAGTTATTCGTGAATTAACGCACACTCAGTACTTTGAAGTATCATTCAAATGTCTATTGAGTATTTGGGGAATTTGGTGTAAGGCTAGACATCAAGGGTGTTTACATACTCCTAAGAATTGCTTGGAATGTTAACAATATATCATCATACAATTTAAACAACAAAGAAAACTCTTTGTTACATTTCACTGTTTTCTGTTCGACAAATGTTTGCAACAGTAGAATATACCATTTGCCATGAAGGGGTTACAAGTAATTTAGAATGCCCCTAAACGATTTTTGATAACAAGTCTCAGAATTCTGAAATGTACAGTCTGTGGACACCCTGAGATCGTAGTACAGAAATTTTCAGGTACTGTTAATACCAGAAAATGTATTTATAAATTTTTATTTGTGTATGAATATTGGCTGTCTTTGAATGTAAACAAATGTTCATTATTTTATTTGTAATGTGTGAATTATACTTTATACAGAGGCGTACCAGTAGCGTTGGGTCAGCTGATGGGTCGGGAAAGAAGTGCACTTGTTCAACTTGAAGCAGCACGCTGCGTTGCGTATATGCACAGAGCCGGTGCTCTTTCTTCAACTGATCCACGAGTGGTATATAGAGCACTGCCTTGTTTAGTAAGGCTTTGTCATCGTGAAAGGCCACCAAGAGAAAGAGTGGCTGCGGCCGAAACACTTGCGTACCTGACCGAAGTCGATATAGATCTGCAGAGACTTGCGTCTATTAGTAATCATCTCATACCTACCCTTGCAGAACTACTGAGGCCACACCCACTGGTAATTTGATAAATATAAAGAGATGCCTTGAGAGATTGAAATAAATATTTGAAACTGTTATTCTTTATTGCAGGTACTAGATGCAACGCTGTCACAAGATATGCGTCAGGCAGCGTTCAGAGCGTTTGCTTCATTGGGTGCGAATGACGAAGATATTCGTAAGAGAATCATTGAAACAGAGAATTTGATGGAACAGGTGGTAGGCGGTTTGCAAGATCCAGGCGGACCTCGAGTACGATTGGCTGCGGTTAGATGCCTTCACTCGTTATCGAGAAGCGTACAACAGCTGCGCACAACCTTCCAGGATCATGCGGTGTGGAGACCGCTTATGCAACTGTTACATGGAGCTGACAGAGGATTAGAGGGTACGAATCCTAAGATCAATAGGCATATAATATATGGAAAGAGTGCCAGTATATAACGGAACACGGTACACGGTACGAAATTTATTAGCTAGATAGCTGAACAGCCGAGATCGGTAATAAGTTTTACTCGGTGTAAAAAACCTTCCTCTTCTTTAGTACGAATACTAAATTTATTAAATTTAGTTTTATCGCTATTCAACTATCCGAAAGAATTCCAATGCACATATGTTTTTTAAAGTTTAGTGAGAGAATCGTTTACAAGTTGGTGACACGGTGCTCGAGTTGCGCCATCATCTCAACAGGGAACTGGTGTACTGCACTTTATTCCAACCCGTATTGTTTTGGTACCCGTCGCTCTTCGTTGTATTACCTATATTATACCATTAGGTAGGGGATTAGAGGGCGAAGAGGATTTGCTAACCGTGGCCTCGAGCACCCTGTGCAACCTGCTATTGGAGTTTAGCCCAAGTAAGGAGCCTATTCTCGAATCAGGTGGAGTGGAGTTGTTATGTTCATTGACCAGGCGGCCAGATCCCGCGCTACGCCTAAACGGTATTTGGGCCCTGATGAATGTGGCTTTCCAGGCTGAACAGCGTGTTAAATCACAAATCCTCTCATGTCTCGGCACCGACCAAATATTTCGCCTCCTTGCTGATCCGGAATTGGCTGTTTTAATGAAAACACTTGGCCTATTAAGAAATCTGCTCTCGACCAAGGCGCACATTGATCGTATAATGGCAGAGCATGCCGCTCATGTGATGCAAGCGGTAATTCTGGTATTGGAAGATCCTGAACACCCCGCTGACGTCAAAGAGCAAGCCCTCTGTATTCTAGCCAATGTCGCAGATGGTGATCGTGCGCGTGATCATATTATGGCAAATGAAGATGTCTTGAAAAAACTCATGGATTACATGGTTTGACACAAACTTTTTTATCTGTATTTTCATCAAAATTTAACAAAATAATTGAATCAAAATTTGAAACTAGGGATGAAAAGTCATTGGAATTACTCATCAAATGCTACTGACTAGTGCTAACAGGGTTTCTCTTGAATTATCCAGATGCACAGCAACGTGAAGCTACAAGTGGCAGCAATCTTCTGTGTTTGTAATTTGGTGTGGAGAGAAGAGCCTGGAGCGACACAGCGCCAGGCACGTTTACGTGAACTCGGCCTTTACCGTATTTTACAACAATTACGCCATACTAAGGACTCGCAGTTATTCGAAAAGTATATCTATTCAATAAACCACAGTCTAGTGTTTACTATAGCCTTATAATCAGCTCCTTGGTAGCTTTGCGATCGTAGTTAAAAATAACACTTTTTCAATTCAGAGGATATATCTTAGATGGAGATATTTTGGAAGGAATGGCATGTGTCCAAAAATTGTTTTTTAATCAACTAGTTTTTTTTTTCCCCCGTTTTTTCAGTAGTTTGCTAATTTTCTCACACATAATCAAGTAAAAGTTGGGATATGTGAGTCATCAGGCCTCAGAGTTAGATGCCATCAAAGTGAAAACGCCTGATGCAAGGATTTGGATCAACCAGTGCTGGGACCTTAGATATTTGGGTCTCTAATTGTTCAGAAAACAGAGCTCTGTCCTATGGATCGATAACTTTTTAATACTGCCAATGTAACTCGAATAGTCAATTTTTTTATGGGATGACTCGCAACTCCCAAATTTTACTCGATTATGCTTTAAAAGATTAGCAAACTTCTATAATAACCCTGGTTGTTTGAAAAATAATTCGGACACATGCCACTCCTTCAAAAATATCCCTATTTAAGGTGTATGCACTCCCCCTTGATGAGCCTAAATTGATTCTGGTTTTGTTTATTGTCATGTTTCAGAGTTAAGGCTGCCATGTCCCAGTTCAGCGATGCTTGAGCCAGAATCGACTGACCCAGTTACATTACCATTTAGAACAGTTTTTACTTTTTATCCTGCAACCTTGAAATTTATCAATAACAATTGAGGGTCACTTGTAAGCTCAAATCCAAACCCGAACCCATGCTGTGATCGTTTATGTACCCTTATGCTCCGTGTTTATTAGATTAGGTGCTCGAGATTTTAAAAAGATCTTATTTTAAGTCTTAACCTTTGAGTACTATTTCTTGTATTTATTTTTCCACCGTTTAATGCGAATGTTGAATTCATTGATTTGAAATAATTATGGATCTGTTTATCTTTATTATTGAACCAATGCTAACACGTTATTTTCATTCTCTATGTTTGTATGATAGAAGATAATCAGACGAATCAATTGATATCAGGCGATATCGTAAACAGATTACCTATGTTACATTTTATGGAGCGACAAATCTGAAAATCACTTTTAAATAACGTCGAATTGTTAAGGATTGTTATAGGCAGCTAATACATCGTGATATACCATTACGGCGTTTAGAATACTTTTATTGTGATGAACGTACCCTTTTTCATATTGGATTTGACAGAGGTGATCGGTACAGTATAGAAAATATTTAAAAATTTGTAATTAAATTAAATTAATTTAAAAACATAGAAAAACGAAAAAATGGTTTCGTATTAATGGGAGCCATTTCAAATAATAAATTCCTGTAAAAACTTAGATATACCATTATTAAAAACATTATAAGTTCACACAGAATTTTGAAAATAGTCTAGCATGCATATTTATTTTATAATATGCATTATCTTTGTTAGGTTACTCTTTGGTATAAATTCTTTCAGTGGCTTAAGTCTACGAGGTCCGTCAACAAATTTCATTCATAGACCGGCTATCTCCGTATAGGAATGTTCAGTAATCACGACACACTTTTAATAAGTACAAATAGACATACACATAGTGTTATTCTGGTTATTTTTCCTTAAATATTATAGAGATTTCTCTTAATGTTCATTCATTTTAAATGATAATGTCATAATTAAAAGTTACGATCTTCTAAAACTAAAAGTTTTATGTAAATTTAAAGGACACTAAATGACTAGGTAATAATAGCCAGATTAATCTATTTGATAATGGCGGAGGCCAGTTACAGACGCCATATTAAATAATTGATGGGCAAGATATCTGAAAAAATTTGTTGACTAAGCAGGAGCATTCCCATCGCTGATTAGGCTGTCCATTGGGTTGTTAGCAAGTGGGTCTAATTCTGCGAATAAGTCCAGCCATGAATTTCCTGCCTTACCACATTTATTTTTATTCTGCTGAAACAAACACGAAAAATATTACATCGATGATTAATAAGTATTGATAAGAATTATTCAAAGAAAGTATTTATTATATTTTCAAATTTATATATGGCTATCAAATTACTTGCTGACCTTATTCTCGCTACTACCGATAACTTGATCTTTGTGATTTGTACCAAGTGTAGCAGCTCCTAAACTTTGCTTTAATATACCCGGTGGCAAAAAGGTATCTCCAGACATCATTTCCCAATCAGTGGTACCAGTACTAGGCCCAGTATTCAATATTTCTTCAAACAAAGCCACACTCTCTGAAGTTAACAAGTCAAGAGGTGGTTGTGATTGCTGCTGCTGAGGATTGTAAAGTGGTGAATTAGTAAAATCAAAACCCCCACTGCCAGTGAATGAATCCATTGCCAAATCCAACTGTGTTAAACTCTCATCTAATAGTATTTGATCCATTGGTGCAGCAGAATCTTTCAGGGTTTTATTATCGCCAAGTTTCTGGTTCTGGGTATCAATATTGTTAAAGAAATTATCGAATTGTTTATCAGGTGCATTGTTCAAGAAGTTTTCGAGGCCATCATCTTTGTTCACACTTTGACTAGTCAAATTTAATTGTGTCAAATTCAATTGCGTATTGTCAGGAATGTTGTTTGAATCGTCGCCAATATCTAGTAGTTTCTCATCATCCTTGCCATTGTTAACAATCTCCGCTTTCTTTTCATCAGCTGCTTTTGCTTCCTGGGCTTCTTCCACATTGTCGTGATAATCAGACTCAAAAAACAACAATCTGAAAAACGCACAAATATTGCGATTAATATTTATATTCACAGATACTCTTCAGATAAAAATATAAGGCTACTCACTTGTCTTTGTCATCCAGGTCATCGTTACCACCTGTTTCTTGAGCTAATTTGCTAGAAGTTTCTGCAAGCTCTTTTACTACCATAAAATCGTACTGCTGATACCCTTTGAAGCTATTTGCTATTGTCGAATAAGCTTGAGCGGATTTTTTTGTGAAATTCAAGAGTGTGCTTTGGTAGAGAACAAGTGCATGACTAAACATATTGCATCGGGCTGCTGCAAGTAAATCGACTTTCTGCAGGCAGTCCAAAGCCAAGTGATCAAACGCGGATTTACCTCTGATAAAACAAAAGTTGTATTATTTTAATATGAAAAGAACGACGAAACAAGTTACATTTTCCACTGCTAAAGTCTAAGAAAATACCTTCGAACTCTGGTCTGAACCTTTCGAAACCGTTCGAGTTGCTTGAAGGTATCTGGATCTAGTTCTTGCGAGACATTTTTCATCCAAGATAAAGCTGCGCGATATTCTGTTCGAGCTTTTTCCATAGCTTGAACATTTTGTAAAGTATCTTCAATTGCTCTTTGCCGAAAAGTCTCTACTTCTTGGTACAATCTGACCAAAGGTGCTCTAAGAGCAAGTCTTTGCTGGCCAGAATATGATAGAGATTTACCAACAGCTGACATCATTTTTCCAGCTCTGGTTTTATCCTGTTTACCAGCTTCTTTCAAAAAACGACCCATTGCATTTTCTTCCTGCGCCAAATCTACAATAAATATTTCATTATTTGCAGAGTAAAGAACAACAGGATTGAATCAGATGCGAAAAAAACTAACTGCATAATCTCTCTTGATATTTGTCGATTATTCTTTGCAGATGTAAACAAGACTCTTGAATACTCCGAAACAATTCTAACTTAGAATCCAGCTCTGCGTCTGAAGCAACTATACATTCATCCTCTTTTTTTCCAAGTTTTTGTGAGAGAGCTTGTTTTGTCACCCAGTATTGATGTTGCATTTTAGTTATAGCCGAATCATCAGGTAAGTCAGCTCTTTGCACCCATCGATCAAAGGCACTGCCAGACATTCCGGATGCACCTCTGTCACTTAAGTACAAAATAGAAATTTATTATTACAGGTTCCAGGTAGAAAACGTTACGAAATATTTGAAAATTGAATTAGAAATACGGTTACACGAACATTATGTGAACTATTCTATACTTTACAACAGGATAATGTAATTGGCTTGTGGTTTAACGGGGAAATTTTTTTCCGAAATCTTGTAATCGGTTTAACTTGAAACTGTGTTAATTTAAAACGAGCTCTACCGTTCACTTTTATCAAAAGCTAAGTGATAAATGTAAGAACTTTATGGTTTCCGGGCAGTCATATGCAAATGGTAGGTACGATTTATACTAATATTATACCCGATAGAGGATCATAATCAGTATATGAATTCATAGACTTACTATGCGTTCATGATTGACCGTTTTGTAACGAGTTAAATAAAATTCTATTATAACAATCTTGTCAAAAATTGATGAAGATTGACATTTCATGTGCTTGATGTCTACCTACTGGCAGCCATTTACACGCGCTGGCTGTGTCTTGCGGTCGCGATTGCGTTCTTCGGATATCTTCGACTGCGGCTGCGGCCTTTGAAGCGATTGGGGAGACAGGTTGTGCATAGTGTGTAATACCCTGTGTGTAAAATGTGCGGATTTTATGAATAGGTGAAAAACACTCATGTATGTCTGGTTGCGATCTACCAGGAAAACTCAAATCCTGATTTGCGACTGATACTCATCGCAACAAAAATAACTTAATTAATTTTCTATCAATCTTTGGCCTGGGAATTTGATATCAATTACTCTTCGTACTCTGACCCCGACCTGTACATTTTTCTTCATGAAATTATGACATTGAAAATCAGTGGGGTAGCGGGCCTTGTTTTATGCGTTTTTACGCAACCCCCTCGCCACCGGGGTTTCAAGAAGGTGGCGCCATCACAAAAATTCAGTGTCATATTTTACGAAGTACTTGATCCGCAAACGGTTGAGCGGCAATATTGAATTTTTTCAATCATTATTGGAAAGTAAATTACACTGTACCAGGGTCCGTCGACAGAAAAAACTAACCACATTCCTCAAAAATCCTGAAAGAACACCTAGATATATTTTTCTTTAAAAAAAATAACCAAATTCATAACCTCGGTTCTTTATCAAAAAAACACGCAGTCTTTACAAAATATCATTTTAAAAGTCTGAGTGTCTACTTTGAGATGATTGATTTGGAATTTCTCTACCTAACTTTGTTTTCAAGTTAAGATTCCTTTAAAGCAATCGAGTGAGATTTACAAACGTTCCTTAAAGTTTAGCGACGCGCACGGACCACGGAAATTTTCGTTTTTCAATCCAAGATATCCAAAACATCTCTTATTGAATTTTGATAACTTCTTCTTTTGATAACTGATTTAAAGGATGCCCTTCAAAACACTGTTCGATTTTTCATGCTGCGAAATTTATCTTACGAGTTATACAACTTTGAAATCATAAACGATGGAATTTGAACAAACTAACGGTTTTCCGTTATGTGCAATTAAAATTTTCGGAAAGTTTTTTTTCATCAAAGTGGAATAACTCAGTGAAAAAAAATTATACAGCTGAATAAGGGCTCATTTTGCTGAAACTTCAGCTTTATTTCGGATATCTTGGATTGAAAATAAAAATTCCCATGGTCTGTACGTGTTGCCAAACTTCAAGGAACATGTCTGCGAATCTCGCCCGATTTCTTAAACCTTTAGAGGGCCGGGAAAGCCCCTTCTGTGGCTTTGAAAATTTTCGAGATAGCGCGTAACTTACATGTCATCATTATGTATTAATTTTTTGAGAAAAAAAGACTATTATGTTTATGAAAAATTACCAGCCCTTTAATGGTTAAAGAATTCCTCAAAGAAAAAGTTAGATGAAGAAATTCGAGAACAAGCATCTCAGAGTAGACAGAACTTTAGAATGATATTTCTATAAAGACTCTGCATGCTTTTTTGACAAACATACAAGGTTTCCAATTTAGTCATTTTTTTAAGAAAAATTTAGGTGCTCCTTCGGAACTTTTGAGGAGAGTATTAAAGTTGCAGGCATTGACTGATGAATAAAGAATTTGACACTTTTAAATGAACTCAATATCAGTTGAAGTTCATAATGGAAATCGGTTGTATAATGATTAGATAATTTTTGGTAAGGATAGAAATTTATAATTACACTTATAAAATTATTATAAGATCACAGAATAATTTATTCAACATTCCTAAGTAATGTTAAACACCGTTGTACATATATACTATATTGATTTAAATTATTTAATCCTAGCTACTTGCTTACTCCGTCACAAAAAGAAAAAAAAAAAGAAAAAAATATAGGTATATAACACAAATTTGCAGTAGACGTGAAAGCACAACCTTAGATACACTTTAAAATGTCTATTGATACAGTGTTATAATATGTAGACACAACTCGAGGAGTATTCAATGATTATATAATAAATACTGGACTTAAATTATTAGCAGTTTTTTCTTTTTAAATTAAGATCGAATTGCCTGTATGGTTGCAATGAACTCAATAATTACCTGTTATAAATACACAGTCTAGTATTAAGCAGGATTGGACGGTAGACCCATAGACCATGCATCCAAAAGTTGTTGATCATGTGGACCTGCTCCCAAACTCATCATAAGTCCAGACAAATCCCCTCGGTGGCCTCGACCTCTCATTGCATGCACTACTTTGGCTATACTGAGAACGAGAAGCAATTTTCGTTTTTCTGCGTGATATTATTAGATAAAGAGACACTTTAAACGGTTATTCTTTTTCAGGTCACATACTTTGCCCATTCTTCTTGTAAAGCAACAAAATGTGCTCTCAAAACCGGTTCTCCCAGCTTCTCATTGTCGAATGACTTTTCAATCTTAACTAATAGTGTAGGTAGCTTCGCAGGCAGAGTACCAGCCCACTTAATGATATGTGATTTTGTATTATCCATTCTATGCTCTTTTGGTATAATGTCCAGACGACATATGTTGGAACTTGGCAAGGGAACTGCTACCGATGTATCCATACCTGTATTCCAAATATTTTCAATCGAATGTTGAAGGAATAATTATAAATTAGTATCTTCAACTTACCAATAAAATTACACGCGTTTAGATCCATATATTCTGTTGCTTGAGTTATAACGCGTCGGCATGCTGCAGGAACCAAATAGCTCAGTCCGTACAATGATTCTAGGATTTCAACCCTTGGACCCCGTACTAAAACTTGGATACCTATCAAACTCGAGTACAACACCTGCCGAAAATTCTCATTTCCAATAATACGTCTTATGCCCTTCAAAATAGCGATTGGTGATTTATAAGAGACCTCGGAAAATTCTGATGCTATCTTTGTCTCTTCCAAAGTGAGCTTCGGAATAACGGGCGACTTTGCATTAACTAGGGTAAATCCCTCTTCAGTTTCTACAAAATAAGTCAATATATCGTTATCACGTAAATAATCATTTTAACACACAGTGTTTCATTACAATAACAATGAATAATTAATAATTGTATAATTCAAGGAGAAAACGTCTAGATATAGGTACCTATATACATGGGTGGTCTGAAAAGTTTCCGACCTCTTAAACATACTGCTCTTATGACGTTAAGGTCGGAAACTTTTCAGACTACCCTCGTATATATATTTGTGAGTGTACAGACCTGCACATTAATGGTTTGAGAATGAACATAGCTGCGCTTGGAATGTCGATTCGACTCTTGATCCAACTCGCACCACGGAGCAGTCGACAAGCAAACGCTTTTTTTGCGGAACAATAGTTATAGCCTTGTTTCGCGAAAAAAGCATCTGCTTGTCGACTGCTCCGTAGTGTGAGTTGGATCGAGAGTCGAATCGAAACTCCAAGCGCAGCTATGTTCATGTTCAAACCATTAATGAGCAGGTCTCTACAGTGATGTTATATCACCTTACATACCTATATGATGTTCCAAGTCATAGCTTAATTCTTCGTCTAACAAGTTCATAGGCAATATTTCAACAAAATGTCTGGTACCTGCGCTAAGTATCCACACCAACCACATATGTATTCTAGAAAAATGACAATACTAGAATGTATCTATATAATAATAATATAGATATAATATGCGATAGGTCACTGAGGATCTGTTAATGTCATTGCATTAGCTAGTTATTTTACCTAGCAAATACATGCTTTTCATTTGTAATATCACCAAGTGATCTAGGTTGTTTATTTGAATTAGATTCAGACCCGCTACTGGCGGTCGTCAATCTAGCAGCTCTTTGAGGACATTCAGCTTCGTCGATATTATACTTTTTTTCAGAAATATCTTGTAGCTCTCGAATAACTTCTCTCAAGTTATCAACTAGAAACGGCCACAGATTCAAAAGAAATTGTTTATCTCGCATGAACACTATGAAACTACACCACCTCTTGAATCCTCTAGCCTGTTGACAAAATTTTCCAGCACGTTGAATATCAATGAAAATTATATCCACGAAATTGAAGCATTATAATTAAACAAAATCGAATTTATTTTTCTGTCAATGATATTGATTTCGAAATCATAACTGGGGTGCAATTATTACCTGGGCATCTTTTAAGGTGAACGTTTGACTCAGAACATGGCCTCTATAGTCATCTCCAAAATAACATATTCCTTCTTTCCCAGGATGTACCTCGCAGCTCAAACTTCTGAAACATAAATTTGAATAATAGCTGAGAAATAATTTATCTGATTCAGTAAATGAATAAAGTGATAAGAATGTTTTGTGACTGATGTGCGAAGTAGTCTGATTCATATTTACAGGGTGACCGATTTTAATTTTCCTGGCCAATATCCCGAGAACTAAGCAAGATAGTGAAAAATGTTTCAGATAAAAGTTGTATGGTGCTGTATGGGAGATATTTGATAATGCTCTGGGTGTTGAATTTTCAATAGGTTTTATGGGAGTTTTACAAGGTAACTTTTGTTTTTTAAATAGAAACCCCAATTTTTTAGTACAGATTCATAATCTGCACAAAAAAATATAGTACTTTTCTAGGAAACTTTTTTTTTCTAAAAATTCAATTTCTTATCTTTGAAACTATAAAACCCTATAAAAGTTCAAAACCTATAGCATTACCAAATGTCCCCCTCAGAACCATAAAACTTTGTCTAAAACATTTTTAGTATCTTGCTAAGTTCTCGAGATATTGACCTAGGAAAATTAAAATGGGCCACACTGTATACGCAAATAACTTGTAATCTGTTCAATAATGCATGTTGATTGTCTTGAATTAAGCACAACTGTTTTAAAACTATTGTTTGTTAAAAATGATATGCCTCTATTATGGAACTAAAGAGGATAAGAAAATGTCTACCTTATACATGCATCTTTTAATAAATTTCCAATGTCTTGTGTGAGTGGGCATTGAGCAGATAAAAAGGAAGTTCTTGTTTCATGTTCATTGCTCAAATATTTCACACTACCCAGACTTCGACATCCTTCACAGCTCCGCTGATTTTCATCGGCTTGCGCTTGTCCTTGTGCTTCGTTTTGTCTCAGAACATCTTTAGATCCATAAAATTTAAGCCTTTCTGTGCTTACGTTACCGAAACAATTACGGTATGTTTGCGTTGTGAAAACTACTTGAGGCCCATGCACTTCGCAGAATGTGCATAACGCAATCACTGCGTTCATTTTCCGTTGTGCAAAAAGATTACAGGTAATTGACTCCTCCAAGAAGAAATCTGTATATTTTTTCTTGGTTTTTTTGACATTACCTAGAATTAGGTATGAATTCTTTCTTTAAATTTCATTATTTCTGCAAAATAGCTGTAGCTCTAGGCAAAGAATAGGTAATAACATACAAGCAGCGAAGAGATTTTCCAAGATTTGCGCGTTTGGAGGAAATTTTTTTTTCAATTCTGAATAATGGCTATCAGAATAAACTACATAAGAAAAAGTTGGGTTTTGAAAGTCAATACTGCTTTCCATATAATTAATGAATGCTTATTTTTTTAAATACAACTTCAATGATGACATAACCTTTAAGTTTGTATGCGCATAATATATTTAAAAACTGTTTACGAACTGACAGTGTGAATCGTAAGATTGTATGACCCTCGACTACTTGCCTTTTCACTGATATTTATGTACATACGTGGAAATAACTATTTTGTAGTTATTTCCCGTGATATAATCTAAATAACAGCCAGACAGGAGCACATGACATTTTGCGATAAAGATAATCACTGTATTATCATATTTATCGTGAATCATGATACATACACATAATTTGTTTAAGAATTATCTATTATGAACTTACTATATCGGTAATATAGACCATATTAGCCGGTAACAAAGAACTAAGCCTCCGTCGATACTCGAAAATATCAAGATGTCTACATATCTTTACATCGAATTAATTACTTTTTCTAAAAGATCGTGTAAACGTTGACTAGCATGGCACGCGTACGATTCGATAGTATAAAAGTATGAATATAGTCTTGTATGACTATACAAATATAGTTTGTGTTTCGACACCTTATGCTGGAAAGCAAATTAGGAAACTCAAATAATTGTGATGGACATTTTCAATGCAGTAATAAATTTATTTATTAAAGTTTTTGATCATTTTCGCTTTAGTAATAAATTAGCAGAACTTTTTTTTTATACATGGCGCCTATGCATACACGTATAAGACTGAGCCACTCAAACATAATCATTTTCAAATATCTAGGCTAGTAGAGATGTTTACCCTCGCATTGGTATGACATCTTCAATTTAACAGCTTCATATGCCGCTCTCATCCAAATTCCAACTGCATGTGCTCCTGGATCAGGATACTTAAACCGCTTAAATCAGAAGATAAGAGAATTCATGTATAAGTACTTGATCAAAGACAATGTTGTTCATGTGCAAGAAAAACTCTCCATGTCTAAAATCTACGAAAATGAAATTTGAACGTCAGTAATTACATAATTGTTTGTTTTTAACAAAGAAACATTACTCAAGTCTGGGTTAACATCTATTAGAATTTTACAAAGATCTCTAATGTGATTCGAATCAAGATTCGCGAAAGCAAATCGCAGCCAAGTATTAAAAATTATATTTTTTCTTGAACACTCACGATATATGAGTGATGATCTTCCTTAATAAAGAATTTAAGTACCTTACATCTGACTAAACTAGCTCTACCCACACGTGCGGGCATTTTAATAGTCTCGATGGCTCTGGATTCAGCTGCTTTAACCGCATCTCCAAAAGCTCTAATAGGGTGTAAATTCAGTTTCAATGCATTAGCAAGATGATCTTGAGCTGTTAGCAACGGGTCAAGCATGGTCCGGTCTCCTGCATTTGCCTGCCCATATTCCATTATAGCCTTATTGCCTGCTGCTAATGCATTCAGCCACATACAGGCATCAACCGGATCTTCCAGAGATCGTTTGGCGAATTCCTGCTCATTGGAATACCAATGAAATTGTTATTAGTAATTGTTAATATTAACTGCTAATTGTTTTCAATAATGTCATATCAATATTCAGTATAAATTTGTTCGGTCAAAAGTAATTGAAATTTTATTTCTAGGGATTAATATACTAAAGGTTTCTACCATTGTACATACATTAGGCAACTTTATCACTTGAAATTTTCACATTATCAGTACTGTATATAGTGATTCAAAAACTATGAGTGTATACAAAACCACGTGCCTTAGCACCTGCGTCAAAAAACAATGAATAAAGTCCTCCCATAATTCCGCACATCACACGTTCAATGATGTAACTTATTTTTCTAAGCGTTATAAATGGTCTTGAGTCCGAAATTTTTTTTTCCTGCAACATAAGTTATATTCGAAATGTAAATGGCAGTGATATAGACTGACAATTTCAAGACAACATACCAAGGTAAACGTAAACGAAAGTTATTATTGTAAGATCTTCAAATCATCTTTGAGGATTATTACTTTAATTGCTGCTTTTATAGCATCGGCACCTTGCGCAAGAGATGTCCCACAATCCCCATCTCCGGAGTCATCATCCATAATATTCAGCTGCTCCGCGCAGCTACTTAATGCTTCACAGGCAAATGTCAAGATTATCAGAAAGACTTGCGTAGTACGTTCGTCAAGTTCAGGACCACAAGACTCTATATTTGGAATGCCACTACCATGGCTAGTCTGTTAAAACACGATGACAAATGTTAAAATCCGAAATACTGTGGGCAATGAAACTAGGCCATTGAACAAGACTATGAACACATTATAAACGAATAAACAAAAAAAGAGAACAAAAATGATTAGGATTTTTACATAGATATTGAATATAACTCTGTATCATCTAACAAACAAGACAATAGTAGACTGTTTTTCTTCAAGAATAGGTCAATCTACTATTCTTCAAGAATAGGTTCTTGCTACTTATATATAATACCTATGGTATGTGTCAAGTGTTACCTTAGAGCCTTGTCCTAGAGTTGCTATTTCCATATTAGTGCTTGATCCATTCTGAAAATGGAATAATAACTTCAGAATAATGTTTACACTGGCTAAAGCAATTTCAGTTAAGTCAATAGATCATTCAGATCGAGTACATAAAGATTTTGATTGACTCCCAAGTGATTTCAAACAAGATTCGATTTCAAGAATGAACACGCATATAATATTCATTTACCCAGTATGAGCCTAAAGCTGATATGTCTAGCACTTTGGGCCAAGCTGGGGCAGCTGTTGGGGCATCAAGATATTTTTTCAGATTTTGATGTAATGACAATTTCAGCACCGAAATTTGGAAGCCGCTAGTGTCCAATGAAGTCATGAGTGTGCCCACGTATACTCTTTCCACACGAAATCCACGAGAAATTAACTGTTGTATAACTTCCATTGCAAATACGCCTAATTCTATTTGACTTGAACCTTAATGATGTGTACAAATATAAAGCATAAATCATAACACATAGGTATATGGCCTTAATTATTATCAATAAAAGTGTCTACTGAACGAACCAAGCAAAGTATATATTAGAAAATTACATTTTGTGAAAGTCTGGACTAATGCATACTCAAGAAATGAACTTTGACTTACTATTCGAAAAAACAAGTTACGAAATATCTTTTGTACATCTATTTAATCGAAGCTATTGATATTGGTTGACAGTATCTACATAATAAACAAGCATTTTTCTCACCTCCAAGATTGTTAATAAGTAAGGCAATCTCATCTCTATTCGAATTGTAGTCTTTGGGATGGGCTAATTTTAGGCTAGCTTCAGATTGTTCATCCATCATAATATCTATCATTTGAAATACTATGTCTTTAGCTGTTGAAAAAGTAACTCTTGATACACCGGGCTCGCCATGTATACCTGAGCCTATAAAAACACATTTTGCGTGTCAGTTCAATGTAAATACCCCGAATTAAAAACATTCGAAACAAATTAACAGAATCTAGTTTTACACAAATGAAAGGTTTGTATTGCTCCTATTATTCATGAATTTAAGCTACCTACTGTTCAATCGAAGACATATAGTAAATTTTAGGGAACCAAACATATTATAAAATTTTTGCTGCAAATGGTTTGTAAGAAGCATCAATACACAACCAACACACCAAGTTCCATTTGTTCTGTGGCTGGATTTTGGTCACAGGCACAAGCGCTGGCTGGAAGTGGTACCCTAGTGCATAAACCAATACTAGCGATTCCCCCAGAATTCATGATTCCATTACAAACTGTACAAATCTCTTGCAATGATTTGCCTTCCTCAGCCATAGCGCCCGCTATCTTATGAATAAACAATGTGGCAGCCAAGCCACGTCTTCCAGCTGTTTTTGGAAATGATTTTAAACAAGTGTCATCACCTACGGTGAGCATCCCAACAAATATGCCTTCATTCTGGGCTCTTAACTTGGCAAGTCCAAAATTTATACGGTATCCCGTATAATTTTGAATGATGATCAAAACTCCTGAGAAAGGAAATAAACGCAGACAGATATCGGAGATCTTCACCTACTCAAATTCCGTATATCCTTAATTCATACCTACTAATGTTTACCTGGCGAATGATTGGAACCTATTTCTTGAATTACCGTTAATACTGAGCCACTGGGAGGTGCTGAAAAAATATCACCGACAATGGCGGCTGTCAACATTCCTGGTCCAACAAAACCAGCGTGTGTTGGCTCATTACCCGCTCCTCCACCCGATATTAATTTTACCTGTTATAGTAATAGCAATCCAATTTTGGAAGTCCCTTAAAGAAATCAGCGCAGCTATATTTAAAATTAGGATAACGCAACATGTTTGTATTTCATCGTTTCTGCCGTTACTATGAATTGATGAAATTGTATCAATCGATGAGCTGAAGCAAGGGTGTTTTTACCTATTCAAAATTCCGTGCGTACGGGAATCTACTTGCTTATTACAATTGATAATAAACCTAAAATTAAACTTACTTTACCGGGCATTACAGCGTAATCCCTGCGTAAAATAGCTCTGGATTCCTTGAGAATTATCGTCCCAGGATGAGTGATTTCAAATCCTTGCAAGTATTCGTCTACAGCTGTTTTTGAGTCATTCCAAAACCTTCGGGCTCGCATTGCACCAAAAGAGCCTTTATTTTTGCAAGACATGCCCTTATTATAAAAATTGAATTGTCGGTTCGCGTATTTGAGACTACAGAAATTTGAGAATTTCCGAGAGGTTATAGCTGTCAGTTGAATTAGGTTATAAATTGGAATATATCGAATAATGGATTTTAGATAAACTAATTGATATTTATTTATTGCTCCTTAATAATTGGGGAACGTTTCTACGCTATGATTTGTGTCAACGAATTATACGAATCGAAGATTTTTATATTGAATAAAGCATGGCCGAATGCAGACCAATGCAGACACTTGTCCACGGTACAGAATAATAACCTTAATTCTGTGTCCACGGATCAATCCACTGAAATCATCAATCAGGCCTTGATACTTACTGACAATGGACATTGAAAAGAAACCCTTCGTCTGATTTTGAACTTACGCGCGCGCGATGTGGCCATAATTTTTTGAATTAAATTGAGATGAAATATTATAGTAAAAGGGCATTTTCAAATTGTTGCCGATTTATTTTTATTGAATTGAGAAATACCAGCAAGTAAATGCAAAATTGCAATGATTATTTTTTTAATTTATTGCTGCTTAACAAAGAAATGTGTAAATGAAAGAGAAGACAATGTAAAATATAAAGGTATATATTTTAATAATAAATTCAGCATCATTGGCCAAATTTTTTCACTACATGTTGACTACAATAATTGCAGGTTGCAATACATTATGCTATGAAAATAAATTAATGGCATTAAAAGACTGAATGTTACAAAACTACAAGACCCGATATGTATTATACCAAATCAAAACTAAATTTAATGATAATCATAATGGAGCCGCCATTAATTTATTCTGATTGCACACATAGTTTATAAATTTATAACAATCTTAATAGTATCAGTCTACGAAGTTATACTAGTACTTATAATAGATAAATGATAACATTTTTTTGACAATCATCGATATCATTCTCAAGCATTCATTTAACGGGCACCTTATAGGTATTTATATGTATTATATACCTATGTATACACATACATAAAGGGCATTCCAAGTCAAATCACGGGGTCATCGGCTGGACCCCCCTTCAATTTTGATCATACATTTTTTTGGGATTCTTTTGGGCCCAGAATGTAACCTCATTTTTTTTTTAAACTTCATCTTACTTTTTTGCGGTCCCGCACCCTCTAATATAGTCATTTTAAGCGTAAACAGGCAAGAAAACCATTTTTAAATTGATGAGATTTTTTCCACAAATAATACAGGCCTAAAAGGAAGTATTTTCATCGTATTCCGAAAGTAGGCTGAAATCAACTACCATTTTGTTACGAATTTTTTTTTTTTTTTCAAAAAAAGAAAATTGAAAAACAAAAAATGAATACACAATGTTTTCTTGTAGAAAAAAAATAGAAAAATAAATTGTATCTTGATAAAATTCAATTTTCTCTTTAGTTTAAGAGTAGAATTTCAGAAATTTCAAAAAATTTTCTCCTACACCAAGAAGAAAATCGAATTTCACCTAGACACAATTTATTTTCCTTGTTCTTTTTTGCTGCGAGAAGACATTATTGTATATTCATTTTTTTTTCAATTTGGGTTGTTGGGAAAAAAACAAAAAAAACAGAAAAAATACAAATTGTCCTCGACTCACTTTCGGAATATGAAAACAAATACTTGTTTTTAGTCTAAAATTTTGTGGAAAAAATTTCATCAGTTTAAAAATAGTCTTTTTATCTGTTTCCGCTTGCTATAAGGAAATGATAGCTTGTGGGACTTCAAAAAAATGAAGAAAAAATGTGAAAAAATTAATTACCAAATTTAATTGGGGTCCGGCCCATGACCCGGTGATTTGACTTGGAATGCCTTATAAGTATATTATACCTATACATATACATATGTATACATATGTATAGATATATTCATATAACACTGTTTAATTACTAATTCAATAAATGTTTTTTATTTTCTTCATGCAACATTCACTCTATATTATATAACTATATTATTCTTTATTGTCTACATGACATTGCATTTTATTTTATGTATCCCTGTGATGATTAGGTATGATTACGAAATTAACGTACAGAGTCGCAATGAAGATACTCGATTCAGTTGCATATGTATGATCAAATAAAATTTCTCAGCTGCTGCAGCATTTATAACACACAGACACAAGCACACGAGATATATTCTACAGGATATCAAACGACATTAAACAAAATTATGAAAATCGGCATAGTTTTGTTCAATGTTGGAGAAATCCTTCTGATTTACTAACAGTCAATAAAAATTCAACAAATAACATTTTAATATTCAACAAATTTATAAAGCACCTATTATTTACAAATTACTGTGTAAAAAATGGCACTTGCAAAAGTTGTCGCGTGTAAATTTCATACTATTATTCATCTACCTATAACCATATTTAAAAATTAATTTTTATCAAATGTAAAGACTCTCTGTATCTGAGAAAGTCTTGGGTAATTTCAAGCAATAATCTCTGGTAACGAGAATCTATCAAGTTATTGTTAGAGAATATTGCTACAATCATTTCATATTTCTACATATTCTTGAACCAAGAATTTCATTTATAAGATATTCATATTGAATTAATTTTTGTGCGTCTTCTTCATTCTTCATTTTTATATTCAATATGAAACTAATTGATTTGATCATCTCATTCATTCATACGTAGCTATTCAAGTGGCATTTCAATATTAGATGATTACAAATTTTAAAGCGACTTGGTAATATTGTGAAAAAGCCGCTTTCCCCACCAAGACTCCAAATCGAATGGTTTGAAGTCTGAAATTTGACAATTAAAAAACTTCATTAATTTCAAAAATTATCGTTTCACAAATAAAAAGTCGCACAAATTCACGTAAAAATTGATTTCAAAATCGAGTAAATGACAGTATAAATCTATCATAAATGTGATGATAATATCACTATTGGCATAATAGCATCTAGTAAGCACAGATATAAGGCTAAAAATTGTCATAATAAAAATAATATGATAACTATTACTTAAACTTACCCTGTAAAACAATATTAGGTTCTCCATCATTGTAATATACTATCGCTCCAGGACCTGTGAAATAAATGGATGAAATGTAGATTCTCTCTAATTTGATTTTACGTCATTCGAATCAGAAGTAAATGTGAAATTGTTAACCAGTGCGAATACTGGACTAAAGAGTATTATAATTTAGAATTTATAGACTTTACTGTAGGTAAATAATTTTCTTCTAAACTTATAATAAAAGTTAATACAACAGTTTATGAAAACAGGTGAACAGCAGTCATGAGATTTCTATAATTATAAATTTTACATTACTTACTACAGGGCTCAGAGCATTCTGAACCATCCGAGGACTCGCTGTTCTGCGTGCTTACTTGACTCCATGCTAAAATAAGATTCGGGATATGATTAGATCAAAAATGTTTGAAAAAGCATGATTATATAACAAATGTACAGAGTTGAGTAATGAAAAGTACTTGAGTTTGTTGTTAGCATTTTCTAGTCAAATTATCTTGAATTTATTTATTGTAATATTCAATGCGTATAATGGAAAGATATCATTCATATGTATATTGAAAATCAAACAAATGTGCAGGGAGTGGGCTGCAGACCCCATAGTGTGAAAGAGATGCCATGTGCTACCCAGATCTAAACTTGACAGAGAATGATGAATTGCTGTTATAATTAGTTTTTTTTCTGCAGGAATGAAGAATCTATTGAAAGAGAACAGAATTGAGAACTAAAATTTCAGGCAGGAAATTCATTACATAATAACAATCTGCTTTTTTTTTCTTGAGAAAACAATAAATTGACTCAACATTTTTTTTTTTTTTCAAGGTTGCATATTTGCTCTGTTGAAAAGCATATTGTACAGAAATAGGAAAAACACGGAAATGAAAACAAAAAATGATAGAAAAGTAATAAAGTAATTAAAAAATTACAAGAAGAAATTCGAATGTATTAAAAATTAATGTTTACACTCATAGACGAATTTGATGAGCTCCTCGTGTTGTGGAGTAATTGCTTCCTGATTTTGGAGATGCCTTTGAGAGTTGAACTTTGATTTTCCATTGATGTGGAAGACTGGTTTTGGTACGTGACTAATCAACAAAAAAGTGATGTAAGTTTAGTGCCTAAAAGACCCATAGTTATTCAAGAATTTATACGAGCATCTAAAGATTGATTATGCATTTTTAAAAGAGAAAGACTAGCGGGTGTGATCTAGACTTTAATTTGAAATGACAAGTCCAAGGTATTAGTCAATTGACTATAGTTATTTTATGGAGACCTAAACAGTCTGTGGAATCATTAGAATCTTTCTTCTAAAATTACTTAAGTGTCCGTATAAAAACATGCTTTCAACCATTATTAAAAAGAGAATCAAGTGCTTGGTATAGGATGTTTTTTTTTCTTTCTAAATCACTATTTTACAGCTGAAAACAATAATGCGCCTTCCATTACGAAATTAACTATATTGAAAAGAAATTTAGACTTCATCATACTTAATATTAAGAATCTATAATTTTTGCGCAGCTAAATACACTCTTCTTGTGAAATTCCTTATCAATGGTGTAGAGAGATACGAAATACCCACAGTTGCTATGGGAGATGGCTTGCAATACTATCATTGCGTAATATTAAGATAAATAGGTAAGCGATTGTTGCGTCAAGAGGAATGAAACAATTATTCATACGTTGCCTTGTCCCATTATTGATTTCGCAATAATGTATTATTACTGTAACTGTGAATGAATGATAATATACTTACTTAATTACATCGTGGTTTTCGTCAGGATCAGATTTACGCGTAAGATCACGCAATGTTTCGAGCCTCTCTAAGTTTTGAGTAATTCCTGAAATAATAACCGTTGTATAATATGTCGATTAAATGTTGACAGTCTATCTCGAGTTTTAAATAATTTGCTACCTCTTCGTGTCTTTGCTACGATTTTACTAGGTCCCTTTGAGACAGTGTACATGATTTTTTCGAAGGAAAAATTAACACTCACTAGTATGAAAGTGGTATAGGTAAGTAGTACGAAACTGGAAACACGAGACCGTCTAGCAGAAGCCCCGAGAACCGGACTGAAACGTAGAATTCGTTAGATGGACTACTCGAGGCTCATAGTCCACGAACTTTCTTCAAACTGGCTCGACAGCAGCACTATCTACTGATTTTATAACTAATTTATATGATCATGAATTGTGGCTAGATGCCGTCACTATCGACCATGCACAACAATTCGTTGAATATTATTGGATTAAATCTATTTTTCAAATTATTATTTATATGAATTTTTTTATTTTGCTGTTGGATCATATGACATTAAAGATTAATTAAGAATTTCTCTGTAATGTAGCCCTGTTATCAAACTGTCTAAGAAACATGCGATTAACACATGCGCAGGCTCATAATACCTGAAACGCGATCAGA
The DNA here is from genome assembly GCA_963924015.1 of Macrophya annulata. Taxonomy (NCBI): domain Eukaryota; kingdom Metazoa; phylum Arthropoda; class Insecta; order Hymenoptera; family Tenthredinidae; genus Macrophya; species Macrophya annulata. Next base: position 11,884,794 of record OZ001261.1, read on the forward strand.
CATAATATATATATATAAATTCTGTATTTTATATTTCAATGAATCCAACGGTGAACCCATACATAAATTTTATACGGTGCCGACGATAATGTTGTTTCTCTCGAATATGATTGAGTTAGAGCCGTCTGCGCAAGTGGACATCTGGCACTGCTATCGCAGCTGCACAGATCATGTCAACTCAACCATAAAGAAGTGAGATAGAGATATATTCTATCTTTCAGATCTTGACCCGCCACTTATAGGGATTAACAATACAGGAGTATTACATATTAGAGTGAACCAGACGAAACTATATCATAAAATCTAACTTATGTAATTCTCAATGAATAATTTTCAATTTAGTATTTGGTACAGGTAATGAATCATCGAAATTTTTTATTTACTTATAAACAAAAATTCTCTATTCATATGTGTATATATAATTATTAAATATTTTATTATTACAAATCGTTCAAATACATTTAATGGTAATAGCAATCAGATAGGTAATACAAATAAATCACCAAATTATAACGGATAATTTAGCACTTTATCGCAAATAATCGATCTGTACGGAAATTTATAAAAAAATGGATCATCCCCAACGACGGTTAGAACGGTTCAACATCTTATCCATTTCATCTTTCTTCATTCGTCTAAAAAGACACTCCTCGACCAACCAAATGACCAACACCTGGATATGGCTAAAATGCATCTCCGAATGACAGCCACCGAGGAGATATTATATAATATCAAAACATTTTGTATTTTTATTCAGCATCTCTAACTGTCTCTAACTTATTCCTAAAATCCCTGATCATCTCAGGCGAAGTTGACATGCTTGCGAGTATGGGCATTTACTTTACAAACTTATCAACTCAAATTTGAATTAAAAAAAAAAAAAATTAATTTTTGGTTTCGAAATTTTACTCATAATTAAATAATTTTGACCGAATTAATACATTATCAAACAAATCTTAAGAAAGAATATAAAATTTGAGGAAAGTGCAAAATCAATTGGTTTAGATGATATAAACCTTCAGAAGTAATATCCTAGAATCAAATCTCCACGTTTCAAAAGAATAATATAAATCTAAATTAACATTACTTCGTAAATTTTACATAACATGATTTATAATTAATATATAAAGAACTGAGAAATTAATTTCTCATGAACTTTTACGCCACTACAACCTTGGTTTTTAATAATCCCTATCATTTCATGGCATGTCAAAGTCTATCTTCATTACGCATACCAACAGTTGTGAACTATTATAAAGTGTGGCCAATGTATAAATGATATCTTACTGTATTGGTCCGATTACAAAACAATCTCTTATTTTTCGGTACTAAAATAAATTTCCGTTTTAAAACTGTAGTGAGCTATGTATGTAACTGCGCATGTTGGATTCTTACTATTTATAAAATCTAAGGTATTGGTGCTGGAGATATCATGTTAATTTGCTTGGGTACTATATGAGAAAAAACAATAGTGCTTTGCATTAGGACCAATATGGTAATTAACACGTTCATGCATAATGAGAAAATTGTTATTGGTGACACGTTGAACGTGAGTCTTGCCTGGAGCCAAAAGCTTACTTGATGCATGTGAACAATTAGCTTGTAAATGAAAATAATTAAAAAATTTTAATAATTTTTAAAGGACGTAAAACAAATGTTCACTTGCGGAAAATATACAAAATAACCAGAATAAGAAAGTGTTTGAAACATGATCGTTTGAAATTCAATAAAAATTCATTATAAAATAGCGCGTGATAATGTGGGGTGGACAAAAACGAATATTAAATATGAATTATTCTAGCAATAATGAGTTCGGAAAACGCGTTTCAGAAATGGGCAACATCAATCAATTTTCTAAAAAAAATTCAGAAAGTGTTTTTCTAATTATAAATACGATTGTAAAATAAAATTTGAAGAATCAATACTAATTACAATTGTTGTCTACCGATTTTTACACAATTACGTTATTTTTATACAATTTTACCCATCCCTGAATCTAGTTCATTTATTCCCAGAATAATAATACATCAAAATGCAATAAGCATCTTCAGCTTGGCTAATGATCAATTCTCCCGTTTACTTTTAGAATCCAGTATTAAAATTGGGTAAATTTTGTATGAAGATAAACTTCAAAGTTGTATGATTGATGAAATAAACAATAATAATACTAGAGTAATTTTAAGAAATGAATGAAAATTAAGTCTTTACGAGGCTAGATGGAAGGCTTTTAAGTGACATTCTATGCAAGCATAAATTGTCGCTTAAGATTATTGAGAAATTGAAACCAGAAGCCGTCAACCATTTATACTCTATACTTAAGCTATTATGTAAATATGTTTTTAATATTTTCAATAGATTATCTTTTATATAACTTTATGTAACATATAGGTATATATATATATGGTATATGCATTTATATACATATATGCTGCAATTTATTTTTAAAATAATATTAATATAACCATATATATTTCTATTTTATTAATTAGCTTTTATAACTGGTATCTATGCAGTGCTTGCCAATAATGGATCTGTTTTAATAGTCATACGTTTGATCATTAATCATTTGAAAATTCAAAATAAAACGTAAATATAGTTAGTGAATCAAACCGTTATTTTGACGTAAGTACTTAAAAGCATGAAGCAGTCTCTCTCACTGGTCTGAATGGTCCCTGTATAAGATAAAAGGGTATTTAAATCATTTAAAATTAGCAATTGATTACTTAATTCATACAAAGGTAGGTAGGTAATAAATTTACAAAAATTCTAGATTATCAACATTTGTAAGCTAACGAGTTTACAAGGCTTACCTCACATTTGCCTAGAGAGCAAACAGGGACTTGTCTTGATCTTTATTAATTTGGCGCTGCGCGTTGGTGTTGGTCGTTGTAGCAGTCGTAGTCGGCACGGTGGGTAATGCCTCGGCTGCAGCTGCTCTCTCAGCTAAAAATCTTTCAAACTCAAACGACGTCAGCGATTCTTGGTCACCTTGAGCACCGGGCTAAAATCATAGTGAATGAGAATATTCTCATCAGTAAAATCAAGCAGAATATTAAACGACATTATGGACTGATAGATTTTATTTTAGTTGAAAATCTCTACCCAGCAATTAGAGCTCAGTTCTGCGATTGTTAACTGTATTTGTATACTAGAGCTGATTTTTAATTATTCGTCTAAGTTATCAGCAGTTGCTCTTACAACGAATCAAAATCTGTCTACGAAAGACTATGACCAATTGCCTGCGCATGGTAGCACTGACCGGCCTACGACCAGTCATGATTAAAAATCACAGGTAAGCTGGATTCTGACACACATGAAGTTACACCGAATTCTTTTGTTTTCCTTTATCCTATAGTTATACTAGCAAAAAAGAAGGCAGAATTTGGGTGCAACTGCATATGTATCAGAATCTAACTTGCCTAGCTACATACATGTTTCTGTTGGGCTTGTATAAACATATGCAACAAGCCATCAATGTTTGATGGCATTATGGTATCACCATGATATGTTTTGAGCTACGAGATAGAGCAATAGCCTTTGATTATGAAAATACGAGAGACGTAACAAAGAAATATTGAGGTTCATTAAAATATAGAATACGGTCTATCAAATATTCAATATTACTGATCTGGTTTGCTTGTCAAGTTCTGAAAGACAATTTAAATATTATATGGGTTAATATGAAACCACATACATCCTCATATATATAAGTCAGAAGATCAGAACACGTGTACAGAAAACAATAGACGCAACATAACGTAGGACAGAAGCATCTCATAGATCATTGGTATAAATTGAGAAAGAACGTAATACATAGTAGACAATTGCACAAATAGGAAGTCACTCACTCACCGTGTGATCCAGCCAAGCAGCCATCTCGTTGAATTCAGATTCTTGATTCAGCTGAGCAACAGAAGAAAACCAACATTCAGCAAAACCAAATACCAAGGCAAGCAGCAAAAAAAATCATAACGTAGGTATAACGTGAAAATAAAACAAAAAAGAAAAATACTAGGAACACCACCTTTGTAATCTTTACTTATCAAATGTTCTCAGTACTTTGAAGATATAATCATTAGATGCATAGGATAATGCACAATAGTTAATGAAAATTGGAGTTATATTAGCGGCTAAAAAATGATCAATTTCACATAGACTTTAAACAAAAGAAAAATAAAGAGTAACCGAAGTTCATTCGATACGAAATTATCATTCACGTATTAGTAGAGCAATAGATCAAACATCACAAAAGAGCTAACGCTGTTAGGCATGTAACCATCATTGTGATTGAAACAAAAGGACAATCAAATCTGCGAAAATATTAAATCTGAAAGAAATATTTAATAAACAAGCAATCTGGAGAATAGTCAGCCTATAACCGAGCTCGTTGTGTATTTCTATACTTCTGTTATGTTAAATAACACAAATGAATATTCGGATTTTAAGAGCTCAATAATCCATTGAGACATTATACCACCACTATTGTTACAATCTGTTGACCCAAATTAATAGGATATTACACTATGCTTTACCCATAAGCATTATGTTATTACGTACAGCAGTTGTAGGAGCAGCAGTAGTTGTATTCTGTGGCGGGTGGTTAGGGTTATTTCGATTAAGGATTGCTGAACTTAAACTTCCTCCGCTCACCTGCTGTTCCGCGTTATCCTCGTACCTGCTACCACTGCAAGAAGGCAATATGTTCAAGTGATGCACACAAGAAATGAAATCAAATAAAATATTTCGAGGTTTTTTAAATGTAAGATAATTTTTCTTTTTTTAGTCAATTCTTCATTATTTGGCAAAAATTTCAATTTCCATTGATTGTCTGGAAATGAATTATGAACAAATAATGAAATGTGGTGCACATTTGGATTTTGAAATTACAATGTTTCTTTTATATTGAACAATCCCTGAAAGTTTAGCAATATCATTATGTCTCAGCAAAAAAATAGTAGCTATTATCTAACGAATGTTAAAGATATACAATAATGTCATTTTAGTTACCTGTTCTTGGTAGTTTCATAAGTAGCATTGCGTGACTGGGCAAACATATCAAATTCATCGTTATCGCCTTCTTTTTCTTTCGGCTTTTCTTTCCTTACATCACCTTCTCTGGTTGCATCTTCCAACATACCTAATCATACAAGAAAATAGAACGATATAATAATTTAATGGGAAAAATAATTAGTTCGTAAATGTCTATTTTAACATATCAGTCTCTTGTTGAACGTGATTTTTTTAAAAAGCCAACGACATCTATTCAATGGTAAAGTCATATTGAATTTGAATTATAATAAGACTTTGATCATAATTAGGATAAGAAAAAGTATTATTAGTTATTGGGGATCTTAGATACCCCTTAAAAGATAGAAATCAATAAATAGATCACGCAATTAAAACTGTGGTTCAAATATTTGAATAAATTAATTGACTTACTAATGCTTGCTAATTCTTTTCCCAAGGCGTCCGTTCCATCTGATAAGTCGATTAGTGATTCAGCTTCGCGTTTGTTTAGCACAGGAGTGGCATTAGCACGTGTAATATTGGGTGGTTGACCGATAGTTTGCGCTAGTATAGCACTAGCAGGAGTTGCCTTATTTTTTGTATATCGAGTATAGCGCAGAAACAAGTTGTTAAGTTCATCATTAACACGAAGCAATTCAGCAGTCATTTCATCATGTGCGAGCTTACCAATTAATTCCACCACCCGGTCTTGCATCGCTTTGCATGTTGCATGTAGTTCCTAGAACCACATATTCTACATTAAATAATTTAAAGAATCTTACAAATACGTGAATAATAAAATTACAAATTCTACTCCGGAATAAATAAAACTTGATGTTTAACAAGTATAATAAGAAAAGAATTGAGTGAGAAATTATATTCATACCGTGAGGAGTTCCAGGTCAGCTGGATCTGGTTGCTGATTGACCGTTTGATTTGGATTAGTTAGATGAGTTAGCATCTCGGCGAGGACGCGCATATTACCCTGAACAACATCTAACTCACTCTGTAGTTTAGCTAGCTGAGGTTCGGTGAGTTGAGCTGGTGGATTGATTCCCTGTACTGCCAATGGCGCGGGAGGTTGTTCGGCTACGGGTGGAACTGCCAATGCTGCGTTCTGTTCGGATTCCGGTACACTCTGACAAGTGACTTTCTGTTGTTAATATATTATCGAAGAGAAAAATCAAAAAAAAAAAAAACAAATAATATAAAACTAAATTTTGGACAAAAGAATAAGTCTCGATTTTATCTCTAGACAATTGACGTAGTCTCAACTTCACGACTACCCTATCTTTTCTTATCAAAAATTCCCAAATCATAAAAGTAAATACGTCCAATTAGTAAATTCAACGAGAAGCTAGGTACATTGTAAACAACTTATCATTCAAACACGAAAATATTTACAGATATCCATTATTCATTATCATAAAAAATATCTACTTAAAGCCAGGAATCATGTTAAAAACATTAAATTATTATCAGGATTCGTACAGTGTTGAATGTAGTCGCCATAAAAAATATTTTCCGGTTTATTATGCGCAGATTGAATTGACTGAATTATTTGAAATAAATTTTAGGTAGTAATCAGCATATTTACTCTTTGCGGGGTAATTATTGGCGCCATAGCATCAAGGTCCGTCATAGGAAAGTCAATCCCTTTTTGTTTAAGTTCTTGATAGATTTGCACAACTCCTTGAGTGTGAGGTTGATGTCTGAAGGTTTCAGCCCAAGCTTGAATAAGACTTAAAACTTTTTCTTGTACAGCTGTAGGCGGTTCATTCTTAGGACCGATTAATTTTACCAGTTCTTGTACAAATTCTCTTGAACAAGCCAGCGCATGAAAGCACTTACCACAATTTTTGACACACGTTTCAAGCACCTGAAACACCAACACATATTTCAATAGTTAATTACCCATATCGAATCACGTTACAAAGCAATTTACTCATATCAAGGGTCAAGTACATACATGTTTCGATGTAAAGTTATGGTAAAAAATAAATCTATTATTGAAACTACGTTCTATCTGATAATGAATGTTGATGTTGACTCTAGATGACTTAGGAGTTAGCTAATTAAACATAATCTGCTGAAATGGTGCTAATCAAATATATTAAGGAAATGGTTTTCACTTGATAGATAGTATGATAATTATTGAAAAAAATTGACTAACGGTAAGAGTGTACATAACGATGGTGTAGTTTTTGCCTGCTGCTTGATTCAGCCTTCGTCTAATTGCTTTAACGGCATCTCTAGGTCCGTCTTCAGTTTCATTAATGATATCGCATATTTCCATATTAAGTGCCCAATTCTCACTTGGTAAGCTTCCATCTGTGGCTTGTTCTGCAATTGGATATTACAATAATTGCTCGGTTATTATTGGAGAGTACTGGGAATCATAGTCACAAATAATAATTGGATCAATTTATAAATATCATTTGTATTCCGTCGATCATACGGACGTCAAAATTGAGTGATAAATTTTTGAATACTTTCACCAGAGCCTTTAATCTACTATGATCCCTGTCCAAAGTTTAGAACTAAAAATAGATATAAAACCTGTTAACAAGATCTTGTTTTGAGTCAATTAGATTCATATACAATTGTCAATTTGTGAGAAATGATTAAATTACATAAGTTAATTAGAATTCTAGACTAATATAAAAATGGCACTATCATCGGAGACGATTCGATCGTGACAATTGATAAAGTAATTCCTTTTTTGGTGATAACAAAAGGTAACGTTCCTAGGCTACTTGGATAGGGATACCGCTAATTGAACGTTCCGCTACTGGTTGCGATGATTCATACAATTAGTAATGTTCATTAGCAGGGATACAAATAATATAAATAACATACAGTGGCTTAATAATGAGATATGCAGTCTTGGCAAATAATCAATAAAACAAAGTGGCTTAAGAAATCGCATTGACAAGACAATAGTATTGAACGTTTACATAACCGTATTAGAGTGTTGAACATGTTGATAAAAATATTTATTTTCATTCATATTTGGATTGACGAGTTTCAACTTATATGGCGAAATATGAACCTCACCTATCCTCTGACCAACTGCCGTCGAAAACGGATTCACACCGAAAAAAGACATTTTTATTGTCCGGGTTTGACTGCTCGAGTTTTACACTGTGTCTTCGATCACTGCCGCATACGGGACTGGATAGTAAAATATCGACAGATTGTTGTTGGTCAATGTTTTATCAAATTTTCACGTCGATGTAAGAACTGAGGAATCATATGACACTGCGGAGTGCGGCTAGACGTCAAATCATGTTATTCACCAACCAATAGTGCCCCATTTTCCATGACGTAGTGTTTGTATGAGGCCTCCGATTGGCTTAAGATTAAAATGGCGACGTCAATTAAACGCTTGCTACGCACATTCAAATGCCTCGAACGACAAGATGCGTCTATATCTATAGTCAGCGGTAAATACAATGAGCTATTGCGTCTCTATCTGTCGTTACAATTTTACATAGGTACATATACTCATGGCATAGTGTGGTTAGAACTGATGTAACCACTTAGAAAATGAACTGAAATAGAATTATGTAGATATAAGGTTCGCTGTAACATACATGTAACGTCCTGTACGTCTAAAGCGCAATGTATACTGTCACAGATTATAATTCTGTGATACTATTATTGTACGGGAAATTTTCCGTTTCTATAGAAACGAGATAAACACTTCGTGCTTTGTATACCGCCGTTTCATTATACTCAATGGATTTCACATATTTCTGGCAGATGAGTGAAGTCGTACTATAAAAACTGCGATTTTCCATCCCTTACATCTCACTATAGTATAAATGTATTAGAAATAGAAATAAAAATATAAATATCTATATCAATCGACTGACATTATGAACGAAGGAGACGAGCCAATAATTTTACAAGAATCTGCAGAGCCAGGTGTTATAGATAAGAAAATGTTAGTCGCTTTGATAATCGATCAAGGACCGAAAAATGAGGCTGGACGTTTGTATGTAGAGGATGGAATAAATCTTGACGAAGTAACGGAAATTCGTATCGAATTTCTGAGTAAGATTCTGCTTATATTTTTAATCGATTTCAGCGAATAAAGATTACAAATAATAGAAAAAATAAAAATTCAGTTTTCGGTGAGTTCTATTTAAAAACTTTTTATCTTCTAGATATTTTAAATATAGACCATCTGTGGTTAATGCGGAACTTGATGAAATTAAAATTAAGCAACAATAAAATAGAAAAAATTGTGAACTTGGATGTGCTGATTAATTTAAAAGAATTGGACCTGTCGTTCAACCATATCGAAGTTATGGAGAATTTGAACCACTTAAAAAGTTTAGAAATTTTACTTTTATACAAGAACCAAATAAGTACCGTTCAAGGAATTGATGATTTAAATGAACTGATGATATTCAGTATTGGCAATAACAATATCACCGATTGGGAGCATGTAATACTAAATTCTTTTACCGTTTAAAGTATTTCAAAGTACAATTTGTAGAAAAGAAGCTATCGACACATGAAATGCGTGATCTGACCATGATGTTATTTAAAGAGAATGTGATTCATTAAATCAAGATATTGATACATAACTAAAGACTCAGAACAATTACCTATTACAATTTTCCAATCTTGTACAGGTAATGTATTTACGTAAAATGAAAAAGCTGCGGAGTCTAAATATAACTGGAAATCCTTGCCTAAGCCAGGAAGGATATTTAGAATACTTATTTGCATTCATACCACAATTGGTATACTTTCAATATAAGATGATAACGGATCAAGAACGCCAAGCTGCCACTGATCAATACTAGTAATTATATTTATCTCAAAAAACTAACAAAAATTAGTTGAGTCAAATTTACAAGAATTTTGGATTATTATGGCTTAAAAAGAACTCATTCTGCGTTGGAAAAAAGTCTTCTCAATTCTGTTCAGTTCATTTCAATATGAAGCTTTAAAAATATTGAATTCATCAACTCGTAGATTACTGTGATAGTTGCTTTTTTTATTACTACAAAATTTGGGTACAAAAATTCTATTCGATTCTCTGTGGTAGGAATTCAGGCTCCTATGGAATAGTAAGATACCATTATTTTAGTACAATTATGCATTAATAAGTTGCGATCCTAAGAATTATATCAGTACAAACATTACAACAAGGAAGAAATTGAAAGGCAATATTTGGGATGGGTTTATTTAATACTGCAGTATTCGTTGAGCACAGGATGCAAAAATTTTGATCATTCAAATTCACTCAAATTGTGTTGAAAAAAAAATTAACTATAACATAATTATTCATATATCAAAATACTTCATAACTGTTTTATAGCCGAGCGATCAGTAATTTGTTAGAAAAAGAAGCAAAGGAACAAGAAGAACTGGATGAGCAAGCAGCATTTGAAGCAAATGTTGCATTATTATCTATATCTTACGTAGAATACCTTGATGGAGATTATCTTTTCAACAAAATGTTTGACCGGGACAAGGGTAATGAAAAAAATAATAACGTTTGTCATACGTGGTATATATATTACAAAAAATCTTGTACTTTTACTCAAATATAGTGTAGGATGGATATATTGTAACTTTCTAAGTTAACTTTGAAAGTGAAATTATTTTATGGTATAGTAAACATCGTTAAGCTTCCAATGGAGTTGAATTTCTTTTTTACAGAGGGCAATGACCTTTTAACGCTGAGCGAAGATGCACGATCGGCTTACGCAGAGTATAAAGTAAAGTTTATGGAACTTTGTAAAGATTTATATGAACTGGGGCTTGCGGAACAAATTCGAAGGTCTAAGGAAATAAAAATGTTCGAAGACTTAGTCACTAAAGGTGAAGATGATATCCAGAAAGAATCGCAAATGTAAGATGCAAATTCACGTTAGTTTTAATGAATATTGAAGTACAGCCTTTTGACCCGGGTGAAATTTTCTTTCCAATATCTTTTAAAATAACAGATCAGTTATATATGTTATAATCCCTAATTATTAGTAATGCAATTCATATTTCTCTTTCCTCAAATGAAGAATGATGGATGAAATAATGGACAGAAAGGCTGAAATATTAATGGATGTAAAAAATCTAATACAATCTATAACTGAAGAATTGGAGGCTGATGTTCTTGAAGAAAAATTAGAAAAAGCTCGACAACTGTCTGAAGAGTTTAGTGATTTAGTTGCTAGAACATGGACAAAGCTTATGCACAAGGAAGTGATTCTTCACGAGCAAATGGAGGTATGTCTTTGTTTATTTATCAATCAAAAATCATGACAAAATATGTAAGTCGATGATATTCATCTGCTAATCAATTGATTTCAATTCATCAAGAGTTTGTAAAATTCATCCGCATAGCATTGATGAAGCTGTATATGATCTGAAAAAGTTGATCGAGGTGAAGCTTCTTGCAATTTCCTAAATACATAACATCTTACAGGACATAAATGAAGTATTTAAGCAACATATGTCAGATATGGTTGGTTCATTCTTAGAAGCCGCTCAGAATATATTTTCGCTAATGCGAAATCTTGAGGCAGAATATACTGATAATATTGCTGGAATAGCTAGTGGTGTTATGAATTCGAATCAAGCTACTGAAGATAGTAAAATGTCGCCTAGCATAATGGGGATAGTCGGCGACAAAGATATATTAAGTAACAATCTCGGAGCCTCACATGATCTTCATCTGCAGGTATTGCCGAAAATCTATAAAATTTTATCTAAAATTGACACACCAGAAAAACAAAACTGATTTGAATCATCAGATATCAATTCAAAGTATTCCATGTCTTACAGATTCAGAACAACATTTAATGAATGTTAAATGTCTAATAAAATTATTTTGACGCTTTCCTTTTTGCTTAGATTATCGATGGACGTGAGGACCGTTTGACTGGCCGACTCAATGCTTGGCTTGATGAAAAGATTGAAAAGCTAGTAGAGTAAGTAGAGAAATAAATATAAAGTTTCAACACAACAAAGGCACCTTATATTAAAATTCAAATACTCCATAAAATTGCTGAAAAATAGTGACTACAGTAGACTTCTAAAAGTATTTCTTCTAATGTAATAAATATATCTAAGCTGCATCAAAATTAATTCGAGGGTTTTAGAATGAACTATTTTTTTGTTAAAGGGACGAGAGCAATAGAAACCGTCAAAAGGTATTGGAGATATCTCATTTTCTTGAATGTCAACGGGAAGAATTTGATGCATTACAATTACAACAGCCCAATTACACGAACACTGATAATCCTGATATCGCTGCAGTACTAGAGTCATGATTTGTGAAAAAAGTGATAATATTGTGATTAAGTTTTTTGTCATCATACCATATAAATAAAACTAGATAAAAGAACGTACGTAATAAACGTGTGATTCTTTTGTATGGTTTATTATTATGTGTGATTTCAAATAATGTAACATATTTATAGCCATTCAAGATAAATCATTTTATATAGGAATATGTAAATATCCTGGATCTCAATTTTGAAAGTCGGTTGCATCCAACTATGTATTTTGGTATTGAAATCTCGATTTTGTTCGCAGCTATACAAATCTTGCCGCAGTTGAGTAAAATCAATTGTTATCATACTACAGAAATACGTTCAGACTCATATAATAAAAATATTTTAAATCTAGTTAATCCAATATGGCTAAGTCCTGAGTGATCTTCAATAACCACAATGCAATACCACAAAGAATTTGATCCATTGCAATTGAATATGGCTCCTAGAGACTCGTGCTGAAAAAACTGAGTTATTACATTCGAATTATGATCTAAAAACTGATAATTTTTTTGTGTGTGTTCTTTCATCATGCTATATTTAAACCGAATCATAAGAGTAAGTACACAATAAGCCTTTAATTCGTTGTATTCGTTTATTATTATTTATTTCAAAAGTAACAGACTTAGAAAAAGTTCAATAAAAATCATCTTATATCAAAATATTTTCAAATTTTATGTATACAACTGCTGTACAGTATCTCAATAAGTATACAAATACTATGCTCCACGATTTATCATTGTGTAAATTATAAAGTATCACTAATGTTCCCATTATCTTACCCTTAGCTTCAGCAATTTCATTTTTTTTTTAAGCTCTGGATGTACAGATCCAAACCTTTTTGTACTTGTGGTTGCTCTAAGAAGCCGAGAAATATCTTTGTATCAAAATCTCGATTTTTGTTGAGCCAGGATAGCGGTTCCTTTCGTATTTGTTGTTTTGTCGCAGCCCTTGCTTCAGCTGTACAACAAAATTTGTAGTACATTGTATAAATATAGAAAGTTCTGTGCCAAAAAGTAATTTAAACCTAATATTTTATAACGTAAGATATAAAACTTTCAACTGTTAAGATTATTATTGTATCATGAATCAATAACACCGTTACTGATTTTTTTCAACGTATAATTGGTCTAATAGTACTTAATCCATAAATTCTAACTAACTAGACTATTACAATGCTCTTAAAAATTTTTTGTTCAGTACTTACGAGATATTTTTGCATAACTTGAAATATACTTTTCACACTTGGCAATTGCATCTCCCTTGTCAGTAGCTAATTCATCGACCAGGCCAATTTTCAGAGCATCTTCTGGTGTGTAAAGGGAACCACTGCATATGATTGTCAAGTATGAAATAAGAGATTTTATATAAATAAGATCACATTAAGTATTCAATGCTATTTCTAAATGAATTAAAACAAAATACAAAATAAATCATACCGCAAGAGCGATAGCTCAGCCTGTCGATCACCAATGACATTGACCATTGAATCTTGAAACCATTTAGGAGCGATTATACCTAGCTTTGTTTCGTTCAGTCCTATTGTGTGCTTCCCTTGAACGAATACACGATACTCACAGGATAGTGCAAGGAGACAACCGCCTGCTGGACTGGCACCCTACAATTGAATTGAATTTCTGCGTAATTATGCGCAAAAAGATTAAATGTTTGATGATTTGATCTTCTAAATTCTCTGACTATTACAAATCAACTCTTGAAATACCATTTCAAACAAAAAAAAAACCATGTATTGACATAATTCTCAAAAAATGTTATTTTAAATACAATCTAAGGGTATAGAATAATATTTTACATCTTGCTTTTGCATATAACCCGTAAAGGGCACTCTTCCAAAAAATTACATGTTAAATTGGGTTTCATTAAGGGCTAATAAAGATAGCTCGAACATACATTGATTGCAGCTGCCGTAGGTAATCCGGAACCATATAAAGTCAACCAGAGATCCTGAAGGGATCGCCAGAACTTTTCAGCTCGTTTCATATCTGGCTTATACATTTCTAAGATATCTAAGCCAGCTGAGAATATTGTTGGAAGTGCAGATGTCAGTATTACACCACGACATTTACTTTTTTCTAGTTCTTGTAAGCTGTAAGTTAACTCTGTGATCAACTCCAAGTTTAGACTGTTGACCGGTGCTTTGTTCATCGACACCGTAGCGATACCTGTTTTGAAGAATGCATTTATTATCAATAAGAGTTCATTCCAGTACGTATTTTAACGATACAGTTTTACCCTCAACAGAAGTCCTGCAGGCAAGCGAAACAAAAGCAGGTAACGCAAAAAACACACCTACCGCAAGAACTCTTGGGAAAAATTAGCGACATATCGTGCTACTACAACACCAAAATTTAGCGTTCTATAAATCAGGACTTTTATTGATTCTTTTAAACCTATTGCGGCCATACAGCGGCCGCCCCCATCACTATGAACCTGCCAGACTTCCAGATCAATTGTCAGTGATGTTAAGGCAGTATAATAAGGTGGTAAATATCGATCTATAAACCGGACACCTTTTTTGGTACCAGCTCTCTGTCTACAGGAACATATGTTCTGAAAAGTGCCAGGACTGCTAGGTCCGGATTTGGGAGTGAAAAGTTATTATAAATTGAAAACGCCCAATTTTAACGCGATCTTTTTATTTATAGTGTTGAGAGATAAAAGTTTTAGACAAAAATTGCAGATCTCATCGTCCTCTACAAAATCGATCCTATGTAAAAATCATGTAGCGTTGTTGGTTTAGCTGTAAATTGCTATTCCTTGGATCAAAAATTATGGGTGAATAAGTAAACCTGTGTGTATCTCCGGTTCTAATGGAGACTAAAGAATGATTTACTTAAACAAAGGCGTCTCAAAAAGACCTATTAGATCCGCGAAGAATATTTCCAGTAACTTGAAAATTGGTGAAGTTACTATCATTTGTGTATAAGCAAAAATTTTAGTTCCGCGAAAAACGAGCTTTTTTGGTAAACTGAGTTATTTTCTGTGTATCAAACCCCGAAAGAAGGTAAAACTACCACTACAATTTTTACGCACTCGGTCAGATCATCAGCGTAGAAAGTATGAAGGAAAGGTGGATTTTGGGAGAAAATTCATTGTTACTAAACTATAATATACAACATATCCCGGCAAGTTTTGCGCGCTTCTCTTGAGAAAAGATGGTTCTACATTTTCGGTGAGTTTTAGTAGTGTGCGTTGATAATTCACCAACCTTTATGCAATAAACAGAAGAATTGAGTTTCGTCTTCCGATGCACTTTACAACTAAACCAACAACGCTACATGATTTTTGCATAGGACCGATTTTGTAGAGGACGATGAGATTTGCAACTTTTGTCAGAGACTTTTTTCTCTAAGATCGATAATTAAAAAGGTCACGTCCTAAATCGTCACGTCGATAAATAAAAAGGTAGCCATCTTGGCACTTTTCAGGATATGTTTTTGGGCATCTAATTGAGCCGTGAAAAAAATCCCAACTGAGTATTATTACAAATTCCAATTATGTAAGAAGATAGGTATCTGCAGGGGTTCGAGGTTTCATTCAATTATTAAGGTCTATTAATTGCACTTTGTAGCTGTCGACCCGCTTTGCCTATTTTATTTTAAATATCTTAGGTTATCTTTTCTCGACACATTTACGCCTGGCGCCCAAGAAAACAAAATATCCAATAACAAGTAAAGCCAGTAACAGAAACGCTATAAGGTACGCTACAGACTGAGAGCTATAGTGACAGAAAAAAGGAACGATTATTTTACGAATGCAAATTGGAAGGCTAATTATTATAGGTGTTTGACGAATTATAAATGATCAATCATGGAGAGCGCTCACATGCAGGGGCGTTGCAAACAAAATATTAATTAATAACGAAACGTAATATTTTTAAACGATGAGTTAGCGTATGCAAAGTGATTTTTGTGAAACTGAACAAAAATAATCCAGCGAAAGCTAATCGGCATACGGTTTCCGGGTGCAGGAAGCCCCAAATAATTATGTCAACTTGCAAAACAAAATAAACATTTAAGAACAAAGTTATTATTATTGTTATGAAAATCATAAAAAACTACTTTGCATACGATTACAGCGTGCACATGTATTCGCGGTACTTTCACGTAACTGCATTATTTTCGCAATAACATGGAATGATTAGTTGGTGTATGCAATTTGACTGTCTAAGATATTGTGTAAATATGTGTAGAGCAAAAATGGTATACACTTTAAAAGTATTTAAATTATTGGCATACGGTAATATAGAGCACAAAAATCGACCACTTCTGAACAATTAATTAGCACCTAGCGCACTTGCTTGTTCACGCAATTTATGATAAATAACAATACTTTGACAATTGGCATACGAATACAGTGTGTACAAGATTGTATACAACAATAATAATATTGCAAAAAAATGTTATATTGTTGAATGATACATTCGCGTATGCCACGTTTAGTAGCCATAAATTAAGTGCTAAAATGGTGGTATTTTTGATGGCAAACTTATAACAGATACAGTTTACTCAGAAATCAATTACTAAAATCGTTTGTGCCTAATCAAAATATTTATAATATTTAACTTCAATAATTGAATAATAAATGAATTTTCTCTATACGTTTGTTATATATTTTGAAATAAATACTTTTCAAAACATTTTACAATGATTCTTCTGACTAAAAATGTGAAAAACTATGATATTAAGCCACAACTAGAAATCGCTTGAGCTACCCTTCAGAAGAAATTCATAGAGCTTATAATTGGGGAAAATTTGTTTTTAACATGTAGGAACATTTTTCACATAATGAAAAAAAAAAAAAAAAATACATAAAAAATGTCGACTCTTTTTGAACCACCCTAATGCTCACGCATACAATTTTCGAAAGAGAAGTACTTGAAAAGCAATGTTAATTGTATTGATACTTTCATCCTGAAACACGCACACGCACGTATTGTCCAAGATCAATAATAGGTATAATGCATTTGTGCAAAAATAGTCTCATGGCCAACTTGACTTGAAAAAAAAAAATAGTGATTTCTGTAAATTTAAAAATTTTGAAAATATTATTTTCAGAAAGGCGAATCAAAAACAAAACTTTTTTGTATGTCGAAAAATCTTATACGATAAGCCGTTTCCAAGATACTCTTGTGTAAGACTACGAAATTGTTGATTTTTCGTTGATAGATAAATAAATCGTACGATGAATTTTTTTACCAGTTCCCAATCAAATCGTGGTGGTCAAAGTTTGGGCACATTGGCCTTATCGACGATCGTTACACATTCGTTAGATAAATGTCGATTTGTTTATTCGAAATTGTATTGCGATGAGAGATTATCTCTAATATATCTCGTGAGGAGAGCTCTCGAGTAGTTTGATTTTGAAATACGAAGAAGAGGACGTTTTTTATGTAATCTTTTATGTAATCTTTATCTGAAAAATACTCATAAAAATTAACGAATTAGGCAATATTGCTGCTATCTAAGTATACGTGAGGGGATTCCATATGGGAATTCAAATACTGGAATCGCTAGTTGTGAATTTTTAATCCTAAGCAGTGGGGCTTGCAGATTGGAATAAGTGGTTAAATAGAGGTAAGATATCTCGCGGCTAAAGCTATTGAAGATACAACAATTGACTTCCAAGACGATCTTATCAAACAATAAAATATCTTGTAAATCAATATTCGACCAAATCGATAGCTATAATAGTTTTAAAAATATTTGCATTTATGCAAGTAATAGTACGTTTTTTCATGCTTTACGATCTTTTATTATTGATAACTTGAAAACTTCAAGACTTACTTAAAATTTTTATACTCAATTTTGTTGTAGCATATATAATTACCTTTTGCATAAGCTCCCGACCCAACTAGCAACTATTATTTATGCGACTAATTTATAATTAATGGGCTATAACAATTAAAGATAACGAAATGTTATAATCTTATTACGTAAAGTGATCGAAAGGTCTCCACGAAGCGAAATAATTTCAGCAGCTTTCCTTAAATAATTACACGACTTTAAATATAGACAAAAACTCCAAAACAATGGCTTTATTAACAGTATGTTCAATTGTTGAAAAATTGATGACAAATTCTTTTTCTTTACGAAATTTTATTCTCTCAAGTGTCTAGATAATACTATAATTTTTTAAAGAATTTTGAATTAATATTTAATAGTATAAATTTTTGTTTTTTAATGTTCTACGTTCGGTATCGCGGCAGCATAACACCGCTACGTTCACCAAGCAGAGCTCTACTTTCAAGATTAAATTACGATAGAGTTCGTTACCAATTAGGAGGTTCGACACCAATTTGAAAATGATATGTACCAAATTTTTGAAATATTAATCATCGGAAGATAGATTATTGAAATGCTCACTGCCAAAATTTCAAGTCGATTCACCTCACCGTTTTTGAAAAATTAATTTTTGAATTTGCTTCGTATACACGTAGAGGTATGGAGAGCCTATAAGGTTAGTATGAAATCTATTTTACCGCGCGAGTGCTACGAAAGATTTCATACTAACCTTATCGGCTCTCCATACCTCTACGTGTATACGAAGCAAATTCATAAATTAATTTTTCAAATAAATTCAATTTATTTTTAAAGTCGAGACTTTAGTGTTAGAAATTTTATTCTCCTAATTAAGAATTTTTTTTTCTAAATTGAACAAACAGGTCTCAATCTATAGATTCTCATTCTTAAAAAGTTATTATTCATCTTCGGCGAATCACAGCGAAGGGATTTTCGTTTGGCTAGTGTTTTAGAATTCCATTAAAGATTACGTTGAATTATAGTTTTAAACTGAGGTTTTGTGCAGATCTCGACATCAAACCGTTCAAAATATACCGCCTTCAGAAATTTGAATCTGAATTAAAAATGCGGAAAATGCAAAATTTCGTAATTCAAGCTATTCTAGAGTTGGGCCGGGATCGAAAATTTACCAGACTCTGTTTCTAGAGATGAGAAAGGAATACAAAAAATAACGTTACAAATAAGAGAACACGGTTCTTCTCCTATACGATTGGACGTGGAACATCCCATATGTAAGTTGAACAATCGAATAAAGAAAACTGATTTTTCGAAAGAGAATAGTGACTCTACTCCGGAAAAATAAGAAAAATATGAGCCGCTAGGGGGTAGAGCCCATTGCATTCGTAGGTTGTTACAGTGCACATACTCCTTTAGGGTGGTTCACTTTTAAATGTTTTTTAATTTTTGCGTGGGACACCCATCAAAATTGTGACAAATTGAGATAAAAAATAAATATATAATATTTTTAAAGAAATATGAGTCATTCATTTTCATTAATTTTCAGAATAATTTTGTTCAACCTCCAGCCTCTGAATATTTTTCAATTACAAGGAAACTTTCCGATAATTTTTTTCTTTCAATTTGTCACAATTTTGGACGGTGTCCCACGCAAAAATTGAAGAAAAAATTAAAATTGAACCACCCTAATACTCCCTATATTGCCAGTTGGGGTCGGGTGAAACTCGAAATCTTTACGGTGCAGACAATGTCTATTCTGGTTCAGAGGAACTTGGTTTATGATACGCATGCCCAGCAAACATTCGTAAACGTTTCATAAGTCTGCTTTGACCGACAGAAAATTTGTCAATACCTTTCGCATATCGACAAATGTTCTGTTTTACTATCAATTGTAGGTGGCAGCATCAGATGCCACTATTATTGTGACATATTGCCGTATGCCACTGAGTTTTTTTCAACTTGTCCAATCTTTAACCTTATATCTATGGTCGTGCTAGGGTATATGTATACTACCTAACAGAAAAACGGCGTAATAGCATCGGTCTTAAACAGAAAGAAAGAAATAAAAAGTAACGCCATTAGGTAATTGAAAATGGAAGAAAAAATCTAATGGAATTTCGCTCTTAGAGTGAACCTTCAAAAGCTACGGCTTGCTAAAGTTCAACAATGCAGATTCAGTAATCTTGCAGGTCATTCAAAAACATTACTTTTTATTACTAATTGATATTTTATTTGCAACGATCGCTCTCCAATTAGTCGCTTAAAATTCGTCAAATACCAATAATAATCCTCAAATTGGCATACACGAATTAATCGTTCGCTTTTTGCTGTGACCATAGCTCATAGTAACTCTCTAAACATCGTTATAGCATACACGTAGCATTGTTATTTGTATACGAAGATGGCAGAGTATCATAAATGGATGGAAATTAATAATTGTTATCGTTCAACATACCTGTTTTATCATTCACTAGGATGTCGACTGACTTAGCAGCAGCCACATATCGCCTTGCCAATGGAGTTGTTAATCCTTTGACAATATGCTTTCCCAAAGTAGCCATAGCTTTAAATAATGTGTGTATGAGTAGGTTATTTAAGTATTCTACAACTTCTCGATGAATGATAATTAATTAAATTAAAATGTTTTATAGAACCATCAAATATATGTTGAACATATCGTGCTATATAACAGGGTATGTATATATTTATCAAGTATTTTACCTACCTAGAGATCATTCGTTTATTCCAAAATATATATCAGTGATTCCAAAGTCTAGTCAGCTCACGATTAGACGTACGATGGCATGACGACTTTTGGAACAAGCTTGTAATTTCTGATCCAATACCCATTCAACAAACATTGTTAGCTTTTGAAATTCAGTGGCCAAACGCGAACGAATGTTTTTAGCCCTGAATTTACTTGATTTGATGAGCCTTTCTGAGGGCACTGAATATACCAACACATGGTGAAGCGTATCATACGCACGCACTGTATTAATACACAATTGTAATCTGTATTAATACACAAGTGTCTTACACTGACATTAGTAGAGAATAGAGATAAGAGCTGATACGGAGTGGCCTGCTGAGACTACACTACGTAAGCGGCGTGAGCTACTCTGCTTCGGCAAATAGGGCGTTGTCCATGGCTTGTCTAGCGCGCGTGTGCAAACCCTCGGGATTTTTCATCTCAGTTTCTCATTCAAATTTATTCTGAATTCACTTTTAACATGACTACCTTTAGCGGTCAAGACTGCATATAGAGATATTCTGTAAGCTCCGTTTTTGTTTACACTGTGAATCGTTCAGAAAACGGCTTTAATTCAGAATATAAAATATTATTAAATATAATATAATATTAAAATTGTTTATATTTTTTCAAAAAACGTCATCGCTGGCTGGATATGCAAGAAATTTAAATATTCATAAAATTTATAATTTATACATTTTTAAAATATTTCTTATTTTTTATATTTTTACAACAATAAGTTTTTATACAGTAATTATTTTTACTAGAATCAATTATATATTTTAGGATTCTTTGTTTTTTAAGTAAGATAAAACTTATTTCATATTATATGCTGTTATTTATAAATAATTAAAAGTTCACTTATTATTTTAAAAATAAATTATGATAATTCTCTGATAACTTTTGTTGTATTATGTGCGTAATTTTTTAAAAGTGTATAAAAATAAAAAAAGTAAAAATAACAAGTTACAAACAAGTAAAATCCAAGTCCAAATCCAAATTAATTTTCAATCAACGCCAATTAGAAATACAAAAATTTTAATTTAAGAAAAATAACTTTTCAAATTTTTCCGCGGTCATAAATGCCGGCTTCAACACATCCACACCGCGCGGATGTTTATGAACACATAATGCGTATAATAGCACAAAATAACGCCAACCTTTGGATGCACTAATACCAACACGACTATTCATTAAACTACACACAATGCACGCACTGTGCGAGATGGAGGTTAAAGACGGGATATTCAAAGAATCCGTATGTTTGAATAATCATGACTTCTGAGAATTAAAGCGAAACGTGATAAAATTCGTTACATAGATGCACCATAAACGTAACTATTAAAGTCAAAGTGCACCTTGAATATCGAGTGGAATTAATTAATGTAATAAAGAGAATATCGATGGCTCTGCGAAATAATCAGCTATTTTGAAATTTGCTTGATAAAGTGGCTATTTCGAGTTTGCTTGTAAAACCAGCTATTTCAAGTTCCGCTTTCGTTTTTCCAGGAAACTCGAGATAACAGCTTTTTCAAATCAATCTCGAGATAGTTATTCCGCGGATCCGTCGATATATTGAGCATCCGGTGAGCCGGACATATGCATATTTATATAGTATGTAGATATACGCTAGGGTAATATATGCTATGGATATACAGTATGGATGCAATGTATACTAAATGTGTAAAATATGAATATTTGTCAAGGTAACTCACCTGTATAATTATTGGATTGATGATGCCGCGCTACTTGAGGAAGATTGAATTTCATTGTTGATCCAAATTAGGTGTTAAGTAGGTGTTAATTATTCATTCCAAAATAGGGATTCCTTTATATGGAAAGCACTGCACCAGATTCATCGTAATTACACTATTAATACATGTCAATAGCTGCTGGATTCAAATATTCCCTATACTATTTAATAAGCTCAAATATATTTTTTCGAAACGTGCAGCATGCTTAAATCTATCGCGTAAATATTTCAAAGACAGCAAATATGCGCCTGGCACAATAAAACTATCCCGCGAAATAGTCTGTGGAGGACATTGAGTCGATTGCACCGTTTTCTTTCAAAACTTAAACTTCATGATAGCTGTTATTTATGCACACCGTGCACGGCGCACGGGATAAAATCACGTAGTTTACATTCTGAGAGCTCCCGGAGCAATCGAATCAACGTCTGCGCTCCGTTTGAATTCGTACAGGAGTCTTATATCGGAAAAAAAGAGAGGTGGGAGGAGGGAATTATTTGATTGTGGGAAAGTCCCGTGGTAAGTCCCTACCAGGAATCCCAGGAATAGTGCTAGGCGATACAGTCTCGATACTTTTGATATCGATAATATCAGTCAAAAATATTAAAATATTGTATCAATACTCTACGTAAGAATATATTTATGTATCGGTACAATACACATCGATATTGTTATGCGCGAGATATATTTACGATCGTTGACGGATGATCATTTTCGAATGTTCAATTCAATATACAGTGTTTGATATTTTCATACTAAAGCGATCGGAGGTGAGTATTAAATGTCAGTATGAGGTAAATGTATGCTCGTGTTGACTGTCGAACGGGTTTGGAAGTTATTTATGTGTTCATGCTAGGTCAAGTCCAAAAATTCGTCGTATTATGATATTGTTAGTATCGATACTGTTGTTCTGTAATATTAAGATATCGATACTTGAGTCAGCAATACGTATCGATACAATGTATCGATATTTGAGTCAGCAATACGTATCGATACTTGAGTCATCAATACGTATCGATACTTGATGTATATTTTACGAGTTAAGGACGGTTTACAATGTCCGTATCTGTGCTATGGTTTACAACGCCAACTGCTGACGCGTTGTAAACCATAGCACAGATTCCCTATCCTTCAACTTTCTACTGAAGCGGTTGCGGTTGCGGATACGGACATTGTAAACCGTCCTTTATACACTAGACTGAGTACCGCTCGGTTGGCTACATTCCTTCAAGGAGATAAGCCTAAGGACCAGAAAGAGCGTACCAGCGGTGGGCATGAGTCAGACATTAAAGAGAGGAAGATACAGATTTCAGGAGTGTTGTCTTTTTCTAAGAGGATGGAGTGGAGTTCGTATAAGTCTATGGAACCCCCGCTCTATCCCCTTAGAAAAAGACAGCACTTCTAAAATCTATATCTTTCTCTCTTTAATGTCTGACTCATGCCCACCGCTGGTACGCTCAGTCTAGTGTATAGGTCTATGATATTTTAGGAATACCTTACTTGAAGATAGGGTCTAAGGCCCAGCACTACCAAGGAATCGGACAGCAACTAGTCGATTTTGATAGTCAATACTTGATTGCATCGAGTATTATGATCGACGATAATTTGACTGCTCTGACAAGCACCGCTCAAATTTTATTGTAAATAATAACGCACTTTGTGATTGACCAAACAGGGTTTTTAATCTGTTTGCAATAGTACAAAACGCGTAAAACGAGAACGTTCGCGCCAACGGAAACGATAAATGTAAACGCTGCTGGTTAATCGCAAATACGATTCGACTTCGGTGTGCGTTAGGCTTGTGCCAAAAGTTAGATACAGAAGATAGATTGAATGCTCAGTAGGACCAGCAAGTGAGATGTGGCGGTATCGAGGATAGGATCGCGTATTTAAAATAAGGCGGAACTATTTTAAGTAGTTTCTCTCTCAAATACAGACACTTGGATTCTACCACTGAACTACTAGGAAGCCCAATCATTTGACACGTTATTATAGCGTGTAGGTAAAAATCAAAACTATTGGCAAGAGTTCGAGCTAGCCATGCATCGAACAACTTATCTAGAACGCTCGCAGGCTTGACCGCTTGGCTTCGAGCTTTGACCGATCATAATGCACTATAACGTATCCGGCCCGTAAAAGAAGCTAAACATCGTGAAGCATCACAACGAGAAAAAGAGAACAGGTCGATGGATTAGCTTAATCCGAGTCAGAGATAAAATCGTTCTATTAAATTATTGAATTTCGAAACAAACAGAGAATAAGTAGAGTATCGTTTGATCACACACAAATAAGATTAGAAGCACATACTAAAGTACATGTAGCATTCAGAAAAGAAAAGAAATTTAAAGTAAATAATAAAGCCTAATAGGTTAAGTAAATTAGAGTTTAAATAATCTTTCGAAACAGACATTGTGATTTATTTATTCTTTTCTTTTGTACTTTCTTTATCTGATACCCACAAAAATAGTGTTGCGGCCATTCAATTTACAAAAGTATTGAAATCGGGTATTTTTGTAATAATTTAGACATCAGCCAAAAAAGCCCGCCAAGTACCACTACCTCCAATATTTTTTTTCTTTTCGTTTTTTTTCTAATTTTACATTTAATTGATCTTCTTTTATAAGTGCGTATATTGCATGTTATTACGTGTGACGTACGAAATGTAAAACCTACCGAAAACTAGGATTAGGTCACATTCAGAAATTAATTGGGAAAATTTAATTGTACTTGGCAATGTCCATTGATTTTAATATTTTTGTAGATTGAATGGCCGCAACACTATTTTTGTGGGAAATACCACATTAATGTACTTGGCGAAAGGTTTTTGCACCAGACGTGCTTTTTGGGGGGATTTCATTACTTTTTATACCATCTCGATTCGTACTAGATAGTCTTGTTCATAATAAATTGTATAAATTATGATCCTCTGAAAATTGGTTCAAACTTTAAGAAATGCTTGTGGCAGTCGACAAGAGTGTGTATGAATTTTTGTAGAATTGTATTAAAGCAACATTCAGACGTTAGCAGCTGATACGATATATGGGAAAATCAACAATATTCGTGTTTTAATTGAGTATAACTCGAAAACTACACATCGTACGAAAAATGTTAGGTATAAAAAAATTTCAGTTTGAAGTAAACTTCAAAGTAATGACGTAACAAAAAAATACGGCGGTTCCGAAAAGTTGAAAGAAATTTTTTATAAAATTAGTTTTGAAAATTTCTCAACAACCATACGTTTTTTATCGCTCAAAATTTCAGAGGAGATTCCTTTATAGTGTAAAAAGAACGAGTACAAATTTTCTCGTGGAGCCAGATTTCGGTTAGGAGATATACCTACGAATTTTTTACCGAATTTATTTCAAATCAAAAATACAATTTTTTCAGCACTGCAAAGTTGAAGGAATGAAAGTTTTATTTATTTAACGATTTTTAAAGATTTTATGAGTCGATACGAAGTCTGCGATACAAAATTTTTGTTTTTGTTTTTGTTTCGAAATAAATACAGTAAAAAATTTATATCTCCTGAACTAAATCTGGATCTATAATAAAATTCATGCACGTTCTTTTCACACTATAGAGGAATATTCTCTATAACTCTTAGCCCCAAAAGACGTATGGTTTGTGAGAAATTTCGAAAACCAAGTTTATAATAATTTGTTTTTCAACTTTCCGGAACCGCCAATTTTTTGCGTGTGTAATCACTTGGAAGTTTACTTTAAACTGAAACTTTTTTATGCTCAACATTGTTTGGTATGATGTATAGTTTTCGTGTTATACTTAACCAAAACTCGTGCCACGATGCTCGTACTTCCCTCATTCATCTAGATCCAGACATATGCATCTGTCAATTTGATAGTGACTATTTCCATGACCTAAAAAATCAAAACGCAGCTTGGCAGAAATTGTGCATTTTAATTTTCAGGCATTATAGAAACGAATTGAGATTTTTATTTTAATTATATTATATATTATTATAATGTATTATTAAAATTCTTATTGAATTAGTATATTAGTACATTAAAAATTCTTTTTAATGTACTTGGCGCGAGACTCTACCGAGTCTTTTGATTTCTATCTGACTAAATTAAAGCCAATAAGCCAACAAATCAGAATAGGAACAGATTCGGAAGCTAGCAAAGAGCGTACGGCATTGGTTTTCCGTGCTCGAGGGCCAAGGCAGCAATCCCGAATCGGGTGGACAGTCTTGGAGTATTAGACTCCCGGATCTGTAGTCAGGATATTAAAATCTAGGATTGAAGGCCAGGCACGACAGGCTTGGTTCGCCCGGTTCTGTGGAAGGAAGGCGGCTTTGAAATTTCATTCCGAGTCCTTATACGAAGAGTTTGAATATTAACATCAAAATTTCACTGAAATCAAGACTTTCAAACTGAAGATAAAAGACTCATGATAACTAGCGTTTTTTACTATAGCTGCATAGCTTGCAAAAACCGGCGAACGTCATAACAGTACACAATGTCGTTGACAGATTCTTATGTAATTTAAAAGGGGCTTTACAAGATATCACGTAAACCCCCGCGTCGTTTTCTTTAATACAATTTTGATTGAAGATTTGATTGAAGTCCTACTTTAATTCGTACCGCTTAGCTTGGTTAATCAATGGAGAGCAGACTATAAATAATAAAGCGAATAATAGATCTAATTGCATTTCACTCTATTTTTCATAGATTTGTTTTTGTAATAAAAATTTACAAATATGTATAGTTGCTATTAAAATCATATAGCTACGACTACTATAGTTGTTACAAAACAAAACGAAAGTAATTCTTTATCCATTATTTTCTAAAATAGAAATATGGGATTTTTAAATGGGATTTTCACTTGATACTGGGTTAAGCACCAATAAAAATGGGATTCCCCATACTCGCAGGAGATGTGCAAGTATCTACGTTGGCTTGGGCGCAGCGCAAATAGGGTGAGGGGCAAGTACTGATATCTATATATTGCCCCTGATATCTATATGGGAGATGACACCCCACTTTAAGCAAGCAATATGGAGCAGTTTCTAACTGATGGGTCGCCACGAAGGGTGGCGGGCGAGCAAAGTTGTTAGACGTACCAATTTCTTGATATCATTATTAACTATCGGTTTCAAAATTCCTAACCCCTAGCTTTCAAAGAGTGTAACTCGTTAAAAAGAAATCGTAAAAATATGGGACCAGAAGCATTCTATAGCTTGAAAATTTCTTCCATTTCTCGAAAAGATTCAATTTCTTTCAATAATTAGTTTGTTATTGATGGCGACTGAATTGAAAAAAATTCGGGATTTTGGAGGCTTTTTTGAACACTCAACTTCAACCGCCTGCCACAATTTTACTGTTGATGCGTTAATCTTTTAATAAAATGAAATTTTGACGAAGCGTTCTAACGTTATTAACAAATATATGCGACTGTGCGATTTCGTCAATGGAAAACGATACGACATTGTAAAAAAGGTTGAATGATACGTTAAGTACTTACAATTGACGTCCGATGAATGGATTATCGGCAACTGTCGTTCATTAAGATTATAAAATTATTGTATTTTTAGTTCATTTCAAAAGCATGCCGCGGAAACGGTGTTACATGAACACTCGAGAAGAGTTCGTGAAAAGGCGTAGCCCGGAAAAATTTCAACATGAACTTGAATTGTATACGGTGGTCATGACTATAAGTTCAGCCACACGTCATGGAAAAGAAATGCAGGCACTAAACATTCTTTTGGCGATACCCTTGAAGACCCTTACCAAACATTTGAAATGCCAGAAACAACAGTGGTGTAGAAGTTGACATTTTGCGATTTCAAAAGTTTAGTAAGATGCAAAGTGTGCTGAGGTGACGTACTTTCAAAAACTTTTCTCGAGTGTTCATGTGTAACACTACTCCTGCGGTACGCTATTGAAGGGAAATAACATTGAATAATTTTTTATTCCTAATAAACGAATGTTGCCGATAAACCATTTATCGGACGTCATTTGTCTACAGTACTTAACGTATCATTGAACCTTTTTCACGATGTCGTATCGTTTTCCGTTGACGAGATATCACTGTCGTATATATTTGGTAATAACGTTAGAACGCTTCGTCAAATTCTGATTTTACTAGCATGAATGTGTTTCTAAAAGATTGACGCAATACCAGTAAAATTCTCATATTTTTCCAATAACTATTATTCGAGTGGCAGGCGATTGAAGTTGACCGTTCTGAGAGCCTCCAAAATACCGCATGTTTTTCACTTCAGTCACCATAAGTAACAAACTAATCATTGTCAAAAATTGAATCTTCTCGAGAAATGAAAGAAATCTTCAAACTACAGAATGGTTCTACTGCTATATTTTTACGATTTTTTTTCAAAGAGTTACACACTTCGAAAGCCAGGGGTCATTCACGTCAGTGTATTTATGGTATTTAGTCCAGGCGAATTGATGTAAATATTTTCGTATAATTTTGTCTTTTATTAAGGCTGTTTGGGAGGTACAATTAGCGTCGAAATAATAAGACAGTCGAAATTAAACCTCACTCATTAATCTTGATAACGATTATGAAACAAACAATTGGTCAATACGAAATATCTTCGAACTCACTGAGAAGTCTCGAGAAAAACACTCTTATATAAATCGAAAATGAGATAGTGTGTTTTTTGTGTGAATCTTATAATGCAATAAGCTATTAGAGATCGTGAACAACTGCATTTGTGATATGAATATAACTGTTTTTTCGAAATTTTTCCCAGTGGGTTGGAAAAGATTTTGTCACTGAGTGGACAAATCATGAAATATTGAAATCGGATCAAAAATAAAGATATACCTACTTGTAAACTGTTCTTACCATTTTTTATGGTTGTCATTTCCGAAATTCTGACACTTGATTATACGTTTTTATATTTGCAGAGCTTGTGGGAATATCCCTTCCTTAATATTGACCAATTATTTTTCATATAATCATCATCAAAAATTAACTAGTTAATCTTCAGGTAACGAGTTCTTTTTAGTAGTTCAAATTCAAAATTACGCGCCAATCAAATCATAAAAATTGCCAACCTATTCATATGTTATTACCAGCTTTTAGCGACATCTGTACTAGGATCATCGAGCCACTTTCTAATATCCCTACGGGCGAGTGCAACTCGTATTGCTATTACTCAGTGAGCTCAGTGCAATTTTCAACGGTATAAAATCGTCGATTTACATAACCTTAGAAGGCGAAGGCGATTATGAGAACTCGATTGCTCCTGAGAAAAATGTAATTTTCGTGAAGTGTTAGTAGCTTAATTTTGGTGTATCCAAAAATTTGCCACGTCAATTTAATGTTTCGTAAAGATAACAACTTATTGAACGTGGGTGGTAATAGTAGAACATGGTTCTTTACAATTTTCTTTCAATGTTCTTTAGGTCTTTTATGGAATCCGAATAGAAGACAAAACTGAAAAATATCAGAGCAGTGCAGCACAATAAATCGATTGATGGATTCATAAAAGCTTTAAATGAAACGACGACTAGATGTGATCTGAAAATATTTTTATTGTATGAGTAGAATAGAAAAAAATAAGAATATATATAAAGTTAATGAAAATATAATGGAAATAGAAATATCTGAATTAACAGTCTCCTTTCAACTTTAAATATCAAAGTACAAGTTTCAACCTGTTGAAATATAACACAGTCTGATCGTAAATTATGAATATCTCTGTTACAGAGTAAACAAAAAAATACAAAAAAAAAGTATCTCAATTACGATTACGCAGTTGGAAAATAAACTGTCAGTCTTTGGATTAGAACACATTACATCTATTAAATCATCAAGTCAACTCATAGAAGGTGGTATGCGTAACTGCCAAAAAAAAAAAAAGATGTGGAACATCAATCTCGGAGGCTTTGAAACAACCGATTTTACATTCACGCATGAACATAAAGACATGACAAGGGATAAGCTCCCTTTTGGCGAACCAACGATCATCAATAATAACGTCGTAATAAATATAATTTAATATTAATGAACTTATAAAAACTAAGAATCGTATAACTTTAGACTAACGACAATATTAAATATTATATCTGTATATTCAGTAATGCAGTTATATACCCGGATAGATACACTATATTCATACTAAGAAACCTGATACATTCACTCGGACAAATAAGTATAAGACAACGATTATCAATTAGCATAATTATATTTCATAATTTCAAGAAGGAAATGTAGAAATGAACTGATATCGGCTAAAATCGAACCAGTGATACAAAAGAATTGATACAAGTATAAGAAAATATAGGATATCAACTAGAACCACATATCCTGTCAAAACACGCATACAGAAGATAACACGAATACAGACATGAAACAATACAGAATATTAATTTAAATCACATATCGCGTGAAGAACACATGTACAGAAATTAACATGAATACAGACATGAAAGTTGTTATGAAATAACTTAATTTTTCTAAGAAATGTTATATTCCGAAATCATGTGTAGTATTTGATCAAAGAGATTAGGACATATGCATCCCACTCATAGAAAAAGGGATTATAACAAGGGAGGACAGCAGTAGTTCGTCAAGTTCCGTGCAAGTTTAGCAGTATAAAACGTTGCAGTCTCACAGGATCTGTAGTGGCTTATTTTAGTGACCTTTTATATCAATCAAATTTTAATGTAACTGTAGGTATTACATTTTATGGTCTCTTGGGGTTCACAGTAGTTATCTTCATGTCTAGCTAGATATTTATCGATATCTAATGGTTATAGGAAGTATGTGGGTCTGGAGCCCTAGGTTCTGAGGACATGACAATATCCCAAAATTTTCTATGGCATTATTATTTTTCAGGTTGTGTGCTTGGGTAAGAAATTGTTCGCTGCCCATAATCCTTGTGTGTAGCATTTTCCAGTATTTCTATCCATGGGAAAAACTATCTTTTCAGTGAAGATCACCATACTTTACTCTGCATTATATTTAATACTGCAGTCTATGAGTTTCATCAGTTCATTTAGTTCTGTGCAAGTTTAGCAGTTTATCATTTACAACTTTAGGTCTAAATAGATTACTCAGTTTTAAATCAGTTTGAAAACTCTAAACAATTTTCTTCCACAACTAAGCTCTGAACAAGCCTCTTAATCTCTTAGTCAAATACACAGGTACTTAAATATATTAATCCAGTAAAATTTGAACTCGTAAATTGACAAGGTGTTGAATAAACTACTCATCAGATAATATGAAAATCAATCTTTCTCACCGCCTATCGTTAGTAGGTAATATTCTTTTTCTTCATACTTCGGTCGAAAGTACGCATTTTCGTCCCCGATTTGGAAGAAGAAAATAGGTCTTTTACTCCCTGCTATGCCCGCCGTCGGCCAACAGCCCTCGCTAGCGCTCGTGCTGCAAATGCCGCGGCCATTGGCCACGAACTCGAACTCATAACCTCAACTTTTGGAATTAATAATAACGATTTAATTTTTTACAATTAATCGCGTACTTTCGACCGGCTATGAAGAAGACAAGTATAAGCTATACCGGACAAAAATCGGACACCCGTCCCTGCGTGATATCATGGTGTCCAGCAAAATTGGGGAATGAAAATCTAGGACTTTTCCAGGATTTTTCCAGGGCTAAGGGAGAGTGTTTCCAGGATAGTTTTTCGTGTCATTTTTTTCGTGAATGAAACCTAGACGAGACGGAGAGTCATGAAAGCCATTATATTACTTTATTTTCAATTGCTCTGAACAAAGTTAAAACGCTTACTCATTCAGAATATTGCTTTTGAAGTGATTAGTTCACATTCTGAATCACACACGTGTTTTTATAAAATAATCTGAATTCGAAACCATCACATAGTAGCACAGGGAAAAATTTTGGAAAATTTCCAGGACACGAGTAAAATTTCAGGATAATTCCATACTATTTCCAGGAATGCAATAATTTCAGGATATTTCCAGGACCGCCAGGACGTCCGGGATCGCTGGACACCATGGATATGATTCCCACGGCTTCGCCTCGGGAATCATGATACGCAGAGACGAAAGTTCGATTTTCGTCCCTTGTAGCTTAATATACTAAATGTCTTCTGATCATTGACGACCAACTTACAAACTATGAAATCCAAATCTTAGCTCTCTGAATCTACCTGACTACCTATACTTGATACTGTACTTTCAACCTTGACACCTAGAGACAATATTTTTGGTCATAGAGTAA
This sequence comes from Macrophya annulata, assembly GCA_963924015.1. Classification (NCBI taxonomy): domain Eukaryota; kingdom Metazoa; phylum Arthropoda; class Insecta; order Hymenoptera; family Tenthredinidae; genus Macrophya; species Macrophya annulata. The sequence goes on from OZ001261.1 coordinate 11,917,567, forward strand.
AATATAGGGGGGATAATCTTTGATTGCACGTTGAGTTGTCACTCGGAGTGTATTAATACCTACTGTAATCACGAAATCTGCACCTAGAGGCAATATCTCTGGTCACCCGGCAAAACCAACGAGAATATTCTTAGTCAAGCGTAAAGTTAACATTTTGCTGACCCGTTCACACCAACCACTTATAACTATAGACTCACTAATGATTAAATGATCGTCTGATTGTGAGAAGTTGTCACCAGAGTTAGAAACAAAATTAATTAAATCTTGGCAACTCTGCGTGCTCGAGGACTTTTTACATATGGGGATTTTCATGCCAAATCATGATCAAGCCCGCGACCCTGACACCATTTTAAATGTTACTGTTTTTAATATACTCAGTCAGATCGCGCGCTGACTCTCACCTATGTCTGCATTATAACTATAAGTCATTCTTTAGAGGCAGTACATAGTAGAATGAATGTCTCTGAATGGTATGCTTTTTTGCATTTTGAAAAGCATGTGACTGTTTATTCCTATTTTGGCTCTACTTGCTGACCTAGCCTAATCCCATTATAATGATTCTTATTCGAATGCTTTGTTATTTTTGTCCCTCTTTAAATTTTTCATTTTTTAAATTAATTGTTGTTCTTCAATTATGCATTTAATTACTATTATAAAAATAATTTTGCATCACTCTTTTCTGTCAATGATCAATAATTAGGTGTTTGCTATCGTAACAACTCCTTGTATACGATACGAGGCTACAAAAATCTTATACGCTTCAAATCTACCTCAAATTAAGCAGTCAATGGAATATCTCATTTTATTGTATACATGAAAAAACGTGTACTTTTTCCACTTCGTTATAGAGAGCATATTCTTTGGTAGTTACTTTTGAATCAGTTTTTCTAAAATAATCTGGTATAACCGTTTCCAAAACTTTGTATGCATAACCTACTGTTATTTTTCATTAGATTCATGGCTGCATGTTAAATTTCGCGAGATTTTTGCGGAGTTAGTGTCTGGCCTATCCGATGCCTGCTGACCTTGAAAAAGATTTTCTTCAACTTCACACCATTTTGAATTGCATTCCATTATCAAGAATACATCCGGCTTTCCATATTTTCTCATTATAGCTATTGCGACTTGACGATTTTGTAGCATATTACGCGGTGATCCAACAAAAGTTAAAGGCAGTATTACCACTTTTCCAACACGATCATTGACATTATCCGCGAATTTTGTAAACGATCGTTGAGTTCTTGTTAAGCGTCGTCCCATCTTTTTTGATTTCAACATAATTGTCTGTATTCCATTGTTCAAATAATCATCAGCCTATCAAAAAGACATTTAATTCACCTCGTACAGCCATTCTACATTTAAAATACGGAGTCCGGGATAAACGTTTATTATTATTTCCATGCATCAAATTCCGGTGTCACCCTTGCGACCCATATGTGGATAAAATAATGGATAAACCCATGGCTCTACGTTTGGATTCATAGTACTGACGGTTTTTAATACTGTAGTATTTCGATTATGTGTCGTAACGTATGATACTGGAACTTCACCATCGGCTATCGATTCAAAAATTGTAGCAACTTCGTTATTTCTCTGAAACTTGAACCCACAACGATCCATACCAGGCTTGAATGAAAACAACAATTCCATTTCTGGAATAGACTCGCTGTTTACACCACTCGACGCTGAATTTCTATCTCTTCACCCATCATCCGAGAAGACTGCAATCGTAATAATTATTCATAAACTGTCTCAGAAACTACATAATTCTTAATTTTCAAAAAATTCACATAAATTTTATGAGGAAACACTTTAGTGAGAGTAGGGTTCCGTTTCTTTCCATGATTTCCAGGCATATTTAATTGATATTTAATCTCGATTATTTCAATACAATAGTTGTAAATCTTGTTTTGCGGCCACTTTTCTCGCGTGATCTTAAAAACACAACGTTACCCAATTGCTTTTAGGGTTAATGAGGGATAAAGATAAGAAATGTAAATAAAGTATCATACAATTGCAACTCCATGAAGTAAATGTACAGGGTGAGTCTTATCAAAGGTCCAAAATAGACGTGGCTCAGCTATGCTAAGATGCAGTTCTTCGGCTAATTGAATGACTGGGGGCTAAAAAATCAAACGTAACTTTTCACTGTGCATGCCTGAGTCCTGTGAAGCCAACTTTTATGTTCCATTTTTTGAAAAATCATGTTTTTATAGCAACTGAGACTGGGCCTTTGAAGACACTCACCCCGTATATAGAGTTGCAATTGTATCGTAATTTATTTAATTTTTTTATCTTTATCCCTAATAAGAATAGGGTGACAATGTATTTTTAAGAAAACTCAAGAAAAATAACCGCAAAACAAGATTTAAAAGTTATATTGAAATTATCGAGATTAAATATTATTTAAATTCCTTTGGAAAACATTGAAAGAACTTGGATCCCGCACTCTCGCTAAGGTCTTAAAATAATTGTATTTCCTGATGGAATTTATGTGGATTTTTCAACAATTAAGAATTATGTAATTTTTGAGATATCTTGGATAATCAATAAAAAAATGACGGCGAAAACAATTATTTTTGTGTTTTTTTGAGGTGAGACTACTAAATATATCAAAAATCAGCAAAATCTAAAATGGTCAGGGTCGCGGGCTTGGTGATATGACATGGGAACCCCCATATACTAGATCAATAATATTTGGTAATACTAAACAATTGATTCCTGCAAGGTCAAATAAAACCAAACTCGATAGGTCTGCAAGAAAAACTAACTACAAAAACCCCAACGTCCCCTCGCTCTGGAATCTCGCAAGTTGAATCTGAACTTCCACCTCTTCTTAAGTTATGATTATTGTAATTCCAGCCCAAGAAAAAAAGTTTAGATCCACTCTGTACGGAGTTTTAGGCGCACGAAGAATATTTCGCACGTGTGACAATTATTTTTACTAACAATATCATACGTTTGACGTACTATAGCTAAGAGCACGGCCAAGCGCGCCCTTGGCCAGCGCCATTGAAGTATTGAACTCCACAGCTCATGATCACATGGATCGAACCTAGAAGGTATCTACTATTACCTACGAAATAGTCAAGCGGTGAAACAAGCGTGACGCCGATAATTTTGCGAAACTTAGTTACCCACCTAGGTACACCCACCTCGTCTCGCGTTTAGGTGTTAGGTCCGCTACCAGAGTTACTGTAGCGCCTCCGAAAAAAAAACCTGTATACACTCAGGAGGCCCCAAAAAATCGACTTTTCAAGAATTTTTCCCGAAAAGACTTTTAAATTTATTATTGTAAAAATTTTTACACATATTATAGTAACTTTTAACTGTATTTTAACATTTTTTATTTGTAAGGATAATTTTTAAAGCTGCTATAGTTGATCTCCAAGGGCTCCTCTCGAAAAAGGCACCTTGCGGTGGCCACGATATCTCTGGACTGGATCATCTAAAATGAAAAAACCAAACGGATTTCGGTAAAGTGATGTATAATCTTGTTGTTTTGTCCCACACGACACGTTGGTGGAGTGAGGGTAGTTTTTGATAAAGAATTGTCTCTTGAAGCTAGTATAGAAAACGTTATGTATATTTACAAACTTCATGATTAAGAAATTATTTACACGATTACAAGTATCTTCTAAATTATATGCTTAGGATAATTATGTTGTATTTATCGAAGTTCAAAGTATAAATTGATTAGATGTATGGATGGTTAGTTAGTTTGATAGTTGAATTGATAATTGCTGACGGTTTGAGAACTTGATGTGAACTGAAATTTTGGTGATGGTTGAAGACAGAATTTGGAAACTTTGGAAAAGTGGAGGGTGTAGGAGCTTGTTAGTTGATTGGTGAGTTAACGGGATTGGTAGATTTTTGGGATTGGTGGATTATTGCGATTGGTCAAGGTGATTCTCGATTCTCGAAGATTCTCGATCCTAGTCAGTGTTCCAATCAATTAGAGTATCTAATCCCAACTCCACGCAATACATCCCAGCAGCAGTCAGCCATGTCCGTGTCGTAGTATCGCTTCACCCACTGAAGGACACGATAAGTACAAGTTTTTTTTATAAATCCAGCTCAAACACGGTCCCATGGTCATCCCGATCTGAAAATCTGAGACTCTCACGGTAAAATTTTAAGCTTTTCGGTGGAATTGTCAAAATATTTTTGTATTTGCGAAATCTTGAAAAAAAACCTTTATTTTGCGAAAACCCGTAGTTTTTTAGCTGTTTCCAAAGATCTATTCAAATATAGATTTCATGTTCGGAAAAATCAGACTTTTTTTCACACAAGAAACATGTCGAGTCATATTGTATTTCCGACCACACGAAGGGCCAAAAATTCGAGACAAAGTGTTGATGCGAGAATTGATCAACGTGTATCTTGTGAACGATGAGACCTAGAAGCCTGGTAATTGGAGGAATTTTATATCTCAGCACACCTGTCAACATATCAAAATTGCAGCCAAATAAAATTTTTGGGACCTGATCATTTACCTATAATTGGTGGACTTGCCTATAAACAAGGCATACTGGGCTGTAAATTATTCATTCCATTCTGGCAAACGAACGATTGTAGATATTACGGCAGACCGAGATAATAGAAACTACGAAAACGAGGATCTGGATAACGAGAACGATGCCGTAAGTTATATACGGTCAGAAAGAAGCGCTGCCACCGGCACTGGCACTGCAGTTTGTATTCTTGAGCCCGCTTGAGCCAGCCCTATCTTAGTTACGTATGAGCTATGTAATTAAGAGGGGACTTTAGTCGATTTTTACCGACATAAACTATTTTCTCGTTTTCTCCCAAACAGTGATCCTAAATTAATTGTTCGTTTGGCAGACGATGATTTAAGAGGAATAAGTTCTATAATCTAGCATAAAAAATTCACTGACATCGCAAAAAAATGAACTTTTTTTTAATCGTAAAATGTGGGCGTGCCATTTATTTTGACTATTATTGAGGCCTATACGTATCGTTGATGCGAAAAAACGTATAAGAGCGCCATTGTGGTTAGAATGTCAACTACGGTCATCTGAAAACATCTTGGATTTAGGCAAATTAACGGGCTGGCGTGTATTCCCGTAATTGGTAATAATTGTCGGTTCTCAATCACTTGGAAACACATGTTTTCGTACTTTCTGCAATGCCCGAGAGATGGCTCAGGGCGCGGAATATCGCACCGATCAGACAGCTGCGGAAAGAAAGCGGAATAGATCTTGCACCTTTTCGGCGTGCCGAGCCATCTCTCAGGCATTACGAGAAGTAGGAAAATATGTGTTTCCGAGTAATTGAGAACAGATAATTATTACTAATAACGGAAGTACGGGCCAGCTCGTTATTATCGCATGAATTAAAGATGTTTTTAGATGAGCGTGTTCGGTATTGCAAACGCAATCGCGCTCTTATACGCTTTTTCGTGTCAATGATGCGTTAGGCCTTCATAATGGTTAAAATAGTTTTCACGCCCGCATTTTGCGATACGTAAAAAGGAATTTTTTTATTTCCGTCAATTCTCTATGCTAGATAGAACGTATTCCTCTTAAATCATCGTCTGTTAAACGGACAATTAATTTAGTACCACCGTTTGGGAACAAAAAAATCAAGAAAACAGTTTATGTCGGTAAAAATCGACCAAAGCCCCCCATAAGTCAACACCTTCTACAGTAACTCTGAAACTATCAGTCTCTCGAGTTTTTGATGAAGAAAATTTAGTCTTACAACCAGATTTTCTTCAAGAATTGCGCCTGCAAATTTGGCCCGATTAAATGAATCACCCTATATATCTCAGCATTTTATCTATATGATTAATTATGATTAATTCTGAAGGGTCCTGATTTGCGAATTTTCTCAATTACCATCAGATTTGGAGTCAATTTTCAATTTTCAAAAATACTTTTCGGGTACTAGCCCTCTGCTCTGAATATTGCGTTTTAGTAGTTGAAGCTCAGAAAAGAAGAAAATCAATTTCAAATATTTCAGGGTGAGTTCACTATTATGATCTCGAGCGCTTTGAGGTGCACTCTCTCTTTTCAATATTCATAATTCAAAATGAGATAGAAGAGCTCACGGTGCTCGGAAATGTACATATTTACTCTTTGTGTTATTTACCTGATTTATATCCACTATGAAGTTGCGTTAGTTTAATTACTTTCGAGTAACCTTCGAGTTCAATGAGATCGGATTTACGTTTCAAAAGTCATGACAAATGTTACGTAATGTGTAAATAATTACACAATGGGTAACGAGATTTCGCTGCAGCCGCGGTTAAATAACACTACTACTAAACCGGTCACCTTCAATAAGTCAATGAGAAGCCTTACGAAACTATGCCAAAGCTCACAGAAGTCAAATCAAGCTTCGCCCATCGAACAGGTCGATCCGAAAGATTGTGTGACACAAATAAAAGACAAAAATATCGAGCAAGGTTTACTTGACTTGTCAGATGAGCCAAATTCAATTTCTGCTTTTTTGGAAGTCAGACAAGACAGATCGAGCTCTCGAATCGAGGTCTTGGCAATAAAACATCCGGAGGTTGATAAAGATGAGCAAGGAAAAGACTTACAGACGAAATTCACCTCAAGTACCGTTTGATAAGCTTTAGGGCTTTGTGTAAGTACAGTAATTGTGTGTATGGTCGTTCAAAAGTTTTATAACTGCAGGCAACTACGAAATAGAGTACGAAAAGAAGCTGAGAGGTATTCGGCAAACTCTGAGATACTTGGATGACAGTTTACACGAGACACGTAGCCTGGAAACGGAGAAGTGTTTCAGATATTCTCAACTGAAAACTAAGACTATGAGTTTGCAGATCGACCTGGATAAAGCGAACAAACGGAATAAAAATATGCTGAGTAAGTTGGCCTTTTGTTAATAATTTCTGATAATAATTTGTACAGTCCAATTTTTCGGATAGATTTATTTCGCCAGAATGCCGCGGAAATTGGTTTCGGTCGTTTGAGAACATCCAGCACGCTGCCGGAGTCTTTAAAAATGGATGTCCAGCGCATATGGAGTCAGAAGTATTTTCAACAGTGCTGATTGTTTTGTTTAACGATAAATAAGGCAACCTCCCGGGTATCAATAAGGTCGTTCTATTCCCATCAAAATCTTTCAACAAAGAACAAAGTGTCCGTGGGCCGAAAGCATATCGGCCATCTTTTTATCTTCCATGAGAAAATCGACTCATCTGATCAGTTCGTGATTGGCAGCTTATGGAAAATTGGGAACGAAACAATCAGTTCTTTGTGCCTTCCGAGTATCTAATGAATTATTGTAGCGTCAAAAATTCGGATACTTTTATTTTTTAGATACGACGTTTTGCTCGAGCGAAATAATCAGCTGAAGAAAGAGGTGGCCGTTGCGGAGTTTGGCTTGAAAGAAAAACACAAGCAGGTACTTTACATGTATACTCCTCGAACAACAGTTGGGCCGTTAGAGTGAAATTATATACATACATGTACACGGTATTATATAGTCGCCACTGACCTTCGCCTTCCCCGTCATTTTGGGATGACTTGCCATGTCAAACCGCGTGTTCGGACCATCTTTTCCCGGAGCGATACTAGTTTTAGTTTTTAGAATACATTGTCTGCCGTAAGTTTGTGTATTTTCAGATATTTTTATGTATTGGGATCGCCAAGGACGTCGTGGGAGCTAGCAACGCTACCAGCTGCCAGGGGGATGACCTTGAAGCCTCGGTTTTAGTATCCGAGCCTCCATCGACTTTTGCCATCGCCTCGCTCGCCTAGGAGAGGGTTGCTCCTCCCAACCTTATGTCATCTTCTCGTCTTGGGGAGAAAATCCAAATTTGGGAATCGCGCGGAGAAACGGCTGAGTGCTGATAGGCTCCCCTTGGTCAAGCCGTCTTCCGCAAGGTGGCATGATCCGTTGTGACGTCACGCCGGCCGACGGTCGCCGTGAGAAGAAGCACTAATTTCGGTCTTGGATACATTTGGCATAAGTTTAGTTTGCGATACCGCTTTTGAGATTTTGCGATTCCGTCAATTGTGGAATCCTCGACGAAAGAATCAGGTGGGAAGCGATCCGTTCTATCATGACTCTCCTTCTTTTTGTCAGTTTCGGATTTGGATATTGAGCCGTACTCACTTAAAGTTGGTCACGGTCAGATTTTGGATTTGGTTTTCTTTTATATTACGCTGACAGGTGGTCGCGGCGTTCTGGTTGTTGAGACTAGCGCCTAAGTTAGCCTAAGGATTACGATAATTATTTTTGGATTTCCTGATCTCGCTCTGGGAAGGATTTTTCCGTTAGCGCCGTTTGATATTACCGTTTGGTGCCGCGTATTGGTGTGTTTATCTGGCCTCCTTAGTCTAGTTGTGTGTATGACCGGCTGTCGAGTGTGTGTGTGTCGATGCCGACTTTGCCGTACCGGACTGTCGTTTATTGTGTTGTCGGTGGCATTAACCGCGACGACAGTTTAGAATTTAAGATTTAGCCTACGTAGTATTTTGGATTTGGTCTTCGTAATTATTTTGGGCATTTTTAATTGTTTAGTTAGCCTCGCGCTTTGACGCCTGAGCGTAATAAATTTTTTTCGATTTCCCTTTTCTGGTTGTCGTATTCGAAAGATCCTCCTTTTCTAGATATTGAAATTTAGTTAAGAATTAGTACTCTTATTTTGTTAATTTTTGCCGCTTTTATACCAGAGGTCGAGCGCCCGTTCACTTCCCCGAACCTTGTTTTTTTTTTGTAATTACTTTATTGATCTACCGCCTCTGTTCATTATTATCAAAAGCATTCTTCTTTTTTCTATTGAATAAATTTTGGGTTTAGTTAGCATTATTTAAATACGAGTGTGTTTTCTTCTGCCCCTACATTCTCCGCTACTGCTGAGCCGTCGAGTCTCCATGGTTAGATTTATTTTCTTTTTTTTCAGGTTTAGCTTTAGTTGCTTGACTATTCTGTGCCTTAGTTTAAGTTTTGCGGCACATCAGTCTGCCTGGCACCCAATAGTTTATTATTAGAGTAATTTTTTTTTCTTTAGGGGCACAAATGTCGTAGCATAGGTGATACCTTGAAGTTAATTAAACGTGATTTTTTTTCCTCTCTACTTTTCGAAGTAGAAATATATACACACACACACACACGCATGCACGCACGCACACATATTTTCAAAAATTGGTTGATCTATTTTTAAAATGGGGTCGTGTTAATCCTAGATTGAAGATCTACAGCAACGGCTTCTCAATTTAGCGGAAGATCTTATCCAACGTGATATAACTATTGAAAATATCTGTACCAAATTTTTATCGCTGAAACAACGAAAGGACGAACAAGAGGTTTTGTTAAAAGGATCTGTCGAAACATTGCAAGTAATAGTAGCAAAGCTCATATAGTCACAATACAGTCATAGTTACATTACAAAGCTGAATATTACTCTGTACTGCAGAACGCGTTGCAGGAGGCTAAAGGCACCGTGAAATCAAGCAAATCGGAGAGTTCCATGTTCCCCAGCAAAGATGCGCTTGTAGCTCGTGAAATACGAAGAAGTGATCGATTAGCTTATGAAAATTCTCTTTTGAGGACTCTCCTGCGGGACGCCAAGCGTAGCTGTAGGGACAGTAGCACTCCATCAACGATTTCTTTATGTGAAAAAAACTTTTGACATGTTTGTCACTCGTTATAATTTCAGTAACCATATTCTTGGGTATACTGCAGAAACTGAAAGATGAGACAGGTTGTTGTTCAGAATGGATATGTGGTCGTCTGTGAGATTCGTATTTCTCTATAATAACTATAGCAAATACTGTAACACAAAAAATAATACGTCCTTTACAATAAATGAAATTTTAGGGCAGAGCTTTATGACTACGGCCTGATCATTCGCATATGTTACATCATTTATAATCCTATAGGTCGGCTTGGTCTTTTGAAAGTAAACGGTAAGTTAAGGCTACTATATTCTATACATCACAATACGGGGATATAAATATACAGGGTGTCGCGAAATTTACAGCGGATTCCTTGCGAAAAATTTAGATGAAAGTTGCCTATGCAAAAAAGTCAGCAAGGACTTAGTTTTCTTGTAAAATGAACTTGTCAACGAACCAATCGGCGTTCGGCTTTAAAAAAGACTGGCTAAAATCCGCATTGCCGCCGGCCCCACTACCGAGAACAAAACAATAATGTGTCGAATTCCCCGTTTCGCCTGTCTTGTTTTCAGTAGTGGGGCGAACAGCGATGCGGATTTTAACCAGTCTTTTCTAAAGCCATACGCTGATTGGTTGGTTAACAAGTTCATTCTATAAGAAAACTAAGTCCTCGGGGACTTTTTTTGCATAGATAACTTTCGTCAAAATCGTATGTATTTGCAGGTACCTCAACTGGACTAATAGCGTCCCCATGGTACATCGGTCTTACACGATGTAGCAACAACGAGTGTTGTGCTCTGACACATTATTATATGTGATACATTTTCTCTGATACATTTTTATTAATTTTGTTGGCTCGATTTATAATTTATTTTGGTTTTTTTCATCGATTTGTTTTGTTGTTTTGAATAAATGTTTGGCATATGCTTACTTTTGTTAAATTTGAGTGCGTGTTCTTTCCGCCCTTACGTTTCCGTCTACTACTACTAAAACTGCTTACTAGCTGGATATTTGGAGTCAGTGTTATTTCCCTGCATTAGATTTATATTGTTTTTGTTTTCTTTTTTGTTTTGCACTTTATTTTGATTTTTCGTGGCACATCTACATGCCTGGCACCCAACATTTTGTTATTCGAGTCATTTGTTAGTAGAATCAGTACAGATGATACGTTGGCGTTAATTGGACGTAGTTAATTTTTCTGCTTACTTTCCCAGGGTAGGAAAATTGTTCGTTATATATTATACATATAAATGTATGGACTATTTAAAATCAGTGATCAGAAATTGCGACGATATTTTCTTCATTTGTAGCCATTTGCAGTGGAACTTGGGCTAAAATAGGTCCTACTAAAACTTCACTAACTACAAAACAAATTAAGGGGATAGTCTGGTCGATTTTTACTGACATAATTACTATCTCGAATATTTCCGAATCAGAGGTCTCAATCGGATTGTCCTTTTGGCCTTATTTTCTTAACTCGAACTCATTTCTCGTCAATCATGCGCTGCCAAAAGGACAATCCGATTGAGACCTCCGTTTCGGAAAGATTCGAGACAATAACTATGTCCGTAAAAATCGGCTAGCCATCCCCTTCAGGCACATTTGGTATTACAAAGGAATTAATTCTTGGATTATTTCTGTAATTAATTGACAAAAATTGAAACTGCTTTAATTTTACCACACTTGAATGAATTTACTAATGTATATTATTATAAATACATATACTATTGAAAACTATATCTGTCGTTACGTAATATGTGTAAATGATAATAGATTAAATTAATTAGCCTTATTGGATCTGTAAGGCGTATATTGATCTGATTCCTCTATACATACATATATTAGCTGTGAGATTTTCTTTCGCGTTACCATTCGGTGCGTGGCTTCCCAGACAAAACATACTGTTATTAACTAGCACTTATTTTGTAAGTAAAAATTCTTACACTTCAAATATAATTTACCTAATACTACATCATTTCTAATAAGATAAGTATAAACTTTAAATGAATTGCAATGCAGTTATGGTGTTGCCGATTTCAATGGCACTACTACAGTGAATTCATTTGCTTGACCAAATTTATATGGCGAAGAAGCTTCGCTATAAATCGGTTAAAAGTTATAAAAGAACATAAAATAAACAAACGGATTATGATGTTCGAAATTTCAATTTTCAGATAGCTGTTTTGAAATTCATCTGCAATCATTTTTGACTTTACAAGTTTGAATAAAGAATTGTGAAATGTGCAGATAATCTAATTTTTCCGAGTTCTCTGTGCTGTACCTACAAAAAAAGAGAAAAAAAAGCAAAACATTTGTACAGTGATGACTTTGAAGCTTGAACTTTCCTCTTTTATAGACTTTTTTATAACCTAATTTCACCGATTTTTTGTCACCGAGTTAATCAATCTTTGGTAACGCCATTCACGTAGAATGTAAGGTGAAAAAGGAGTGAGTGCATTGTGAAGATGAACCTTACAGCTTAAAAACCATTATATGTATAACCAGAACTTTTCGCGATTTTTCGTGTGCACCAGAGAGAACTTTAAACAATGTTTTTTATTCTTCGACATTTCGCAAATCTGCGATTAAACTTATACAGCTGCAATAGTGAGAGAAAAATGATTTCAGATGCATCTGCAAAAAAAAAATTTATCTCAAAGTTGAAGTTTGAAACTTCAAAATGCTTGGCTTACATATCGAGACATATCTTGAAATATCAAGTTATTGAATAAATTTATTGCTGCAAATTATTCCGAAATGTTTGACTCTTTTGCCGATGTTCAAGCGCGAATATATCCGTACTGGAAAACTGATACTCTCCTTGTGAAATGTAATGAAAAGCGATGACTCTACTATTATTGAATGTTATTATTAAACGTTTGGAAGAATATAAAATAAAGTATTGTTACGATAAGTAATTTAAAGATACGATTCAAATTTCGTTAATTTAAAGATTTGATTGACATTTTATTATCACCAATTTAAAGTTTTCATGAAAGTACATTGAAGTATGAACATTTTGTCAGGATATTAACTTTAATAAGCGCACATCATTATAAAGAATTTTCAATGTATGCACAATCTGCATGTTCTATGAATGGAGGATGAACGATAAATTTTCATTGTAACAGAAAAGCCATGTTAAATTTCGATTTTGGTCAATTAAATAATTCTGAAACACGCATTTCAAATAAAGACCACAATTATTAATGCATTGTTTATAAATGAGGCCTACCATTCCATAACGTTGTAAGTATCATTTCTCTCGAAATTCGTTTTTTTTTTTTTGTTGCTGAAATGGTTTATAAATGCCACCTTTAACCAGTTTTGGTCGATTCCTGAGATTTTTTAAAATGGAACTTACAACATTATGGAATGGTAGGCCTTTATTACGACAAAAATCTTGCCATCTATTTATATTTATTATTAGTTTCAGATATAACAAAATTGGGATTTAATTTTTACGTCATGTTTCAGGAGAACTTTCTGAAAAAGTCTCATTAATTGGATCGCTTGAGACTCAAAGCTATGCTCTACTTTGTCTTAAACCTCATTTGCTTCTGCATATTTTCACCGTTTGTTTTATCGATCCTGGCTCTCCTATATGCATACAGATGTGCGATAAATTTCGTGCTTAAGATTCAGCTTGGAGAAAAGTTCGCCGGACTTTTAGAAGGCACCGACGCTATCTGGGCTATCGAGGACGCATCCTGCAAATCGGTGATCAACATCTTGGCTACCTTAGAAGGCACTCCCAATACAAGCAGTGCCGATTTGCTCCTCAAATTACGAGAATTGACCCAACGAAAATTCTTTGGTTCAGATGCTCGACTCGACAAGTTATCCTGCCTGCGGAAAAAGCGATATGGATACTTTTACTGGGAGAGACGTGACAACGTCGATATTAAGGAACACGTAAGATGGCTGGAGACAATCGATGAGAAGGAACCACACGAAGAGAAGGCCAAGAAAGAGTCTTTCAATGAAATGTTGTCAAAATTATGCATGCAACCGTTACCACAAGATGATCAAGCTTCCTGGGAGATTCTAGTGAGTAAAAATCACTCACGAGAGGATTTTGATCGCTTGAAGGATATGGAAGAGGGATTAATTTTCCCACCTGCAAGTGATATTTTAAAAAAGAATGTCGGTATTCCAATAATCTTCCGCGTTCACCATACTCTTGGTGATGGCTTCGCTCTTTTGAGACTGCTCCTGGCAACGATCGCAGACTCTATGGCTGTTGAGATAACATTTCAAAAGAAACATACAGAAATATCCGCGGCAGAAGTGCCTAAGGATCAGAGCAAGAAGAGTGACAATACGAAACTCAAATTCTCTGGTTCAAACGCTGAACTTTTGTTTCGCAACAACAAGGATGTCCTCGGGGCATCGATGCCCTTCAGCCTGATAATTAGCGCCAACTTCAAGGCGACTCTGGAGAAATATGTGGCGGCAAAATTCGGAAAGTTTGTTACCTGCCGGGAATTCAGCGAGGCCATCTTCGAGTTTGGTATCACAAAGATTAAGGAAAAAATGGAACGATTGGCTAACACAACGTTTTCGAAACTCACTCGAATCACTAGGATGGCATCAGCTTTGATCGAAATGCCAAGCTGTCTTGTACACCAGGCACTTTGCTGCATGGACAACAGGTACTTTTTTAAGGCTTCTACAATTTATTTAACTACTCTTTAGAATCTTGGACTGTGGTACTTTTCACCGTACTTTGGCTTCTCGCGGGATTTCTTCTTAAGTGTAATATTTGCAAATACTTATTAACGCACCCTGCAATTTCATTCAGTCAATGAAGTCCATGATAACGCGAGGCGTGTAGCTAATATCTTTCTTTTTTGTTTTGGTATAGCACTGCTGAACTTGTAGTAATAATTTTCTGGTTATTAGGTCAATCATTGCAGTGGCTTCAAGATAGTGTGAAAGATTGAATGACCAATTAGAAGATTGTATTTATATAGAAGTAATAATTGCAAACATGTGTATGAAACATCACTACAACTTGTAGGATGAAATATTATATCTGCTATGATAGTATTTCTGATGGACCAAAAATATTTCAGCGCATTGCACGGTCCAAATTTATCCGGAGAAAAGATTGTTTCTTTTTGGATTGAGGGTGACTCTAGTAGAAAATTTGGCGATAGAAATCTACAGACAATAATTCAACGGGTGAAAAACGCTACTGGTACCAGATTTGGCGACGTTATTCTAGCTGCTTTGTCAGCCAGTTTACACAAGTACTTCAAACAGGTGATCATCTTCACATAAAGTTTTATGTGATTGACCTATCACATATTTTGAATTTGCACAATTTGCAAATCAATTTGAAAATAAAGGAACCTTTTGCCACAACGAGTTTGATACGAACATAAAATATACAGGGTGTCCCAAGATTAAATACAAAAAATGATAGGGGTAATAGAGGGGGTCGAGCTGAGTAAATTGACTCTAGGAACATGTGGTCTGCGAAGTCGCATTCGCGAGATATGACCGATTAAAAAATCTTGCCAAGCGCCCGCATGTAGGCAACCGAGTACACAGCAAGCATCGGTGAGAAGTCTTGTCGATAGGCACATGACCGCTGATCAACACTTTCGAATTTACGAATTTCAAACATAAACACTCTTGGCATTGAAGTTTTGCCAAACACAACAACGAGGATGCGTGATAGAATTAAATAACACTTTCGAAATTGAGAATTTTTAACGAAAGTTTATTATCAAATTTTATGATGAAAACCGTAAACCGTAATTCGTAAATCTGAAAGTATTGATCAGCAGTCGCGTGCTTATCAACAAGACTTCTAACCGATGCTTGCTGTGTACTCGGTTGCCTACATGCGGGCGCTTGGCAAGATTTTTTAATCATATCTCGCGAACGCGACTTCGCAGACCACATGTTCTTTGGGTCAATTTACTCAGCTCGACCCCCTCTATTACTCCTATCATTTTATGTACTTAATTTTGGTACACCCTGTATACAGGATTAGGGTGTCTTGCGGCATGGAATTCTTTCAAACAGATTTAGTATAGAAGATTTATCCATTTATGTCCTGACTACGTGATACTAATTTGAGGAAACTTATGATTAGGTAGGCGAAATTGCTCCAAAATCCGTGACGATCGTAGTGCCAGCCCGAATGTCCATACCAGACGACAAATTACTTTTGGATAATGGATTTTCCGTTGGATTGATGCCTCTTTGTATTTCTGGAAGTACGGAGGCCCAGGCCAAGACTGACAAGGATCTGACTATGATGGAACGACTCTTTGACGTTGCAAGGAGCTCTCATAACTTGAGAGGTCGATCTGACTACTTGGTAAATTTCTGGTTGATCAAGTGGATCTCAGCCGTTATGCCCGAAGTGTTACTACGGCCGATACTAAAAAGTCACAGCACCTTGATATTTAGCAACGTCCCAGGGCCACAAGAAGTTCAGGTTCTTGGACAAAGACTCAGAAATATTGTGTTTTTCGTGCCGCACAGGTTTGTGATTAGCAATTGAGCATTACATGCAAATAAAAAATTTGAGCTAAATCGTCACGATAGAATTTAGGTATTTAATAACGAGTTGTACGTTATACTTTCGCCTGTGCGGTATAACTTTCCCATTTTTCAGAGCCTCCACTGGAATCGGTTTCTCTGTATTAAGTTACGGTGGAAATGTGCATTTGGGTCTCCAAGTTGACAAAACTCTGATTAAAAACAACGATTTACTGGCAGGAATTCTTGAAAACACCATCCAAGAGATACACAACTTGCATGAAATCATTTTCATGTCTCATTTTTCAAAATCTTTGCACAATTTGACAACAGCATCCACGAATATTGTAAGATATCATACGATACTGTATGAGGTATTTTTACCTAAGTTGACTTGTTCACTCGTTGGTATAATTTTCATACGTTTCAGGTATCGGAGAGCTGTGGATAAGACTAACCGCAATTATTGAAACCCGTTCATGCGCAGAACTGTTTGGAGTATTTAATTATAGTTTTAGTGGGCAGAGAACAGGAAGCAAATGTTACTTGCTACCCATCAATCAAACCAAGACGAGTCACTTTGCTTAACTGTCTTGTCTGTAATATTTTCTACGTATCTACATCATATTTTCTACGTTGTCTGATGTATACAAAATAAATTGACAATTTTCCTAAAAATAATTAAGGAGAGTATATCCCACAGGGCGGTACCGTATTGGCATAAACTAATTATACTTATAATAATCAATACCCGATTACCCTATTTCTTGGAATTCAGGAGACCTTACGCAGCCAAAATCATGGGCTCCGGAGGAATATTGCATCGTTCAGTTTTCAGCATCATCGTAGGCTCAACAACTGATCGCACTAATGCACTGGTATAATAATCGCGATTAAATAGCAAGATTTCATTTAGGCTTCTTGAAGTGCTCTAATCTGATTGGTTTATTATTTCCATACAATTTTCTATATTTCACTACCACGTCTCGAGAAGAACCGCCAAGTCAGGTAACTTTATTCTTTCGCATGAAATTTCATGCTTTTGATATCTGTTCCTTAGCTGCTCACATTAATATCAGTTAGGAAATATGATATTGTAATGATAAAGTCTCAATAATAATTCGAGATGGAGTACAATGGTATTATCGTGATAATCAAAAATTCATTATTTGCTCGATAATATTAATAGATAACGGCAAATCTAATTGCCAAATTAATTTGTCATAAGTGTCATTCGTCTGCCAACAATTTTTCTGATTAGTTTATAGATGAAGTCGATGTGAAGATATGGAAAAAGGGATAGATAATCTCAGTATTATGAAACATAATCTGCAGAATTGTTCTTCGATATGCAAAGATATATCTTGAAGAACTATTTTGAATTTATAGAATTCGAGAAAAAGTTAGGGGCCCTCCCAATAACACCCATAGTTTGTTTGAGCACGGCCCTGGCGGGCAATAGTTCGGAAACTCAACGCGTAGCGGCGCTGCCATCAACTTTAAAAATGGCCGGACCCCCTCGGACACCCTTAACGACAATACCAAAGTAAACGTCAACTTCACGCTAAACCTTCCTGAAAATATTTGCCATATACATGTACACATCATTATATTATGTAGGATTTTCTTGCAGCACTAGATGAAACTGGGCCCTATAAATAAGACACGTGATATAGTTGAGAGGATGCTATAGTCCTACTTTACTGGCGAAAAAATAAATTCGCGAAAAACTCTAAATCGGTGATCAAAAATGATATACAATGAATTTATTCGATGATTAACGATGAATTGGATCGATCCAGCATGCGAAATTCATCGAAGTAGAGAATAATTGATTTTTTATGTCCCTCAAGTGTGGGCGTGTGACTTATTCTGGTCAATATCAAAACCTACGCTCAAAAAACGCGGAATCCGTCGTAGCGCCATTCTACATGCAATTCCGAACACTTCTATGTATATCTAAAAAGATTGTTGATTCACGCTACAATGGGGCCGAGAGACCGAACCCTACAGATTAGTGGTAAATAGTATAAATTGTCAATTGTCGACAGCTGAGAGATGCTACAACTTGGTTGCCAAAACGCTCAACAGATGTCTCCGCGCGTGAATCCACGTGAAATATAGAGAGGTCGTGATAGAGCTATTGGCACAATCCTGCAGTGCGAAGCAAATAGAAGATTTGCTGACAGCACAGGCACGCGTAGAGCCATCTGTTGAGCGTTTATGTTGACATGAAATTTAGAAACAGCGATCCCAAAAATCCCGAGACACCAAATTTCAAACCGCTTAAATCAATCTTCGGTGATGTTCGCGATCTCCATTTTCGGTCAGCCATTTTGAATTATTGAATTTGGGTATGAAATTCCGAATCAGTGACCCCAAAAACACCGAGGCATTAAATTCCAAACCGCCTCAATCGATCTTCGCTATTTTCGATGTCCATTTTTCGGTCAGCCATTTTGATTTTTGAATTCTGACATGAAATTCGGAATCAGCGACCCCAAAAACCTCAAATAGATCTGTTACCTGTATAACATGTTTGTCATGAAACCTACAATCAGTTATGCGCGCCGTTCCAGGGGATGGTCTAGTCGATTTTTATCGGCATATTTATTCTTTCGAATATCTCGGAAACGGAGGTCTCAATCGAATTGTCCTTTTGGTAGGGGATGATTGAAGAGGAATGAATTCAAGTTAGCATTACCCGTCAATCATCCCCTGCCAAAAGGATAATCTGATTGAGACCTACGTTTCCGAGATATTCGAAAGAATAATTATGCGGATAAAAGTTAACTAGACCATCCCCTTAAGTCGTTTCGAAACAATGTGCGACTTTTCCCGACTTGGCTGAAAACATAACTTTATACTGTGTCCAAGTTAAGAATATACTGAAGATCGACAGAAAACTCGTTCGTTTCGATCAGGTCTTCGCCCATGAAACGCCCATTCACAACGCCGGATTTATCTCTACTGCCGCCCTAGGCCTCGGAGATTGTGCCGCCCCTTTCGTCGGGAAATCGAGCAAGAAGTAATATTTTTATATTAAATTTATATACATGGCCGTATTAATATTTGAATTTTGTCAAGAAATTTTAGATAAAAACTTGGTTATCGGAGTTAGCGAGGATTCGGAAAAATAAATTTCGGGGGCAGCAGGCTTGATGCAAATCGTTTTGAATTCGAGGTTGATTTTGAGATGGACTCGGTTACATCAGATTAGTTTACGATTTACTTTTAACCGTAGACAAAGCTGCGTTGCTTTTGAAATCATTTTGGATGGCGATAAAATTTTGGAAAAAATTTCATTCTTCATCAATGATGAATGAAAAAAAAATCATATCGTTCAAAATCTGTCGCCCCTAAAATTTGCCGCTCTAGGTCCGGGCCTACTGGGCCTACGGTAAATTCGGCGTTGCCCATTCATCTCCCTCCATGCCAAAACTGGGACTCTGCAGCTTCGGTTCGCATCATTTATACGCATACTGTCCTTCGTGACTCGCGCCCACTCTCTCCCCACTCTGCTCGCCACTGTGCAAAATAAGTATATTCTTAACTTGGACGAAGTATATCTACAATTGTTCGATTTCAAATTTTAAATAATGGAAATTTTCATAATCGTATTAGCTAGCGTTGTGTGAAGCCGTTTTTTTTTAAATTTATTTTGAAAATTAGTGATTTTTGAGCCTTCAAATATAAGTAAAAGTCTTACCAAAATGAAATTCTCCCTTTGAACACCCTCCCTCTCCGTTTGTTTTCCGACCAACCATTCTCGAGTAATCGATCCGGCAATTGTACCATCTATTACAGTCCGACCTCGATTCTACGGAGTTCGATTCTGTGGACAGTCCCCACTTTTCTACCCTTTCTTGCTGATGGTGGGGCGCATCAAACCTCGCCGTTCAGTACATACATTCGTGAAAAATAAAAGGGGCGACGCTACCGCCTGATGCGATTCTGGGAATCGAGCCGTGAGTGGCCCAACGCGTTCTAGGGGCCGCGGCCAGGCTTACGGAGCCTCGATTCTGTGGACTCCCAGTCCCGAAGTGTCCGTAGAATCTAGGTCGGTCTGTATTATACAGAAGCTCCATTGTCGCGTAATAACTTTGTTGATTTTTAATTTTTCTCGATAAAAATTCATAGTAAATAAGTTGAATGTATCCTTTAATAACATGTTTTTCACAAATCCGAAAAAAATAATCCTAGCACAAAAAAAAAAAAAGAAAATCGAGCAAAAGGACCTTTTTTCAGCCGTTCACAGTGGCGTTCTCCCTTATAGATTCTATTCATCAGAACCAATAGTTTTTGTTCGAAAAATTCAAGTTTTGCGCCATTTTCCCCGTATCTGACGCTAATTCTGAAGAGATTCTGAATCATCAGCTTTGGAATCACAGTTGCTCTTTGACCGTTGCAAGAGCGACACACGAATAGAAATACTTCAGTGGTATACTGCGATTCTGTTATTGCTGAATATTATTACCAGTCCGATGAGAAATCTT
This sequence comes from Macrophya annulata, assembly GCA_963924015.1. Taxonomy (NCBI): domain Eukaryota; kingdom Metazoa; phylum Arthropoda; class Insecta; order Hymenoptera; family Tenthredinidae; genus Macrophya; species Macrophya annulata. Next base: position 11,938,181 of record OZ001261.1, read on the forward strand.
ACAGTTTACTTAACACCATATCAAGGTTGCGATAAACGTGTAGAAGCAATGGAAATTATACAGTAGCAATACGTTAAAATAAGTCAACATTTTTTCCGTGCAGGTGATTTTTAGTCGCTAGTTTCTAAACCAAGATATTGCTGATGATGGTGGAGGATCATCACTACTGAGTTTCTGGTGATCACTGAAACGGTCGCGGCTCTGCTTGTGTAGACTCAAAAATTTCTAGTAATTAGATTAAACGAAATATATCATAAAAGTTTTCGAGTACCTATAAATATTAATATTAAGGCTTGACATTTTATTTGCTTTCACAGAGAAAGCTAATGAGCAAATCTAAAGGATGAGATTAACAACAAACAAACAAAGAAAATTCATTGTTGCGAACATTAAAATTTTTTTATTTATTAAAATGAATCTTTCTTTTTTTGGATCACAACTCTCACCCACTATATCCCTTCATCAGCCACAACTACGAAAGCACAAACAATGTCAAGCTTTGAAATTACAATACAGTGCAACCTCCGAATAAGAGCGCGCTCGGGCTTGTAGGGGAATATAATTCCAAGAAATGAGTTACCCCCACCCGCAGTTCGACCTCGCCACAAAAAAATTTTCGGCTCAACCTCCAAATAGGACCGCTTGCACTCGACGAATTTCACGTGTAAAGTGTGATAACCTAAAATAAATTCTAATTTTCGAAATTCTGTTTTTCAATGTTGAATTTGTGTAATGTACACCCAACGAGGTTGATTCTGATCCCTTCCGGTTTGGACGATTTTCATTTTACGTTGGCAACGGCAGCGTCTCGCAGCGCGCCGCGCCGGAACGGCGTATGAGCAAAGCTCGACCCGTAGCTGTCAAACTGATCTAACCTCAGAATTTAAAACTCCTAGACACTGAAATATAATATTTCAGTGCTCCAAGATTAATGCAATTGTCGAAAAGTGCTATAACTTCGAAGTCTACTTTACTATGAGATCAATTTATTTATTAAACAATTCAGATGATTGAAGAACAGGGATTTCTTGTAGATTCTCTAATTTTATAGAGGGTCAGTCTAAGGAACCCTGAGAGAAAACGTTGAAGCTGAAGAATAACAGATTGCAATGTGGATTGATAAAGGAACGGTGAAGAGCCTGACCAATTCAGCGGAGTGCTACCGTTGGACTCGGATGAACTTTATTTCATACTCAACATTCACACAGTGCGTTAGACTTCGATAAGCTCAATTTTATATTCTACGTCTACCCTGTGCATTTGACTTTAACTAACTCTATTTAATACTCAACGTTAAAGCTTTTCGTTCGACTTCGATAGAGTCTATTTCACACTCTGCGTCCACGCAGTACGTTGAACTTCGATAGGTTCTATTCTATACTTTTGTATCATCTAGTCAAAACACGGCTATGTTTACGTTATCCATGTGACTTCGATAGACTTTATTTTATATACTACGTCTACGTAGACTTCGATAGATTTTATTTTATATTCCACGCATTGGAGTCCAACGCACAAGGTTGACTCACAATCTTTTTCTGACTAAATGATACGAAAATATAGAAAGAAACTTATCCAAGTCCTACGCACTTTGTAGACGTAGAGTATAAAACTGCGCTTATCGAAGCGCTTCTCCAACGAACAGCATAGATGTAAAGTATTGAGTACAGTTTATCGGAGTCCAACACATTGCGAGAAGGCAGAGTATGAAATAGACTATAAAAGTCCTACGAACAGCGTAAGCACAGAATACAAAACAACGTTTATCGAAGTCTTAACGCACAGCGTAGCCGTTGAGTATAAAATAGAGTCCATCTGAGTCCAACAGTAGCACTCCGTTGGATTCGCTGGGCTTTTCACCGTCCCTTTATGAAACCACATTGCAATCTGCTATTTGTTAGCTTCAGCGTCTTTTCTCAAGGTTCCTCGGCTGTGACCCTCTATAAAATTGAATAATCTACAAGGAATCCCTGTTTTTCAATCATCTGAATTGTTTATTAAATTAAAATATCTCATAGTAAAGTGAACTTCGAAGTTATAGCACTTTTCGACAATTGCATTAATCTTGGAGCACTGAAATATAATATTTCAGTGTCTAGGAGTTTTAAATTCTGAGGTTAGATCAGTTTGACAGCTACGGGTCGAGCTTTGCTCATACGCCGTTCCGGCGCGGCGCGCTGCGAGACGCTGCCGTTGCCAACGTAAAATGAAAATCGTCCAAACCGGAAGGGATCAGAATCAACCTCGTTGGGTGTACATACTTACATAAATAAATAATGATATTCAAGTGATAATTACATGTATTATTCTAAATGTAATAACAATTTTGATAATATATTTGAATAAAAAAAATGTATAAAGATTATTAGGTGTTGACAATAAATTAATGAAATTGATTATAATCAATTGAAATTTTCATTACTATACTATTATTCAAAGCATTAATTAAGATCAAAACGCAATTTCTATGCGTGGTCCTATTCAGAGGTTCGCCCTCGATTCTACGATGCATGAAGTAGTGGGGGCAAGTTTCGAACGCACAGTTGGAGAAGCGATCTTATTTGAAGAGGGCTTATGCAGAGGTTGCACTGTATTTAGAGATCTTTCGATAGCTTCTAATGATACTTTTCTCTAAATTTTAAATATTCTTGAGTAGCCCTTAAATATTAATACATATTTTTGTCTGATATTTAACGTCATACTTATATATGGATATTGGTAATGAAGAAGTAACGTGGGTACAAAATGTATCTCCGTAAAAATATGCGCCATTGTCGAGAGATCGAATTTTTGGCCATTATCAGTTTTTATATCATTATTGAAAATTAGTGGTGGCCCTTCGATATAGGTAAGACCAACCAAATGTGAGACCTTACCAAAAGTACAACGATTTTTTGATATTTAATTAGTTCTATTGTGTCAACAGGTATACGAGCAAACGTTACTTATTTCCACACGTCAATCGAACCCAAGATGAATCCATTTACTTAGTTATAATGTCTGTACATGGGTTTCTGATTATAAGCCTCTCTTTGGGGCTGCAGAGAAAGTATTTTTTTAAATTATGGCTATCCCACCGCTGCGATTGGTGGAATTGTATACCGGTACTACTTGTTATAAGCTTCTAGGAAACGCTATGCTGTTCGATCTTTCCTTCACCTATATTATGCATTTGAACTTTATCATTTTTCACATATCTATGTCATATTCTCTACGTTGTCTGATGTATACAAAATAAATTAATAATTTTCCTATAACTAATATACGACATCATTTTTGACACTATGTTGGCACAAAGTAATTAATTTTAATAAATAATATCTAATCACTTTGTGTACATACATACATACGTTAGAAAAATGACATCTTTCTGAACCAATAATTAATATGCATTAACTGTATTACTTGTGTCAGTTAGACATCGTGATAAATTGACACCTCTGCTATAAATATTGCACATTTTCCACGTAAAAGTCCAGTGCATCCAAATGATCAAACGAATCCTTTTAATTGTGAAAGATTTCTTAACGTGCACATTAACTGAAAATGTGCTCACGCGATTAAGGATGACGCTACACTAAATGCGTACTATAACGTTAGTCGAGTAATATTTGGCATACAAAAAATATGCATTTTTCGAAGACTGCAGTGGTAGAGGTGCCGTTATCCGACGTCACCAAGCCTTTGCTCGTTATTTCTCGATTATTTGGAATGAACCCAAAATCTCAATGGCATAAAATTTACACGGTTTTCATTCTAATAAGCGAGCCTTTATTATTTTTTTGGGTTTGGCAGTATCACTGTAGGAACAAATTAAAAAATGATCATTTCCAAATATTCGTGCGCAGTTTGGAAAACTTGTGCCGCATGATCTCGATCTTCATTATTTTGGGCTCAGGCTTGTTCGATCGAAAGAGGTGATCATTTGTTTTTCGTAATTATAGTTTTAGCTAGACGAAACGTGTTTATATCGTTCTAATATATGTTTGATAATGAATTTCAGATTCATGATTCCGATAAAAGAATTCGCAAATATTGACGAAAGCTTGAGGAGACTAGGTGGATCTATCGACAACCGAGTGACTTATAGGTGACCACGTATAATTTTTTATTCTCACACTAAATGATCTAGCAGCTTAGATTGGGATAATAAAATAGAAACTGACTGTTGGAACGGTCGGATTGAACTGAACAATTAGACCTTGCTTTCGGAGATAAGATTGTCTTGAACTCAGTTTCAATCGTCATTTGTGTATACATAGAGAATACCAAAAAAATTCGAACGATCGTGAAACCTCACCTTTGATCGATTTTTAAAGAAATTTTTTCTTTCGTAGTTCTAGACTTGAGAAAGGTCAGTGATTTATTTTAGATTTTTCGGGGCTCTAATTTGGAATTATGGATTTTTCGAAAATCGTCAAGCACGAGAATTATTTATTTTTGAAATTAAAATCAAAGTCTTGGCTTTTTTGATAAAATTCAGATTTCTATCTTCCGAAAAGGTCAACAATTATTTTCACTTCAACCCTCGCTCAGATACAGATAGATTCCACACAACAGTTTTTTTCATACATTTTGGATCCGAATGTTCAAAGATATAGCTTTCAGCAGTCATAATTTCATGATGAATTAAGGCTTACATTTTATCGCTAATGCCACTCTGTAAGCCATTTTTAACAGTTGGATGAATTTCAGGTCGGAAATGTTTCTATTCACATGCATTGGATTGATGCCATTATTTTTTTTGTTCGTGGACATCGGTTTATACTCACCGCTGGCAATGGACAACGAATCGCTTATAATCGTTTTAATGGCTTATGCCATTAATTTGATCATTTTGATTATCTGTGCTGTAACGGACTGTTTTTTTTCATCGACTCTATGTATTATGAGAAAGCGATTCAAAGAAATAAATTTGATTATTCGTCGCAATCGCAAGCAGGCAGCGTACTTGGAGGTCAATTTTGTGGACGTTGCCAGGTGATTAAACCTAACTGAAGCTTATTGCATCTTTAAACAGTGCTAACCAGTATAAGAAATAAGGAACTTGATTGCACATGTAACTGAGATTTTTTATCCATGGTTTAGGGTAAACACTGCAAATGATGTTTTGAGAGACCTCAAAATATTGAGAAAACTGTATTACGAGTTGTGGAGGATTGGAAACCGGGTAGGTGATATACATAAATTGAAACTAAGAACCTAGTGGCAAGAATGGCTTGAAATTATCGAATATTTCTTGAACTTAACGATGAGATGTATCATTTTAATGTTAGATATGAGACTTTTAAAGATGATAGGTTACAAGTGTGCGATGCGTAACAACGAAAACGTCGGAAATCGATTTCAGTCGTTCTTGTGCCTGGGTACTCTATTATAATTATTTATTTCGCCCTAAGTTTTGACAAGGCCTAATCAGCTCAAATAGAATGAGCGTTTTAATAAAAATCTCACTCCCCATCGTACAAGTTAAACAGAGCATATGGTCTGCATCTTCTTGTGGGAGCGACGACTTCATTGGCGCTGATAACAAGCAAGCTTTGGGAAATTCACACTATGGTCATATGTTCCGGCCGAAGTATCTTTTTCGTGATTGCCGGGAGCATTAGTTGGACATTGTTCTGCATTGTGAGGATGTTTCTTTTGGCTAAGGCCTGTGATGCAACAGTTACTGAGGCACACGTTACGTCTATTGTGCTTCAGAAGCTTTGGGTGACAGAAGACCATGACTCGGTGACGAAAGGGGAAGTGAGTCAAGTTCTTCGAAAATTCTCAAATGTTTCATTCCCACATGTTACGTAACTATGATCAAAGTGTTCCAGTTACGCAATCATATTTAAACGAATAAGGTTTTACACATGATTTTTCGTAGATTCGAGATTTCTTGACGCAGCTGCAATTGGAAGCGCAGAATTTCACAGCGTGTGGATTCTTTAACGTTGACTATACACTATTTTGCAGTGTAAGTATAAATCGCCGCATTTTTAAATCGGAGGTAACGTGATTGATTTTGGTTTATTTCTTTTCTTGACCAGATATTAGGTGCGGCGTGTACGTATCTAGTGATTTTGATACAAATGGGCGATTCAAATGCTTGTACGATAACAAGCTTTGCTAACAAGACTTCCCCGGCCGAGTCTGTCGATACATTCTAGTAATATGGGCTCAGCACTGGTCCGCCCTCGACAGCCGAGCATCGACGTCGCATTACTAATACGGCCTCGAATACGGCCCACCATTGGGCCAGCATATGTAGCCCAGTGATGTCACAAGTCCTTAGGACAATATTGCGCCGTGCATGATGATTTGCATGCATTTTTTTGATTCGTAGTAGCATTCTCGCACGTGAGCAAGTGGGAAAAGTTGATTTAAATATAATTATACAGAGTGTTTACGTTAACTCTGCAGATACTTCTATAGGGTGTGTATGGACTACCTAGGCAAGCATTTTGAGGTAAGACATCCATGGTCGGAACTCATCCCAACGGCTATGGAAGGCTTTGAAAGATTTGGTACCGCGCGCTTGTTCGTAGTGTAATGACTCAGATGTGATAACTTGTAATCTATTACTTTTTTATTTATTTCTACTTGAACTGAGCAGTCTCGACTGATGGTTTCTTGGATTAAATAAGATGAGATTTCTGACTCTCAGGGGGTTTGGAATACTCCTTGGGCCTACTCTATAATATTGTATTTTTAAATGATGGAGGTAGTTTCAAATCAGACACTTTAATGATAGTAACGCAAATGATACGTTTTATTTTTTATTCAAAATAGACACGTTATGTTTCTTTTGTATGCGTTTAACAAATATCCTTATCCTATTATGAAACCTTAATCCTAGTGTGTACAATAGTGTGGCTTTTGTTTGAATCCTACTCCTATTTTTATGAGGTATAATTCCTATGAAGCTACTTCTAAGGTTAAGACACCTTAACGATACCTAATACCGTGAAACTATGTTAAATATTACGGCAAAAGCACTTACAGTGCAAAAACCTTGCGCCAAGTACATTAAAACTATAAACAAAAATTTGTTAACAAAATATTCTAAAAAATAGCACTCGATCTACAAAACTATTGAAATCAATGGACGTTGCCAAGTACAATTACATTTTTTCACAATTGATTTCAGAATGTGACCTAGCATGAGTTGTTGGCGGGTATTCACGTTTCATTTCAATATACATAACATACGTAACACGTAATGACATGCGACATATGTACTCGTGAGAAAAGATTAATCAAAATTAAAATTGAGAAAAAAAAGAAAAGAAAAAAAATTTGGAGTACGTGGTACTTGGCGGGCTGGTGTTTGAATCATCATAAGAATATTAAAACACTTCAATTTATATTTTCTTTCAATTTTTACAAAAATGCCCGCCAAGTACCACTACCTCCAAATTTTTTTTCTTTTCTATTTTTTCTCAATTTTAATTCTGATTAATCTTTTCTCACGAGTACATATGTCGCATGTCATTACGTGTTACGTATGTTATGTATATTGAAATGAAACGTGAATACCCGCCAACAACTCATGCTAGGTCACATTCTGAAATCAATTGTGAAAAAATGTAATTGTACTTGGCAACGTCCATTGATTTCAATAGTTTTGTAGATCGAGTGCTATTTTTTAGAATATTTTGTTAACAAATTTTTGTTTATAGTTTTAATGTACTTGGCGCAAGGTTTTTGCACTGTAAGTGCTTTTGCCGTAATTTCACTACTTTTTGTACCGGTTTCTTTGATATTTATTTTCACTTGTGATGAATTTGATTATACATAAACATCTGTCCCCCATCCGCAAATATAACGAGTATGTTTATTACTTGAATGGTACTACTAAGTGTCTTCTATTATTATATGCACATATATATTTTATTTAATATTAGCTACTGCATCAATCAGAATTACTTTCACTGGTTTATGTTATTTTTCTCCATTGCGAATTTCTCAAAAAAATTAGCATCCCAAATGTATTGCGCAATTGGCTCCAATCGCAGCGTTTGACGCTAAAATAATGTTTGCAATACGCTGCGAATAATCTTATTGGTCAACTGTTGATTCTTAATATTTGTGGTATAATATGTACACTGACGCGTAATTCCTTAATTTGTCCTATAATTTAAAAAAAAAAAAAAGAATTCAAGCACTTTTAGAGTTGAAGATGTAATTTGGCTATGTAATTTTGATTATTTTAGTGATACAAGTTTGATAAGCATTGGAGCTTTGCACCGATGATGAAATTATAGACTGTCTTAGCTTATGATTTTGGCTTTTAAACATTTGCTGCGTAGCAAGGGTTGCCCAAAAAGCTTTAAACTGACCGATCAAAGTTAAAAGAATGTTAAAAGCAAATTTTAGAGAATACAATAGATAAAAAGTTTATAACAATTATTTGTAAATTTCTGTTGCTAAATATAGTCACAATCACATAGTAAAATTACATTCTTATTCATTTTGTTTTTAACATTTTTTACTCTTCAGTCCTTTATCTTCCTCATTTAATTATGTTAGTCTACGACATTTATAACACGCCAAATTGTTACATTTTCTCACATGACAGTCAATTATGCATAAATCTTCTAAATGAATATTTTCCTGCCAAATGGTATTTTTTAGCACATGATTTATTTCTATAAATCTAACTATTACGGTTGGGTTGTAGGTGTGTTCATTGAAGCCCACTCTACAACATTTATAACATGCGAAATTGTTATATTTTCTCACATAACAATCAATTATGTATAAATCAAATAAATAAATATTTTCGTATATTCTTATTTTTATATTGTCATATATTTTTTAATCAGCTTCGTAATAATTGCAAGAATTTGTAATGTGTATCCAAATTTTACAGATATAAAATATGCTACGAATGAATAAGTTCGATAATCACGATCGACGTGACATGTATATCTTTCATAACCTCAGCAACCTGATATCAACTTTTATAACCTAAAAATCTCGAAAGTTAGCCTGAGCGACGAAATGGATATTTTTCTGAGGGCATCGAGGCTAATATTAAATTGTCGATTCTTTACTCCGCACTTTCTACATATTTTCCATCAAGCGTAATAAGAAATCATTTGACAAGGTGTTCAGCTATTAGCTACTCGTAATATTCTTCTGATTTATCCAGATTTATCTCAGCTGTCATTTAACGATACGTTCAGCTATCTCCGTTGTTATGTGCACGCGCACGCGCAGTAGGACTATTTTTCCCTTACGCCATAAAATAAGTGCAAGACGTATTTACAGTCGAGAGCGACAACTCCCACTATATTTTTTTCCATGTAATTTGCATCTCTGCGATCGACTCGCTATGTTGTTTACTGCGTTTTGGTTCTATTTGGTGGTTGACGACGACGGAGGAGACGATTTTATATCATCGTAAGATTGACCCATCCGATTTTAGAAATTATTATATCTCAGCTGTCGACGTACTGATTGTCTTGACGTTGGTCTCAAATGGAAGCTCTTCCGACCCTTATTACAAAAATAAAACATCGATCTGCGGTATATCACCAATTCGGTGTAATATACAAAAATATTGTTCCCCCACTCCGCCCAAAGTTGCCTCTCCGGTAAAAAAACTTTTTTTTAATGTACTTGGCGCGAGACTCTACCGAGTCTCTTGATCTCGTAATAAATGGAAAAGACGTCAATAAAAAATGCAAAAGAGTTGAATCTGAGATTGAGAGAGACTACGAATTTTATGTTTAAATGGACTTGAATAATTCTTTACCGGTAACAGGTAATTAGAATCGATTAATGCTTGTTGAACAACAGAAACAAAGACAGGCAGGGGTCGAAGCACATCCGCCAGCTCAGTCGCGTTTGTTCGAAAGCGATTAAAGAAAATAAACACATATATTGAAATGTACCAGACAAGCAGGAAACCGAAGTAACCCGTTAGCTTCTCATTCAGATCTATGTGCCAGCAAGTAGTCTCCGAATTGATCGGATTTTTCCGGATATAATATTATTATTCTTGATTTATTTTGTTAGTGAGAAAGATTTTAAGAGGAACCCGTCCTGGTGGTTAGCCGTAAGGTTGTCTCCTCACACCGTAGGATGGCGCGCGAGCTCAGCGAGGTACCCACCCGCGCGCACGGATGGTGTGCGTGGCTGGGCCCTTTAAATTGACAATACTTTGACGAATGTCTACTTCGCCGCGTTACAAACTTTCGACCCAACGTTTTATTCAACCTCAGACAATAGTATAAAGTTCTTGTGTGAAATCAACAAAACGATAAACTTTGAGAAAAATGATAAACAATGAGAAAAGTAAAAAACAATTTTGTTGTAGTTCGGAATAGAATTTCACGTCTTAAAACGAATCTTTCATTGAAAAAGACCAAGAGACCTTTTTTGTAGAGCGTTCAATTTTGAACAAAAGTAGCTATGTAGAATCTTTCTAAGTAGACTAGTTCTTGAGATGTAAAATCGAAAAGCGTCACCGGAACATTTCCCATGGATTTTAAATGGAAAATACAAATAGGGATGAACGACATCTAAATAATAATATTAAGGGCTCATATTTCAAATTCCGGAAATAATAGTATCGTGTAATCAGCATCTGGAGTGTACCTATGTCTATTTTCGAATGAGTTCCGGTTAAGAGTGCTATCTCGCCTTCCTTCGATGAGCTGAGGGAGTACCCTGACCCAACTTTTGAAGAAACGGGAGAGAGGTGTCTTGGTGCCTCTAACGGCCTTTTCCTTGAAGTGAATCCTGACGTGTGAAGTCAGGCTGGGTGTCCGATCTGTTTGACCGTGCACCCAGAACTTAGTTGTTTACATTAATAAATTAGAATTGTTATACTTTATCTTCATCTTTCTTTTATCTTAGCGCGCAGTCTAGCTCTTCTAAGTCTATGAAACTATAGATAATGGTTTGCAACACTTTCGTTATTCTTGACCTACCCCGACGACGAAGCATCAAGCAAAACCACATCTAACGGTCAGAGCACCGAATTTCTAAAGTCGTTCGGAGGATTAGCAAGAATTACCGAGGCAAGAGCTATATAAGAGACGCAACCAAAGCGGAAATCAGCAGTTAGACAAGCAAAGCGCTTTGAGCTGTCTCACACAAAGTTAACCAGAGCAGTACAGTGCAGAGCGCCTGGCTGTCTCGAACCTATTATAACCTGACTTCTTCATCAGCAAAGCGCTATTTTGGCGTCAAGTCAAACAATCAGTTATATGAAAATCAATTCAATTCTTCATTGCAAAGCGCAATTTAGTTGTCGAGTTAACATTCTTCTGCAAGTCTTGCAAAGCGCATTCTCTCAGAATCCAAACCATAAAAGAGCTTCACTCTGAAAACGACAAAAAACCAAACTCACGTCACTCATTTCACGTCGAAGCTAATTTATTTAATTGAACAAATACATCGAGTTTTAGAAAATCATACCATAGAGGCAATTATATTAGCTAAATATCCCATTAGAATAAAAAACATCGCACTAACTCGATAGTACCAGATTGGTTTACCAACCCGGTAACTTATCGAAAAGTTACAGGTTATTATTGATATCACTAATATAGAAACAGTATATAATGAAAATATCGTTCGAGATGACGAAAAAACAAATCTGTGAAAGTTTGAGCTCTTAATATTAATATTAAAAGGTGCCTATTTGCGATTTTCCATTTCCTATTTGAATAACACGAAAACAAATTTTTTTTTTAATTTGGAAATTTATTACTCAACAACGGATTGGCGTATCGTGAAGAACAATACGTTTTGTTGTAGCAAATTGAACGATCTACAAAAAAGGTCTCTAGCGATTTTTTTGTAAATTTACTGGTTCGAAAGTTCTTTAAGGTTCAAAAATAATTATGGCAAATTTCAAAATTTCTTTCGTTTCCACTATGAAATAACGGTTGAAAAATGAAAAATACATTATATTTCATGAATTTCATCTCATTTTCTTTACTCAAACTTCGAAATTTTCCCGAAATTTCTGATTACTCAACAAAACGTAAGTTTGTATCGTAAACTATTGTACAAGATCTATATTTTTATCAATTTTTAACAATCATACTATCACGAATAAAATGTTTTTGTAACATATACTAAGTATATGTATAGTGAGTATATGTAGCAAAAACATTTTATTTGTGATAGTATGATCGTTAAAAATTGACAAAAATATAGATTTTGTACAATAGTTTACGATACAAACTTACGTTTTGTTAAGTAATTAGAAATTTCGGAAGAGTTTCGGAATTCGAGTAAAGAAGATGAAATGAACGTTATGAAATATAATGTTTTTTTCATTTCTTAACCATTATTTCATAGTGGAAACGAAAAAAATCTTGAAATTTGCCCTAATTATTTTTTAGCCTTGAAGAACTTTCGAACCACTAAATTTACAAAAAAATCGCTAGAGACCTTTTTTGTAGATCGTTCAATTTTCTACAAAAATATGTATTGTTATTTACGATACGCCAAACCGTTGTTGAGTAATAGAATTCCAAATTAAGAAAAAAGTTTGTCCCCGTGTTATTCAACTGGGAAATGGAAAATCGCAAATAGGCACTTCTTAATATTAATATTAAGAGTTCAAACTTTCACAGATTTTTTTCTCGACATCCTGAACGATATTTTTTTTATAGCTGACGGAAAAAAATAGTCGTTTTATTTGGCCCACCCTAATGTAGAGAGTTTATACACTAACACATACAGGCTCGATAGATTTGTATATACTTGTATGTAGTGTGTGAAGGCATGGCATGATATAAGGTCTGGTATTATGAAAAATATAGGTCAGTTCTGTGCTAGGATTACCGCGGTAGTATACGTAAGATATACTAAGTGCGATAATCTCACTTACACCATCGTATACGAAACCAAACTGCCGGTAGATAGACAGCTAAATTTGAAAGACTGAAAAACTCGGCGCGTACGCAACTGAGTTAAGATTTCGGGTTAAGAGCCGAGCCGAAGGTCAGTACGCTGTAGAGCTCCGTAATAGAAAGACGTAAGTGAGATCTGGGTAGCACGTTGTGTGCGTGTGTATGCGAGCTATAGTGTGTGCTAATGGATGGCTATCAACTCGTCGAATAGTTTATTGAATTATTGGGGAAAACCCTTTGGTTTTTTTTTAATAGCATCAGCGGAAATAATTCTTGATTGTACTGAATCGAATTATTAGGATAGTTTTTTACACATTTGGATTGACAGGTGAAACCGTGCAGAATTTGTAAAGGAAAACGTGCGAACTGGCCTTCCCTGGGGCCTCACAGGTGTGAGGCTGGCCAGGATGGTTGACACGTTGGGAAACCACCGTGGATATTACAGTTCGCAGGTTTAGGGTCGGTAACGTGTGAGCTGGCCTACCCTGGGGCCTCACGGATGTGAGGTTGGCCAGCATGGTTTACACGCTGAGAAATCAGTGTGGGTATTACAACCCGCGGGATTACATGATCGAGACAGGCTGTGACCGAACTAAAGTCGTATATTCACACCTGTATATATGTATGTGTCTGTTACGGTTCGCCTGCGTAAGACTGTACACTCTCTAGAGCATGATTGGTTGTTGTCTGAGCCAATATTTAAGCGTGAGAACTACCTGTTTAAGGATTGTGCAAGCCAATGAATAAATACCCATTTGTTACCTCATATTTGATATGTGTTGATAACGTTGATCTATTGACCCCCGCAAATTATCGACCTGAGTCTATTGGAAGGGCGACGGTCATGGCCTAGCTGAACGAATGAGCTTAGGTACGTTAGGAGCCTGAGCGCGAGGCCGGTCGCTAGCATGACCATTTATTATGCTCGGTGGTCATTCCTCTTAGAGAGATAGCCAAGCTGCTATCCTCCAGTGATTAAAAGCCGTTAATGATATTATATAATATACCTCATTCCTAAACCCAGAAAATCAAATTATCGAGCTATGATTATCCTGTTGCCTTTTAAAAATTTTGTTTAGGATCAATACAGACAGAATTTCTAAGTTCTTGCAAAGTTGGGGTTTCTTCCAGGACTGCTTCTTCGGGTTCAGAAAATATAAATTAGCACAAGAGTACGTAATGGTATTTAGAACCAGTATTGAGGTAGAAAAAAAAAATAAATAAATGATAAATAAATAAATAAATAACCAAGGCACAGGTGTCCATTTTTTAGACCTAGAGGGTGCTTATGATAATGTCAACCTTGAGAAACTCATTGGGCTCCTTAGATATAGGCATCCACCTGAAATTTGTAAATTTTATTCAAGAGACTACCAAGACCTTCGCTACCAAGACCTAAAAATACTCGTTTTCCTCACTTTTGCACTATTTTTTGAACTATTGCAGTCAAAACAGTGCTCAACACCCCAATAAGAACCAGCTCGTATATTATGCGTATTATACACGTTTTGTTCGTTGATATTTGGTATCCATACATCATCAATACTATTATGAAACGTATACCGTGTGTTTGTGAATAGGCGCGACAGTATGTCCAGTAGCGGATGTACAGTCGCCCATCGCGTGGGTATTCACGTTATGCGAATTTATTGGTATGGTATAGTAGATTCTGTCTAAAAATCTACGTGATCATATGCTGTGGAGGTTAATACATCAGTACGCCGTTTGATGGCGCGCTTGGCCATGCTCTTGGCTATAGTATGACAAACGTTGAATATTGTTATTCAAAACAATTATCAAACTTACGAAATGTTCTTCATGCTCCGCATACTCGGTAGACAGTGGATCCTATTTTTCATGAGTACGAGTGTATCCGCAAAAGTAAAGAGTACATCTACTTCATTTAGATGTAATTTCTTGTGTGACACTTGATGCAAAAGTACGACCAAGCGCGCCATTGAAGTATTGGACTCCGCAGCTAATGACCACGTGGATTGAACTTGGACTGCGATCTACTATACCATACCGATAAATTCGCATAACGTGAATACCCACGCGATGGGCGACTGTACATCCGCTACTGGACATACTGTCGCGCCTATTCACAAACACACGGTATAATACACGTTTATCAGTAATCCGATATTATTTGTTTGATGATAACGTTTTTTAAACGAAGAAATAACTTCGTGTACCTTTAATATACACTTACGATTCGGACAACGAATACGTTAAAAATCTACGTAAATTATACGTTCATTAGACTGGACAAGGTCACGTATATTAAATTTGGCGTTTGAAACGCTTTAATATACGTGTACTGCTGCACATATAATATACGTATTACGTACGTTTCCTCAAAACCTGTCATATAAACGTTAGTTATACGTTAATCAGACTGGACAAGAACACGTGTATTTAATGCACGAACGAAATGCTCTAACGTACGTATACTGCTACATACATGATATACGTATTACATACGTTTTCTCGAAACTTATCGTACAAACGTGATTTATACGTTAATCAGACTGGACAAGGATACGTGTATTCATTGCGCTTACGCAACGTTCTACGTACGTATATTGCTGTACATATAATATACGTATTGCGTACGTTTTCTAGAAACATCTTTGAAAACAGAACAATAAACGTATACCTCGCCGATTTTGAGTTACATAATCATAACATTCAATTCCACTCAATTATCATACGTTCGGAATACGTTGTTTGATTAGGTCTAATCTGAATCTCATTAATACATATGCGTAATACAATAATGAACGAGCAATAATATGATATTCTGTATAGACGGATGTGTATACTACGTAGGTATTTAAATATACGTAGGTTTGAAGCACGTTTGTAAGTCGCAAAATACACACGTATAATTCTAATGCGTAAATTACGCGCAATCAACCTTTATCAAAGTTGTTTATAATATAAGTCTTTAAAATATTTAAAATACACTTATTACACGTTTGGAAAACGTTTTAGCGCGCTTCGTGCGGCTGCCACGAGGCGGCGATCTTCTCTACATGAATACATGAATAAACAATAATCCGTAAAAAAAAAAATTTTTCCTGTATAAAAACCTGTATAATTTTCAAATTGAAACCCTGAGATTTTTCCACTCCTGGAATCCATTCTTCAAAAGGTTTAAAAGAGATCCCCGCTTATAAAATTTGTAAATCTTAATTTTCACTTTTTTATTAACAATTTAAGGGATGAAAATGTTATAAAACCAAATAGAGCTATCAAAAATATTTTTATTTCAAATGTTTCGATTGCTTTAGTTTATAATCATTGAAAACTGTATAAAAATATATTTAAAAATTTTTTACTCTAATTGTTTAATAAAATGTTATAAACAAATTGTAAAAACAAATTTATTGCTTAAAAACGCATTTTTTAATTAACAATTTTTTTTTTTGTTGCTAAAAATTAATATTAAGGAACCGTTGTTTTTTTTTAATCAATAATTCTAGTGCCCTTTCAAATTCCGACAAAACAAAAACTTTTGTTTATTTTTTATTTGTTTACTTATCAAACAATTTGTCATAAACAAATGAATATCCATACTACGAAAAAAAATCAAAATAAAAACTATCATGTATGACTTTTTGAAGAAAATATTTTCTTCTATTTTTTATATAATTTCAAATATTCTCATGTATTTAAGTTTGCCATTTTATTTTTTGTTATTTATCATTGCAGTGCAAATAACTTGTAAGCTATTAGCAATACGACAAAGACACTTCAAGTCTTTCTTATGCTCCATTAAATAATTAACAAATTGAGCTTTTAACAAAAGCTCTAACTCAGTTATTTATTGAATTATTAGCAGGAAATCTCCTGCTCTGTAAGGATCTTTTTTTAAATTTGCGATAACTGCAATAGTTTTCGAGATATTCACGAAAATAGAATTCCTTTTTTTTTTTACTGAATTGTTTATAACTTTTGCAATTTTTTGGAGCGCCACTTGCATTTTTTGAAAAAGTTTCTAGATGCCAATCCGAATCGAATGACACCTCAACTATAATTTTCGGAGAAAGCGAGTCGGAATTCGTAAAATAGGTGCCTGTTGACTATACTATTGCCCGGGTTGCATTTATCGTACCCGGCTATCCCTACCACTACAGTGCCCAGCCATCCCCACCACTCTGCTTTTATGCCAGCGCTGTAGCGGTGGGGATTGCCAGATAGGGCCCCCGCAAGCTGAAAACTTAAGTAGTGAACACAAGTAGAATAACGAATTTGTGTCTATAACAGCGAGAAATAACAAACTTCACGCGTCGTTGGTTTACATTGCGTTTTGGAGCAATTTATAATCATATTTATTGAATAAATGATTAATACAATTCAAGTGAGCCATTCAGAAAACATTTAGAATATTAGGTAATTATTTTTTGAACTGTAACATTAATATTTTTCATAATATTGTATTATATTGTAAATTTGTATTTGTTCAATAAATGTAATTATAAATTGCTTTGTTATTTCTGAACAGGTTAGGAACGACACTGTTATAGACACAAGTTCCTTATTCGACTTGTGTCCACTACTTAATAAGCATATACTACGATTACTGAAAACGTAAGCTCAAATAAATTAATGAACCATTTGTATAGAAAAATAACAATTCAGTCTCACGTGAACGTCATACCTAGTGAATGAGTTTGTAGTGATGAGATAAATTATCGAAATTTTCGTTCGATTAATGGTAGAATTTTCAAAATTTCCAAATTACAAGCTATAGTCAAATAAAAATATTAGTTGTGTGTTCATATTTGTGTTAATATGATGATGTATTATCACTTATCTGAAAACTCACAATCATGCAATGATTGCGTTATGGTTACTTGCTCTGAAATGTTTTGAAAACAGTCCCATTGACCAGACAAATCTTCGTTCCGATTGTCCGGACTATATTATTATGTATTATTGATATAAATACCTACATATGATAAAAATGATATGATAAAAATACCTACATGGTATGTATGTAGGTATTTTTTTTTAATTTATGAAAATTTATAATGTCTGTCCGTTTGTTTTGGTCTTCTGTGACGTTTTTCGCCACTTTCATACTAAGTAGAAACTCACAGTTTGAATAATACTAGTGCATTAAAACTGATTGATAATTATCTATCTAACTGTCCGTCTATACCCGAGATATCTATCTTTTCCTTCTGATAAGTAGGTACGTAAAAGTGGCGAACTGTAAGAAGAGTCACATCGCTTCGAACGAATAAGTCCGATGTATTAATCACTATTGCTATAGTCAGATGGACATGCGGATAAATCGATGGTCCGAGGTATAAAATATGATATTCTTGCGTAAGACGATGAATTTATCTTCATTATTAGTTTATCATTTTGTGGTGGTGTGTGAAAGCAAGGAGTTCATTTGTGAAGTAAATCTCCAGTTAAATACTTTTAACCGCTGATAAGGGGGGAAAATAAACGGCAGAAAAATGGTCGGCCGTGAGTGCGAGCGAGAGAGCATTATCTGCCCAAGCGAGTGTGAGAGAGCACGTTAGTTGGGGTAGTGTCTCTCGTGACGCGTATTACTATATGGCTCGGTCGGTAATGTTGGTCATTTTTTAATATTTGTATATTATTGTTTTGTTTACTATATAATATATAGGTATGTATATGAGACAAACCACAAATAGCGTCATGGGTTTTGAGCCTCAAAATTTCGATTTCAAATTTTCGTTTATATTTACTTGAACACATCAAAATGAATAAACTGTGAAAGTTTGAGATTTTTTGCTACGTAAGTAACAGAGAAACACCTATTTTTGTGTTTTTCTTATTTATTTTGTTTTTAAGGCTTTCCTCTGACTTAAAAAAGTATATGGTACGTCGATATCACTATTTTCATCGGAAATTTCCTGAATTTTTCAAAAAAAATATTTTCAAAATTTTAAATTTGAATTTTCACTATGAAAAATGAGTTTAAAAGTCAAAAATCGAAAAATGACACCGTTCCCCGAATTTTTTTTGATTTTTGATTTTTTTTTGAAAAGCTGAGACAATTTTACATGAAATCCATGCTTAAAAAAAAACCGGGCACTGTACCGGTCGTGAGAGTAGACAACTAAAAAACTCGACAAAAGCAAAAGCGTTCGCGTAAAGTTTCAATAAAGCGATTGTTTTACATTTTTGTTTTTTAATCGTCGAACTCACAGTGCCCGGGTTTTTTTCATGCATGGATTTCATGTAAAATTGTCTCAGCTTTTCAACAAAAAAAAATCAAAAATCAAAAAAAATTTGGGGAACAGTGTCATTTTTCGATTTTTGACCTTTAAACTCATTTTTCATAGTGAAAATTCAAATTTGAAATTTTGAAAATATTTTTTTGAAAAATTCAGGAAATTTCCGATGAAAATAGTGATATCGACGTACCATATACTTTCTTAAGTCAGAGGAAAGCCTTAAAAACAAAATAAATGAGAAAAACACAAAAATAGGTGTTTCTCTGTTACTTACGTAGCAAAAAATTTCAAACTTTCACAGTTCATTCATTTTGATATGTTCAACAAAATATAATCGAAAATTTGAAATTGAAATTTTGAGGCCCAAAACCCATGACGCTATTTGTGGTTTGTCTCATATACAGAGCAGCAGTGGAAGCATTATAGTCGCGTGATAAAAAAAATTGAACTTATTGTTAATTTTATCAATTTTATTGAACGTTGCAAAAATTTTATGAAAATATACATATGTATAGGCAGAAATATATCTCAACACTAATAGATTTTTATTTTATTTTATTTTTTAAATACTAATAGAATAAAGGAGAACAAAATTTATTTATTTTTGATTTTTTCATTGTGCACTCCATATACCACATTATTACAATTATATTTCGTCGTCTCGTCCTCTAGATCAAATGGTAGTGGCGTTGTTACTCATTGGTCCTGCCACACAATATTTGAAGAACGGCAGCTTCGATCACGGAGACAAGCTTACTCGTTAGACAGGCCTGGACAAAGCAGGCATACGTCGAGGGACCGAAGTCCCACATTATCGAGCACCTCTCAAGGAACCTACTCAAAATCAGGCGAGCAAAGCAGCCTCGACTCGGATGGTAGTGAGGCTAGAGGAACAAGAAGGCCACTACACAAATACCAGACCAGTTAGACAACGTAACTCCGGAGCTACCAGATCTGAACTTCGCTATTGTAACTCTACTCGGGGAGGTATCTTGTAAGGACGGACCAGTAGGCCTAAAAATTCACGAGGCGTTAGCAGAGAGGTGGAAAAAGACATTAGCCATAGGTCTCGGCAAGGAAAATAGATTAGAGCTCATCAAAAAATACTCTGCTCCGGAGAACTGCCCCCTTATTAAAGCCCGTCTCTCAATCCAGAGGTAAAGTCAGCACTGAAGGTCTGGCCTTAACAAAACTGTTCGGGAAAAACGAAGAGTCTACATCGCAGGTCGACGAACTCTCAACCACACTTATCTCGGCTTTGGGCGACGCATCAAAAATATTGACGGGTTTACATTACTATGTTTCGTTATCAAGACGTGCTTAGCTTTGAACCCGATAGTCAAGAAGACAGCAGAAAGTAGCGTCGTCGATACTCTTTTGTTTGGCACGGATTTTGCGGACAAACTAAAGGCAGCGCGAAACGTCGAAAATTCGTTAAAACTACTAGCAAAAGGAAAAAAAGGAATACGTCCCAAAGAAATACGGGAGTACGACACGATCAAACTACCCGAATCCTTTAAACTCGAGTGCCTCCTCCAGGAAAATAACAAACAACCAGAACGCACACAACCAACAACTCGTTACCAGTCGCAGAATAGGAGTGCATACCAGGGGAGGCAGAAGCAGCGCTACAACAACCACATCCATCAAGCACCACGTTAAACGTAAGTATAGCTGGGAGGTTATGTAATTTTATTAAGATTTGGGAAAAAATTACTCGCGACTCATTTGTGCTGTCGGCGGTTAAAGGTTATAGGATTCCTTTCACTTATAAACCTTTGGAATATGCACCACCAAGAAATCCTGTTTTTTCAGTAGACGAGACAAAAATAGTTGAAAGCCTGATAAAAGATTTATATGACAAGGGAGTAGTGGAGAGAGTTAGTCTATGTAAAAATCAATTTCTTTCGTCATATTTCTTAGTCTTAAAGATTCATACTGAATTTAAAAAAATTAAATGAGTTTATATCACCTACGCATTTTAAAGTGGAAGATCTGAAAACGGCATTACGACTTGTCACTCAAAATTGCTTTATGGCAACAATTAACCTAAAAGACTCATATTTCCTAATACCAATCGCCCGTTCATTCAAAGAATATCCGCGTTTCTCCTTGGGCTGGATTTTCACGGAAGCAAATTACTGCGACAGCAAAATACTGCCGCAGCGCTACGCTGCCGCAGCGAAAAACTGCCCGTGAAAATGCGCCCGCAGCGGCAGCAATACGCTGCACGTCAAGCGTGCGCAAGCGCGCGTAATTGATCATGAGTTGATCACCGATTCAACTTACGCGCGCTTGACGTGCAGTGTTTTGCTGCCGCTGCGGGTGCATTTTCACGGGCAATTTTTCGCTGCCGCAGCATAGCGCTGCGGCAGTATTTTGCTGTCGCAGTAATTTGCTTCCGTGAAAATCCAGCCTTGCAAGGAATTATATACGAATTCAATTGCCTTCCGTTCGGACTCTGCACTGCTCCTTTCATCTTGACCAAAATTCTAAAAACGGTAGCCCACCTGTTAAGATCCGAAGGATTGGTGTCCGTTATTTATTTAGACGACATCCTTATGTTGGGCCAGACTAGAAAAAATTGTGAGAATAACTTAAATCGCACGCGAAATCTATTAGAATCACTGGGGTTTGTTTTAAACTTAGAAAAATGCCAGCTAAAGCCCACAAGGCGAATTAAGTTTTTGGATTTCATAATAGACTCGAAAGAGTTTAGTGTAAAATTGCCGGATCAGAAAAGACAGAAAATAAAGGAATTGGTAACTGATTTTTTAAAGAAAAAATCCTGTAGAATTAGGGACCTAGCAAAATTTATTGATGTTTTAGTCGCAGCTTGTCCGGCAGTAGAATATGGTACGCTATATACGAGAGGACTGGAAAGACTGAAATTCCTAGCTTTTAATGATTCAAATGGAAATTACAGCAGAAAAATTAAAATCCCAGAAAGAATATCACCAGATCTTGACTGGTGGGCTAAAACTACCCAGATAACAACCGCGTTCGAAGTTTGCGGCAAAATCACAGCAGAGTGTGAATCATGTTGCTGGTAATATTGCAACAAGGTGTGTCCGCAATTGATTCAATAAACTTAGCAGACTTTTCCGGCATATATTTTTAGCAAAACATTAGCAAAATGCAAGCAAGTCTTGTTGTGATTTTGTACTGACAGCGATCATTGCTGGCTGTTTGCTGCAACATCAAATGCATATAAAGTAGTCTTAGCAAATATTAGGCAAAAAGACAGCAATAGTTGCAGTAAGCGAAGCAGACTTTTTGCACAGGCACGCTTTGTTATCTCGGTGTTCTTGTATATAGAAGACCTATTAGGAGGGACGTGTATAAAATAGAATTTTTTTCAGACTCCTCTTTATCTGGATGGGGTGCATATTGCAATGGGGAGAGCACAAGTGGTTGGTGGAAGCTCTCTGAACAGGCGCTCCATATAAACGTCTTGGGATTAGGAGCGACACTATACGGCCTCATGTGTTTCGCAAAAGACTTACGCTCCTGCAAGATCCTTCTGCGCATAGATAACACCACCACTATAGCTTGTATCAATAAGATGGGCAGTATACAATTCCAGAATCTTCATAAAGAGGCCAGAAGTATCTGGCAGTGGTGGGAGTCACGAAATCTGTGGGTTTTCGCCTCATACATAAGATCCACAGATAATGTAGAAGCGGATGAGGAATCGCGAATGCTTCCAACTGAAACAGAATGGGAATTAGCAGAATGGGCTTTCAGGGAAATTTGTGATACCTTTGGAAAATTTGATATTGATTTGTTTGCTACTAACATCAATCATAAATGCCTCAGATTTGTCTCATGGAAAAAAAGACCCGGAGTCCTATTCTGTTGACGCCTTTACCTTATAGTGGTTAGACTACTATTTTTACGCTTTTCCCCTGTTCTCTCTGATTCTGCGTACACTCTGAAAAATTAGAGACGACAGGGCAGAGGGAGTTCTGATAGTTCCTCTTTGGCCAGTACAGTGTTGGTTTCCTCTGTTCAAAGAAATGTGGGTTGGAAAACCGATTCTTTTTCACCCACAGATTAATTTACTAGTTTCACCTTCCAGGAAGATACACCCCTTGACAAGGAACCTTACCCTGGTCGCAGCGAAATTATCAGGCAGGTATACTTACTAAGGGGAACTTGCGAGGCATCAGTACCAGTTCTGCTTTCATCAATATCTGAGAGTACAGTAAAACAATATGATGAACTTTGGAAAGAATGGTGGATATGGTGCCAAGAAAGTAGGGCACCTATCTTCAAAACCTCGGTCACCCAGATTCTTCAATTCTTAATAAAGATCTATCATAAAGCGAGTTCTTATACAACTGTTAATACGTATCGTTCTGTGCTCTCGTTGATAATTGGCAAGGGATTAGGCAAAGACCCTATCATAAAAAGGTTTTTTAAAGGAGTAAGCATAAAGAAACCAGAAACACCTAAATACTCATATATATGAGACACCAAAATAGTCCTAAACTTTCTAGCAGATTTGCATGGAAATGAAAGTCTATCCCTAGAAATGATAACAAAGAAATTTGTTACCATACTGGCACTGATTACAGCACAAAGTGTACAAACCCTATCAAAAATATGCATTGATAATATTACCCTAATGAACGATACCTTATATATAACTATTCCGGAGCGTATAAAAACTACTAGAGCTAATCGACCTCAACCACTTCTACAGATACCTTACTTCCATGAACGGCCAGTCTTGTGCGCGGCCTCAGTGTTAAAAGTTTATCTAGACGAAATAAAAGACTTACGTACGTAAAATGAGACTTACCTGTTCCTCACATTTAAAAAGCCACACCATGTAGCTACTACGCAGACATTAAGTCGGTGGATTAAAGAAATGTTTAAAAAAGGTGGGGCCGAAACCAAGTTTTCTTCGGCACACACCACCGGACATGCCGCGACGTCGGCAGCTCTGAAAAAGGGAATAAATGTCGAAACCATAAGACAAGCGGCAGGGTGGACTACAGAGTCCCAAGTATTCGCTCGTTTTTATAACCGCCCAATTAAAGAATCACAGAGCTTTGCAGCGGCTATTATGCATACAGCAACCTAAGTAAAAAGTACAAATAAATTTAAGTAGATATATAAGTAACAAAAAACAAGTGATATAGCTATAAATATCTCTAGCTTATAACAAAGAAAATCTAAAAAAAAAGTCATGTTATGGACTAGTCAAGTACAAGAGTAAAGCTCATACAAAATATTATATTCTTGATATGGCGACGTGCCGCGAGAGCATAGGGGAAGTGATCATATAGAGAGTAGAGGGCGCTAGAAGCGTCCTTACTTTAAATATTCTGTGACAGGCCCAATCAGTAACAACGTTACTACCATTTGATCTTTTCGGACAAGACGACTCACATAATTGGGATTGAACTTCACTTAGGTAAGTTCGTTCAATCATACAATAAGAATGAACTTGACAAATGCATTTAGGATTAATCCTTCGTCTTTTACTGCAACCTCCAAGAAGAGTAAAATAAAAATCGATCAAATTTTGTGGTAATGATGCTTTTTGTAAAATGTCTTCTTCTTTCAATTGTTCCAATGATTCATCATGGATAGCGATCAAATTTTGCGGGGCTAATATTTTTTTATTTCGCGTGGTGAAAAACTTGATTTGATTTTTGAATGCTTTACTTATTTTTGCTTCCAAATGCTGCAGTTGAAAAATGACGTCTATCTTCTCAGATTGTTCGTTAGCGGTTCTTTGTAGGATCTCGATGTACTGTCTATTCAAATAAGTTAAAAAATAACAACGCCCTTTCTCGACCACGTTTTCTTGAATCAAAGTACTTATTTCTTCAAATGCAGTTTGATGGTACTGTCGATGGTCATGCCAAGAATTTTTTATAACTTCCTTACTCAATGATTTTATTTCTCTATTGAAGATGAGTTGACACGTTTGATGATTATACATTTTCGAACTACGAGGTTTCGCCAATTTTTGCAATAGATCTTGAAATTTTTCTTGATCTTGGAGTATAGGTGTTATATACGATTCAAACTGTTCTTTGTGTTTTTCGTGGAGTGTCAGAAATTGTGAACGATATTTGTTTTTCTTCTTGTTACAAAATAAACATTTTTTTTCATCGTCATCAATGCTCGCAATATTTTCAGTACGAATATCATTTTCTGAAGTTATATCGTCTATACTCGTTTGAGAAGTTGATGGTCGTGGTTCGAGTGACTCAGATATTATACCTGGCTCAATGATAGATTCAGCGCTTGAATCGTGCGACTGTGAAACAGACGATTGTGCTTCACCTGGCTGTGTAGTACCTTCAGATATCGAAGGGACGGCTGTGGATGGATGATCTATACGCTAAGTCAGTAACTTTGGCGGGTATCGCTTGCGCCATCTACCGGATCTTTTTTCAAATGATAGGCTGACACAAACTGCTAAGCATATGGTTTTACGTGTAATTAGTATAGGTATCAAAGTCAATTTTACAACATATGTGATTTGGAAAGCTTCAAATTATGGTTATCATAATAAAAAGCGGGTCTCAAGAAGTGAAAACCAATAATTTTAGAAACAAAAGTCTATCAAAGGGTAAAAAATTACTGGAAAGTTGTCACGTGTGCAATGTGCACGAAGATATTTACGATGAAAATATAAGAAAAATAGTTGGGTTTATTTTAAGAGAAACCCCAGGTGCAACTAGCACACGAAAAAAAGAAAATATCTACAGAGTCGTGGTGGAAGTAAACTTTTAATTGTCATTCGTTCGCTATTCGTACAACTCACAACACAACAT
Organism: Macrophya annulata; assembly: GCA_963924015.1. NCBI lineage: Eukaryota > Metazoa > Arthropoda > Insecta > Hymenoptera > Tenthredinidae > Macrophya > Macrophya annulata. The sequence goes on from OZ001261.1 coordinate 11,964,071, forward strand.
ACACGACCCCCGGATCTCTTTTTGTTAACAATTGGAGGCGAGTTTTGAACATTACTACCCATACTGTCACCAGCCATTTCGCTGCGTTCGGTCAGTTAAATGTTGCAAAAATTAGCCATTCGTGGCGCTGTCGCAGTTACTGACTTAGCATATTGTTGTATCTGTAACGTTGCTTTCAAGGATAGTTTCTTCTGCAGTCGTAGATTGAGTTTGAAAAAATTTGTTTTTTACTGCTGTAAATAGTTTATAACATTCTCTGTGGTAACCACTGTCAAACACTCCGACCGGTAGAACAATATCTTTATATTTGAGGTTATGTTCTTTACGAATTTTCAAATTTTTTTTACATTGATTCAATGAGTTTTCAGAAAAAAAAGTATTTTTTCACTTGTGTTATTACAGAAAACACATTTTAAGCCATCTGCCATGATGGCTGTTGGAAATTGCAGATGTTTTTAATTTGATTTCACACGTGTAAGATACGATATAGAAACCTCGACGACGGGACGCATACTACTAGCCGCTGCTCGAAGACCGCTGCGAGGAGACGATAGATCGCGTTACGAGAGACACTACCCCAACTAACGCGCTCTCTCACACTCGCTAGGGCAGATAATGCTCTCTCGCTCGCACTCACGGTCGACCATTTTTTGTGTCTGCCGGTCATTTCCTTCCCTTCAAATTGTCTGCCGTCCAGCATAATTTCATGGAATAGTCATCTAACAACATATATAAAATCCAGCCGTTTTCCTATAACGCAAGTTGCATCATTTTTTTCGTACCTTTGATACCTGTTATCAGCCAAAGCCCCCCTGATAGAGTTTAGCTCTTGCCGACATGTTGTTGCCGACTATGGTATAGACCAACAGTGAAAATTTCATCCATTACAAAATGATGTGCGTCTGCCGTTCACGGGCTCTTGGACTATTACTTTGTGTAATTGATACTTGTTTTATTTTGAAATAAACAAAAACATCACTTGAAAAACATTTGTTGTGTATTGTGAAACCAAGAATTTTTATTAAAATTTGCAGTAACAACAATGTGATTATGAATTATTACTGTATTGTTGATCTGTGCTCACCAGATCAAATTCTTGACACAACTGCGGATTCGAGCAGCAAGAGTAAAATATCGTTTAGAATCTTTTCAAATAAACAAATGCACTTTCGTGGCAGTAAAAATATTAAACAAAGATCGATTATGAATTTTGTCAATCGGAGAATCATTCTTCTACGATTAGGGGGATTTCGGACTCAACCGCCGATTCGAGCAGCAAGACTAAAGCAAGAGTAAAGCGTCGTTTAGAATCTTTTTAAATAAATAAATTCACTTGTGTGGCAGTAAGACTATTAAATAGAGATCCATTATGAATTTTGTCAATCATAGAAACATAATTTTATGGTCGATAGGGATTTCCGAATCAGCCGCCGATTGGAGCAGTTCTCCTGCATGAGAGTCGCTGTGCGCGGGACTTCTTTTGCTCTGACAACCAGTAATCTCAGGGCAGCTTACAATAATTTCATAGGTTACGATATGCGAAATTTGACTACGGTGGTGGAGTCCTTATTTGAATCTTATTCCACAGCATGGGGATATTTTGACATTGATTCCAACCTGATCTGTGGTGTAAGTGATGACTATACTTGTATCGGATTGTAATATTCATGATCTTGGTTTCTTTCTCCAGATTGAAGCGTGTAATCCTAGCTTGCTCTATATAGAGGTGGCATGTACTAGAATTTCTTAGCTAAATGAGAGAGATAGCACTTGGACACAGGAGGAATTGTCCAGTATGAACCAATCAACACAAGGGTCACCAGTCTATTTGGCTAATAAGGATGACCAGTCTTTCTATCTCACCTGTTATTGACCAACAACCTCTTGGCTGGGTATGCGAGCTCCGCTTGCTCTCTCTCCCGGCTGCCTTGTAACGACACGAATCGCCCGGTGCTACGGCTGAGGCCTTTGCGACGCCTACTGACCAGCATCCGTCAGCAACGAAACTGAAACTCTTGAATGTACTTATATTCTTCGTCAACGTTTTATTCACGGCTTACATTTGTGGTGTTCCATTTATTTCTGATACATTACACACACTAATGCGAGTACACTGTAATTACAATTGATTAATGGGATAAAATATCTAATCATATACTCGAGAGATTAATTATCACTCATCAATATCTTCAATTATATTTCGCCGTCTCGTCCTGTAGATCAAAATAGAGTAACGCTTCTATGATTGGTCCGAATACAGTTATACACAGAATTGTCCAAAAGGTTTTAAAATTTTTCTCGTGGTGCCCTCTGCATCCTCTTCCGCGAGTCCTTGCGGCCAAAACGCCATTACGCTTTTCTGTGCGGCACGAGTACGAAGAAAAATACTTGGTAGTAAGAAAAATAACAAAAGGAAGAAAGGAAGAACAAAAAACTAGTCATGAGTTCTTCAGAAGAAGATCGTGGACATCATAGAAAAACAAAACGTTTAAATAGTCGACCTTCCACGGCGGACTTATTGTCAATGATTCAGCGTCTCGTGTCAGAAGTTTAGGGGGTCATGTAGCATGTCGCGAAAAAGAGGACGAGCAAGAAAAAGGAGGATGCGCACGGATTCATCTTCGAGCAGCGGATCGCAACATTACAGAGGACGTGACGCAAGAACTCCACCAAAATATGATACTCGGGACAGCGACCAGAGCTCAGACTCATCGGGAAGTAGAGACAAAGATGCTCACTCTCCTAGAAAAAAGCGTGCTATAGACACCGACATAAAGAAAAGTCCACGGACTGGGAGAGGCAAAGATACTCTTTCGTTATCGGAATCTAACCAAAGACGAACCGATAATACAGTCAATACGACCATTGAACCTGAGACCAAAGATTCGCTTCTGGACGACGAAATAGAAAATCTCCTAGGGAAAATCTCGTCACCGGACGGTCCCATGGGACCAGACATCCATACGGGAGTAACAGAGCGTTGGAAGGCAACGTTGAGTGTCGGACTGGGAAAAGAAAACAGAGTTGAACTGTTAAATAAGTACCTGACGCCAAAAAATTGCCAGTTGTTGAAGGCACCGATACTTAACCCAGAGGTTACATCCGCTGTAAATCCTACAACCTTGAAAAAAGACACGTATGTACCACGTGCTCGCTCAGACCAAACTTAACGCAGCTTTAAGCGCAATAGGAATTGCGATAACAAAGATGTTAGAAGCCCGAGGAAATAATAGCGAGGCCACGGTCAACATAGATTCAGCTTACTTCATCACGCTACTCAATGATGCAGGTAGACTGCTGACAGATCTGCATCATTCAATGACAGTAGCAAGACGTGCAATTATCTTATCAGTACTAAACCCAGTGGCAAGACGAATAGCGGATAACAGCAAAATAGACTTGCTATTGTTCGGCGGAAACTTCAACGAAGTACTGAAGACAGTGGAGACAATTGCAAAGTCGTCAAGAGCCATAGTAAAACAAAAATCATAGCCTCGACAAAGTTCAACAACCTCGTAGCATTCTAGGGGCTCCACAGCAAAACCATCCTACTTTCACTCATTCAGGAGTTCCGGTTCTTTAAACTCCAGGGGCCAGTCGAGAAGGACCTACAATGCATCCTCTCGACAGGAGGCCCACAAGCCCCGGTACAACCATCGCCGTTATAAAGATAAAGAGGTAAATATCACAGCGGGCAGACTACAACAATTCATACCGCAGTGGGAAAAGATAACCACGAACCCATTTATCCTAAACACAATAAAAGGATATAAAATCCCATTCGTTTATAGGGTACGACAACCATTACCACGAAGGGAACCTTTGTTTTCAGAAAGAGAAAAACATACATTAAAAACTATAGTCACAAAATTTTGTAATGATAAAATAATATCAAAATGCATATTCCAGACGGGCCAATACGTATCTAAATATTTTCTGATAACTAAGCCAAACGGTGATAAGCGTTTCATACTTAATCTCAAAAAGCTAAATAGTTTCATAATACCCCCACACTTTAAGATGGAAGACGTGAAAACTGTAAAGCGGTTAGTTTCGGAACACTGTTTCATGACCAGTCTAGATTTGAAAGATTACTATTTTCTAATCCCAATACACAAGGCTCATAGAAAATATCTGCGTTTTTCTTTCAGATGCACCTTGTATCAGATTAACTGCTTGCTATTCGGGTTTTGTACAACTCCACAGGTTTTTATCAAACTGTTAAGACCGGTAGCTCAAATGTTGAGGGAGAAAGGTATACTTATAGTCATTTATATTGATGATATTTTGGTAACAGGCCAAACTTATGGGAAATGTTTAAAAGACACCAAAAAGACAAAGAAATTGCTAGAACACTTGGGCTTAGTATTAAACCCCGAAAAATGCCAAATAATTCCATCAAACCAGAGACAGTTCCTGGGTTTCATGGTAGATAGCGAGAACCTGTGCATAAAGATGCCAGAAGAAAAAAGGGAAAAAATTGTTAAGATAGCATCAGACTATAGTAACAAAAAGACCTGTAGGATCAGAGATTTAACAAAACTCCTAGGGATCCTAAATTCAGTTTGTATCGCAGCAGAATATGAAAGACCATACACCAAAAACTTGGAGCGAGAAAAATTCCTGGCCTTAAAAAGTTCCAAGGGAAATTACTCGGCAAAGATGTTGTTACCCCAACGGGCTAAACAGGACCTATATTGGTGGATTAGAAATGCACCCGTCACCTACAGAGACATTAGAGAACTAAATTTTACAGTTGAAATATTTACAGACGCATCCTTAACAGGTTGGGGGGTCTATTCAAATAACGCAAGAACAAATGGGTGGTGGAACGAGACAGAATAGCTAGAAATTAGAGCAGCTTACTTAGGGCTAAAATGTTTTGCAAAAAACATAAAGGAATGTGATATCTTATTACACATTGATAACACTACAGCTATCGCTTATATAAACAAAATGGGTAGTATTCAGTTCCCAGAACTACACAACGAAAGCGAAGCAATTTGGACGTGGTGCGAACAACGAAACATATATACGTCTTTTTGCCACCTATATAAAATCGGCTGAAAACAAAGAGGCAGATCAGGAATCACGACGGCTCCAGACAGGAACAGAGTGTCAACTGGCTAGCTGGGCCTTCAAGAAAATAAATAGGGAACTAGGACCTTTTGAAATAGACCTTTTTGCTTCTTATTAAAATAATAAATGCAAAAAATTCGTGTCATGGAAGAGAGATCCAATGTCCTGAAAAATAGATGCATTTACATTGAAATGGATACACTTCAACTTCTACGCCTTTCCCCCCTTTGTCGTCATACCAAGAGTACTGCAAAAAATCATTACAGACAAAGCGGAGGGTGTGGTTGTCGTACCCTGTTGGTCAGGTCAACCCTGGTTTTCTCTCGTCACAAAATTATTACAGGAAGATCTAATACAATTTAACCCGAATAAAAAATTGCTATCGTCAAATTTCAGAGAGTATCACCCTCTATCGCACCAACTTTTCTTGGTGGCAGGAAAATTATCAGCGAGGCGTTCAGACGAAAAGGAGTACCCGAGGAAACCATAGAAGTTATGACATCCTCAATCTCGGAGGAAACGCAAAGGCAATACGAGTCTGCGTAGAAGCAGTGGTGGTTGTATTGTGACAAACACGATGTAGCCAAGTTTAATGCAACGATTCCTCAGGTATTACATTTCCTCGCGGTAGTCTTCAATACAGAAAAATCCTTCTCTACACTGAGCACATACCGAGCGGCATTATCATTCATCTCCCAAGAAAATATCGCAGAAGATGACAGGGTAAAGAGATTTTTCAAAGGGGCTAGCGCACTCAAAGCTCAGACTCCTAAATATTCTGAGGTATGGGACCCACAAGTAGTGCTAAACCACTTGGGAAAGTTTTTCCCCAACGAGAATCTTTTATTAGCAAATCTCACCTTCAAGCTAATTACATTATTAGCTATTTGTATGGCACAACGGGTACAAACCCTATCAAAAATAAAAATGAATAACATTCAGATATCAGAATCCCAAATTTTTATCCGTATCAGCGACAGACTAAAAACATCAGCAAGAAACAGGATTCAACCAACATTGATAATTCCCTTTTGCCCAGAACTTCCAGAGGTGTGTGCAGCTCCGGTTTTGAAGCAGTACCTATATGGAAAAAACGAAAAAAAATACGACCTAAAGGATGTGAAGAATTAATACTTACCATTAAAAAACCACATGGACCGGCAACTTCACAAACCATCAGCCGCTGGATAAAGACAATGGTAAAAGAGAGTGGAATAGATACAAACATTTTCGCGACCGCATCAGCAGCAGATAACAGGGGACTGAACGTCGAAATCATTCGAAAGGCAGCAGGATGGAGAGAGAAGTCAAAGATGTTTGCAAGAATCTATAAGGGACCTATTATACAAAAAGGAAACTTTGGTTTCACTATAATAAACGGAAACCAAAGTAATATATAAAAAAAAAGCAATATATAATAAGCAATAACTCATACAAATTTAAGCCTAGCTATAGCTATAAGATATACAATATATTTTTCCAAAAAAAAAAAAAAAAAAAAACGTGTTATAAGATATTATATTGTAAGAACACGTACTCAAACCAAAGAATTAATAAATCGCAATGTTCTTTGAACAAACTACATTTTGATCTAGAGGACGAGATGGCGAAATATAATCGTACGATCGATCGAACTTACCTGTAAGTGAAGGTCGATCGCGATTATGTGAGCCGTCTCGTCCGAATAGCTCAAACACTCACCTCATATACATCCCACCCATAATAAAATTGCGATTTCAAAACTGTAGGAAGTAATGGCGTTTCGGCGGCAAGGACTCACGGAAGAGGATGCAGAGGTCGCCACGAGAAAAATTTTAAAACCTTTTGGACAATTCTGTGTATAACTGTATTCGGACCAATCATAGAAGCGTTACTACATTTGGATCTATTCGGACGAGACGGCTCACATAATCGCGATCGACCTTCATTTACAGGTAAGTTCGATCGATCGTACGATTCGTTGTGTTAAGACTTACATCATATCTGACTATTATAAGACCTCATGAGCTTGAAAATTTTAACAATTACGAATTTGGTAGTTGTCATTGCCAAATTTGAACTCGTGAGCGGTAATCGTTTTGTCGAAACAACATTTTTTAACCTTTGTGCCAAGCTTAAATCGAAATACTATTCAACCGATAAAGCTGAAATCTTACGCATTCATTCGTCACCCTCATGATGCTTGGAATCGACCACCAGAGCATTTAATTCGAAAAGACTGCATCAATTTTTTCAATTTAAACTACGCTAGCGCGTTATATGGACGTTTCTAAAAAACTAATTTTCGATTAGTGTAGAAATTTCAAAAAATTTTTGAACATCCGGATAATACTTCAACAGTGCAAACACATCGTAGGTACACATCTACTACGTGATAAGACATCTCATCCGCACGACTACAGTTTGGCCAAAAATATTTTGCGAAACGTCATTTTTTGGAATTGTTCTCATTATTTATTGGAATAAATGAAAGACACGAAGAGTGGCGTCCTAAAAATACGTAGACGCCATCCCGCCCAAAATATGCGTTTTTTCGGGTGCTGAACTTTGAAAGCTAGATGCCCGTAAGACGTAAAGATCAGTTGAAATTACGAAAAGACATATTACGACTGAAACCAATGATTTTTTTATATCACTAAGGTTATGAAACTTCAAAATATCCAACGTACATTCATGAGTTTTGAAGACGAATTTCATCAGTTGCACTGGTATCCGAGCTTATAACAGCCGTCTAGGACAAAGGATAAAGGGAATGTCTGGTTGAGAAAACGTATATCAAATAACTTTATTTACAATATACAGTCTTCGGCTGAAAATTCGTGTATGATTTTTATGAGTTTGTTCGAATTGGAATTTTTCTAAATCTCTGTATAATTTGACGAAAATATTTATCCATATCATGGGATGGGACGACGATTTAAAAAATTCTGTATCACTATCTTAAATTATTGTGGGCGCGTGAGAACGGTTTACATATTTTCCAGGAATTAGAACGCTACAGTGTAAAAGGCCAACCAAACGATCAATCATTTGAATAATTAGTGAGGCATGAGCTGAGTGCAAACGTTTTTATTTGCAACACGTCAATCGAACCTAAGACTGGCCACTTCGCTTAATTGAAGCGTTTGTAATCTTTTCGGTGCATCGAAAAAATATTTTCCAAGTGCGTAATTATCCGATGTATGAAAAATTAATGAACAATATTCTGACAAGTGACGTGCGAGGGTTATTCTGGAACCATATTAGTACCAACCAATTTACAATATACCTCAGTACATGCATGGACAAGAATGGAAAAGTAATCACTTATTAGAAAAGTGACATCCCTTTGGAGGTAAAATGCCTAAATAAGCTTAAAAGCTTATTATGACATACACTTGGTATTACTGTTCCGAGGCGCACATCGCGACAAATCGACGTCCGATTGATATACTTCAAGAAATCTATTACGTGTCCGTGTATGGGAAAAAAGAGTTCAATTGCAAGTTAGGCGTTGAGTGAATAATTTTATCCGCTTATTATTTAAACCATGTAACAAACTTAGCCAGTGCTCTCGTTATCAGCGACGAAGCTTAGGCAGTTGACGTGGACATGCAATTCACGAAGACCTCGGAGGTGTCGTTATCTGACGCCACAAAGCCTTTGCTGGTTGTTTCCAGATTGGTCGGAATTAATCCGAAATCCTACTGGCATAAAATTTACACGAGTTTACTCCTGGCGTGTATGTTTTCGTTGCTGTGCCACATTTGGCAGTTTCATATTAGCCGGAACCTCAAAAATTTCTACTTCAAAGTACTCGTGTACGCTTTGCATGACATATTCTATATAATTTCAATCTCTGTCATCTGGGGCCTAAGCTTATTCAACAGTAAGAGGTAATTTAATTTTTCTGATTCCCGCTCTCCTATTCTTCGGAGTTCCGGTTCCATGTGCGGCAAAGGCTTTGGTGAAATATTTATATCCATTTAATATCCATTCGAATTTCAATTCCAGATTTATGGTTCCGCTGAGCGACTTCGCAACTGTTGATGAAAGCTTGAAGAGTTTAGGTGGACGTATAGACAACAGAGGCACTTACAGGTGACCACGTCTGCTCCTCGCTTCTAACAAGAAAGGTATCCCAGGTGTCTCACAAAAAACCTTTTCCACCAAGTTTGGTCGAAATCAATTAGATTTTTATACACGAAACTGTAAAATCGACGGTTGACACTACAATCTTTGAGGGGCTGTTTTATCCCCTCAAAGTGTTTTTCCGCAGATAAATAAAAAAATACGTGTCGTTTAGATTTAAGTTCTTTACGACATATTTCAATTTGAACAAAATCGACGACGGGCACTTGAGCACTGCTGGGTAATGTTTAAAATGCTTCGATTCAAATATACATTTAAAATAGAAAATGGCATTTTACATTTTACATGTTAAATAGCTTTTGGAAAACTATTACTATTTTGAATTTTAAATGTATGACAGTATGCATTTATCCTTTCATCAAACCATATCTACTGAAATATGTACAGATGACGTAGTAGTAGATGTCAGATCATGAACGTAGAGATAACTGTCAGGGTCAAATTCACTAATCCGATCGGAATAAATTATTTACTTTACATGTTTAGAAAAATTCTGATTCGATTCGAATTAAAAAAAATTTTATGAACAACTTGACTTATTTTCCATACTTTCGTTGTGTCAGTTACGTCAGAAAACTAAAGCAAGTCGTTTTCAAAAAAGTTAAGACGGCGCCCGTCTTGCCCTCAATTTCTATTTTTCATGAAGGTGCCCGGCCGTTTTATCCCCAACTCCCCTACCTATTTTCCATTTTTTATCATAAATAGAATCAAGGAAACTATTTCTATTTATCCATTTAAATTATATTTATGAAAGCATTTCCCACTTTTTGGTAGCATTTTACCCAGCAGTACACCTGAGATACCTTTTTTGGTGATGAAACACAACCAGGAGGGGCAATAAAGTGGAAACATACTTTTGGGATCACGTTTAGCTTCATAGGTAAGCCTTGGTCCCACAGATACGACGAGAATTATTTCGGTTTGTATGTGGGCAGTTATTGAATGTACAGTGTGGCTAGAGCTCCATGGTAATTAGGAGATGTATGAAATTTTTTATTAAATTATTATGGGCGTAAAACGTAGAGGAACTCAAAATAATCACGTCGTGTTTTTTCTTTTTCGTTAAAAATAATTATTGCGAAAGTTATAGGAAATTAAATTTCAGTATTTTTTCTATACAGGGTGTATGGTTTTAATTTCCCCAGGCTGATATTTCCCAAACCGAGAGGGATACAGGAAATATTTCAGACAAAAGTTACAGGATTCAGAGGGAGAAAGAAGTTCACCTTATTGGGTTTTTCCAGTGAAAGTGCCGCTGAAGTCAGGAGAAGATCAGCTTTGTTTTTTTTTTTTTTTTTTTTTTTTTAATGGAAACTGATATTTTTTATTATGGCAATTTGTTTTACTTGTGACATTAAACGACCTTCGTGTGAAGCACTTTTTTGTGACACACCAATTTTTTACAGAATTCAGTTGAACAACTAGCGATTTTTGAACTTTCAAGAACATTTCACCTGTAGGCTATCCAATTTGGGATAAAATTCCAAGAGACAAAAATTGTATAATTTTATGTAAAAATTTTCAGAAAATAATTGAGCAATTTTTTCCAATCACTTTTTATTGCAGCTTTTTCAGTTACGCGAAGAAATCAAACATTGTTGAAAAAGTTTTGAAAGAATATTCTTCAAGATTCCTCGCATGAAATTACGCAATTTTCGCCGGTTTTTCGGCAATTTTTCTCCTACCTTGATAATTTAGAGGTGAAAGTTCTTATAAGTTGAAAAATCTCTCGTTGTCCAGCTGAATATGAAAAATTGGCTACTCACAAAAACATGTTTTATACAAAAGTCGTTTGATTTTTCAAATAAATCGAAATTAAGTAATAAAAAATATGAGTTTTCGTTTTAAAAAATAAAGTTGACCTTCCACTGACCACAGCGGGGCCTTTACTGAACAATCCAATAACGCGAGATTCTTTCTCCCTCTGAACCCTGCAACTTTTGTCCGAAATATTTTCTCACATCTTTCTTAGTTTGGGAAATATCGACTTGGAGAAGATTGAAACTAAACACCCTGTATATATGTAGATATATTTCAGCATAGGTGCCGTCACATTGTTGTATCTTTCAATCCGTTGTATAATTGCCATTTTTTGATCTAATGAAAACAAAGAAAATATGACCAAATTATTTTTTGCGAACTACTAAAATAATAGATGACCTGCGTAGATGACATTGTTTCAAGAATGTTTCAACATAACTTCCAGCAGTCTTATTTCTTGGGCGAAGGTTTACAGTTCAGAGAAAACGACATTCTAGTGACTCATGTGATAGAAAATGACTATAGTAATTTCAGGGTGGAAGTATCACAAATCATCTTTGTTGGACTGATTCCACTTTCTTTCTGGATAACAGAATTCAACTTTTACATATCATTTGTGACCGACGAACAATCGAGCGAACAATTGTACGCAATATTAATGTTCGGTTTGCTCTACCACTTGGCAATCTTGATTGTGTGCGCTATAGTGGACTGTTCTTTCTCGGTGACTTTGTCTGTAATCAGGAAGAGATTCGAAGAATTAAATTCAATCATTCGTCGTCTCGGAACCCAGGAGTTCCATTTAAGAATAAATGTTCTAGAAGTTTCCAGGTAATGAAACTTGCATGAAACCTTGGTTAGAATTTAGGCCAGCTAATACTAGTGAGTGGTTGGGAGTGAGTTAATCTGCATTCATATATAACACTTGTCTTTCATGGTCGCTTCAGGGCGCATATGGACGACAACGTATTGAGAGCACTCAAAATACTAAGAAATCAATATCACGATTTGTGGGAAATCGCGAACAAGGTAGGTAACTTTATGCCACTACAGTAGTAAAATTGATTAGCTTGGAACAAGATTGACTTAAGTCGGGTCAAGATCAATCAAGGCAAGTTCTACTTGTGCTTTAAAAATTCGATATTAGGTATTTCTGAAAATTACCAAACACATGTGAGTGATCCTGTGTCAAATTAGTTATATGTTGGACTACATCAAATCTGATTTCTACCGAACTTCTCAAATATGTTTGTATCCCCATACTCAACGAAATGGTTTCGAAAAATCTACCGAAAAAACTATTAGCATGGAATTTATAAAAAATCAAAATTTCTACATCCTTGGCTGTTTAAAAAATTGTGTTTACTATCTTGAAAACGATAAAAGTTACGAAGCCGAGCTTCGGTTATTTCGAAAAGGGAAATGTGATGACAGAGGTTGGTCCAAAAGTTAGGATTCAGACTGAGACTTCTATTCTTTTCTTGTTTCTTACCGTTCGAGATTGTTACTGCATGTCGAAAGATATTGAATCAAAGGGAAGCATAACTGAAAATTTGTAATCCATGATCGTTCAAGATATGATTTGACGATTTTTTTATGGACTGGGAATTGCAAAAAGTGAGTACAGAATGGTTGGCTAAAACAAACCCCGCAATAAGCCTTAATGGGGAGTAGATTTCGATCAAAGTTCCCAAAATTTTGAAATGTAGTCGCAAGCTTCCCAAACGAAACTCTCAATGGGTGAAACCCTCAAAACTAAAGTCTTCGCCGTCTATAACGAGATTGCCAAAGTACTCAAAATCGAATAAAATGTATTACAGTAGAATCTATATAAATGGTCAACTGACGGGGCTAGAGGAGAGGAAAATTCTCAGAAATGGCCAGTTACCAATTGCTCCCTCTACGGAAATTACGAGAGCGTGCTAGACCGACAGTGAGTTTTAACCCTATAACGGTATAATCATTCACGGCATATTATCCTGTTCGAAAAAATGCCGTCGGTATTAACGTGATACAATGTGCACGACGTGGAGATTGCGCGACCAGACTTAGCACATTGTGTGGCCCATAAAAAGACCGTTTAACATGTAGTGTGAGTGTCTGTCTGTGTCTGTATGTGTTGAGTTGTTCTATGTTACATACAGGGTGATCTTTTTTAATCATCCCAGACAGAAATCTCAAAATCTGAAAGAGATACAAAAATAAAAACGTTTGATACGAAACTCAGAGGCTTTCGATGAGGAAAGGACGATTTTGAAGATAAAACCCCGTTTTCCATTAGAACTGACGAAAACTTTCTTAGCTAGGAACTTTTTCCCACTCTTTTACAGCCTGTGTATGGAAAGATCGTCCAAGTAATATCTTGATGAAAGATATTACGGTTAACAATTCTCAAATTTTAGTTGCGTCACCTCTTGACTTCAGTTAAATTTCAAGTGAAAGTTTTCGGAATCAATGATACATTGAACGTATGTATTAACAACAGAAAATAATGAATGAAAAATGTTATTAAGTTCAACCACGCCAATCGGACTTCTCACGTTCTATTCTCCAAAATAATGCATTAGTTCCCAAAGTTTCATTTCGATCGATTTAGATGGGTAGAAGTTTTAGCTCCCCACATTTTCGAGGTGCTTAGTGCACATTAATGTCCCCCTTAAGTCATTTTTGACCTTTATCTTAAATGTAAAATATTTATCTAACGCAATACAAGCAGACAACTTTAATTCACATTTACAATAGAATGAATGTTTTAAACTGTATTTATCTTTGCACAAGGTAAATGATGCTTATGGCTTGCATCTCCTTGTGGGGATGATAACTTCGTTGGCGGTAATAGCTAGCAAACTCTATGAAGGTTACTCTGAATTTGCGAAACTTGAAATAAGTATCTTCTATCCTATCGCCAGAAGCGCAAATTGGGTCTCGTTCTACGTTATGAGGATCTCTGCTTTAGCTCAAGCTTGCGAGTCAACTGTTGCAGAGGCAAAGGCTACGTATGTTGCTCTTCACAACCTCAGTATGAAACAGGATCATAGCCCTGCGACGAAGGGAGAGGTAAGCTAAGCTTGAGGTCGAGTTCTGAACTTTATTTATCAAGGTTTTAAACTGTCGCAATAATATATCTGAATGAATAAACTTCTTTCGTGGTTTTGTTTTTTACAGATTAGAGATTTTTTTACGCAACTTCAATTCGAAGTCAGGAAATTCACAGCCTACAATTTCTTCGACATAGACTATACTCTGGTCTGTGGTGTAAGTTATAGTCATTTTCCTTAGGTCAAATGCTAATTACTGTGGAGATCTCGGATTTTCTTTTTATGTATCAGATATTAGGAGCGGCTTTTACGTATCTTGTGATCTTGATACAAATGGGCGGTTCGAGTGCTTGTGTAATAACTGTCAACTGTAACGAAAGTTTGCGCTGTGGTAGCGGAAACAATTTCTGTTTAAAACTACAATAAACAACAAAAATTATACTTAAAATATATACAAATCGTATGTAGTACAGAATCCACCGAAATAATGATCTGAAAATTGACATGTAAAAAAAAGACAAGTCAATAAATATACATATATTTCGTTGTACCTCTAAAAATTGAATATTCATAGATTGTTCGCTCATTGCTATTCGAGCTATTCATCACGCAACAGGATTTCAAGGTTCAGCACCAATTTGGTTGGCTTTGCGCCAAAGGTCAAAGGCACAAGCGATCGAGATAATCAGTTGCTTCGAAAATAACATGCCGGTTATGCCGGTACATCTAAAAATTTTCTACGGCATTAAAATTTTTCGGAAAAATAAAAAATTCATGTATTCCTCCGTAAAGATGTTTTTTAATAACCATTTTTTCGTCACTTAATAACAATTTAGCTGAATTCGACTTGCACCATTGGCTTAGTCGAGAAATCGTACTTCTAAAAAGTATGGTTGTAAACGTATTTTGAATGATAATAATACGTAATAATATGTGAATAGAAACACATAATCCCAATTCGCACTAAGTGTACCTATCGTTTACGTATGTTGGGATGAAGTGTACCGTTTGAAGGTTGATTAAGCAATCCTATTCATAATTTATATTTCACGTTTCCGTTTTATCCTGTTCACAGAGATAAATTGTATATTTCAGATCGTCTTTTGTCTTTGATTTATTGTTGTTTTGTCCCATACGACACGTTGGTGGAGTGACGGTAGTTTTTGATAAAGAATTGTTTCTTGAAGCGAGTGTAGAAATCGTTATGTATATTTACAAACTGATGATTAAGAAATTATTTACACGATTACAAGGATCTTCTGAATCATATGCTTAGGATAATCATGTTGTATTTGTTGAAGTTCAAAGTATAAATTGATTAGATGTATGGATGGTTCGTTAATTTGATAGTTGGATTGATGATTATTGAGGGTTTGAGAACTTGATGTGAACTGAGATTCTGGTGATGGTTGAAAACAGAATTTGGAAGACTTTGAAAAAGTGGAGGGTGTATAGGAGCTTGTTAGTTGATTGGTGAGTTAATGGGATTGGTCAAGGATATGTACCGGATATGACGTTTTGGAAGTGGGAATTTTGTACATAGAATTTCTTGGAAAGGATAAGTACGAGTTGACCGAGGACAGGGGAGGTAAGGAGACCCGCGGTTCTTGTCACCGAGGCCTGGTCACCTGCGAAGGACAATAGGTATGGGTAATAAACATGCATTGGGAATACGTGATGGGGAAACAATACGTGAGGAATCGTTGGGAAACACCTATGGATTTAAGATGCCTGGGTTTTTCCCCAGATGTTGGAAATTTAGAATATTTTTAGGTAGAATATTGTAATAATAAAACTTAGCCTAGGTGGAAATATTCGACTGCTGAAATAAAAATAATTTCCTACGCCGTTTATGACTGTCGCTTCTTCTACACGACCTTATAATATAGCTACGTTAACTAATTGAATAATCTATGCAGCGTACTTCGTACGCAACAATTGTAATGATTTATAAATACATCTTTCCATGTATTGTATCTTACTGGTTTGATATTTTCCAGTCTTATCTCCTTCGTCTGAGATTCCATAGATGATCTCAAGACAATTAGAAAAAAATTTCAAAGAATCTGGTTGTATTATAAATGATTCGAAAAATAAATCAATATTTATTATTTTAATACATTTAATGTTGTAACCAATTTTCGGACACACCGGAATTATCTCGTAGAAGCCTATCTACAAATCAAAGCCGAAAGTATGTCAAATTTCGGCTATTTTCACTTCAATTATCGCTCTAATCCTAAAACATTTCGAGTTTTTATTTCAAATTTGGAGCAATTATGTATCAAACTATATCAAGCTAGTGAAGTAACTGGAATTTTTTTACTTTTCATCACCTACGGTGATATAAGAAAAGTATTGGTTTTGGTCGAACAGTGACTTTTTCTAATTTCAACGAATCTTCACGTTTTCGACCCTCGAGAATCCGAAAAACAGGTTTTTAGAAAGATGTCGGTCCGTTTGTCGGCCTGTTCGACAAACTCGCGCGGTGATCTCGGATACGGCTCGATGAAAAAATCTGAAATTCGCAGGACTTTACAACCAAATGATGGGCATGAAAAAATTGCATGTCTCGTTTAATTTGAACTTCCGGTTCTACCGGAAATGAATCGATTTTCGCTGTTTTACTGACAAACCCATACTTTTTTCTCTGTATTACCTTTCTAAATGAAAGAATATATTCTTGCGAGTTGAGAATTTCATATATATAGGGCATTCCTTGCCAATGACACCGAAAAAATTGTAAATATACCCAGATCGAATTAGAATGAATGCCCTGTATAAAATTGTTGTTTGTCAACATATAGGGCGATCCTTGCCAATGACAAGAAGAAATTGTAAGTGTACCCAGATCGAATTGGGATGAAACACGCTGTATGAAATTGTTGTTTGACTATATATAGGGCATTTTTTTTATGTGAAATTTTCAATTTTGATCTTTTTTTTCGCTTTTTCATTACTTTTTTTAATACTTTTTCTTCCCTTGACAAACCCATTCTTTTTTTTCGTTCTGATGAAAAGTATTCCGAAAAACTGTTTTTCCGGATTTTTTTTTTTTTTACTAACGAAAAGTTATTTAATTTTTTCTGAGTACACTGATAGAAAGATTCGATAACTGTTAATAAATATACATTTATTTGTAAGAAATATACGTTTATTAACAGTTAACAAATATGTATTAATAGTTAATAAATATTTATCAAATCCAACAAAATATTTGTTGCGTAAATATGTCTTTCTTCCGGTACGGCGTGAAGATAACTCACATTCGCGCCATAAAATATAATTAGCGAGATCCATTAACATCTAAAATTATGAAGAAAGCGTGTACAACATTTTCTTTCAGGCATTTAAAATCGATACAAACGCTCTCTACTGTGGTTTCAAATAACTAGGGTCGGTCCAATAAGGTCTCGCACGATGTCGTATAATGCGACACAGTGCGGCACTCTGATCCGTTAATTGGAAAACCACCCTTATGTGTCGAAACTAATATTCACAAATACTCAGATTTTGAATAACTATACTTGCTTTGCTTTTTTATCACAAATTATAATCTTTTTATATTACTGTACGTTACAAAGCCAAGATTTGCCTGCAAAATTTTATGTATTTTCGCGGCTGTATTTCAATCAATCGCTTTTTTAGAAAAGAGCACGATTCAAAAACATTGGATAGTCAATTTGTCATACTGAATAATGAAGGAAAGCATTATCTTGATAACCGAGGAAGTCATAAATTTATTATCAGCTCTAAGTGCATAAATAAGACAAATTTTCACAAACCTTACTGATTTTAGCGTTATACTCATTTCATCATACAACAATCTTAAATCTAGGTATTGTTCGGGAAACTATACATATAGAGATTAAATGACGAAGCATTGGAAAGATCAACGCACAGAGTTCTGACAATTGTCTTAACTTACCTTTGTTTTTTCTCGACATTGTTTTTTTGGGGGATTTTTGCACCCCAGCAATTATGCACAATGTTTCCACTCAGCAATTACTCGTAGCTCTAAGCTCTGACTAAATTATGTAGATATATTCGGTGATGCCCACGATTTATTCACCAATCACAGACGTTAATTTTTAGCGACGTTCGTCAACGATCGACGCTACACTACGTTGATTTTTCGCCATTCCAATGCTGTTCCACCGCCGATCTTATTTATACCTAGCAGCATACGAATACTGGCCCATAATTCTCCAAAGGCCGTACTTGAAGCTTCAGCATAATATTCTTATACTTATGATACACTACCGCTCTAAAGTTAGCAAAAACCATTTCGAACAAACACACAAAATTCAAAAGTTTCAATATACATCTTAGTGAAAATGCATCGTAGAAAATTGATACAATATTTCCAAGAAGATAAAGTGAGCTTGAAGACCGCGTTCCGTTTTTTTCGGACCTAGATTTTTAAGGAAGCTACATTGAATTGCATTCTCCCTTTTTTCATTCTATTCTTCAACTTCGTATTGCTACATCTCACAATCAGTAAAAAATTATTGGACACGAAATTTGATACAATTTTATTCTAGTCTACTATTTTATACTAGTGGACTATACTATAATGACTCAAACTCAAATGAGAATAATCAGAAAAATTAATATCTAACATGAGTTTTCAATTTACGGTCCTATAACTGTATGACCCACACCTCTGCTACGCGAAACTATGTATGGTATCACTGTGCGTGTAACATGGCTATAGCGTATTCAACGCTACGTTTTACTTGTACCTTGACTAGTTTTTGAGCGATCGCAGAATCGGGAAATTTCGACATTATACTTGAACGGTGACCTAATTTTATAGTGTGGACAATAGAAGAATTACACCGATAAGTAAACATTTCTTCGTTCAATTTTCGTCTGTAGATTATGAATTGAATCACTTTCTTGGGTCCTATTTTGAAAAATGTTGATAATTTCTATTATTGTACCACATTTCAGAATTACCAGATTGTTTGGTGGTCGGCATGTTAGGATCATATGTTTGAAATGGACTTTTTTGTATTTTATGTCGCATTCGCTGATAGACTCCTTTATAATGTCTGTTTCCATGAGCGAGACCACTTGATAATGCTGTACTACTATTTGAGAATTTTGGAGCTTGAATTTCAGATAATCGTCGACAAACCTGAGCGAGAGGCTTGTTAGGAGTTCTTACTAGCTTTTTAATTTTCCCTAAATAATTCTCAAAAGGAGACGCTAAAAAATCATTGAGTGGGGCACCCATTCTTTCCACATCGTCGGACAAATGAATTAAATTGTGAAAATTCATTGTTTGTAAGTCTTTTCCGTAAATATGAGGCATAAGTAAAAAGAATCGCTGCAATAATTCTCTAACCTGATCAACTTTAGTGTAAAGTAGCTTCGCGTCACATAATATTCTTGCCGCAACATGAACTGGAAGAAAATGTTTATACATTTTAGAAGGTAGTATTCCTTTAAAAATTATGCCCGCGATCAACCAACGCATCAACTTCAGCTTCTGAACCAAGAATGATTAGATGTTTGATGCAAGCGATTGACCAATGCATCGGCGTTTGCTCCTCAACCGAGAATGGTAAGATATCGAATGCCGGCGATCGATTAATGCACCGGCTTCCGCTTCTGAACCAAGGACGGTATGATGTCGGATGCTGGCAATCGACCAATGCATTAGCTTTTTTTTCTGAAGCAAAAATGGTTAGATGCTGGATGCTGGTGAATAACCAATGCACCGACGTCGGCTTCCGAACCAAGATTGGCGAGATGTTGTATGTTGGCAATCCACCAATGCATCGGCTTTCGCTTCGAAACCGATAATGGTAAGATTTCGAATGCAGGTGGTCAACCAATAAATCGAATTTCCCTTCTGAAGCTAGAATGGTTAGATACTGGATGCCAGCGAATCACCAGCCACCAATCCACCAGCTTCCGCTTCTGATCCGAGATTGATGAAATGTTGGATGCCGGTGATCCACCAATGCATCGGCTTCTGCTTCTGAACCGAGAATGGTAAGATGTTGGATGCCGACGATTAACCAATGCATCGGCTTCCGCTTTTGAACCAAGATTGGTTCGATATTGGATGCGGATGGTCGAACGATGTATTGGTTACCAGTGTTGTACCAGTATCTGGCCGAACAAAATACTCGTGAGGTATATCGTGCTGCCAATATTGGATGGATTCTGGGCCGTTTTGTTAGAATGTATGCCGTGATTAAATCTCTGACCGGGTAGTTATTTGTGTGGCAAGGACTCAGAAAGAGTGACGTTTCGACGAGTTTGCCATACACACGAGTCGAATAGTCCCTATATGCGTCCTTGCCACACATCCTATTTTCTACGCTACCTTCGTCAAAAACGAGACACGCGGTCCGTGGTGGTGATGGTGGGGCGAGCAGTCCGTAAAAAGTAGTTTCTAAGTACTAGTCCGTGGAAAACTCTTTTACTAGTTGAGTTTTTGCCGAAGGTAGTGCAGAAAAGTTTATTTTTATTTTTATATGCAATTGATTTTTGATCGTATGTTCAAAATCGGCAGCATGCTAGCAAATAGAATATTTTCAATTAACGCCAGCGCTAACCGATGCGCGATCTTGCTACTGACGCTTGTACTTGACTATAGCGAAGACCACTCTTTACTAATTTTCATACACATAGGTTTAGTGTCTAAGCGAGCTGACTGAAGAAGGTCAACAAAAATTCGTGATGAAAACGGGTATTCTAAAACGTTAAATAATCATATTTCAGCTCTCCGTTCATCGATTTCATTATAAAGGTTCATAAGAGTCAGTAAAGTTAAAAAACAGAAATTACATAGTCAAAAAATTAAATTAAAATACATAGTTATCAGCCTAGGTTGGAAGGATATAATACTGACTGTCAACCTGACAGTAATAAATAGGTAAAATGAAAACGTCAAATATGAATAAAACTAAACATATGTGACAAAACAGGTGGATTATATAAATACAAAATAATCAGAATAACTTAATACTTTATAGGCTGATTAATGCCGTATACAAAAAACCATCGATGTTTATGGTATTCCATGTCTACTAAGACGATCAGCTAACTACCGCCCGCTTATGATCAAAAGTAGTCAATGAGCACAGGTGTGACAATTCGCATTATAAATACGTTAGCAGTCACCGTGTTGACGCCATCACTGTTTGCTATTGTCAACCACCCTAAAAACTACTGACGTCAATGGATGACGTCAACGAATGTTTTGAACTTTATAAGCAAGCGAAATCAACACCAATATCAAGATTTCATATAACCGCACCATCGCATGTAACTGAATTTAAAATTTATGAGATACTTCTTGACTTTAAGGGGATGGTCTAGTCGATTTTTACCGGCATACTTATTCTTTCGAATATTTCGGTAACGAAGGTCTCAATCGGATTGTTCTTTTGGCAGGGGGTGATTGACGAGAAATGAGTTCGAGTTAGCATGAAAATTCAAGGAAGTAAAATTATTATTATTATTTTTCTTTTATCGTAAAATGTGGGCGTGTCACTTATGTCGACTTATATCAGAGTCTACGCATCTTTCTCGCAAAACCGAGGATCAGAGCCCCAATCTACACGGAATTAGGAACACACCCATCAAAAAACATCTCTGTTTTATGCAGAAATGAGGTCTGATTCTGAAAACTCGCAGTTCGCTGTAATTAGCGATTGTAAATTGTTGGAAAGCCATGATAATCCTTAATTCCCGCATTGTCCGAGAGAAAGAGAGAGAGCTCAGCGCGCGAATATTCAAATCGACTAGTCGACAAGCAAATGCTTCGTTCGACGAATGCGCGTATGCGCTTGTAACTTTCGTTCAGGCGACATTGTTGATCTGTTGACGCACGTGCTGTTTGTTAAACGTCGACTGTGGGGCCTGACGGCGCTAGTAGCGGTAAGTCCATGTTCAATGACGTTGATTTTTCGGTTAACCCATTATTGCGCAAGTCTGTACGAGGCATGCGCAGAGTGCGTATAAGGGAGTGCGGAAAAACCCGGGAAAAACATGTACCTCGACGTCCGCCATTTATAGCAGCGCGAAATTCAAAATTGGAAAATATTAATAAAAATTTTTTTCAGCTTTTCAATAATAATTAATTCTATACTCATAAAATACCTTTAAAATATTAAAATATAAATTCCATACCCATAAAATACCTTTAAACCATTAAATATAAATTTTATATAATCATAATATAATTTTATATAATAATTACTCTTAGTGCATAAATATGTGTGGCGCTCTTTCGTGATCTGCTTTGAATTATTTTCGTAGTATTAATAATAATAATAATAAAAAATTATGATAATAAACTATTATATTAAAATATTAATAAATTAAAGTTGAAATGTGTTTATATTTTTGAATTTTCTGCTTTTAAATCACCTAGATACTTTTAACTATCTATTTTTATCTTTATAATTAATTACTGATAGATATCATATATTTAAGGTATTTAAATTTTGAATTTCGCGCTGCTACAAATGGCGGACGTCGAGGTACATGTTTTTCCCGGGTTTGTCCCATATATGTAATACTCCTATATTGCTAAAAGGGTCTGAAATATGGCTACTTTTCTACGGTGCCGACGATAATGGTGTCTCTTTCTATCTCCATCACATCAGAGCTTTCTGCGCAAGTATATGCTCTAAGGCGCAAGTCAACATCTGGCACTTGCGTAGAACATTACTATCGCAGCTGCGCAGAACATGGTGCAGAAGTGAGTTAGAGATATATTCTGTTTCTCTTAGTTCTTAACCCCTCCACATAGGAGTATTACATATATGGTTTGTCCGCACTCCCTTATACGCACTCTGGGCATGCGTACACAGCAACGCGCTCTAGCGGAGCGGCAGCGCATAAGTCAGTAGATAAAAAGCAGCGAGTGCGACATATTCGAACTTGTAAACCTTAACCTTGACGAATAAACTAAAGTTATTTCTATTAAAAGGCATATGTTTATTACCCTGCTGAGAATCCTGACAGAATAAAGCTTATTCTTAAAACTATACATATTTTCTTTAGTTCCGATCTGAACTTCTTTTAGAATCGGGTGGAAAAAAAATTCTCGCTAATAGAGCTGTGAGACATCCCCGGTTTTCGACCATGTAGTGACCAATCGCGTACTAGGTCGTAATTTAAAAAAAAAATAATAATTTAATATCATCGAAAGATATGGAATATACGCTTTTTAACAAATTTAAGGGTTGGCTACCCCTTGGAAAGACTCCTAATGGGTCGAAATACGCACCAGAGGTTTTTTGTCACTGCCGGAGCGTAGCTCACGTTCAAATTCCCTCTTTTTCCATTTTTTTTTTTTCTTTTTTTTACCTACCCAAAAAGAGTTTTAGAACTCTATTTAAAAAAAAAATCGTTCAAATCGAATAATTTGGGGCTGTATGTCAGCTGTTTGAAAATTTACTTCATATTTCGGGTCTACATTATCTTATTGAAATTAAAATACTTGATGGCGCGTCTACGCGAGAATAATCATTTCTAAGCGGAACCCCGAGACGTATGTCCCTTAAAATTGCACAAAGAATGTAAAAAAAAAAGGTTCGGAGTCGATTGGCGATGGTCACTGTGCAAGGCTGTTCGATTTGAGATGGATTTGGCCGGTAACCAATGCACAAACAAATTTTCGATAACATTGGATATGAAAAGATTAAATTCTGTCTATTTTTAGCTGTATTTACGCCTTTTTCAGGTATTGCGCCCTCTATAATTGAGTCAAAAATACATATTTTCCATCTCTAAACATTATTCAATCGATTAAAGAAAAAATTAGGTACTAGTACGCGATTGGTCAGTCGATCGTTTTGCGAGCGCTTTTTTGGAGGTGTCCGGCAGCTCTATAAAGCATAGCAATAAGAACGCATTTTATAGAATGGTGCAATAATTTTATAAGTTTCATCGGGATATGAAATTATTGATAGTGTATGCAAATGGTTTTCACATTTTCCAGGACTTGAAGCGCTGTATAGGAGACCAACTGAACGATCGATTGTTCAAATACTTCATGTGGTAATAGCTGTTTTCATTTGTCATGCGTCAATCAACCCGAGACAAGTCACTCTGCTTAATTATGAGGCTCGTAATCTTTCCGATGTATCTATACAACATTTTCTGAGTATTTACGTAAATTCATAAATAATATGCTGACAAGTGACATGTGAGGGTTGTTCTTGCCCCACATTGGCATCAACCAAATTAAAATTCCTTCGTATGTGCATGGACAAGTATGTCTAAGTGACCGCTCATTAGAAGAGTGACACTTCTTCAAATAAAAGAAGCTTATGTATGACGCATACTTGATATGACCGTTACCAGTTGCACCTCCCGGCGAATCGACTATCTGATATATACATCAGGGGATTCATGTGTGAAATATTAAATTTATTTCAAACATCTATTATCATTACTTGTTCGTATATAAAAGAAAAGAGTTCAGTTGAAAGTTGAGCGTTGAGTGAATACCTCTGTTCGCTAAATATTTTAACTACGGAAACAATCTTAGCCAGACGTAGCTCTCGCAATCAGCGACGAAGCTTAGGGACTGGATGTAAATATGCAATTCACAAAGACCGCAGAGATTTCGTTATCCGAAGCCACAAAGCCTTTGCTGGTCGTTTCCAGATTGGTTGGAATTAATCCAGAATCTCACTGGCATAAAATATACACGGGTTTGATTTTGACATGCGAGTTGTTGTTAATGTGCTACGTTTGGCAGTTTCATACTGCCCGAAATTTTGACCATTACTACTTTCACATACTCGTGAACGCATTGCAAGACGTGTGCTATATAACCTCAATCTTTCTCATCTGGGGCTTCAGCTTATTCGATAGAAAAAGGTGACTCTATTTTTCCTGTGATTACTTCTTTATTATAGACGTTTCAGTTACATGTACGGAGGAGGCTTTGGTAAAATATTTCTATCCATTAATATCTCTTCAAACTTGAATTCCAGATTTATGCTCCCACTAAAAAACTTCGCAACTGTTGATGAAAGCTTGAAGAGTTTAGGTGGATGTATAGACAACAGATGCATTTACAGGTGACTATTTTTGACTCTCTCTTTCAAGTGTTATAACATAAACTTAAGTGGGGCAATGAAATGGAAACATACCTTCGGGACGACGTTCGGCTTCATAGATAAACCTTGGTCCTAAAGATAAGACCAGGATTATTTCGGTTTGCATGTGGGCTGTTATTTATTGGTATGGCATGGATAGTGCGCCATGGCTAGATGTTTCGTAGATCACATTGTTTTGAAAATATTTTTAAATAATCTTCAGCGGTCTTATGTCTTAGGTGGGGACTTATAATTCAGAATAAGCATTTTTCTAGCGACTTGAATGTTACAAAAAATGACGTCAGTAATTTCAGGTTCGAAATCATACAAATTATCTTCGTCGGGTTAATCCCAATTGTCTTTTGGCTGTCGGAATTCAGCTTTCATCTATCGGCTGTGGCGGAAGAAAAATTGTACGCAATGTTAATATTGGGCTCGCTCTACCACTCGACAATCTTGATTGTGTGCGCTGTAGTGGACTGTTCTTTCTCGGTGACTCTGTCTGTAATCAGAAGAAGATTCAAAGAAATAAATACAATCATTCGTCGTCTCGGGACCCAGGAGTTGCACTTAATCATCACCGTTGTAGAAGTTTCCAGGTAATGAAACTAGCGTTTAAGTTTAGTTAGAATTTGTCGTTAATGGTCGAGTGAGTTGATCTGTATTCTCGTATAATAAATGTTTTCCATCGTCGTTTCAGGGCGCATACGGACAATGACGTATTCAGAGCACTCAAAATATTGAGAAACCAATATCACGATTTGTGGGAAATCGCAAACAAGGTAGGTCACTATATCAAAACTACTACATTAAAACCGTAGGCACAAGAGTGACTTAAGTATAAGGGTCATGATCAATCGAGGCAAATTCGAATTGTAATTTAAGATTTCCTTATTGGATATTTCCGAAGATTACCAAGCATTTAGGTCAGCCTAATGTCAAATCAACTACAGGCTGGATCGTATCATATCCGATTTCTGCGAAACTTTCCAAAATCTGTTTGTATTACCGTATTAAGTGAAATAGTTTCAAAGAATTTGAAGAAATCACTATGTTCATGAAATATTCAGTTAATCAGAATTTCTACAATTCTTACTGTTTTAAAAATTTTTGTCTTTAATATCTTGCGGTGGATAAAAGTTACAAATCTGAGTATTGGTTTGTTTGAAAAATGTGATGACAGATTTTGCACTACCAATTTTGATTCAGAGTTAGATTTAACTTGATATTGCACGAGTTATTGAGCGTTTGAGATTGTTAGTACATACTTTAAGCTAGTAAAATAATTTCATATACAGGCTGAGTTTTCTTCGGGGTCCTGAGAGGGTGTGGCTTAAATCGACTAAGACTCCGCCTCTTCCTATTCATACTTGTAATTATCAGAATAAGAATTGTCCTCCTACATTGTCAGCTACTATTTATTTGGCTCTTCCCGTGTATCCACAATATACGAAAATGTATATAACGCCTTATCAAAACAATGAGATAATACTATTCACTTTAAATTCTGAATAGATTGTCTATCATAAGCTAGTTTGCTCAGAATAATAGATCGATTTAGGAATGAAGGTATCTGTATTTGAATAGAGATTATTGTCCTGACAATAAACAAGTATGAATGAAAGGAGGCGGAGTCTCAGCCTATTGAAGCCACACCCTTTCAGAACCCCGGAGAAAATTCACTCTGTATAATTTCAGCGGAAATTTGTTTAATTGATTATTCCATTGAAATAACGAGTTAGCATGAAAAAGTGATTGTAAAATGTTTCTAAATCGCACCACTGCGTTCGGAGTTCTTGATTTCAAGAGGCAATTAGAATATAAAATATGAAAAACGAGCAATAACCATACAAAAATCATGCTCATAAACTTAAGTCATTGTTCGGCCTTCATCCTGAATGGAAAATACTTATCTAACAAAGTACAAGAATGGGCGGTTCTACGACAACTGTACTGCACCTGTCCCTCCTAATCAGTGATTCCACTGAAATTTCGCGATGATGTAGGTTTGGTAGGAAAACAATTTTCGCACGGAGAATTTTGCAAAATTCAAGTAGCTATAGGTATAGGTAAAAGTTGCCAAACATGAAACCGTGTGATAGTAATTTTTCCAAAAATTTGTATTCCTGCAACCACTTATCGCAATTCCAATCTTTTTTCACGTGTCAACGCAGAAAAAAAGAAAGATATTTTCTGTGTCAACGCGTGAAAGAGGATTGAAATCGCGATAAGTGGTTGCAGAGAATTTTTGAAAAATTGACCATCACAAGGTTTCATATTCGGTAACTCTACAGTTGCTCGAATTTTGCAAAATTCTCTGGCCAAATACCTATCGTTTTCCTACCGAACCTACATATTCGCCAAATTTCGGTGGAATTGCTAACTGTGAAGGTGAGGCGCGATGGGGTTGACGTGGAACCACCCTAATACAAAATTTGTTCGCATTTACAAATACAGTAGAACTCCTATAAATTCGAAGCTACGGGACCGAGTATTCCAAGAATTATAATTTACAGCTGGTTACCCTTTGCATCGGAATGTCGCTATTTGCGCATGCTCTACGCGTTGCACAGTAAAGTAGATGCATTGAAATTTGATATCGAACATAACCTCATTTATCTTTCACCGATGTGGTATTCGACATCACATAATTCTTTACGCCGTGAATAACAATAGTTAATTAAATATAATCTGTCAAATTTGGTGTCACTTAAGGTAAAGAGTAGAGCAAGCAGCTTTCCCTCCAAAGTAGGGGGAGCCGAATTCAAATGGTTAGAATTTATAGGAGTTCTACTGTAGCATGAATATTCTAAACTGCACTCATCTTTGCATAAGGTAAATGATGCGTATGGCTTGCATCTCCTTGCGGGAATGATAACTTCATTGGCGATAATAACTAGCAAACTCTATGAAGCTTACTCTGCGTTCGCGAATCCTGACAAAAGTATCCTCTATGCTACTGGAAGCATCAATTGGGTCTTGTTCTACATTATACGGATATTAGTTTTAGCCCAAGCTTGCGAGTCGACTGTTGCAGAGGCAAAGGCTACGCCTGTTGCCCTCCACAAGCTCAGCATGAAAAGAGATCACAGCTCTATGGTGAAGGAAGAGGTAAGGAAAGTTTGAAATCGAGTGCTGAAATTTTATTCAGAAGCTACGCATCTGTGATCAAAGTTTTGATCTGTCGCAATAATATATTTATATGAATGAAGTTCTATGTTTTTTTTTTTTTGTTTTTTTTTTACAGATTAGAGACTTTTTTACGCAGCTTCAATTCGAAGTCACGAATTTCACAGCCTACAATTTCTTCAACATAGACTTCAGTCTGGTCTGCGGTGTAAGTTATAAATAATTTACTGAAGCCAAATGCTGACGCTTCCGAGTTCTCAGAGTTTTCTTTTCTTGTCCAGATCTTAGGTGCGACTTGTACTTACCTGGTGATCTTGATACAGATGAGCGAAACAACTGCTGCCGTAATAACTCGTAACTTTAACGACAGTTTGGACTTTGGCAGCGAATATCAGTCTTGAGGAACATCACCTTTCCCAATGGATAACGAAAATGATACTTTAAACCTAAAAATTATGTACAGAATTTACAGAAATATTAATATAAAAATGAACATGTTTCAAAGGACAAGTCAGTGAATATACACGCATAAGCATGTATATTACCTTATCCCTTCAACAATTGAATGTTCATAACTGGTGCAAAGTGTTGCGGTGAAATCTAAAGACATGTTGCTCCTTGCATTTCGAGTTATCTATCACGTATCAGGATTTTAAGATTCAACTCCAATTCAATGGTTTCAGTTGGAACAGTGAATTAGGGCTTGGCATGTAATATCGAATGCGTCTCACTCGGCGTAAGCTAATGCCTCTAGATGTTTCTGCAAGTGAGACTAGAAATAGCCTATGGCCGATTCGTACGAAGGAAGGAAAGGAAGGTACGAAGGATTCGTTCAAGAAAGAGAAACGTACCCTGCGACGTACGGTCTGAGCCAGGGGGAACTCAAGGTGATTTAAAAAACAGGAATAATCACTAAGCTTAAAATAACATGAACATAACATATTATTCTTCGTCAAATAAAGCTGTGTCAACACGTTGATTTTGCGTATCTCAAGCTACCTTTTATATTATTATTCATAGTACATATATGTTTCTTTTACGTATCAGTATATCTAGAACCTTAAGAATAACATTAGCCATGAATTGCTCTTCTATTTTGTACCAGAGAGGCTACAGACTGCAGGTGGGTACCCGGTTTGTACTTTATAGTTTTAGTCAAAAACCAGGACTACTCTTCAAGTCCTTTGAAAAAAAAATAAATGTATAGGACTAGTGACAATGGTAAAGTCTCTTGAAAATGCATGACTCGTATGATGATTCACATGCAGAGCTATTCGTCGGGCGTTTTGGAAACAAAGGATCACGACGTTCTCCAGCCGTTAACAATTGACAATTACCATCGTAGACATGGAGCATGGACTGCGCATTCGGGCAGAAAATAATTCGTTCCATAGAAAGAGACAGAAAGTCATGCAGCTAAAAATGTAATGCTTCAGAAAGAGAGAGAAACGTATGCGGCAAATCTATGTCTCTCCCTTTTTATGTACCGTAGTCGTATGCCGTATAGGGAATACGCAGTCCATGCTATATGTCAATGATCACCATTACTCATATTTAATCTACAGGGATACCACCTGAGGCCCTATTATTGTGTAAAACTACAAAATTGTTTGATAACTATGTTCGGCATTGCATGTGAAAGAGCGTTACCAAGCCCCTTTTTGCGTTTTTCATGCGTAGGCTTTAATACCATAATTACCTAAAATAAGTGACACCCCGACACTTGAACATAAAAATCAATTTTTGTATTCAGAATTTTTCTCGTCGAGTAGGAGATTTGGGAAAATGGTACATTTTAAAGTCTTTTTCACTTGAATTCAAACAGTTCGGAGCTTCGCAATACCGTATATTCTAAATAAAAAAATTATATTACATAATAGTACATTGTGTATCTAGGGCGGAAAGTAGGCGAATCCCGATCGCGAGTGCGATGTTTGCAATATGAGTCGTAGGCGAGTGCAGTATTCGCACGAGAAGGAGGGTGAGATTTGCAGTACGAGCCGAAGGTGAAACTCAGGTCTCCTTATTACTACTTCGTATAACACTGAAGCGTGCGCTGCCGCTGCTAACCTGTATCGAGAGAGAGAGCGAGCAACGCATGGGTATTCTTGTCTCAGTTTGTACAGTATAGTCAAAAAGTATCACAGAGGACCACGAAACTCTCAGTAGAGTATAGAGTTCAGTGCAGTGGATAAACTTTTGGAAGCTACTATAGGTATAACACCCTTATGTGCGCATACGTCACACCATCAGACAGAGAGAAAGATTCCTACAAGCATGTTTGCGAGCTATCTCTCTCGATACGCTGCTTCTCTATGGGCAGATATAGCCAGCGCACGTTCCAGTATTAGTAGAGTTCAGTGTACTGAGCCCACTTTCGTTTGACACGCTCATGCGCATGCTCGGTACCGCGTATTACAAAACAGGTTATAAGTATTACGTTTTTTATCTCACGAATTCATGAGAGATAATGAGTTTCATAAAATTTCCATTTTTAAAATATTACAGGATATGTTCATTTCACGCTGAAGTAGTATAAACGTCAATCACCATATCGATGGACTAAGGTGAAAGGGGCGTATCAAGTGTGTATGAGTATAGCCTCTTCGCTCTTCTGGTGTTAGGCTATCGACTATGTTAATGAATTCAGCGATCTCGTAAATTATGTGCTTCACATATTCAACAAATTTAATGAAGTGTTCAGGTTTATAAAGATAAAAATACTTATTGAATTAGGTCGTACACAGTTTTTTTTACTGTCTTTTAAATAATATAAGTTTATTATATAATTGTCGCTTGCTTTTGGACTTATCCAGTGTACTTAATGCTACATAATGTAGTCTAATTTTTATGTATTTTTGAACAATAGCACGTATTAAGTGCACAGCGTGGTTTTTCATCGGCGAGGATTGATTGTATACATGGTACAATTTTGAAATAAATTTTGACCGATCAAGTGTTTTAGAACTTGATTTGTCACATACGGTTCTGTGAATTCGGGTTTATAAATAGGTCACTCGCATGAATAACAACATCAAATTTCAAACAGTAACACATCAAATTTCCATTTCACAATGTTGACAAATTTTGTGTACATCAATTGATGGTTGTACTAATCCTCCTCGATTTTTAATACTTATAAGATTAGTTCTACAGTCGATATTTTCTATTAGCATGTCTACAAAAATTTCACAATATAATATTTTTTTCAGTTGCATAACAACATAACCGTAATGTGTTCTGTAACATTCGTTGAAAATTCGGTAATTTCTCTCACGTCAAAAATGTTATAACTATGAGCGATGGCTAAATTAAATAGATCTCTAGTTTCGTCATAATTATCTTCATTTAATCTATCCTCCAATCTTAATAAGTGTAATGTCGCATTCAATATGTATTGTAAATTTATAATTATTTTAGCTGACAATACATGTAAAATTATTATTTCCACCGCCGTGCTGCCTTATACATCGAGATAGCAGTTCTATATGGTCTTGGCTTGATTTATAAAATGGAATATATTTTAAAATATGATTTTTTTTTGCAGAATTTTTCGTACAACGTAAGCGCACTTTCAATGCAAATCAGAAAACCAAAGAACTCAGTTTTTCTGCAAGACTTAATTATGCGCTCACCGGAAGTGCTTCTTAACGATAAAAAGTGCAGTTTTATTTCAATAAATCGTTTCTCATCAATTCTATATTCTGAGAATTCATAACCTCTTTTAACCCAAATTGTTTCAAGTTTTTGGAATGTAAATCATCAGATAAGTCATTAAACTGCAATACAAATTCACTTGTCGCTTCGCTTGATTCGAAACCCTCTAACATCAAACAATTTTTACAAAATAAAAGTGCATCTACAACAGATTGGCTGAAAACTTGAATTGCCAATCGGACTCTCATTTTAGGCTGCAAAAAGTCAACACGAGAACTCCGTAATTTATTGCCTAAATGCATAACCTTCTTGCTCCTGCAATTGGTGTAATTTGACCATGTATAACCATAAAATCAGTTTATTATTTGCATCAATCAGTTTTTTGGATTTCAGCCAAAACGTTGCGAATCAACTTCATCATGTGGCTTGGGTCTAGAAAGGTCACAACTTTTTCGTTTGTCACAGGATGAGGGAAGAATGTCTATAATAGATGAGCATCATCTAGATTACAACCTAGCTTTCTCAATGCAAAGAAATTTGTAGGTGATCCGTCACACGTAACTGATCCTGTTTCACGACCAGCCCTACTACACTCCGTTATTAAATCACTTTTTTGTTGTGTATCAATTCTTTTAATAAAATAATATGCAATAAGAACTTTTAATCTACCGTTTATACATACAATCAAAAAAACCAAAGCTTATAGGTATGCTAAAGTAGTATTATCGCATATATTATCGGTTCACTATTTCCGAGTTCTTACTTTTGCGAATTTCATGTGCCTATGCCCAACGAAGCCGTAGCCGACAGGTCTGTTCAAACTACTACTGCGGCCTTCCACAGCTGTCATTCGATAATCTTGAAGTTTGCAGAACCACGAATGTTTTAATTACAAAATTTTCGGCCTCGTGGATGTTATTACTCCTAATACAGACTAGTTCAACAAATAAGTTGCAATCTGAAGAGATATTGATAAACTATAAATAACATTTACGTCTAAGTCTGAACTTTTTTGTTTTATATTTATCAAAAAAAGTAAATGGTGTTTTCAAACGATGTATTCTCTGATTTCAGTAGATAATTCATGAAATCGGTCAATTATACGTATGGATCAATTAAATCATTCAGTTTAACTTCAAAGCCGATTCTTTTCCGGCAAATAATCGATCGTATAACCACAATTGAATAATTTGGATAACCAAGAAACAACTTATAATCAGGATTTGACCTACATGATGATCACTTCTGAAAATACTT
Source organism: Macrophya annulata (assembly GCA_963924015.1). Taxonomy (NCBI): domain Eukaryota; kingdom Metazoa; phylum Arthropoda; class Insecta; order Hymenoptera; family Tenthredinidae; genus Macrophya; species Macrophya annulata. The sequence goes on from OZ001261.1 coordinate 11,997,204, forward strand.
TTCATAGATTAAAATAAAAAATAGTCTTCAATATCAGGAGACCGTATTTGATTTATTTATTTTATAAACAATGAAATATTAATGTTACAATTGTAAAATGAGCAATTGACAGTATTCACATCATCAAGACACCAATGAAAATATCTTTCAACTATAACAAGGAGAGAAACTTTTAACTATAATTAAATAACGTTCGTGATAAATACTTTTAAATTATAAACATCGGGAACCTCTCAAATACATTCATCGGCTCAATGTAATGAGATAATCCGTCCAAATGTAAATTCGAAGCAGTACCTGATCTAGTGAATACGAATTTAGCCTATTCAGCAACAGAAAACATCTGCAGAATTGAGTATTATTTCCGACCATGCTTATTTATTTTGATTATACGAAGTTTGTAGGAATAACTCTTATCTGTTATACATAAATACTTTTTGATCAACAGTTTAGATTATTTTACGATTTTTTCATACATATTTTCTTTGTCAGTATTTCTATATAATTTTATAATTAGACTTTTGACCCTAGTATGAATTGTTGGAAATTATTATTTGATGAAACTAAAATATGGAATTGACTACTCGAAAATTCTTCTTGTAGAAGATCTTATCTTAGTGACCGCAAACAGTTTAATCATGTATGTGTATCAGTCGCGATTTATGCTATTAAAAGTTTAATTATTAAATGGATTACTCAATTGTGGAACATTTTAACATGTAAACGTTATATGGTGCATGTGATCAATCTGCACGTCAAATCGCAGAAGAATATGCATTGCAATTTCCGAATCGAAGACTACCAAACAAAGATATAATTTTGAGATTGGTTAGCCGAACTAGGGAAACGGGTTCAGTTGTGATAAATCGATCTGGCGGCGTCGGAAGGACACGAAATGCGCGCGTGCCACCAACGGAAGAGATGGTGCTGGATGCTGTGGATGACGATCCCACATTCAGTATAAGAAATATTGCGAGGATATGCGCAACGACTTACTCTACAGTGCAGCGAATTCTTAAAGACAATGCTATGCACGCATTCTATTATACGAGGGTGCAGTGTCTACAGGCTCGCGACTATTCGCAGCGTTTGCAGTATTGCGAATGGATCGTGTAACAAAATTCCGAGAATCTAGAGTTTTCTAGAAGCATTTTATTTACGGATGAGTCGACATTTGGTAGGGAAGGCTCACTCAACTACCATAATCTACACATGTGGGACGTGAAAAATCCACACGCTACAAGCGTGCGTGGGTTCCAAGAGCGATTTTCGATTAATTATTGGGCAGGAATCAGAGGTAGTAAGCTACTATAACTCATTATTGAGATTCTTTTTCAAATTTACATTCTCAGTTCCAAGATCAGCATTACTGGATTTAATCAATAGATTATTATCAATGAGGATTATTTTTATACAGTTGGGCCCAATCGAATTTTCCGCACGACTAAATGCGAAAAACTATTCGGAACTTCTCAAAGAGAATTCATTATTTAATTAAACTAATATCTGGAATTGACTACTCTGAGTTCGATCAGGATATCCACATCTAAAAAGCTTTCTTCCTGTAGAAGATTTTATCTGTTATCTATCTGGTCTACGGCAGAATATTAAATTTGCAAGGGTCGTATACATCAATTAAACTAATGCCTGAAACTGACCACTCGGAGATCGATCAGGATAATCGAATCTAAGAAGCTTTTTCCATGTAGAATATTTTATCCGTTCATTTATCTAGTCTATGGGAAAATATTAAATTTACAAGAGTCGTGTACATTATTTAAACTCATATCTGGAATTGACTATTCAAAGATCGATCAGGATAATCGAATCTAACAAGCTTTCTTCATGTAGAAGATCTTATCTGCTTATTTACCTAGTCTACAGGAGAATAGTATCAAAATCTGACCTCCAAATATCTGTTAGCGACTATTCATTGATACAATTAATTTATACAACTTGTGCAAATTTATTCATCTTCCATGAGAGACGATAAATAGCTTTTTTTTGTTAGTAATGACTCTATCGTTCGTGTGCTTTACATTCACATAAGTGAATTTATCCGAATAGACGATTCCGGGCAGAGTAAATTTCTACTTTATAAAAATTTTGAATGTCTGTTCTAATTTGTTTTTTCGGTCTTCTGTTGATTACACTACTCGAATTGAGTAGGAATCTTATAGATAAAAAACTTTAGTATTAAAATTTGAATTCGTCCAGTCGGATAAATTCACTTGTATAAAGATAACTAATTTTGTTTAGATTTGATCGATCAGGATTTAAAGTAAGTGTTCGAAATGTCCGCCTCTCATTTGGATGCAAAAATTCGCTAGATGAATGAAATTTCGTTGTACGTTTTCCAGCATTGCTGGGGTTACGGATGCAATAGCCACAGCTATAGCAGCCCGGAGTTCTTCCATAGTGTTAATTTGCACCCGGTAAATGTGCCCCTTGACTTGACCCTACAGAAAAGAATCAAGTGGGTACAAATCCGGTGATCTTGGCAGCCAGGTGATGGGACCACCACGACCAATCCACGCATTTGGAAACATGCGGTTTAGAACGTCACGTGCAGGTCGAGCATAATGTGGTGGTGCACCATCATGTTGGAAGAAGGTTTCGCCAACTTCAATCCCAGCATTTTCTAGTACTTGCGGTAAGCTCTCTTCCAGGAATGCCGAATAGTTTGCGGCATTCAGTCGTACGGCAAATTCGATTGGGCCCAGCTGTGAAAATAATCCTAATTGATAATAATGTATTCTGACTGAACTCAGTAATGCTAATCTTGGAACTGAGAATGTAAATTTGAAGAAGAATCTCAATAATGAGTTATAGTAGCTTACTAAAACGTTGCCTCTGATTCCTGCCCAATAATTAATCGAAAATCGCTCTTGGAACCCACGAATGCTCGTAGAGTGTGGATTTTCCACGTCCCACATGTGCAGATTATGGTAGTTGAATGAGCCTTCCCTGGCAAATGTCGACTCATCCGTAAATAAAATGCTTCCAGAAAACTCTGGATTCGCGGCATTTTGTTGAACGACCCATTCGCAAAACTGTAAACGCTGTGGATAGTCACGAGCCTGTAGACACTGCACCCTTGTATAATGGAGTGCGTGCATAACATTGTCTTTAAGAATTCGCTGCACTGTGGAGTAGGTCGTTGTGCATACCCTCGCAATATTTCTTATGCTGAGTGTGGGATCGTCATCTACAGCATGCAGCACCATCTCTTCCGTTGCTGGCACGCGCGGATTTCGTATCCTTCCGACGCCGCCAGTTCGATTTATCACAAGTAAACCCGTTTCCCTAGTTCGGCTGACCGATCTCAAAGTTACATCTTTGTTTGGTTATCTTCGATTCGGAAATTGCAGTGCATATTCTTCTGCGGTTCGACGTGCAGATTGATCACATGCACCATATAACGTTTACATGTTAAAATGTTTCACAATTGAGTAATCCATTTAATAATTAAACTTTTAATAGCATAAATCGCGACTGATACACATACATGATTAAACTGTTTGCGGTCACTAAGATAAGATCTTCTACAAGAAGAATTTTCGAGTAGTCAATTCCATATTTTAGTTTCATCAAATAATAATTTCCAACAATTCATACTAGGGTCAAAAGTCTAATTATAAAATTGTTTTGAAATCTTATATAAGAAAATATGTATGAAAAAATCGTAAAATTATCTAAACTGTTGATCAAAAAGTATTTATGTATAACAGATAAAAGTTATTTATACAAGCTTCATATAATCAAAATAAATAAGCATGGTCGGAAATAATACTCAATTCTGCAGATGTTTTCTGTTGCTTGTAACTTATTATTTTTATTTATACTCGAATTGAGCAGTCTCTACTAATTATTGCTTGGATTAAATGAAATGAGATTTCTGATTCGTCAGGGGGTTCGGAATACTCCTTGGCCTACTCTATAATATCGTACTTTGAATGATGGAGGTAGTTTCAAATCAGACACTTTTAATGATAGTAACACCAAATGATATGTTTTTATTCAAGATAGACACGTTATAGTTTGTATGCGATTGAAAAATATTCTTATTCTACTATAAAACCTTAATTCTAGCATGTATAATGGTGTGGTTATTCTCTATTTTTATTCTAATTGAACCCTGTCCCTGTTCTCGGGAGATATGATTTCTGTGAGGCTACTTCTAAGGTTAAGACACCTCAACGATACCGAATATCGTGAAACTGATTTAATGAAATACGATTTAATAAAATGAGAAAAATGGCCAAGTGAAAATGAGTTGAGTCTAAGTTGAGAGACTACGAATTTTATTTTTAAATGGACTTGAATAATTCTTTGCCGGTAACGGGTAATTAGAATTGATTAATGCTTGTTGAAAAACAGTAACAAAGACAGGCAAGGGCCGAAGCACATCCGCCCAGCTCAGTTACCGGTTTTCTACAGCGATTGTATAAAAACAACATAGAAGAAACTCCCTAGCTTCTCATTCAGATTTATGTGCGAGCAATTGGTCTCTGTTGATCGGATTTCTCCGGATATAATATTATCATTCTTCATTTGTCTTGCTAGTGAGAAAGATTTCAAAAGGGACCCGTCTTGGTGGTTAGCCGTAAGGTTGTCTCCTCGCAGCGTAGGATGACGCTCGCGCTCAGCGCGGTACAGAGGGCGTATAAGTAGAGTGGAGCAAAGGTGATAATTCTTGCTGATTGGCTCTGTTAAATCCGCCATTAGTAGCCGCGGCCTAATTAATTTATTAATTTATTATTAACATTTTTTAAATAAAAAATTAATTAATTAATAAATTTTTATTTTTATTTTAATAATTCAATAAAATTCGTAAAAAAACAAGTGAAATTGAGTAACATTTACGTTGGGAAAGTTTAAGTTAACGTAACCTAAAAAACTCCGTTTTCGTTTACAGTGTTATTGTGGTGTTATCAAAGAAACTTTTATATATTTTGTAATTATTTTGTGGAAATAAAAATGACAATAAAAAATCAACGCTTTCTGTTAAATTTAATTATAATTATATTACTTGCACAATTAGTGCTACCAATTTTTAGATATATATTATTTTGTAACTATATTATAGTTATTAAATAATGAATTTCTGTCTTTTTTTATAAATTATAAATTATTCATAAAAATTTTATTCAAAAAATTTATAAAAATTTTATATTAAAATACTAATTTCAATATTAATTTAAGAATTTTTTTTTATGATAAATATCTAATAATTTTTATTTTTATATATATATTTTTTATTTCTCTATATTAAAAAATATAAAAAAATACAAAAGTATTTTTTAAAGTAATAAATAAAAAAAATCTAAACACAAATCCTAATAAATAACGCTAAAACTCTAATATAGGCAAAAAAAAATTTAATTTTACCGCGGCTCAAAATGGCGGATTTTTTTTTATTGCTCCACTCTACTTATACGCACTCTGGCGAGGTACCCAGCCGCGCTCACGGATGGTGTGCGTGGTGGGGCCCTTTAAATTGACAATTCTTTTACGAGTGTTTACTTTGCCACGTTACATGCTGAACAGGCTAAATTCGTATTCACTAGATCAGGTACTGCTTCGAATCAACATTTGGACGGATTATCTCATTACATTGAGCCGATGAATGTATTTGGGAGGTTCACGATGTTCATAATTTAAGAGTATTTACTTCGAAGGCCGCAGTAGTAGTTTGAACAGACCTGTCGTCTGATGGTTCGTTGGGCATAGGCACATAAAATTCGAAAAAGTAAGAAGTCGGAAATAGTTCACCGGTGGGATCCCGTTAATGAAACTTTACAATACAGTAGCTAATGGAACAGGGAAGATCAATTGGCTGCTAGATGACCAAAGTAAAATTCGAATACAGAAAGACGAATAAACACTGACTTCATCAGAGTTGAAGACTTGATTGAAGGGAATCGCATTCAGACGGGACATTCGTGCATCGATAACTACGAGGCAAGTGACCTGAACTACGAAAAAGCGCACGACCTGGACGAGGGACACTACGTTGCGAACGACCTGGGCGACAAGAACTACGAAGCGCACGACCTGGACGATGGAAACTACGAAGCGCATGACGTGGACGACACAAACCACGATGCATATGATCTGGACGATGAAAACTACGAAGCGCACGAGGTAGACGACGAAAAGTACGAAGTGAACGGCCTGGACGACGGAAACCACGAAGCAAACGACTTGAACGATGAAAACTATGAAGCGCACGATCTGGACGACGGAAACTACGAAGCGCACAACCTGGACGCTGGAAACCACGCTGCGAATGACCTGGACGACAAAAACCACGAAGCGAACGATCTGAATCACGAGGAGGATGACTTTGATGATTTGGACAACGAAACCGACACCAGCAGCAATTCCAGAACATCGTAAACTTTTTAGCCACAAGTGATGATGAAATTACTTATGTCGAAATAAAACTCATATGTTATTAATTCAAGATATTTAGCGGGCCTGTCTGAGTTACGTATGAGCTCTGTGATTGGTTAACCTAGATCCTGCGTAGCTCGGAAACTAAGGGTCTCTCGAAGTTTTGGTAACGGACTTTCAGTCTTGGGATTATCTCAGGAACCCGCCTATTTAATACGGCCCGCTGGAAGTGAATCAGAAGTATCAGTAACTGACTATGAAGCTCGCAGTAGGTAAATGAATGACGGACTTCGTGTAATTTTTCTTCTCCAGAATTTTTATCAGGATCGGATGATTTATTTTGTTTTTTCATTACTGCATCCAATACATTCGTTTTTGTTTCTGGTTCTATTGTCAATTCTTTCTGGAATATAATTAAATATGCACGTATGAAAAATGAATAATTTGACTAAATACGATGAGAAAAATATGATTCTGTAAATTCAATACTTTCCTTTTGTAGTTTGCTTATAAATGTGATCAATAATCTATTACATGAGCAATAGATTGACAAATTTCCTAGTCAGTGTTGGACCTAATTAGGTCAACCGGTTGCCGCTTAAACCAGATCTTAACTTTTTCAACTCTGCGCATGATTCAGAGCAAATTGCTCAATGTACTTTGGTCTGTGATGTCTCAGCTTACTTTGCAACAACATTCTACGTGATATGAATGCGGCACATATTTTGATTGAAGTCAAAATTTTAAGAGGTATGTACATACATCGCTTTGAACACCAATAATACTGGTCCACACGATTTCTGGGTCTGGCTTCTGAGTGTTAAACTTTGGTTTCATATACATCATTAATGAAGGGAAAAATAGTTAATTTGATCAAAGTTTGCTTTTGTAGAAATCAGAGCAATTTTTCAAAATTCAAACGAAATGACCGATTTTTTCAGAATTTTAAGATAGTTAAAATCAAATAAATCTTTACTCGGTAACTAAGTCTTTTTTATTTTAGAAAAATGATTATTAATAGAATACAAATTCCATTCAATGGAAATTTAGTTTGAAAATGAATATTTTTAGTCATTTTCTTACGTTTGTTTGAACATTCTCGTATTAAACCCCAAATGTAATCGCCCATCATATTATCGTTGCACTGTCCTTGGTGAAGTCGTTTGAAGTGCTTTATATCCTGGTGAAAATGCTCTCCTTGCTCCTCTGAGTAGGCACCCATATTATCTTTAAATACATCAGCTGAAGTATTTTTACAGTTTACTCAGGAGAAGTGAGGTACCCAATTTTTATCTTGATTCCGAATTGGCAGTTTGGAATAGGCTTCCAAAGCTTCACAAAGCGTTAGATTAGTTGCTTAAGAGAATTCTTTGCTTCTTACTTTAATAAATTCACCGCATATAAAATAAAATGAATCAACATCGTGTTTACACTGTCTTGACGCTATTTTTATACTCAATAATACACAAAAACGGTTTTCACAGCTGTGATAAACAAGTAAACATTCACTATCGCGCCCTGCCAGAGCGATGTGCGAGTTGCTACCGTTTTGATTGATGGTGCTACCGCCTGTTGTTTATAAAATTGATTAAAATCTTCTAAACTTACTCATCGACATAAAACAGACAGAAGTAAATTTCAAGAAGTGAAAATGGAATTTTTTGGTGTTTTTCGATGCATAAAATAAGAATTTATGCATTAAAACAGAAACCCAAAAACAAAAAAATAATTTGTCGACCTGTGTAGGGGAAAAGTGGGATAGTCGCCGTAGGAGGATAGATGCCAAAAACATGCATAACTATTACACTGCCAATAATTTACTTTAAAACAAAGCTTTTTTCTGCCATCCCGCCAGTTTGGCGGGGGGAAGCTTTGTTTTAAAGTAAGGATTGGCAGTGTAAAGTTACCTATGCATGTCTGGACACGATCATCGCGGCATCTATCCTCCTACGGCGACTATCCCACTTTTCCCCTAATTCGTTTACATTTTGAAAATCAGGCGGTAGCATCGACTAGAGGACAAAAAAATGTGCCACGTTTATATCGTACAAAATGTTGCAGAGGAAATGAGACGTGAGAAAGCGCAATCCATTCAGCGTATGCAGAATTAAAAAAATCGAAATCAGATTAAAGTAGCAACCGATTTAGACGTCATTAGGTCTAAAAGTGATTTTTTTTCTTAGGCAAACTACAAAAGGAAATATTGAACATGCAAAATCTAAATTTTCTGGCTGACTTTTTTCCCTTAAGGCAATGAAGATAAAGAAAAATATTTGTTATTATTTTTACATGTGGCATTGCATTTGGCTTGAGTCGGACTAGTGAAGGAGATAATCTATAATCTAACAACTTTTCTACTAGGCACATTCCTACTCCACTTGGAATGGATGATAAATTGATTCCCAGAGAATGGATGATAAATTGACATTCTTCGGAAGATTAAAAATAGAGAAAAATCTTTTAATAACAACTATCATGTAATTGTTAAAAAATGTAAGATTTCATCACCTGTAGAATTTGATTTTAACGTCGTCATTACTTCGTCTCTTCCAATCCCGGTGATCTGACCGATTTTTACACCAAGGCACTAAGAACATAACACCATTTTATTGATAATATTATTCTAAATTTTGTTCCAAATAAAATAAAATTTCCTTCAGTCCGACTGATATTGACTAGTATTTTTTTTTATAGGTGATCTCACTTTATGCGTATCTTATAGCACTACACTTGCGCAGTTTAGGAGCCAATCAAAAACGGGCACACTTTACTTCGGCACCTTCCTCGGAATGGCTTCCTCCCTGCGATGACGTACTTCATCCCTGTATTTTCTAAGTCCATGAAGAATAAACAATTATTACTAATTACGGGAATACACGCCAGCTCGTTAACTCAATCGCGGTGGTCATACTGGGCCAATTCTACCCAGATGAGGCTGAAGTTCGTAACGTCAACGCAACAAACTGAGAGAATTATTTTTTTCGCGTTTGGCGAGGACCGGACTAGATGCAAATAATTTCTAAAACTATTCAGATCCCTTAAAAAAATATTCATCAAAATCCACTCGTCGGAAGTCACCCTTACCTACCACCCCCCTATTAATAATTAAAAATTTAATAACAATTGAACGAATCGGTTGGCGACGACCGGAATAGATGCGAATAATTTCGAAAATTATCCAGATCTCTCAAAAAAATATTCATCCAAATCGACTTGTCGGAAGCCACCCTTACCTACCATCCTCCCATTAAAAATACTAAAAAAATAATTGAAAAATTAATAACAATCGAAGGAATCATTTGGCGACGACCGGACTAGATGCAAATGATTCCTAAAGATGTCTTGAACACTCAAAAAAATATTCATCCAAATCGACTCGTCTGAAGCCATCCTTACCTACTACCCTCCGATTAAATAATAATTAAAAAATAATAACAACTCGATTTGGATGAATATTTTTATGAGCGATCTGGATAATTTTAGAAATTATCTGCATCTATTCCGGTCGTCGCCAATTGATTCGTTCAATTGTTATTAATTTTTTGATTATTATTTAATAGGAGGGTGATAGGTAAGGGTGGCTTCCGACAAGTCGATTTGGATGAATATTTTCTTGAGAGATCTGGATAATTTTAGAAATTATTCGCATCTATTCCGGTCGTCGCCAACCGATTCGTTCAATTGTTATTAAATTTTCAATTATTAATAGGAGGGTGGTAGGTAAGGGTGACTTCCGACGAGTGGATTTTGATGAATATTTTTTTGAAAGATCTGGATAGTTTTAGAAGTTATTTGAATCTAGTCTGGTCCTCGCCAAACGCGAAAAAAATAATTCTCTCAGTTTGTTACGTTAACGTTACGAACTTCAGCCTCATCTTTTTACTCCAAAAATCATAACTTTCTCAATTTTCTATATTTTCAACTAGAATTTGGAGGTGATATTTTTCCAATGTGATACTTTTGGGAAAAAAATTGTAGCACAATGCGCGTTCCAAAGAAGGTATTCATTCCGATATATGAAGAAAGTGGATTTTAGCGCACGATGTTGTTCGATCTGCTCTCAGGTCCACACTGACGTTTGATTCAAATGACATAACGATACATAATGGTAAGTGATACTTCAAAGCCCAGGTATATGGTGACTAAGGTCCCGTTCGAAGCCGGAGACTATTAGATATTTACGCCGAAAGTTGATCGACGGGTCAATTCTACCCTGTGTGACCACGAAAGGTTAATATTGCTTGAATCAAAGATGTTTTCAAATGGTCGTGTTCGGCACTCCAATCGCAACGGCATTTTTTTTTCTGTTTCGCGCGTAGGCTTCGATAATAGTCAAAATAAGTGACACGCCCACATCTTACGATGTATAAAAAGTGATTTTTTTTTTTATTTCAGTGATTTTTCTTAGGTAGAACCTGTTCCTTCTGAATCATTGTCTGCCATTAACGGACAATTAATTTGGTGTCATCGTTTCCAGGAGAAAATAGTCTGTGTCGGTAAAAATTGAGTGCTGTCCCCCCTTAAGACGATGCTACTATAGGCCTCTTTACCGACTGCAAATTATTTCCACGGATAACTCCGAAATGATGATCTAAAATGATATAAAATGAAGGATTTATTTAATAATTCATGAAGAACAGCTCGGATCCTACACGCGAAATTCGCTGAAACCAAGAATAGTATATTGTGTATCATGGGCGGAAAGTAGGCAGTTCGCGCATCGAGAGTGAAATTTGTAGCATGAGCTAAGAGCGAGTGCAGCATCACGAGTGGAAGGGTCAGGATTCTAGCACGAGCCGAGAGCGAGTACTGGAATCACCGGACTACCAATGTAAATGCCGCACGAGCCAAGGCGAAGGCTACAAACTTCACACGAGTGAGGAACTGTCTATCCGCCCACTACACACACGATATTCTTCTCCCATTTGCGAAAACAGCACAATAATAGTATAGCTTATACATTGCTCACGTCCGATGGCGCCACTGAGGAAAGAGTTTGTACATCGCTGGCGGCTGATAGCGTCACGGAGTGACTAAATTATTTTAAAGTGCGCATGCACGAATAAAGCACCAGTGCGGAAAGTCACGGCATTGAGTAAAGATAGGTATAGAGGTGCGGACAGCGTGGTGGGGGTATGCTTATTTACTTTGCCTTATATACTAGAGCTTTCGCGCCCCACTAGCAGATGGCGCTGACAAAAATCGCCCCAGTTTGACTCACACATAGAAGGGTGTCGCGTGGGTGAGACGCACACACGTGAGTGGCTCACAGACGACCCTAACTTTAGCGCCCCACCACCTGGTGCACTACAGTCGCTCACTCACACATAAAATTTACGTGTAAACGCCCGGTGCCACACATCCGAGCGGCTCGCACCGATGTTGGCGCTTTAACTCGAGTTCCGAATTATCATTTAATGTATGTACCGTATGCACTGATATACATATACAATATCAGTGACCGTATGGTACCGTTTATGTACACATATCAATTTCCAGGTTTTTTTGTCCTCCCTCGGAAGACACATAGAATTTTCGCATCAAAACGTCTGCAGCAATACACATTTATGCCGTTTGACCTGAAAATCTTGAAATTATGCGACAACATGCGATTGAGTTGGTATATTAATAATTCGTGGCATGATAATGTACGTCGCGCGGTTTTCCAAATCATCTGTGAGGTACTGCGATAGATTCGTTTCCCCTTTATTTTACATGGTGGGATCCCCGGTAGGCCTACTACCATAAATTGTACCTGTATCAAGTATGGGAAAGCCTAATTTGATCATTCTTCCGAATTCGCCGCAATGCGATTACAATTTTAATTTGATGCGCATCGTTGTCAACACTCAACAGTATGCATGTCTATATAACTTTGTTGCAATTGAATTAGGATTCCTTGCAGTCAAAGAATACTAGTTACAGCGTGAACACGTATTATCTCTGAATCTGCTCCATCAAATACATATTTAACTCGAATCGTTTTACAATTTAGCTGATTGGAATCTTTCTTGGTGTATTGTTTATTCTTCATTATTATAATTAGTAGATTGATCTAGAATCATTAGCATTATGTCGAAGCGTAGGTGTAGTTATAAGGGGTGCCAGAGAAATCTTGAAGAGCTTGAAACTAGTTTCTTCAGATTTCCCGTAAAAGATGACGATAGGTATGTATCTGCGACAAACGAAACCAATATATAGCTTAGATCTTCACTGTATTGAATAATCCATACTAGATATTACACATACATAAATCAGACGAATTTATCAGTTTCAAAATATATATTTCAAATAATTCAATCAAGGTGATCTCTTGATATAGTATCAATTAAATCTAAGTTTAATTGTTATCAGAATGATTTTTCCAAACCGGATTTTGATACCGTTTACGTTTAAATGCGTTAATCGAGTCAATAACGTTTACTGGAAACTGTACATACATACAACACGTTCGTTTCGAAAACATATATTTCATCTTTTGATGCGATCACAATTAGGCTCTTGTATGATAATTATTTATTGTTTTTTTTTTTTCTAGTAGCTAAAAACAAATTAAACAGTCATATTTTTTCTTTCTTTAATTGAACAAAAATTGGCGGTCATACAAGTGAATCAGACTAGACGAACTTAAATTTGAATCTATTTTAATCTTATTAACTGTAAGATTTCTACTCCATAAGAACATTCTTTGACATCTTTTTTTCAAGTAATTATTGTTAGATCAAATAACCCGATTTACACAATATAGCAAATTTATATCTGTCAACAGGTGTTTGGATTGGATCCTTCGTAGCGGTAATGAAGATCTTCAAGATCTTCCTTCTTCGAGACTTAGGGAAAAAAGAATTTGCTCGCTTCATTTTTCAGTGTCCGATTTTCAAAACTCGCTTAGGAAAAAGTTGAATCAAAATGCCGTCCCCCTGATGTTTAAATCCGCGATAGAGAGTTTCAAGGATAGAGTCTCGGATAGAGTTCATCCGACAATAGATCCCCTTATAAATCCCTCCCAAGATGTTCCTATATTACCGAGCACTGACGCCACTACCGAAAGTATGACGACTACAAAGACCGAAAAAAAATAACTATTCGACCAATAGCATCACAAAACGTAATCTGAAGATAAAAAAAAATATTCGAAATTTAAAATTGAGACTGTTACGTAGAACTCATTCCCAGGACAATGATGTTAGGCAAGGCAGCGGGGGGGTAGGTAGAGCGGGAATGTTTTCAGAAATTAGCAAAAGAATTAGCGGCGCTCCTCTCACATTTGTAAAATCACAGCTACGCGTAGGGAAAAAAGTTAAAAAATGGAATGAAGAAGAGAAAAAGTTAGGTTTAGCGTTGTTTTATCGGTCACCAAAGTCATACAAAGCGATGTTGTTAATGGGTTTTAAATTACCGAGCGTGCAAACCGTAAGGGAGTGGGTAAATTCGTTGGATGTTAGGCCAGGGGTATCTACAGTGAACTGTTCGATAAACTTGAAAGTTCAGTAAAAGTTATGAATAGGCGGGAAAAACAGTGTGTAGTACTTTTCGACGAGATGACGATAAAGAAGTGGCTAAGTTATAATAGTAAATTCGATTGTGTTGAGGGCTTTGAGGATCTCGGGGAGTTAGGTAGGAATGACAGATTAGCTTCACACGCACTAGTTTTCATGGCGCGCGGTTTAACATATAATTGGAAAATGCCCGTAGCTTATTACTTATCCGCAGGTCCGGTAACCGCAACAAAATTAACTCAACTGCTTTACAGTGTTATAGAATCGTTGACGAAGATAGGGTTACATGTTAGGGCGTTTGTTTGTGATCAAGGTGGTCCAAATCAGAAGTTATTTTGTTTGTTAGAAATTAGCATCGAAAAACCTTTCATTATTGTAGGCGAACAAAAGATATACGCGCTTTTTGACTTCCCTCATTTAATTAAATCCCTTCGTAATAATCTCTTGAAGTATGATTTCGTAATAGATGGCGAGGTAGTTTCGTGGAAAGCTTTAAAATTGTTGTTCGAGGTAGATTCCAGAGGTGTAGCGCGATCGGCTCCCAATCTTTCGGTTCGACACGTTTACCCCGGTCCTTTTGATAAAATGAATGTTAAACTCGCAACCCAAGTTTTTAGCAATTCCGTTCATGCAGCACTTCTGACATTAGCTTCGACGACTTCCGACAGTAAGACTCAAGACGAATTAACTGCTTTAGGCGATTTCACGGGTAAAATCAATCACATATTTGACGCAATGAACAGTAGGACATTACACGACCGAAATCCCAACAGCAAACCTTTGAATGACAACAATACACGATCAACGGACATTTTACGAGACGCATTACAGTGGTTATCCCGTTTACATATATCCGATCCCACGGTTAAAGATTTTAATAATGCCAACTTTTAATAATTTAATACTTAGTATAACTTCAATTTTGCAATTGTGGGAAAATTAAAAATCTGAGGGTGTAAGGTACCTGTTAACTTCACGACTCCAACAAGATCCGGTGGAAAATTTGTTTTCTATCATGCGACAACGGGTTTCATATGGAAACATCCCACGGCAACTCAATTCCGACAGAACTTCCAACGGACAATCAGCAACCGTTTACTTATCCCACCCAAAACAGCCAATTGCGAGGACGACAACGACAACGTTAACGTTAAAGTGGTCATCGATAGAGGCTTGCGAATCACGAAAGCGTTCTAGCACAGGAAATTTAGGTAGCAATAGCTCAGCTGCAAAAAAGTTTATGGGTCAATAGAGATTAGAAATGGTTAGATATAGAGTTATAGGTAGATAAATGCGGAAGATACATATTTTCATAATAAAATCAAATTAAGCCTTCCCATACTTGATACATGATCATGCCGCGAATTATTAATATACCAACTCAATCGCATGTTGTCGCATAATTTCAAGATTTTCAGGTCAAACGGCATAAATGTGTATTGCTGCAGACGTTTTGATGCGAAAATTCTATGTGTCTTCCGAGGGAGGACAAAAAAACCTGGAAATTGATATGGGTACATAAACGGTACCATACGGTCACTGATATACCTATATATATCAGTGCATACGGTACATACATTAAATGATAATTCGGAACTCGAGTTAAAGCGCCAACATCGGTGCGAGCCGCTCGGATGTGTGGCACCGTGCGTTTACACGTAAATTCTATGTGTGAGTGAGCGACTGTAGCGCACCAAGTGGTGGGGCGCTAAAGTTAGGGTCGTCTGTGAGCCACTCACGTGTGTGCGTCTCACCCACGCGGCACCCTTCTATGTGTGAGTCAAACTGGGGCGTTTTTTGTCAGTGCCATCTGCTAGTGGGGCGCGAAAGCTCTGGTATATAAGGCAAAGTAAATAAGCATACCCCCACCACGCTGTCCGCACCTCTATACCTATCTTTACTCAATGTCATAAGCGGACACCCCCACCACCAAAAAAGTCGACCAGTTTCCAGACCTGTATGTATGTACATACGACCGTGTGGAAAGTAGACTATTTACAATGTGCGCATGCGCCGAGCTTTTTCGCCTCAGTGCGGAAAGTACAGCATTTGCAATGTACGCAGGCGCCAACTTTTATTTACGTCACTGCTCGGAAAAGAGGGACTTTTGCGCACGCTACATGAAATATCATGAAATATCGAAAATACGTAATAATCTTATAAAAATTTCCTGAAATGAACTTTTGGTACAGTAGAGCGTCAATTGTCCAAACTCATTGATACCGGGCACTGTTCGGACAATCAAAAATTCGGATCATCGATAACAATATATTCCATGGAAAGTACGCCGATTTGTTCAAAGTGATAGATATATTCATTTAAAAACAATCAACATAAATATCTTATTAATACGTAGTATGTGACATACATTTTCTCTGTATCATTGGAAAAAATTCTATGTTTTTCTTCTGTTTCATGATGAAAGATTGTTTTTTCGCTGCAAAATCTTGCTATACATATCCGTTCAACTTCTTTTTATCGACGATTTGGATAATTGACGTTTGAATAATCAACGTTCTACTGTACTTTCAAATAACATGAATGTTCCAATGGAATTTCAATTGATCTTTGCACAAGGTCAACAATACTAATTATGGCTTGCATCTCCTCGAGGAAATGACAACTCCGTTCACGTTGATGACCAGTAAACTCTATGAAACTTACTATCGGTTTTCAAAGTCCACTAGGAATAACTTCTACATCATTTATGGCAGCATCTATTGGGTCTCGTTTTAGGTCAAGCTTGTGAGTCGACGGTTACCGAAGCAAAGGCTAGAATGTCAGTTGTCCTTCGCGAGCTCAAGATGAAAGTAGGCCAGAGCTCTACAGAGAAGGAAGAGGTCAGCGAAGCTTGATGTTGACTTCAGAATTTTCCAACACACGCATCAATATGATCGAAGTTTCGAATTGTCGCAATAATAATATATCTGAGTAAATAAACTTTTCGCGTTATTTTTCACAGATTAGAGATTTTTTTACGCAGCTCCAATTCGAAGCTAGAAATTCCATAGCGTACAAATTCTTCGACATAGACTTTACTTTGGTCTGCACGCGCGCGGTGTAAGTTACAATCACTTAACGTAGGCCAAATGCAAATGTACCGAAGATCTCGGAATTTTTTCTTCTTCTTCAGATCTTAGGTGCGGTTTGTATGTACATACGTATTGATGACTGTCAACTCTAACGAGAGTTTGCACTTTCGCAGCACAGATAGTCCATTAATAAAACCACGTTTTCCAATAGGTAATAAAAATTATATTTCAAACGTAAAAACTGTATATAGAAGCCACAAAATTATTGATTTAAAAATCAACGTATTACAATGGACGAGTTAATAAATATGTATTACATTATACCTCTGAAAATTGAACATTCATAAACGGTGGGAAGTGTTGCGGTAAAATCTAAAGACACATGGCTCCTTGCCTTTCGAGCTAATCATCACGTATCATGGTTCCAAGGTTCAACGCCAATTTGGTAATATCAGGTGGATCAGTGATTCAAAGCTCGACATGTAATATCGAATGCATTATACCCGGCGTAAACTCATGCCTCTAGATGTTCCCGCAACTGTGATCAGAAGTGCCCTTATCACCGATTCGTACGAAGGAAAAGAAATGGCCAAAAAACAATGTCAAAAAGAGTATGCAAGAAAGAGAAACGCGGCCTGCGTCGAGGTCTGAGTCGAGGGGAATTTCGCGTGTAACTGGACCTTAATATTGGGCTCTTCAAACTGGCTTTCTCTGTGAAACATTTTTTCCTCTCCGGTCTCAGACTGTCACTACTAAGTTCTGACGACAGATCAACTTCCTCCGACGTTGACTCAATGTACGGGTTCATTTTCGGAGATCTGATTAAAGTTCGTTTCTTTAATTCATGCCCAGGGTAATATGAGTACTACCATCAGCACACATGTCGATTTTCACTATACGTTTGTTTAATAATAGTGAGCAAAAAATTTTCAACGGGATGAAATTATAATGACTAACATTAACGGCAAGTATGAAATAATACTATTTCAGTTTTACGATATTCTGCGGATCTTACTTCGACCATGGATCTCGAGATCTGATTTCTGGAGAGCTTTTTGAGTCGCTCCACGGTTCTTGGGCATCGTGAATGCTCAACTTTAGGTTCACAGTTTCTCTAGAATCATTGCAAGACCGACAGGCGTTGTAGCTTCGTAAATTTCTCAGGACCGATATTGTCGTGAGTGGTGAAGGATGGTCACCCGCACTGCCGACCTGGGTTCTTGGCGATTCCTCGCGGGATGAAAAGTCTGTATTTGTGTCGGTGCATTCTTGCTTCCTTAAACTAGTTCTGAATAAAAATTCTACTTTGATGTTGCTAAAAGCAATTGCCGTAGTTAAGGGACAGTCCACTCCAATAGAAATTAAAAAGCCTACAAATGTTGATGAATTGAAGTATTTACTTTTTCATTAAAAATTTTTGCAGTTTGATTGTCAATCTAGTATATAAAGTTTGCTATTTTTCTGAACGTTTTTGAGAATAATTTTTAAAAAATACCTCGAAACTCTTGACTTCTTCGACTTAATATGAACTATCGACGCGATAGATCCTTTGGCTCGATTTAAAACGTTGCATGTCTTCGTCACCGGAGTCTGGTTTGATTCAGTAATGAAACTGTCGCAAAATTAGGCGAAAATGTATTACAACATATAAAAAAGAGTGTTATACTAAGAGTCTTCGATAAATTAAGAAAAAAAAAAACACAATGATTTGAACGTATGTATGTAACGTATTACCTCTCATGCCAAATAATCATGAACAGAATAAAAGATTGATCAATGGGAGCAAAGAAAATTGCATATTGATTGTAAAACAAAGTCAATTCTTGTGATAACAATATTTGTATTAGGTATAATATACAAGGTGTCGCAGAACTACATGCAGAAATTCAGGGGCGTAATTGAGGGAGTCAAGCTAAGTGAATCAATCTATACAACATGTGGTCAGCGAAGCACATGTGGTCGCGAGATATGGCTGGTTGAAGAATCGCGGTAGGCGCTGTCATGTAGGCAACCGAATATACAGTACGTATCCGTCAGCCGTCTTATTGATAAGCGCGCTCGACTGTTGATGCGAGTCATAACACTTTCAATATTGAATTTTTGCTAAATACAACAACATGAACGAGTGATGGAAATGCACTGTTATCATTTTTAAATTCAAAAGTGTTATGACTCGTATCAACAGTCGCGCGCTTATCAATTGGACGGCTGATGGATACTTGCTGTGTATTCGGTTGCCTACATGCCTCCGCCTACCGCGAGTTTTTAACCAGCCGTATCTTGCGACCGGTGCTTTGTAGATCACATATTATATAGGTTAATGTACTCAGATTGACCCCCTCTATTACCCCCTTGAATTTCTGATTGTAGTTCTGGGACATCCTGTATATTTATTTGTGAAAGAGTGATCAGTAAATAGGTTCTGAGACTCGATTGAATCAATTCAAATAATAGTATTTTACTATTGACAGCAAAAAAATCTGTTTTCGAGTTGGAGCAAACAATCATTATATGCTACCACCTTGATTTATAAAATTGGTTCATCATCGGCAATCACAAATTGTAACTTACTTTTTTGTCTTACTTCGAGAAGTCAAAAATGAGCGCTTGCACAAAGAAGTTTTCGAGTTTCCTCTTGAAAGGATACGAGCAGTCTGTAATTTGTAAATATTTTACAATATGTGTACACTTAGTGAATTGGATTCTGTCGCCTTCAAAATATGCAGCCGAACTTACACCACGTTTCGGGTAAGCAATTACTTATAGTACAACCAAATTCCTTGCAGTTGTTTTTTTTTTTTTTTCTTTTTAAGTGGTCTGAGGAATGTCAGAAGAAGACAAAGCTGAAAAATACTAGACGAGATGTAGTACAATACATGAAACCTAATTATATTTGTAAATCGGTACAATAAACCGAAGACCAAAGGTCATCTGAAATACACAATTTTATTGTGTGATCAAAATTAAACAAGATGAAAATAAAATCTGAAATATACATTATAAATAGGACTGTTCAATTAAAGCTTAGCCTGAATTATTTATAATTGAAATAATATGCTACGACTAAATGTAATGGAAAATCAGGTCACCCATTACACGTCTGACAACATGTGAAGATGATTCGAAACTTATTGATTGCAGGAATCTTAATCTTAAACAAAGTTTAATTAATTTTATTCAAAAATGTTACAAATATTTTGAAGATTACAACGTAAATGACTTGAATTGATGAATAAGAATCTAAAAAGAACTTTGATGAATCAATTGTTTATGTTCCGAAAAATTTTAATGCCGTAGCAGATTTTTAGATATTTCGAAATTACGTTCTTAACGCTTTATGAAAATTACGTTATTTTCAGAGCAACCTAATACTCACAGGGTACATTCGACTTGGACGCTCAGAGCGTTGAAAGTGTTGAAAGCGTTTGTTAAGATCAAACCTGTTCGACTTGTTGGGTCATAAATTTAAACGCACCCATCTCAACGCTCGTAAGCGTTTACAGCGCCAAGTCGAACGGTAAATAACGCTTTCAACGCTTTGAGCGTCCAATTCGAACGTACCCTAAGTCATTACTGCCTTTTGAGGTTACGTAAGTTCACGTTCTTACCGACGAATATTGTGGCACGAGCTTTACTCGTGCGCCACCTCCCATAACGGTGAGCCTCAAGTTGGGCATTACCAACTTAAAACGTGGTGTAACTTCGGTTGCATATAATGGGGGTGACAGAATCAAAATCGGTAGGTGTACCATGTGGTACACAATTTAAGTAACGCACGTAATACTGTTGAACCACCTCTGAAAACTTCTCCCATATATTTACATAAGCAAATATCTTGATTTAATCAAAGAAATGGTATTTAAGACATTCGCGAAGAAATTCACAGAAATTCAAGATGAATTATAAAATAGAAAAAATGAAGAAATAACAGAAAATATATTAGCTCATCGAGAAGATAACTTATGATAAATTCTGAAATTACATAGTCAGGTTTGTCATTTACCTGGTAGACTCGTGCCGGAGCGCAGATAATTTTAGTCGCTCTTGGAATTTTACTGTTTTTTTTCCTATCCAGTCGTGATGAATTGACAATCTTCCTCTTGGCTATATATTCCTTTGAACTAGTTTTTATTTCCGGAGAATTTCTCTTGTTCGTTTTTTCACAATCAGTACAGATTTGTCCACCTTTTTTCACTTCACTCTCCGCTGGTGAAACCGGATTATTTGGTAATTCCTATAGCCGAGATAATTGAGCCTCGTACAAACATGATATGAAACAAGCGTAGCTTTTTGTTATACCTATTTTTTTTTTTAACGAGCATTACAGATCTTTGTAAAAATTATACAGATGGGAATCGCTACAGAAAACGGAATACCTTGGACTCAGTAATAGAAATGTTAACGTCTCCTCCTTCGTCCCCGGATTCGTTAACGATACTTTGACACGCTGCGCATTCTTGTTGGATTATTTTATTCTCATTACGAATTTCAGTATTGGACGTAAATTTTCCATGAATTTGATTATCTGTGGAAAAGCACACCGTCTTCGGGATAGATTCCTTCCCCAGATCCCTCGACGTTGTCTCCTTTTTTTCGAACGAGAAATCTTTCAATGGACTCGTTCTGCCTTTGCTATCATCGGCGTGAGATGTTACAAGCTCTGATTCACTAAGGGTGGCCTCGTAATCGTAAGACGCGATCTCAGCGCTAGGCGAAGATTCCAAGATTATGGTACTACGATGTCGACTTAGTAAACCAAGATTTGCGATGATTCCACCTCGTCCTTTGATCATTGCTTTTTCTTCATTCCGACGCCCCCTGCAGCTACTTTCCCAATTAGTTTGATCGACATACGTGATAACTCGTAATTGCCATTGCAAAAGAGAAGATTAATACTAAACTGATTTACTGATCAGTCGGTGAAGGTCAAAGATAAAGAAAAGTAGGTCAGAAAAAAAGACGGAAGGAAGAGATTGATTATTGCAAGTATTTTGAAATGTTTTTTTTTTTTGTTTTTTTTTTTTTTTGATAATTGTAGATAGAGTACTTGATTGATATCTATGGTTAGCAAATAAAAATATCGAAAAGAGTTAAAGGAAATTGAAATCTTTCCATGACTAACAGTATTCTTTCAAAAACCGGAATTGTACAGGCTAGGCTGCAAAATGAATTTTTTTACATCAGTTCAATTTATTTATTTTTTTTTTGGTTTGCTATAGTTTTCATTCAACGATAAGATTATAAATCAACAGTATTTAATCCGTAGATAAGATTTTGTTGAATTAAGAAACGATAGAAAGACAATAGCTGGCTGAATCAAATTCAAGAGAATTGAATATTCAATAGAGTAGAAATCTGTGATGGGCCAAGTTTTAGGCCAATCAATATATGATCAATAATAATAATAATACGAAAATATTAAATCATCAATAAAATAAAAAAATTAAGGGATATTTTACTTGGGAGCGTTGATCTGCTTGCTTAGTCTCTTGCGTTCCTTAAATTCGTAGTAAAATGACTTCGAAAATTTCGATAAAAGTATCAACGACAAATCTTCATTCGCTATATAGGTTGACAGATTTTACAATTACTTTTTTTAAAAATTGAAGACAGAAAAGTGATAATTTCAACTACACAAGTCTGTCGTTATTAATTTTCGTGTCTTCGTATAATTCGATTCGACTGAGTGGACAGTTTTTGTTATTTATATATTCTAGATCCCGAAATGATACGACGCAAATATTTACCGACTTTTTAACATCGCATGACAGGCAAATTATCGAACAAATTTTTCTTGTCATTTGTCATTGACATATGCAATCATAGAGTCAGCTGGGCTTGCGTCAAATGTATATTTTCCACATAATCTAATCGCCGTTGTTTTAATTTCCGAATTGATATCGGAAATTTTATTCGATGTTATTCGAATGACGACGACTTAGTTGACTCAGAACTTACAATGCTGATATGCTTTCACAACTTTCAAAGCGCGTCAGGGACGCGTTATCGGATTTACTATAGCTTATGTTTGTTAGCTATTATCCATCGCTATAATTGGTATTGAAAGGTTATACATGACACACATTCCATGTCAACTTGATCAGGTATTAAACTCACTGATGAAAATTTTTCAGGCAGCAGTAGCACTTCTAAATTATCATTAGAGTTTGTTTTCTTTTCGTTTCTATTTCGCGCAAACCTCTTTGAGTCAGAAATATTTAAACCTTAGTTCCACGCTTTTTGAAATTCTCAAAAAAATCACAAAAATTTCGTTCTTTATTTCGATGATCTTAAGATTTTTCCTATGAATGTGGAACCCCTTTTTTGTTTTCGATTTTATTCAGCAGTTTAACCCTCCGTCAGCAATATGTGATTTTGCTACCTCCATCAGCCAACTGGGTCTTTCAACATTTTCAAGCTGTAAAAGTGGTATAAAAAATCTGGAAAAAATCAAGTATACTCTCGAAGACCTCAAGAACCTATTTCTACTATTGTATTAGTCTGATTCATGTTTTGGTTCTTTATACAATTTAAAATTGGAGTAAAACTGAAATTCCGATTGTGCCCTAAAAGACCCAGATTGCTTACGGAGGGTTAAGACCTTTGGATCAACAGAAATTGATGTTTAAGCGTCTCGAAAGTGTCGGAAATATTTCTTGAAACATCCGACTCTGTAATAACAAATTTCGAAAAAAATAATATAAAAATTTATGTGTGTTCATTTATTTATTTATTCGTCAATGTAGAATATTCTCTCCGAAACACAACGACGATTCTTCGGTGAAATAAATCTGTGTAATGTGAAATCCACAAAATCAGAAATATTTTCAATTATGTTTAAAGAATCCCAGTAATCAGCTGTGAAAAAAAACCGACAATGAGTCGATAAAATATTTCTCCAGTGATTTGAAAAAAAAAAAGATTCCATTTGTGGTGGGAAATTTTTGAAAGAATTGAGTGTGCGACTGAAATTTTTTTGTTGTATATTTCAGTAGTTCACGTAAAAATAATTTGGTCATATTTTTTCTTCTTTCATTTGTACAAAAATTGGAGTTTATACGACGGATTAAAAAATATAACATTGTGACGTCACCCATATGCTAAGATATATCTATAAGCAAAAATACTGAAATCGAATTGCCTGTAACTTTTGCAATTATTATTTTTAACGAAAAAGAAAAAATACGACCTAATTATTTTCAGATTTTCTATACGTTTTGCGACTATAATATTCAAAAAAAAAAAATTCGCACACCCAATTCCAATAACGCGTTAAATAATAAGAAAAAAAAAATATTATTTTATTTTAGATATAATAGGTATAATAACGCAACATTTTATATTTTTTCGTATTTTCATTAATTGTCATCGTTGATCAATATACACGTGAGAAGTGAGGACATAATACCTATAACAGACACAATTATTTCTCTTGACAAAAGTTAACGATCGATATAAATTGAATCGAATGGAACGGAACGAAAATTCTCTACCTCATTAGCGAAACGCGTGATTAGACTGAATTAGAGTAACGTATTACATACATCTAGGTATTATGGACTAAATTAAATGGTCTAAACCAAAGCGCCCAACAATATTCAAATACGCATTATCTTTCTATATCATCTGCGTTGATCATATAATCTATAAAAAAAAATATATATATTTATATTATACTATCGCACAGATCGACACTACAATAATAATCTGAATACAAATGCGGCGATTTCTTCGTAGGCTGAAAACATTAGAGCAGCCGTCAACACCGTCTGCAAAAGTTTTGCCTCCATTCCTTTATACAAGCCATTGAAACCGTTTTTCCTAGAACAAATAAACATGGATTTCCATTTCAGGTTAATCGTATACGATCTAATTACATAATAATTTCCATAATGATGTTTGTGATATCTTATTATAGCTATCGATCGTTATTTTCTTTCACATTAATTATGCGTAATATACTTACTTCAAAATGTAAAGAAGAATTTGCAGAGTTCCAGCTTTAGGCGAAAGATCAGGGTACTTATGGCCATGCTGAAATAATTTCAATCTAATTATGAAAATTCATCGTAAATTCAACTGCAAAGAATTTCGAAAACTTATAGATAATTTTATCGGATTTTAGTGTGTCCAGTGTCGTAGGTATGACATCTGATCATGACATGATTTTTTCGCGATGGCTTTGACGTAGTGAAATGCTTATTTGATTTCATTCCAAGGACTTTTGATTAATATTTGCCATACATATTCGATTCATTGATTTTTAAATATATTTGAGTTTTCTTGTACCTATGAGGCTACGAGGAAAAATCATTAGCCTTATCACTCACCCTGAGTTTGGTTTGCGCCAATTGTAATGGATAAGTTACAGTAGTGGCCACCGTTTTCGCGATTGCCCCAATAAAGAAAAAGACTACAGCTGGAGGAGGCGCTGAGCCAAAAGTTTTCACAATTCGTCTTTTGATTGCCTCGTAGGTCATGAATTGTATGGCAGGATTCGAGACCAGCAACAAACTTGGTAATGTTCCAGCCCACAGTTTTTGGAGGCCTTCAGTCTTCCAGATGTGGATTAGACCCTCTGAAATGTCAAATCATGTTTATTTTTGAACAAAATTGAAATTAACAATCAAAAAAACTGAAAAGCAGAAGGTTGTATCCACCATAAAATTTTCAGAAACAAGAATGGTGGAAAAGAAAAATCAAAACTTAAAAGCCGAATGTCGTATCCGTGATACGACCTTCGACGTATTCGACATACGACCTTTTGCTGTTAGGTTTTCAAACTCTTGATTTTGAATTATTTATGCGTTTTCGTCATACGCATAGCGAATGATGGAATAAAAAAAAATTGTACGACCTTCTGTCACTACAATCGTCCTTTTGATGCTAGCGATCTTATGCCATTAGACAGGGGATATATGTAGCGGTGTATAATTGCCTGCTTATTAAAACTCAAGAGTACTAATTATTATCAAGTTTTCAATGAGATGCAACTGAATAAAGTTTTTTATGTACACGTGACGCTGTATAATATCTCAGAAATCCAATTTGCACTAAGTTGTATTTGATTTGTACCGACTCGGTTGATATTATCGTAAACAGTCGAGATAACAGCTATCATTTTGAATAGAATAATAAGATACCGGAAATCCATTAATCACAGACAGTCAACACTGCAGCGGTTCATCACTTTGTTTTTCATTAATAATGCAAAAAATGCAAAAAAATTTAAATCGAATGACACAGTTGCCTCTCAAGTTTGTAGGTCAAGAAATTACAATACCATACTTGTTAACTTCCCGTTAGGAAAATTGAAAGTTTCAAAAAAAAAAAAGGGAAGTTATTGCAGTTTCGGTCCGATTTTATAAAATCGAGTGTTCATCAGATCTCTACGTTTTGGGGTCCTAGAAAGCTATTCTGATTATTTTTGGATGACCGTCCGTATACATGCGTGTGTGGAAACAAATTTTTGTCATACGATATCTTCAGAACGAATCGTACGATTGGAATGGTTTTTGTGGCAATCGAAAGGGTTTGTCAAGAATTAGATCTGATCAGATTTTGGAGTCGATCGGTCGAGTAGTTTCGAAGTTATTTGAAAAATGAAAATAAAAAATAATTTTTTTCATGTTTTTAGCGCATAACTCCTAAACTGTTCATGCGATTAGTCTCAAAACTTAATCAGACTTAGGTCTTGGATAGCCCTTTCGATTGCCGCAAGATGCATCAAAATCGATAAGCTCTTTCGATAATCGTAAAGAACATGAAAAGTGGTTGATCAATTAATGAGTTATCGCAAGATGAAAATTACATTTTTGGTTAAATTTGGTGTAGCTAATTGTACAAAAATTAAAAATTAAATAAATCTGAATCAATTCTTGCGGGTTCGAAAAGCTAAAAAATATATCAATTATAACATTTTTTGAGCTCAAAGAGCTCAAAAACTACAAAAAGTTACATGAATAGCTTACAAGATCATCTGGTTTAAAATTTTATAATTTTTTGTTTTAACTTGAAAGATTTGAGCGGGAAGTTTTAAGTCTGGTTCATCGTGGTCAGCCAATTTACGTGCTTGTTTGTTTTTTGGTTTTCTTTTTATCACAGAATACTGTATGATGCTCACCGTAAAGCGTATTGAAGTTGTTCCTGGCCTGTTCACTGTGGCTTTCAATTCCTTTCATCTTTAGCCTCGTATTGACAACCCACAATGGAGTCGTTGTTAGGACATTAATTATACCTGAGTAATTAGAAAAACCTTGAATTCTTAATGCTCAAAGCTTAAAACTCAATACCTACTCTCATCGTCCACACTCTGCGATGATATTAATTACGTGAACCTTGCTTTAACCATTCAACCAAGTTCAAATGAAAGAGGCATCGTTACTTTATGCAATAGAAAAGTACGAACTAAAACTATAATTTTTCAAGAAACTAACTTATTGATCTAAATGTTTTATTTTTCATTCTTTATCTCCTTTCAAATCGATTAAAATCATCTCGTAAAACAACTGAAGTAATTCAAATCGCTGTGAAGTCATTAAAAATCATTTACAATCACTCGTTGAAATCATTACAATAAATTATCTCAAAATTACTCAAAACTATTCTGAGATGGTTCGATATTTCATAGAATAATGTGAATCAATGAAATCGCTCATCGACAATAAATATCGGTGTGAATAATTCTTCGACCAGGGAACGGTATGTCAATAAAAAATTTAAATCGAGGAGAAAGACTGCAATTCATTTAAATCAATATTTTAATTAACTTCCGGTGTTTCTATTTATTCGAAATTGTTCCAAAAGACATCCGCAATTTTCTATTTGATTTTCAGCTCAGTTTTTTCAATTAATAGACTCACGATCTGAATTTTATTCGTTTCTATTTGTATAAATCTTACCAGCGATCGAGGCCATAAGAAGATCATTTCCGGCACTTTGTTCCCTGGAGCTTCTTAGGATTTTTAGACCATGGAAAGTGTAAAAGTAGACAAAGTTGCTGGCGCAAAGGCTTTGGAGTACGGGAATTATTCCTCTGTACAACGTCGAGCTGTATAATAATAACAATAACAATAATAATGATAATGACGATGATAATTATTATTCACCTTTGTAAACCGAGGTCTTTCGATAGGCAGTGGAAATACGATTATAGTACAGTTGAAAAATATTTCTGCGATTCATTGAGCATTAGAAACTGAATAGATATATTTTTCACATTTTTCTAATAATGATACAATAGTTGCCCGCGATGAAGAATGCTGAACAGCGAAAAAGTAATTGTATATCAAAAAATGAGGATAAAGATTAGAGGCACAAGATATTTTTCACTAAAGACCGTGATCAATAAAAGCACAACTATTTTCCTTTTATGCGAAAGTATTTTAAAGATTTATTTTGGAATTAACGATATTTGTAGATTTGATAACCGGAAAATAAAACAAGCACACGATTTTGTTACATCTTAACACTCGGTGTCTTCACAATTAACAAAATGTTACTTCCTCCGTTTCCAAGAGATTTGCTTTAAAAGTCAAATTCTCCTAAATAAGACTGTTCATTTTTAATATTTCCTTATTTTTTCTAAATTTATCTCAGTCTGTAGATAAGAACGCAGGAAATACATTGAGTGCAACTCACAATCCTTCTTTTTCGATCAGCTCCCGTATAATAGCTAGCGTGTTTTTGGCCTCGCGGCCTTCTTCAACTGCGAACACAAAGAATAACCATGAATGGTATGTTTTTAACTTCCCACAATGAAAATTGAAAATTTTCAAAAGAAAAAAGGAAAGTTATTGGTTTCAGTCCGATTTTTGAAAATCGAGTTTTCATCAGAGCCTGACGTTTTGGGGTCCTAGGGAGCTATTATGACTTTTTTTGGATGTACGTCCGTATGTGCCTGTGTGTGTCTGTGTGTAAACAGATTTTTGTGGTACAATATCGCGTGACTAATGGAAAAAGGGCCTAAGCGACGAAAAATGCGATTTAAATGGCAAAAGGGCGTATATTTTTTTATTTTTTTACCATTCGATAGGGAACCGGTTGAAAAGAGAAAAGCTGCTACTTTTGTTCAAGCCAAGACTTCAAGGGCAAAAGGGCATATGCGCCGCAAATACGACCTTCGGACATGGGTCGGTCCGAAGTTTCGAATAAAGTTAATGCCGAAAAGGCGTATCCGACAAAAATGTTAAATTTTCGACGAAACGTCAATTTTAGTCGAAATTGGCCAATATCTCTGCCAAAAAAGACATTTGACAGTAAAACAAGCATTTTTGTCGGATACGCCCTTCTGGCATTAGTCGAGATGATTTTTTCCACAAAATTGATGCCAGAAGGGCGTATCCGACAAAAATGCTTGTTTTACTGTTATACGTCGATTTTGCGGTCATTTTGGCTAATTTCGACCAAAATTCACGCTTAACGAAGAAATAAACATTCTTGTCGGATACGCCCATCTGGCATTAATTTTACGAAAAACTTCAAGGCGACTGATGTCGAAAGGGCATATTTACGGCGTTTACGCTCTTTTACCTCTAAGTTTTCAGCTCAAAAAAAAGTAGCGGCTTTACTCTGTTCAACTAGTTTCCTATCGGATAGCAAAAAAAAAATATATATATACGCCCTTATGCCTTTAAGAATTACAAAAGGACGTAAACATGTCACCTACGCCCTTCTTCCATTGGTCACGCGATATCTTTGAAACGAATCGACCGATCGGAACGGTTCTTATGGCGATCGAAAGGGTTTATCAAGACTTAGATCTGATTAGATTTTGGAGTTGATCGGTCGAGTAGTTTCAAAGTTATTTGAAAAATTGAAATTAAAAAATAATTTTCTTTCATGTTTTTAGCGCATAGCTCCTAAATTGTTCGTGCGATTAGTCTCAAAACCTAATCAGACTTAGGTCTTGGATAGCCCTTTTGATCGCCGCAAGATTCATCAAAATCGAACGATTGGTTTAAAAGATATTGCACGCCAAAAATTTATCTTCTTGTACGATACCTTTGGAACGAATTAACCGATTTGAATGATTGTTGCGGCGATCGAAAGGGTTCATCAAGACTTAGATTTGATTAGATTTTGGAATCGATCGGTCGAGTAGTTTCAAAGTTATTCGAAGAATAGAAATTAAAGAAAAAAAATTTGTATACGGAAAACTATTTTTACTTATAACCTTCTTTAATTTATTATAAACACAATAGTATCAATTAATTGTAACGTATTCAACACAACGGGAAGTTTTAGGGTTGGTTCACAGGTCAACCGATTTCCTGACTTTTCGATAACAGAAATTCGAGTGATTATAGCCTTTCATAGATCTAGGAATATCGATGATCTGATCAGTGGACGTTAATTTGCATTTCAAATTGAAATTTTTAAATCAACTAAATTTATCTTGGTAAAATACGAATAACAACAGCTGTGACAAAAAATGCATGATAATAATAGGCAGTTCAAAAAAGTTTTCCATAGGTTAATTAAATTCCGCTTTCAGCTTTCGCATCGTATCGTTTGGTCATGATTATTGAAATCTTGAATAATACATAATTCAATGTGTACAGTTTTACTCAATCAACCCCTTACATCCGTTCAACGTAATTAACTACATCCGCATTTAATTTATAAACGCATTTTTTCTGCATTGGAAGTTACAACAATCTTCTCGTAGTTACTGTTTCGACAATTTCTTAATTATCGCTTAGACTTATAATATTAGATACCAGCAGCCTAACCGTGACAACCTAAACCGCTAACAGATCAAACAATTTGATCATTGTGTGATTAAGATTTAGCACGTCGCGTCTAATCTCAACACTTTCTATTTTTCCCCAATTTAAGGTGTTCAGTTTGTCGCAGGGCTTAACTCGAGTATCAATGTTACAAATCATAGCAAATAACATATACTCACGTTGTAGTCTACTGCGCACCGTATCAAGCGGGAAAAATGTCGTCATTGCGACAACACTTCCCTGAAATTTAAATACAATCAATTAATATAATTGTATTGAATTTCTCGAAGTTTTCAATAAACTATTTAAAAATGTTATTCAACGAAAGCTCCTAAGTACATAAAGCAGATATTTACTTACCGCTGCACCGGACAGAGCATGGACTAGCGTCTCGTAGGTAAGGACGTTCTCGCTGTTAACCTTTCCCGGCATATTCAAAATCGATACTACGCCGTTTAGTACAAGAACTAAAGCGTCGAGGATTAGTAATCTTATATTACTATTGGGTTTAAGTTTAGTTTACTTTAGATTCGGATTATGTGTCATGAAATTGAATAAAACTCACATCTTACTCGTATGGTAATCGTTGCAAAAATTTATCGGCAAAATCGATTATTATTTAGCTTATTAATATCTTGAAAAACATTAAAGTGACATTTTCTATATGAAGAATTGTTTGAGTAAAGCACTGCATCGAACACGCGGAAAGTCTGACTAATTTACAAACTTTTAGATCTTATCAACACATTGCCGCATTTTAATGTTTAACCAATCACAAAAGGGAGTTCCCCTACTGATTTCTCTTTACGTAAGACGCACAATCTCTAGACTCTTCAAGCGTTATTCACGATGACACAGAGATTAACGCGTCTTGACTTTCACTTGCTGATTGACGAACTGAATCGTTCGTGAGTGTGTAAAACAACGCTTTGCCCAAACCACGTGTTACTATTTTCCCCACTTCTCCTCTTGTATACAGTAAACTCAGCCGAAATTCTCCAATGTACAACAGCTATCTACGTTGTATCAGCCATATTGACCAAGCCGGTAATATCTCTGCGCCTGCGTCACGGCGTACTATATACTTATACGCTTTCATTCGTTTATTATTTTTATTTAGGTCGCTCCATGCACGTACTAGAATTATAGACGATAAGGTCGAGCGCTGTGTTATCATAGTTTCAGTTCAAATGCTGATAAATATACTTTTCAAACTTGAAATGTGAGAATTTTCTGTTTGAGTTACGAAATAAAAAATGGAAAAGGTTCGACAATTTTGCTGGTCGATTAGTCGTTTTTGAGATGAGACTTGAAAGAAATATATCAAAACTCTTGTTTAGTCTGTAAGTCCCAAACGCTTTATCCGATCGGACAATAAAAATTCTCAAAAATTGTTTTTCGGGGAATTATAAAACATATCCAGATTACAGAAAGATCACAATTATTGAGGTACAAAAGTGGCACAGTTTGACATGAAACACCTCATATAAAAACGTAATCAAAAATTAATAATATCGGATTTGTACTCTATCCGGAATTAATTCTAAAAGCTTACCCTGTTTTGAAGGTGGTTATAATAGGATCATCGCATAAATCCCCACGATACCTACTTCAATGAAAATATACAGGGTGAGTTTTTTAAAGTCTTACAAGCGAATATCTCGAGAATGGTTCGAGGTATTGAAAAAAATAATATACAAAAAATTGATGGGACGGAGAGGAACTTTATCTGGGCCATATGAAATTTCAATTGATTAAGGCTCTTTGAGGATATCAAGATCAACTTTTTTTTATTTAAATGGAAACCTATGTTTTTTATTACGCAACTTTGTTCTACTGGAAAAATCAAACTAATTTCGTACATGAAGCACTTTTTCGTAGGACACCTTTTTTCTATGATATATTCAACTGAACGATTATAGATTTTTGAACTTTTAGGAATATTTCACCTCTGAACTATTTCATGTTTGGAGAAAAATTGTAGGAAATAAAAATTTCGTATATTATTTCGCAAGAAGCTAATCCGAAATATACTAAATAAACACTTATCGCACATAAGTATATATGAATGTTGCATTTCTTATCAGAGGGAATGCTGGTGGCCAGAGATTCTGATTTATTATATACGAATGATCATCTCAACCGTGATTGTAAATTTTAACTTATACTGTAAAAAAAAGAGTAAAGAAATTTGACACAAAGTTTCTAATCGTCCGTAATTGGTATATAGATAAGGATAATATTATAATAGTACATTGTGCAACTATTGCACAATGTATAGGTGATTCTTCGAGAATCACTATGATAATGCGCATGTATTGCTCATAGGCACTATTTTTTGAAACGGTGTGAGTAATTTGATTTTTCATGCTTCAGTGTACGCAGAGTACTCGATTCTCGCACTAGTCTGCAAAGTAATTACTTTAAACATGTATGAAAAGTCGAATTTTGCATACTGTATTTAAAATATATATATATAGGTATATATATTTACAATACACCAGTGATAAATCTTAAGAAAACGTTCGCACCTAGTATGAAATATTTCTTAACTCTGACGTACACGAATTGGTCAGTCTAGAAAAATGTTCACCTAATCGGTAAACACTTACGTAATCAAATTTATGTCCATGAAAGACTTACGCGATTTGAATTCATATGAATTTAAAAATATTCATCGTTACAAAATTTCAAAAGCAATATGCTTAAGTATTAAAAGATTACATCTATGTGTCTATACCTACACTACGAATTTACATATATGATCATTTAACACGAAATTATTTAATACATTATCCTAAACACACGAAATTATATTTCACGTAAAATTTAACACGATATCATTGAACAAGGATTATGTTGTTTGAATATACTTTCGTATCGACGTACTCTGAATAACAGATAACGTCAATAATCTCGTATATCTGGATGTGTATAATATTGTGTGAAATAATTTTGTGTGGGATCAGTTCTCTTCCAAAATAATGAGTAATTACTCGAAGTACGTACCTGAATGAATAATACAATCGTCATTGATTCGAAGTCATACAATTATTATTAATATAATGAATAATGAGATGCCTAACGAAACAATATTTAATCTCTGATTGTGAATTTACTTCTTATCCAACGATCGATATTCAAAATTGAATGCTTTAAGATCATTAAAACTTGTCGTTTGACATCCGAAATAGAAACGGCAGTTCAAGCCAAAGTAATATTTTCCTGAATATCCATTATTCACTCGATAAGCCACAGAGAATTCCCCCGCGTATTTTATGCAATCAAGCGTTTCTAATTTGACGGTAAATACGTCAGGGTTTATTTTATACTACCCTTCACCGAAATTGAACGGCTCTTTTACTTTCGTTCTATCTGTCTGTCTGGAATACTGATACGATAAACTTACCATTTTCATAAGAAGCGGATTTGATTCTAAAAAAAACTTGTTCGCTTCTCGACTGCCTCCTTCTGAAAAATTCCATAAAATAAGAAACCGAAAAAACAAATGAAAAAAAAAAAAAAAAAAAATGAAATAGCTGAAAGTAAACGGACTAAAACCTAGATCTACATTCTTCCATCTCCGAGTTCTTCAACGCTTACACGGGCAGGACTTTTGTCAAATGATTCGTGGGCTCTGGAGACGATTTCCTTGTCAGCACTGATGGCGAATTTGGTTTTGCCGATAAAAGATCTACCAGGGTCGTTGACGATTCTTCGACTATTTCACGAATCGGTTACATTTCAGTGTCAGATTGTCGACTTAAGTCATGGTCTCGTATTCAGGAAGGAAAAATCAAGCCAAACGTGTCGAAGTTAGAATAGAGGACTTGCTCCGATTTCAGGATAAGATTCTAGTAACAAGTAATACGATTCCAAATTACCTTATTGTCTGACTTCTTCAATTCGCGAAGAGCCTTTACCTGCAGTCTATAGAACGACATTGTTACATCTACTTTGCGATTTTATACAGATCGGTTTATGCCACGAAAATCCAGAAAAGCTCGTCGGAAAGCCGACGAATTTTATATGATCAGAATATGGAACAACTTGCGAGGTAAGTATATTCCAAAAGGATTGGCTGGCCGTTGCCGAGGGAAAAATATCATCCTATAAGACCAACTGAATACCTACAAGGCTCTTGAATACGTTCGTAACGATCGCGAACAAGATTTCGAATTCGCCATACGCACGGTAGCTGTTCATATATTTTACTTGAGAAACGAGAAACAAAAAAAAAAAAAAAAAAAAGAAAGAAACTAAAATTTTGAACAAGACATAAATATTGAAACTTAATTCTTACATGAAATCTGAAACGTCGATTTTTGTCGGATTCTATAATAAACAGAACCTCAGTGTTAAAAGTTAAAAGGTTTGATATGTGAAACTGTCAAGTCTTGATATCATTAGGTAAAACTAGCTGCACCAGTCTGATATCAAATTTCAATATCGATCCGTTGAAAGATCGATTGGCTTTAGAATTGGGGATGGAAGCTGACACCAGTCCTGTCACAGATAGTTTCTAAACTGTTTTAGAATTATTGAATTAAATGATCGATCAACAATATGTATATGTATGTATCTACTTTAAAGCCATCTATATTGTAGGTATATAATCGAATTACATAAATCAAATTCCGAGTGAGAATTATATAGTGCGAGAAAACTCGTCGACTACATCTTTCAAGAGCTGTAACGATGCTTAGAGCTTAGACTCGTATTGATTTCACGTGAAGCGAAATAGTAGGCAGTGTGAGGTCCTTGTAGAGTTTCGGCTGGTGGATATGGTAAGAAAGAGGGAGGTCAGGTGCGGTTGGTCTCTTAAAAGCAACCCTTTTTTATGGATGCTCAGATACGTGTCTCCTCCATCTCGAAGATAAAAATGGATAGAATCTAACTAACCGAATAGCTGTTTGGAAATACGATATATCTATAATAGCAATAAGAATGTAGTTCTTATATAAGGAATGAAATTTCTTCGGGTTGTTCCATCTTCAAAATAAAAGATTCTGCCGTTAATGGACACGCAATTATTCGATTTAATACTTAATCGAAAATCCAATTTCCAGAATTCGTATTCAATAAAATTTTCAATAAAAGTATGAAAATTTCTTTTACAAATAAAAGTCCAGATATTGAGATATATGTATATAGAATGAAGCCAAAAATAAATTGAATAATTTTCTCGAAGTTAGTAAATTTTTTTTAATTTTATTTGCGGACGGAAATTTAGCGAATAAAAAGAAAAAAAAAGGAAAAAAAAAATTACACGCAATATTTCAGCATGTTTGGATATTTGAATTTTCCCAGAAGCTTTTCCAATAGCAATTAACGCGCCGTTAGAAAATTCTCAAACTTCGTGTTTGGATTCAATTAACCATTCCAATTGAAGGAAGAGCTGCCTCCACCGCGCCGTCTCTCAGAATCAATAAATACTTTTCGAAAACGTCTGATGAATTAATTAATCTGTCATTCCACGAAAGTTGTCGAACATTAAACTGTTACATCTGATGATTAGAGTCTAAAGATTTCGGAACGTTTGTCTGACAGATGAATAACCAAAATGAATAATCTTCGAAAATTTCTTGGACCGAGGGGGGGTAATAAGGTGATTGCGTATTAAAAGAATTGAAAGAAGAAAAAAAATAATATAAGACAGATTTTATTGTATTTTATATAAAATGCAAACACGCACACACACTGATATTTATTGTTGTTCGCGACGAAGTATCATAAATCGTTTACAATTTGGTGTCATATATAGTCACGTAGGTATATATAAGTATGTATATACCTTAGGTATATGTTGCATTTTGTAAAATATTTTTTATCAGTATACAGAATTTTATGTTCTACCTATACCGTAAAGTCCGTGACAGATGCATTTAGTTTAGATTTTCGTCCGTATAACAAACGAACGAACATACATCGCGTTAATAATATAATTAAGATTCAACATTATTATATACGCAATTACTTAACAATTATAATAATGAGATTATTGCTTCGGTAAAATTTAACAGTGCAGTAATATGTATTAAATAGATATAGCAATAAGATAATTTTTTAAACTAATCGACGATAATAAAACATATGTAGATGATTGAATGCTTTCTAAATATCAAAATTGCTGATCATATATACGATAAAACAAAAAAAGAAATAAAAAAAAAAAAACGAATTACGACAATCTAGCTGATGAATAATTATAATTACGCAAACCTAAAATAGAAACAGTTTATCCGCACGTTATAGCTGTCTATTAAAAGTGTGAAATTACGATTTCAAATTACTGTCCATTGGAGAATAGAAAGAGTAGTTGATATAACTGCGAAGCAATTAGACGTAATATGCTAGCTGGGAAGTGGCTGACAAGTGTTCAATCGATTTGACCAATTAGAGAAACAGTTACGCTTTACGATGATGAACTTAATGCCAGTATTTAACATGGACGTAAATTGTTCTCTTGAAATTTTGAATTAATACTTGAAACAGAAACAAGGATTACTGATTGGAAACTAAGAATTCCGAGATGAACTGCACACAGAGAAACGTAGATGTGTTAAGAGTATATTTCTAAAATATGTATAGTGCGCTAATTACGCTTCGCAATAAATACTCAAATATTTTTCATCTGTAATTAGCTCGTTTAGATATATATTGCAGGTAAGATGTGTCACTTCAATATTTGAAGATCGTGTGATTTGACATCTTCAAATACATGTATATGTATAGGTCGTAAACGATCGAAACGACGAACGTAGGTGTAAACGATCACATTCCATTCGAATTTGTTATTCATAACTGCGTATATATTTTGTATATCAATCGGAACGTGACTATTACTAGCTATTACTCTATAATATATACTTGGACAATTGTAATTATGTAATGAACAAACTACTATAATTAATATTAAATATAAGTGATACAATTCTGAGTATGATACACGTTTATGCATACGTAAGGCGCGGAGCGTGGTCATTTTAAATTTCATATATATATATTTTTTATTTATAGATTTTATTTTTTTATTTATTCATTTTTGTATCTTCTTTTACTTGCGTTTATTAGAAACCTAAATATTAACACACTTTGTGCCGTAGGTATATTTGCGTCATTGAAGTTTAGAAAAAATCACGTAGACTAGGTATATCAACGTGAATCGATATTAGGTATTATTATTATTTTTAACTCCAACATTTCATTCATATTATATTATATATATATATATATATATATATATATATATATATATATATATATATATATATATATATATATATATATATATATATATATATATATATATATATATATATATACATTTATCAATCCTTTTTAAACTAACTTTACGATTCCTAATAATCATAATCATCTTCATTATCATCATTATCGCTTGTCTTCAATATTACCATTACTATTAATATTATTATTATTACTATTATTGTTGTCATTATTATTAACATATTATTATTATTGTTGTTGTTATTATTATTATTATTAATATTATTATTATTAATATGCAATTGTTATAAATATATAAGGTAACAATGATGTCTATTTACTTGGAACTGCTGGAGGACCAGGTCTTATGTTTCGGAAAAAAAAGCGAGCGTATCATTGTATTGTGCAGGTTTTCCTCGTGTCCGAGGATCTTAAGGTAATCCTTGAACCTGGAGTGTTGTTCTCATTGCCTGTGCCCAAAGAGCACGTCTTTGTCCTCATGATCATAAGGTCCGTCCGGATGCTGGGGCGGCGAACATTAGGCGCTACGACGCCGCAAGCGTCACTCAGACGTCGCTTTATACTGAGAGTGGCTTTGTGTTTCGGCTGAAAAAATGTCATACGAGAAAGCTTAATACCTCTTCTCCGTTTTTTTTTTTTTTTTTCATTTCGTGACCTTTTTTCCAAGATAAGTGCAGAAGAACAAGCGAGGAATTAGTCTGTCATTTTCGATCCTCAGAGATTCAGGAATTACGTTTTTTTTTTTTCTTTTTATTTAATCTGTTACTCTACATCCTGTGATATAAAATTTTTATCACAGGATCTTCTCGTGATTTTCAATTTCATTTGAAGTTGAATTTCATTCAATCGTAACCGATCATTGTTTTTATAAAATTAATCATTAGGTACGTTACCTGTGACGGTGGCAGCATTGTTGGTGAGCCAAAAGTTAGTGGAACTTTTCTGTGATGATTTGGTGCCATTTCCAAAGGTAAACCGGCGACAACGAATAATTGATAGAACAATTCGTCAACGTGGTAATTTCGCTTGGCAGATACTTCGATGAAAACACAACAGTCATCTTGAGTTGTGCAATACTGTTGTGCCTCCTCAACCGTTACTGTCCTAAGAGATTACAGGGTAAAGTAAAAGGGTCAAGGTGAATGAGTTAAATTAGTTCTCTCGTTAATTGTAATTAACTATACACGTGAGATATACGAGCCTTCTTACTTAATGTCACGGTCGCATTTGTTGCCGGCTATAACCATGGGAACTTTGAGGTTTTGATGTCTTCTACCCTTAGCACCCCCTTGAGTAGCACTAAGTTTTGTTTCTAAAATGGCTTCCCTCAGCCTTATGGCTTCTTCGAAAGACTCTCTACTGTCCATGCTGAAAACCACCACGAATAGATCCCCTGGAAAACCGCATTGCAAGATAAAATTTAAGTATTTCTCGATCTGAAACATACACTGGAGTATTTTTCGATCATTTCGTAACACAAGATTGCATTCAGCTCCAAATGCCTTTCAATACAATAAATTCTCACATTATTGTATATAGGGTGATTCATTTCAATCGCCCCAGGCGGATTTTTCCGAAACTAAGCAAGATACGAAAAAAATATTGGTATAAAATATTCAGGGTTCAAAGAGAGACGAAACTTGGTGGTATCAGTATTTCCGTAAATGGAGCCGCCGAGGTCAGGTGAAGGTCAACTTTGTTCTTTTAAATAGAAACTTATATTTTTCATTACGTAATTTTATTCTAATTGAAAAATCAAACAACTTTTGTATGAAACATTTTTTTATGAGACGTCAAGTTTTTATGATATTCAACTGAACGACTAGAGATTTTTGAACTTTTAAGAACATTTCACCCCTAAACTATCAAGTTTGGAC
This sequence comes from Macrophya annulata, assembly GCA_963924015.1. Taxonomy (NCBI): domain Eukaryota; kingdom Metazoa; phylum Arthropoda; class Insecta; order Hymenoptera; family Tenthredinidae; genus Macrophya; species Macrophya annulata. The sequence goes on from OZ001261.1 coordinate 12,036,989, forward strand.
AAAGATTGCATCAACGAAAAGTGCATAATTTCATGTGAAGATTTTCGGAAAATAATTGCAGATTTTTTTTTCAACAATTTCTGCTGTTTTTCAGACAGTTAAAGAAGCTACAATAAAAAGTTATCGGAAAAAATTCTTCAATCATTTTCCAAGAATTTTTGCATGAAATTACGCACTTTTTGTCTCTTGCAATTTGCAATCTCCAAACTTGATAGTTCAGAGGTGAAATGTTCTCAAAAGTTCAGAAATCTCTAGTTGTTCAGTTGAATACCATAAAAACTTGAAGTCCTACAAAAAAATGTTTAATACAAAAGTCGTTCGATTTTTCAAGTAAAACAAAATTATGTGATGAAAAATGCAGGTTCCTATTCAAAAAAACAAAGTTAACCTTCACCTGACCTCGGTGGCTCAATTTACGGAAATACTGATACCACCAAGTTTTGTCCCCTTTTGAACCCTGAATATTTGATATCAAACTTTTTTTCGTATCTTGCTTACTTTCGAAAAAATCGGCCGATTAAAATAAATCACCCCGTATATTTTAAAAGTGATACACCAAAAACTAACGACAATGGTCGAACACCATACCATCAACATTTCCTTGTCTTTTGGCCGCATAAATAGCCTCTGATCATCTGAGAGCTCTGGTCTTGACTTCATAGAAGTTTCTCCCGAGTCTCGGCCCATAAAGAGCAAGACTTATACAGACTTGCATACGTCTATGTGTATGTATGTACATACATGTTGATAATGAGACTGGGAGATACTTCCTGAATAGAATGAGCTTCGTATATGTGTATAATAATATGTATGATGAAGATAGGGCAAGATGCGAGCTTCGTGGTACATACGAGCCCATGGCTTTGTCAACCAGTATTTATAATGTGGTCTTGTGGTAGGTATACCATTAAGATAATAGAGAATAACATATTATCAGTACAAGAACGGTCAGCTGTATCTAACAATAGGAGGAATATTTAAATAGACCAATACTTGTACCTTCGTCTGATGGGTAAATGAACCGTTCCTCGGAATGTTGGGATAACGTATAACCAAGAGAAAATAGATTAAATAAAAATGCAGTAAAATGAAGATGAGAAACTATTTCCGGAACGAAAAGTTCGAATCTCTCACAAAGCAGAACGCCATAATATTCAGAGATATTTCACTTCCGTTGTTATAAACGGAATAAACTTTTCTTGTTATTCAAAGAATCTTGAGAGATTTAACAACTTTACTAAATGAATTGAGTTTTAATTTTTCATTTTTTTTCTTCCTTGTATATATATATTTTTTTTTGCTTTTTTCGTCGAAACCAGGCTCGTTTGAACAAGATCAAGTTGGATCAATGCGTTATCACGGTGATCGGAACGTTACCGAACAATCCTCCAACGGTTTACGCGACACTCTCACGCGAGAGATCAAAGATAGGTTGTGCTATATGGGTTTGATGGTTTAATTAACAACACCCTGCAGCTAAAGGAGTTTCTCTATTTTATTTACAAAAATTTTTTATCGAACTATTTCTTTCAAATTTATGTTTATAAAAGCAAACATTTTTGCGCCAAATAATTAACCAAATTAAAAACGTCTAATTCTTCTGATACCTCTGTAACGTCTTTGAGAAAAAAAAATTGAACAAATTCAACAAAAGAAGATGCAGTGAGAAATGCAATGAGATAAGTGATTGGCAATATATGTGCGGGAAGAATCGTATCACAAAGTACTAATATCTATTCTTTTGTAAGAATTGAAAACAAATCGAAAAAGAAAAAAAATGAAATAAAAGGGATTTAAATTTGAATAACCAAAAAGTCAACTACGTATGAAACAAATTTATCGTTAAAAAGGAACGTTTTGAATTCATTTCGACCGTCAATAATTTATCGTTGCGCTTGGTTCTCTGCACGGTTGGCTTTAGAAGAGAATATTACAAGTCATGTGGAGTGAAGATTACTAGCTTCGCCCAGAACCCCGCAAAGAGGGTATAAAGTAGAGCCTAAATAATAAATGAGGCTGATAACTGAGAAAGTTCACGGTATAAAGAAACTATAAAGTTATACAAAAGTAATAGTAACACTGGAATGAAGTTCGAATTCGCTAACGTTCGCTTTTCCATTAACGATAAAATCTGTACCTACCTACTGTTAGAACTTTTGTCTGTACCTTTTAGCCACCATTTCATGCCACTCAAAGTGTTACGCTACTTCGAAAATCCTAAGGTTAATATCTTTTCGACACCCACCAAGATATTATTTTGTGATTTTCTATCAAACAAAGTGACGACGATAGACAACCGCAGTTATAAAATTTGGTCTTGTCATTTGATAATTAATTTCATGCATTTCATGGGTCCAGCTGTCGTGATAAAATTCAATTATATCTTCAAGATTTGTGGTAAAATATGAAGAAGTGAATCTGAAAATCACTGGGGTTCATTATAGGTTCTATAGCGTGCAGTTCTAAAGGGTAACCAATCGTTTACTTATTAATGGAAAATTTACGCCTCAAAGATTATGTATAGTCTTGTTATTACGTAGTGGATTGCCTGTGGTGCCGGACTAGCCTTTATTCGATCGTTAATAAATTATTAGTACTTGAAGAGATTAGAGGCACTAACTGAAGACAGCAGTGCTGATACTGTATGGCAAAGATAAACGTTTATCTAATTATTTTGCTCTCGTAGTTTGGCGTTAACGATAAACAAGATTTTGTCATCGAGAAACAAACACTTTACCCTTCTACGTAGCCGTAATTTACGTTTCAAAGCTTTTGTTCGGAGAGTATGTAGGTGTGTACTTGTACGTATAGGCACTAAGTTCTCTCTACATGTATAAAGCTACCTACACGGGTCCCGTTCAATCAAAGTTCACAAAGTACCTACAAACTAGCGTCGCGAGGCGCGAAACGAGATTCTCTCGAGCGTTCGTAATCGATCCCTTCAATTTCCAGCTACCACCAGCACCAGCACCAGCACCAGCACCAGGTTCTTCTTCTTCTTCTTCTGCAGAGTCCTGTGTAATCTCGTCATTCGCAACCCTGCGACCAATTCAAAGATCTTTTTTACCCGGTAACGCGAACTCTCAATTTTAGCAATCTTTTTTCTTACACAGTTACACCTGCCTCAGCTTGGTTCAATTTTAAAATTACATAACTCATTCGAGCGGGTGCCTATTTTATTTCGCGTCACTTCCCGCAAGGCACGTCCCGGACAGAGCAAAGAGTGTTTCAAACATCTTATGAGATGTAAATTGGATAATTTTCTCACGAGCCACGTATTTGCCTCGCTAAACTTTACTCGGAATTCAGATCAATCTACGACAGTTTAGGTTCATTTTTCAAATGGAAATTGAGAAAATTAGAAAACCCATGAAACATTATAACTTGATCGGTGTAAGTAACGAGTAAATCGATCATTGCTAAATCTATCCATCAACGATCAAACTGTCCTCAACAGTTTTCGATTATACAAGACTAAATTGAAATAAATTGTGAGGTAAATTGAAATCACCTAAGCCAACCCGCTTTAGATCCTGAAAGGACCTTTGGAACGTGGCGGAGAATCCTATACCAGCAACCTTGACTTCAGGGTGCGAGGCTAACCCCAGTTATCGAACGTTTTCAGCGTCAGACCTTGGCTGATTCAACTCTATAGCCTTACCCTTGGCTCTCTAGACCACAACTTGTTGAGTACTCGACAGTTTCGATTTCGATCCTAGTGCAGTGTAACTCCTCGCGAAAGCTGTACATTATCTTTGACAAATTTATGGGGTTACAGGTGCAGCTATATCGTAGTCACACATGGTTGGGGCTCGTGAAACATTGGGTCAAACTGACCCTTGGCTAGGACAGGCAATAATTGTTCCCGAACCCTGTACGACATAAAATTCTGGTTTTACTGGTTGGGTAACCATAGGGGCTCCGAATAATAACGTAGGTATGGAAAAGTGCGATAAATTTTATTATTGGGCATCAGTTTATGGTGGAACGAATAGGTTCGGTTATTATAATGAAAGCTCTACGGTGTATTCCCTCTTGCTAATTAGAAAATTAAGTAATTAATAATTTATCGTTCAAAAGAGGAACGGGTCTCAGGTTCTGGGCACTGCGAAGCGGACACGATAGTCTATCACAATATAATAAATAGGGTGTCTAATAGAATGTGGGGTGATTTAAAATTCTCCGAGAATCCCAGGAGCCCCCTTGCTGGAGCGAACAGCTCAGTCTTTCCCGGCCATCGAATACAAAATATTAAGATTTTTGCTTCGTTTACTAAAAGATTGGGTTTCTTATTCCATATATTTAGGTACAATAATTATAATAGTACAGTGTAATAATTGGGACGAAAATTGAAGTTAAAAATTTTTCAATATTATATCCAAACGAATTGCAACTATATTTCGCATTTGCAATTTAATCAGGTTTCAGATATTTTTTATCGAATTCCCTAAGAAGCAAAAAAAGGACTGGGATTACGAAGTTTTACGGGTCAGTGGATGCCTTGTTAATATTGTACACAATTGATGTTAGACGAAAAATGACGTGGGTGTACCTTCTCTTCGATTCTTAGAAATCGTTATATTCAATCGGAAAAAAGAAATGAAAAGAAAAATTACTTGGAAAACTTTGAGCATTGTAACTACGATAAATTTTGTCGACTAGGTACCTATATTGATTTCCTATATATTATAACTCGTGGGCGGGGATAATACTTGTCGAAAGTCTATATAAGTAAGAATCTTTGTTCAAAGGTATATAGAATTTTCTTTAATTTGTTTAAAATCGTCAGGTAGATGATAATATCATGCAAGACTGTAGAGTCCTAATTTCGGAATTCGCAGGTTGTGTTAAATGCGTGGATTTGGTGGGTAGCCTGAGAATCCGTAAAAAAAATTTCGAGTATAATTAAAGTCTGGCATTTATAATTATGCCAAGAATTCTTTGCCGTTATAAGACTTTCGACGAGCAGGCATACCGCGATATTTGAATTTAAATAGAGTCTCGAGAGTTTGAAAATGGCAAAAAATAATTGAGGGGTAAACCTTTTTTTTTTTTTTTTGTTAGTTTCAGAAAATGAGGTTGAAACTCGTATCCGAACTCGCGGTTATCCCTATCTACTTTACTTTGTATTTTTAAAACACTTTTAGCACGATCATTCGCGGCTGATTAAAAAAAGAAGAAAACAAAAAATAAAAAAATAAAAAATAAAGAAGAAGAAGTCTTGAAATGAGTTAAGTTTGTTGCTTGTCTGCGTTTTTCTTTTTTTTTTTCTTTTTTCTTATGCCTACAGAATTTTTCGCCTTATTCCTTCGAGGCCAAGACTTATCCTGCTCTCTTAGGGTTGAAAACTTTTATGACAGGCCTCGTTATAATACGGTAGTAACGCCAGAACCTGCTACTCAGAAATCCTACCGGTCAAAAAGGATAATCTTCTCATGGCAGGGAAGGGGTGATTTCCGCTGGTGTCCAAAAGGTCCAGCTGATGAACCTCGCCTCTAATTCTGTACAACTTCCGGTGAAAGTCCTCGATCGTTGGTGTGTAGCTCTCCTCGAATTTGTTCGACAAAAACCTGAAATCGAAATCTTCGTTACTACGAAAGCTTCTTACATATACATATATTCGGGTATAAATTGAGTGTACATGGACTGGCGTTAATTGATGGACCCCGGAGGTTCTTCTGTCTTACTTCATCAAAAAATTTGAACCTTCGAGATTTATTTGGTACAATTACGTACTAGAAGGAAAAAGAAATAATGTTGAACGAGAATTACAGTATTTCGCCAATTGGAATGTTCTTCGAAATTCACCAAAGCACCTCCGGTACAAAAACCTTGCGCCAAGTACATTAAAACGTAGTAACTATCAATAAAAATTTGTTAGCAAAATATTCGATGAAATAGCACTCGATCCACGAGAATATTGAAATCAACTAACGTTGCCAAGTACAATTTAATTTACTCCCAATTTGTTTCTGGACATAACCTAAAATTTCAATATACATAACACGCGTAACACGTAGTAACGTTACGTACTCATAAAAAAAGATCAATTAAGATTGAAATGAAGAAATAAATAGAACCAAAAGAGAAAAGAAAAATTTGGAGTACGTGGTACTTGGCTGGCTGAAGTTTGAATTCTTATAAGAAAATTGAAATAGTTCAATTTATACTTTTTACAAAAATACCCGCCACGTACCACTACCTCCAAATTGTGTTTTTCTTTTTTCTTTATTTATTTTCTCAATTTTGATTTTAACGTATGTTGCATGCGTGTTATGTAGGTATATTAAAATGTTAGGTTTCGTCCAAAAACAATTTGGGAGTAAATTAAATTGTACTTGGCAACGTCCATTGACTTCAATACTCTTGTAGATCAAGTGCTACTTCTTCGAATATTTTGTTAACAAATTTTTGCTAATAGTTACTAGGTTTTAATATACTTTGCGCAAGGTTCTTTGCACCCGAGATGCTTTTGGGGGATTTGATAACTTCTTGTACCCGTTTTGATTTTCTCAACTGTTTTTTTGGTAAACTTTATTTTTCAAAACACGATTCATTTCTATAAAATTTAGCTGTTATGAGTCATATTGCAAATGTTTACTGATAAGGTTGTGTTGTCATCGATGACTAAAAACTAAACTATAATAATGACACCTATAGGTGATTGTGCCATATTGTAGCCATGAAGGTAGTAGTGCAATACTGTAACCATGTATCTTACGAAATAACACCTATGATCTCAAATAATTTTCTTTACCATGTATTTTCCAAAAATATATCTAACCGTACTGAAAATTATCGTGCGCTGTATTATATAACATTACGACCAAGAATTGGCATGATAAATCATAGTCCGAATTACCATATATAATACCGTATACTGTAGTTATGAAAGATATAAAGACAAGTTGAAGAATTGCTGGTGGCCCTTGTTAGGGTTATAAAAAATGTCATCCGTTTACGCTGTAGTATAGGAAACTGTGGCAAACATTATCTCTCCACTCCCTATTTCCTTTGCGGTAAAAGAGACTTTGTCTAATCTCGCATCGCATTTTAAAAAAAAGTCTGTCACTTCTTACGATTTTTGATCTCATGTTTAAAATCAGCGGCATTAGAATATCTTCGATCAACGCTAGCGCTGAACGATGCGTTATCTAGCTACTGACTCCTGTACTTGGTAGGACTCTGCTCTTTACGTAGATTAGCAAAGGCTACTCTTTACTAATTTGTTGCGCATAGGTTTTAGTCTAAGCAATCTGACTGAAGAGGGAGACGGTGAAAAATTCGTGATGATAATGGGTATTTTAAAAACTTTGAATAATCATATTACAGCTCTCCGTTCACCGATTTCATCGAGTTAGAGCTTAAATTGAAGCTTTTCATGGCTACATCCTATGATAAGGATTCCAAATCCGTAGATATCGCGAAGCGGAGGAAATTAGGAAAATACTGTTACCCCACCACACCGCTTAGTTCCCGTTTGGGTATATAGACTCGGTTGAGTCTTACTTCGTGCGCTTAGAATAGTATTTTCCATTCACATAAGATTCTAAGATTCAATATTCTGAAATTTGCAAATTTTTAATGTTATCAGGTTTCCCTAACTGATTTTGCTTTGCGAATTTCGATCTTTTCGTGATGTAATATTGATAATCTTATGCGCTAATATCAGCAGCTCTAGAAATCAAGATTTTTTCAATTTCGTGAAATGAACAGTCAGCAAAAAAAAATTATGGGCCACGTGTATCTCTCCCAAAAATGTTTTTGTTTTTACTTATTTTTTTTCAAAACGTTACAACTCAGTGAAAAGATGTTTAAAAAATATCAAATGAAAAGGATTTTCGACGATTCAAATTTTGATTTTGAAATAATTGCTTTCAAATTCATCTCCAATCATTTTTGATTTAGATCTACAAATTGGAATGAAGCGTTATGAAAAATATTTGGAAGCACACAATTTTTCAAAGTTCTCTATAGTGTCGAAGAATTGAGGATAACAATTGTCAAAAATTTCTGTATTGATATGGTTTGCAAGCTTAAGCTTTAGTTTTTCAGATACTTTCATTTCTAACTTTTTGATTTCTTGTTACCAAGTTATTCACTATTGAGTAGCGCCACTCGTCTGTGAAGTAAAAGACGAGTGAAAGCAGACCGTTTTGACATACATACGACTGACGTTACTCAAGATTGAATAACGGGGTGAAAAATATCTGAAATTTAAAACAAAAAAAGCAGCGGTAAGCAGACACTTCAAGGTTTCAAAACATTATTGCTAAATTGTTCGATTCTATTTGGATACAAAAAAAAAAAAAATATTCAACCTTAAAACCTTACAAATTGGCTTCTCCGCGGATTTCGTAAATCGTCATTCAAAGCTAAGCAGCTATACCAAAAATGATTGTAGACGATATGAAAAAAAAAAAAGTTAAAATGGAAATTTCAAACTCCAAATTCCCGAGCGTTTTTATTCAATTTTCACATTGAAGCAACACAATCAGTGTTGTGAAGCTTGTTCAATTTCACTAGACTAACTTTCGACTTTTCATATCGACGGCAGTATGGAAGAACGTGCTGTCTCAAATTGTGCCAGAACGTGCTATTTCGATCAAGAACCATGTTTTCATTGATACGGCCCTGGAATTTGGGCTGCCTCGAGTATAGAAAGCACTGTTTTTAATAGATTAATCAATTGTTAAGGTGAAATAAAACGTTTCAAGGCCTCGGAACAGGAATGGAGAATTCTCGCAATGAAATTTTGGGGGATTACGCATTATTATTTTACTTTTTCGAAATTTTTCAAAAAATTTAAAAAAAAACATAAAATTTTTTAAATTTCGAAAACGTAAAATAATCAGGCCCTTTCTATCTAATAATTCAGGCCCAAAATTTCATTACGATTCATCCAGTAGTTTCGGAGAATTCACCATTCCCGTTTTCGAGGCCTTGAAACGTTACATTTCACCTTAAAATACAGAAACACAAAATTTAAGATAAGTTCGAATGAAGAAAGTTTTATTTTTTCTCACATATGTTTTCAACATAATTACCTATATGATTTTCACCTCATGAAAATTTCATAACGTAAAAATTTTCATCCCATGAAATTTTAACTATCTATAAAAATTTCATAAGGTAAAAATTGTATAATTATGTTGTCTCAGATTGTTGATGACCCTTCTGAAAATCCAATGTGAGGAACGTATATGAGCAACGGAAAAGATTTTGTTGATTCGAACTTATCTTAAATTTTCGGTTTCTGTATTATAACAATTGATTATTCTATCAAAAACAGTGCTTGGTACACTTTGGGCACCCCAAATTCCAGTACCGTGTCAATGAAAATATGGTCCCTGATCGAGATAACGCATTCTTTTTTCACAATCTGAGATAACACGTTTTTCTGGCACAATTCGAAATAGCACGTTCTTCTGGCACATTTTGAGATAGCACGTTTTTCTGACAGAATCTGAGATGGCACGTTCTTTCATACTACCATCGATATAGGGAAGAATGGGGAAAACGGGCACCTCGGCTAAATATGGGGCAAATATCATTCTCATTAGCTCCAGCACATCAACAATTGGATTTATTTTCTGCACTTACTTTGTGTAAGTAACGTTAGAAAACTGGAAGAAGAAGTTTTTAAAAAACTTAAAACGGTGCCAGTTTCGCCCCCGTGTCCGGTTTGCTTCACTCTGCCCTATGAAAAACAAGCAGTGAAGCTATTTGCCTAGAACTTTTAATCCGATCATTTTTTGTTGCATAATTTATATTCAATAATTCTAAAAATGTTGTCTTCAATTTTATATGTAAAATCATCGCACCAATATGTATGTGTATGAAATAAATGAAGAGATAAATTCCTTTGTGGATCATGCTGACATTTATGTTCAATCAATAGTTAGCACAAAGTCATACAGTTTTACTAATGCAATATATAAAATCTTGTTGACATATCCGTGAAAAATTTTGTTTTTTGGGCTTACGACCTTATGGCATTACTAACGCGATATTATCCTGATTTTTACTTGAAATTGAAAAACTATACCTACTTTTAAATAATCCGTAAATTTCACAAATATTGAAGAGGTTCTTCCTTCCAGTGCACAAAAAAACAACATCCTCAATTTCGCTCATCACGTCCTTTATTGTTGATGGTATCAAATCCTTTATTATTGATAAATGTAATAATTGAACTACTCTGACTGTAGAACAAGTTTAAATTCGGGGTGAAGATATCTTTCAATTTTTATCGAGAAAACTTCAAGTTTCCAGTCAAAAATCGGAAGTCTTCTCCACTTCCCGTCGATCCGAAAGTCAGATTGAAATAAGGTGTCGAAAAGATTCATCCTTGGAACGTACAGAAACGACATGCCAAAACTCAAATCTTTCTATCGAGCCGCTCCTGAGATCATAGAGGAGGTTTGTTCGATTATCAATTGATCCCTCGTTTATCGGGTCAGTTGGCTTCGGAACCCCATACATGTACATATGTATTGATTCGGGGCGACTCGAACTTTCATTTGCCAGCGTGAAAATTTGAAAATTTTCGTTAAAAATATCAGAAGTCCTACTCAGTTCCGGTTAAACCAAAAGTCGGTTCAAAACGAATTATAGAGGTGTTTCATCTTGCCAATGTATCAAGATGTCACACCAAAATTCAAATTGGTCTATCGAACCGTTTCTGAGATTTTCGGGTGAAAAAAATGGACAGATAGACCGACATTTCGTCAAAAGCATGATTTTCACATTGATTCGTTGAATAAATTTATAACTTCAAATTACACGAAGATATCTCATTTTTTACAGATCTTTAAGCGTGAATATCTTCATAGTCAACGATGTTACAACATCAAAGCTGAACTTTTTAGCTTCCATATACTTTTTTAAACAATTCTCTATCACTTTTTTACTTTTTATCGTAAGACGAAAAGTATTGGATTCAGCTTGAAAATGACTATGTCCAATTTTGACGAATCTTCACGTTTCAAAACCCCTAGAATCCGAAAATCATGTTTTTATCCAAATGTCGGTCTGTCTGTCAGTTTTTTTCACTCGAAAATCTCAGAAACGGTTCGATAGAACAATTTAAATTTTAACGTGACATTTTGATACATTCGCAAGATCAAACTCTTCTATAATTCGTTTTGATCCGACTTCTAGTTTAGCCGGAACTGAGAAGGACTTCTTATATTTTTAACGGAAATTTCAAATTTTCACGCTAGCAAATGAAAGTTCGAGTGACCCCAAATCGATACATGTATACATGTATGGGGTTTCGACGCTAACTGATTCGAAAAACGAGTGATAAATTGATAATCGAACAAACCCCCTCTATGATCTCAGGAGCGGCTCAATAGAAAGATTTGAGTTTTGGCATGTCGTTCCTGTACGTTGGGAGAATGCACCTTTTCGACATCTCATTTCAATCCGACTTCCGGTTCGACCGGAAGTGGAGAAGACTCCCAATTTTTACGTTTCGCTGAAAAGTACCCCGAAAAACTGTTTTTCCGGCTTGTCTTGTCAAGTTATTGTATAATATTCATCATGCGTGCGTTTTCGGCAGTTTTGTGCCTATGGGTGACGGTTGAGTCTATTTTCACATCCCGCATGTCTGCTAATATGAACCAATTGTCGGTCGCTAATATGGACCACTTTTTTTCTTTCTATGATGTTCTATGTATTAATAGCATCATTAACATGTATGTGTTAATGAAAAAAACCATGAATTAATTTAAACAACTATCACGCACTATATCATTACTACTTTTCATCACGTTTATGATAAGTGAAGTGTTAATTTTGGTCCAAAAATGCCTTTGCTCACTTCAACGAGTCTTTACGTTTTTGAATATATAGGCCGAAAAAAAGATGCAAGGCTTGTCCGACAAACTCACCGAATGATCTGCCAAATGATACGAGATGAAAAAATCTGAAATTTACCTAAAAGAATTTACATTTAAATGGTGAGCATGAAAAATCGTCATATTTGATTTGATGTGGACGTTTGTTTCTACTGGAAAATATTCGACTCTGATTTTTTTACTGACAATCTATACATACTCTTCATCGTTTTAAATAAAAGATTTTATTTTCCCGGGTACATAATACTGATAAGATTTCTCAATTCAAGAATGTTTTTATTTATCAATAGAAATTTATAAATTCAAATTTTTAAATCCAACAAAAATAAATAGAAGTTTGCTTCGGCGATGAAAAAAAAGAAATTTTTGATTGATTTTTTTTTCAACAATTATCGCGCATTGTGTTTAATTTACAATATAAATTATTTTTGTAACGGTCCATATTTACCAGATCATTTTTACAATATATTGAAGTTTGCGGATTACTGAAATGCACCTCATGATCAATCGAAAAATGTTTTCTGAAAATATCGCAATATTTTCCTGAATAGAGGACAAACAAACGAAGAAATTTCATATGGAGATTTTTCATATTCAATCAGAAAGAATATTTCAAACTTGCTAGTGCATATTCACTCACTCCACCCTGTACAGAAAAATAAAATCCAAAGGTCAGGAATAGAAATCAATTTAATAATGATAATAATGATAATATTAATAATAATGAGAAGATATTCGCTAGCATAGCAGAGATGGAAAAAAATGAACTGCTTTGAAAAATAAAAACTAGGTATAACTGAGATAAGATTCTGAGTTGAAACTTTCCACCGGGATTGAGCTGCGAAGTGGCTAAAAGTAGGTACCTAAATCCAGTGTAATTTTAAGATTTCTGTTAAAAAAAAACGGTATTTTTAAAAGATGGTAGAATCAGAGGCAGGAAAAATAATAGACACGTTCAAGATTCGACAAGGGATTGTAGTTTTTTCGCTTTTTTATCCTGCATGCAGCGTTAGCGAAATTTTTCCACCGCAAGTCCCTAATTTACATAATACTGTTCACTTATGCTCCTGGAACAAAAAAAAAAGAATTTTTTTATTTTCCATTTTTATTTTATTTTTTTTTTTCTGTTTTCTTTTGCGGATAAACTTTTTCCGTCGAGAGACGGCGGTCACGAGTCTCTAGGCTTCTTCAGCACCGTGAGCACGTCAACAATTGAAGCATGCTTACCGCTGGGATTTCCTATAGGTCCTCGACGTAGACCGCGGAAGGATCCTAGGTCTTTCTAGATATATTCCTCCCCAGGGATTTTGCGCATCCCCAAAAGACACACATATGCCTATACACATGAGTGTCCGGACATACCACACACACAGACACGTTTATATACGCACCCTCGTCGATACTATCCGTGCTCTCTTCTCGCTATTTCACCCCCATGCTTTCTGCAATAGAGTGCAATAACTCGAAAAATTTACCCTTCCCGTCACGTACATTATATTGATCTTGGGTGTTCAGAGTCTTCTGAGTTAGAGGACAAACATCGGTTAGATACGTACTACGTAGTTTGATCTAAAAAATAAAATAAAATACAAAAATTCTGGGTTTTCCCGCGTGTATGGCGGCTGGTAATATATTACATCAACCAAATAGTTTTCGGCCTGTATTAAATCATTTGAAAATATTAGCTTCCGTTATACCAACTATGTTATTTTTTTACATATATTCTGGATGTTTTATATATATTTTTTTTTTTCATATTTTCTATTTTACTCTGCTTTCGTATCCCATAAGACATAATTTTATTTATCGTCTATTTTCTCAACCGGGTGTTGAAAGGCTAGTTTTTTTGTCAAAACAAGCTACTATTTTGCGTTTTGAACTTAATTGGAGGATAATATTAAAAATACTGAGGTAAACGATGAGATATCGCGAAATGCGAAGCACAAAGAGAACTCGAAAAATGGAATATACAAATTTGATAAAATGTAGACGATCAATAAATAACGAGTAGACTAAAATTCGATATCTCGCACATTTTTGGACAGAATTTTTTGAGTTATTTTTCATTTTTCAAACTGTTTGACAAACACGAGCTACATTGGAAAGTAGCGCAATAGTTTCTACGATTATATGTATTTTAAAAATGCTTCGATCGTATGTTAGAATAATAAGACTAACAACGTGTACCTTTTTCTAAGGTTGAGAAATTTCGTGCATTGGAATTAGTCTAATTGTGCTATTTGCATATTTACGATTCCCCTAAATTAATGCTGCAACCATTCAAGGAAATGGAACATTTCGTGACTAAAGTTCGTTATGTGACTCAGCCGATGCGTGACAAAGTCCATACTGAGCTTGGTGATTATATACATTTGCGCCACGTGCCGAATCACTTTGTTCAAGAGGTTCCGACAAGCATCTGAAAATTACCTGTACCACCCGTACTGAAGTGACAATCGCGTAATTGTCTACCGAGGTAAACCGGATTTGCGGAAATCCTTCCTCGACTTCAAGTGTCTGTTGTAATTTACGTCATTTGTCATGGAATGATGGATTACTTAGTACAACGTAACGTACGCCTACTGACCTCTTCGATGAAATGCATTTACCACATCAAAGCTCATAGCCAGATTAAACACGGCATATTAATTAATCAACCAGTATACCGATTTATGTAGGCAATTATATCAATTGACAAGAAAACAATTTGGGGAGAATGTTTTTATTTTTTCCATAACTTTTTGCAAATCTCTAGGTTTTATCGTTTACAAGAAATACGTTAATTGACTTTTTCAATATGCACAGATTCAATTTTATATTAAAATTTTTATCTCATCTCTTTTTCTCCTGAAAAGAATATTAACTTATGTGCCTTTTATGTGTGAAGGTCTGAAATTCCCCTATAGAATATCTATTCTATGATAAAACCTAAAGAAAAAAAAAAAAAAAAAAAAACTACCCACAAATACATTTCTTTTTATTTTTTACCAAATAATGATTTTCCTTCAAGCCTCCTCAAAAGTATTTGAAAGATTGTTGTCAAAAAGCTCCCGGCTTTTCCTTAACGCGTCTTGAAATTTTCTGAAGAGAGTTTGGCGATGGGATCGTACAAAAGTTATATTTAATCTCATAAAGAAGTGATACTTTATTTAATAACTGAGTAATTTTCATCTCATTTAATTTTGTAGAGACACTGTATTTTCGACATGACAAAATCTCCAGTCACTTTTTAATCGTATAAACAAGCATGTGCGTCGAAAACTACTGAAATCAGAGTCTATTAAAATTGATTATAGATCATTTCAAGTGACTTTTGTACGCGGACAATCTGAGGTCTAAGAGTAGTGATGAGTTTCTGTAACTACTAAAGAGAATTTAGTTTCTATCAATCTATTGTTTGATAAAGTCATCATGCAAGTGTCTGGTAAAGTTTGGGCATTGGCCAGATGTGAAGTTTCAAGTGTACGACAGAAGTGTTAGGAATTTGCGGACTAAACTAGTTTTCAGAAGATTTTGAGAGTTCGGAATGGAACTTTCACAAAACAAAAAATTCCATTTGACAGCTTACTGAAAATCCGTAACTTAAAGTCTCTAAATCGGATCCGCTTGACGAGAAGTAGAACTTAATTATTCGAGTAAGAGTTAAAGTAGGTAAACCAGGATGAAAAAGGGAATAAGTAAAAAGAAGTTCCTAACGTCTGATTGTCAGGCGATATCCAGAGGTCCCTGCATAATGTCAGAAGCTTGCAAAACCGTAGAGTCTCGCGTTTATCAATCACGTGCCACAAACCTACTTTACATGGAGAACTTTCCGTTCACACAATTTCTAAGGTATTGCACAAGGATTTTCGAGGGGTAGTATTGAGTTACCGATCGATCAACGCCAGCGTCGAACTTCTCATGAACATTGGTTTACCTGGCGACGATGGCTGTCTTTCCAACCCTGGCACTTCCCAGCAGAACGAGGCGATAGCAATTGCGCGGGGGTGGCTTACAGGAATCTTCTTGAGACGAGGTTGATGCTGGGCTTGGGCTGACGGCAACGGGTGGCATCTCGTCGCCCACCCCGCCCGCCTGCCCGCCACGTCGGCCTCGGTCCCTTCCGCGGATACTGTTGTGACTTGGTTCACTATCGTTTGTACCGCACAACCGCTGCACGCAGCACACAAGTCGCCCGCACACCTCCAGCTGGAACAAAACACCTTTTTTTTTAACTATTTATTGGTTTTGAAGGGCGGTTATTTTTAACTTCCCGCAATGAAAATCGAAAATTTAATAAAAATAAATATTAAGGAATAAAATTTACTTCCCGTAATGAAAATTATAAATTTAAAAAAAAGGGAAGTTATTGATTTTAGTCCGATTTTCGAAAATCGAGTTTTCATCAGATCTCGACATTTTAGGGTCCTAGGAAGCTATTTTGACTATTTTTGGATGGACGTCCGTATGTGTGTGTGTGTGTGTGTAAACAAATTTTTGTCGTACGATATCTTCAGAACAAATCGATCGATTGAAATGGTTTTTATGGCGATCGAAAGGGTTTATCAAGACCTACATCTGATTAGATTTTGGAGTCGATCGGCCGACTAGTTTCAAAGTTATTTGAAAAATAAAAAATGAAAATCAATTTTTTTGTCATGTTTTTAGCGCATAACTCCTGAACTGTTCGTGCAATTAGTCTCAAAACTTAATCAGACTTAGGTCTTGGATAACCCTTTCGATCGCCCTAAGATTCATTAAAATCGAAGGATTGGTTTAAAAGATATTGCACGACCAAAAATTTCTCTTTTTGTCGTACGATACTTCTGGATTGATTTAACCGATTTGAATGATTCTTGCGACGATCGAAAGGATTCATCAAGACAGATCTGATTAGATTTTGGAATTGATCGGTCGAGTGGTTTCAAAGTTATTCGAAGGATTACTGATATTACTGATAACTGAAATTGACGAAAAAAAATGTGTATACGAAAAACTAATTATACTTATAACCTTTTTTAATGTATTATAAACACATTAGTATCAATTAATTGTAACGTATTTAACATAGCGGGAAGTCTTAGGTCACCGGTTTCCTGATTTTTTTTCATGGATTATATAGTGTTTAAAAGAATTTTTCAACAACCCAGTCTTAAGGACCAGGTACATAAACGGGGCTTCACTACTCAACTCAACCCCATCGAATTTGATCGAAACTTTTTCAGTGGTTTACTCCTGGTCCAAATCGCAACCTATACTTTTTTTTTTAGAATTTTCTGGCCTTTCGGTTTGGAGATCTTAAGAGCCAAAATTTGGATACTTATTAAATCGAAGAATTTATTATGATTAATATCTTGAATTTGGAAAGCCACATCGACGAAAGCGAGGTGCTGGATCAATTCGTCTTGATTTCAGCTTTTCCAAGAAGATATTTCAGAATTTTTCGATAACGTTTTGGCTTACGGAAATTGTTTTAAAAGATAAAAAATGATATTTACATAATTTGGACATTTTTTATTCGCTTCATTTGTTTTGCCCAAGACTCTGTGAAAAAAGGGGAAACTTTTAAGACCTTAATCAAGATTGGCGCTCTAATGGTTTAGGAGTTACGATTTTTTTAGTGCGTGAAAGCGTTATAATATCATTAAGAAATTCAAGTTAGGAATGTCTTATTACTTGATGCATTTCTTGAAGAGTCAATTTAATATCCTCATCTTTGTATGACTTTGAATCGACTCGACGCCTTATTCAAAAAGCTGCAAATTCCATGTATTGAAAAAATGCAACAGTTGGTAAGACATTCATAGTTTCAATTTTTGAATGAAATTATAACATTTTCATGCACTAAAAAAATCCTGATTTCGAACCATTGAAGTGCCCATCTCGATTAAGGTCTTGAAAATATTTGCTTTCTTTACAGAATTTCAGAAGATAAAATGAAAAAAAAAAAAAAACGCCTAAATTATCGAAATATCAGATTTTTTTTTTAAAGTAATTTCATGACAGTCAAAACGACATCGCAATATTCTGATTTTTTTTTCTTCTAACATTGGAATCAATACAAATCGATCGACTAACTTGTTTGCGTTGACACGGTTTTCCAAATTTGAGATATTGTTCATTAAAAATGCTTGGATCTAATAAGTCGTCAATTTATGGCCCAATTGAAGTCTGCGAATTAGGGGGCCAAAAAATTCCAAAAGAAATACAGGTTCCGATGGGACCAAGAGTAAAGCACGGAAAAAGTTTCGATCAAATTTGAAGGGCTCTTAAGCTGGAAAGCCTCATATATATGAGGTATGTTTCAAGCGATTAAATCTTCTAACCCTCCAAACGAAATCGGAATTTGAGGGAAGATCTTGATCAATCCAGTCGAGTCCATAGAATCGGAATTTTGTGACAGTTCATCATTGTTTAACCCTTCGTGGTCAAACCTCCAAATTCAATCACGGTGGTCACACTGGGTCGATTCTACCCAGTTAGTTTTCAAAACGGTGTTGCGACCAAACTATCCGTCCGAAATGGTTAAAAAAAATTATGGAGCATGCTTTGAACATTCTAGATAATGTACGAAAAATTTATTTGTAAAAAGTAAAATGGCAGCTTGTTAAAAACAAAATCATATAAAGATCAATGCGCAAAAGGACACTTTTTATTCCAAAAATCATAACTTTCTCATTTTTTTTATGTTTTCAACTAAAATTTGAAGGTTTTTTTGGATGTGATACTTTTGGGAAAAAAATTGTAGCATGGTGCACGTTCCAAAAAAGGTATTCATTCCGACATATGAAGAAAGTGGATTTTGGCGCACGATGTTGTTTGATCTGCTCTCAGGACCATACTGACTTTTAATTCAAATGACTAACGATCCATACTGATAACGGATACTTGAAACTCCAGGTATATGGCGACTAAGGTCCCGTTCGAAGCCGGGGACTATTAGATATTTATGCCGAAAATTGATCGACGGGTCGATTTTGCCCTGTATGACCACAAAGGGTTAAAGGGAATTAATGTAATTTTTTCTAGAATTTTCAAATCGGCTGTTTTTGACATGCTAAATTCGAACATTTTTTTAAAGCCCCTATATATCTTAAATCTATTGAATGCACAAAAAAACAAAAAAATGTTCAAGATATAACGTTTACAGTTTAGAATGAACTTCCGAAAAATATTTTTGTTGACTTTTTTGATTCGAAGAATGGTCTATGTGTATGAAAAATAAATGCAAATATTTTTTTTCAGCTAATACGTCACTTTCGATTTTTCTCAAAAATTTACCGAATATATTCTAACATGTTTGTACAGTGACCACATTTTTTTTTTCAGATGGCTGCCGAGCTCACTTAGAATCATGTTTCGGTTTATCTCGAGCTTTCGGAAAAAATTATAATTGTACCAATTAATTAAAATCATATTCAAATATAAATTTGTTCGTAAATCATTATATTGATTTATTTAAATTTTCAATATGAATTTTTTCTGGCAAAAAAGGGATTGGTTCCGGGTGCAAAAGTACATATTTGAAGCTCCACCGTGAAGCCCACTAATCTTCTATAAATACCACAATTTTTTTCCTTCAAAATTCGAATCCTAAACGAATTCGATATTTCAAATTGTAGCCTAGGGTTACAATTTTTTGAGAAAAAATCTTTTTTTTTCTCTTCTGCGTTGATTATATGGGAAATAAAAATCGGGTTTGAGCGAGTACTTAAAATTGAGTTAGGTACAGGCTTTTCCTTTTAGGAGACGCTACTTCACATCAAAAATCTATTATTTGGAGTATCAGCAGCGAAAAAAATACTTAATCAAAAAAAAGCTAGAAATTTTTAATTTTATGGAGCCTTGCTTTACGTAGATTGAGTGTACCGAAAAAAAATGGTTGTCGCACGTTGATCAAAACTCTTTAAATTTTGAAAGGAACATTGTAAAATGATGTCATTTCGGTGTTCCGGAATAAATTGATGAAGAAATATTTTTCAATTTTAATATAGCTGGAAGGCGTGGAGTTGGTGAAATAGGTTTGACAGCGCCTTTTCGTTCCGAGAGGACGAACTTGAAGGCTTGACAAATAAATAATAATCACCAGCATACTGGGTAGCTACGGTCATAAAAAATGTAGAACATAAATTCTCCCGAATAACAAAACCGTTCTGGAAGAGAATAGGTATTTCCCTTTCTACCGGATGAGCGGCGTTTTATTTTTTCAACAAGCACTTCCACCACGGAGTGCCTGTTTGTGAGAGAAATTTTTCTGTTTTTTTTCTTCATTTTTTTTTCTGGGATCAGCCACTCGATCGAATAGAGTATTAAACTGAAAATGATATCTGCGTTTCAGCTTTAGGTACTTTTACACTTATTGGCCCTCGGGATCAGATTGATGGAAATCTTAATACCTTTCATCGTAATAAAATCTGCATGAATCTTTATTTCATACTTGTTTACCGGGCGATACACCAAACCCAAATGTATTTTATGGAAAACCATTTTCGTGTGTAACCTTAGGCTGAAAAAGGTAGCGTATATGTAGATACCATACACAAAAAGTAAATTAAAATGGTTCAAGTCTTGAAAATTTTGATTCCGCGTATAGGAGGCCATGCAAATCGTAATCGAAGCCGTAACTGCGACGACGACGAGGCGTCGTTTCAGTATAATACAATGAACTTGACTAACGCAGTTTCGCGCGCGATTCGCTACTCGATATTAACTCGCTTTGGACAGACTAGCTTTCTTAGTTATCGCATGAAACGTTGGAGACTCTAAGGACAGTTTAGAAACTTTATCGGTAATCAAGACCGTTACAGTTCCAAGTTATACCGTAGATCTTCGTCCCTCTTGAGTTTATACATGAATTGTTAAATGCAGTCAACCATGAGCTAGCTTAGCTCGCTAGAGAAACTACATTTACATATCTAAACCTTTGGAATGAATGGATATTCGGCAACGAATAGTTGACTACCTCAAAGGAGCACGTACATGTGAAGTTCAACAAATTATGAGCAAACGA
The DNA here is from genome assembly GCA_963924015.1 of Macrophya annulata. NCBI lineage: Eukaryota > Metazoa > Arthropoda > Insecta > Hymenoptera > Tenthredinidae > Macrophya > Macrophya annulata. Next base: position 12,057,842 of record OZ001261.1, read on the forward strand.
TCCATGTTCCTATATCCTATGTAATCCACGAAATTCCATGATCGTATTCCACTCTCAAAATTTCAAGTATTGTAAGTACAAAGCCCCGTATAGCAGTAAATTAAAAGAAGCACTTTTTATCAAAAAACGTACTTTTTCAGTGATTTTTAAGAATATATCGTGGAATAAATGGAAGCTATTGGATAGATCAGTCTTTTTACCTTAAACAAAAACGTATCTTTCTTTCCTACGAAGAAAAATGAGATAAAAATCTGAAAATATGTAATCTGCAGTGAGCCGCAGAGATTTAAGGAGGTTGGCTAGTCAAAAGTTAATACTTTTTGTTGAATTTATCAAGGGATAGTCAAGATATTAGGTATTCGTATGATTATTATATTTATGATCTGAGGATGTCCCTAAAAATTCAATTAAACAAACAGAAAAAAGTACCAAAAATATAAACAAACGGTAAGATATCGATTTTTCATTTTAAATCGCTTTCAAATAGTGAAAAATCTAGTAGATGGTTCGATTTCACTCTTTGATGGCTTATTTTGTTCAGACGAGTATTTTTCACAAATTCACTGTAACAAATTATCTTTTTTTGTCAATAGGCAATTCTATATCGTTATTTGTTGATCGGAATCGACCGGGGTCCAATCTTGTAAAATTGAATATTCAACGTCACCAGCACGATGAAAAAAAAGTGACCCAGTGGTATTATGGAGAATACTTTTCTAAACATAAAAAAACCATCGAAGAGTGGAATCGAACCAATCTACTAGATTTTTCACTATTCGAAAGCGATTTGAAATGAAAAATCGATATCTTACCGCTTGATTATAATTTTGGTATTTTTTTTTTTGATTGAAATTTTAGGGACATCCTCAGATCACAAATATAATAATCATACGAATACCCGATGTCTTGACTATCCCCTGATAAATTTAACAAAAAATATTGATTTTTGACTAGCCAACCTCCTTAAGACTTAGCGGACTTTTAAACCTTAGTTTGTACCATTAAGATTAAAATTATCGACAAGTCAAATTTTTGATTTCGGAATCGTTTACCTATAACTAACAGAATCGTGAATTGCATTTTAAAATCAAATGTTTATTCTAACTAACCACCACCTTGATCGATGATAACTTTTCTGCATTTATTCTTACGTGCACAAATTCTAGCACAAACTACAGATTTTTCCAAAATCTTGTTATTTTTTGGTATTCAAAAAATGTCTGCAAATAAATAACGAGTGTAGGTACACCTTCGATGCCTTGTACCTCGACACCAAGGGGCCGCGAGCTGTCTGAGGTATCGAAAGGACCGATACTGACATGTGTCAATTGACGAAGGACAGGACACACGCCCGCAAGGACCACTTGTACCTATATCGTGAGAATCACGTGAAACTATTCCGTCGGAGCCTGCATGTGCCGAATAATTCGAATTTTATGGGGATAGCCAACTCGTAACGCTAAAAAATCCCTACGGTCGCGGTATACCGAGTACAGCAATGTAAGCAATCAACAACAATTCTAGGGAGATTTTCAGCGAGTTGGATATCCCCATAAAATTCGTATTATTCGGCGTCTGTGCGTTCCGACCGTATAGTTTCACGTGATTCTCACGGTGTAGGAAAGCCCTCAAGTATCATTCACAACTGGCTTAGTACAGTGCGAAAGTCTGCAAAGCCCCGTAAATCGGGGCATTCAGCCCCAGAACCGAGCTCAGACTTAAACTTGAGTACATTTCTTCCGAATATCTTAATTTCAGAAATTATAATAACTAAAGGTATAAATAGATTTAATAAAAGGCTCAGATGAGGTTCAAATTAGAATATTTTTTGGTATACGTATTGCCACGAATTTGTGATTATTGAAAACCTATGAAACTAGAAAGTTTTGCTTTTGTGCCTCAGGTACGACCACAGGCTTGCGCGCGGTGGATAGTTTATCTATTTTCGAAAATCGTTGCCAAATACCTCGTAAAGTTTGGCCTAATTTCTATATGGAACAAATATTGAAATTTTACTCAAATTATGAACATGATCGGTATTCAAAAATTCGGATAAATACCACGGCGAATTTCGATATGAAAATTTGTGACAAAATTCCATAACGAATCATTCGGAATGGTAAATTTTGTCATTGTTCATTTCTACTTTTCATCACCTATGGCGATACAAGAATAGTATCGGTTTCAGTCGAGAAGTAACTTCTGCTCATTACAACGAACCTTCACGTTTTCAATCCTCCAGAATCCGAAAAACAACTTTTTAGAAGTCAAATTTCAAATTCGATCAAATTCGCACCATGATCTCGGAAACGACCGGATAAAAAAATTTTCAATTTACAGGATTTAGAATTAAGATATAATTATGAGGATAAATAATTGTATACCTCGTTTTGATTTGGTTCATATTTTCATAGTGATTCAGAGGTCATCTTTGTTTATTTTTTATTTTTCAATGGAAACCTACATTTTTAGTTACGAAATCTTATCCTTCGGAAAAAGAGAGTATATTAATTAATTTTTGAATGTCAAACTACATTCTGATAATACTTAACAGTATTTCCGGTGATCTCATCAGCTTATGGAGACGATGAAAAGTACCGTGAAAAACCGTCTTTTCCGCCTTGTTTTTTACTCAAACTAAATAATCGCCGTGTTAAAACTGGAATTAGTCGAAGATTGAAAAGTTTCATCGCAAGATCGTCACCGAAAATAGATAATTTTTTATCTTATTTTGTGTAAGCCCTTCAAGTCATATTATAGCGAATTAGAAATTGCATTAGCTTGTCCATTACAGAACTAGGTGAAAAAAAAAAGTGACATTTCATTTTTGAATAATATTAACACTTCCACAAAAACTCATTTCAAAATGTAACGTAAAAACGATTATCTCAATCCACGATAATCCACATTTTATCTATCAAATCTACGTATCTTTGTTTTGTTTCACCTGTTGCTATGTTGTCGACTAACCAATTCATTTTTAGACATGTGTTATACCACACCTCGTATATGTTCTGCCCAGTTTTACCACACCAGAAGGTACAATAATGATGTCGTTTCGTAGTCGTGCATTGCTATACAATATTTACACATGTTATTTGCGTTCAGTAATGATGAAACAACATGTTGAGCTGTTTATATTGCTAACAAAAGCCTAATTACCCATTATTAAGCCAAAAGAGATTCGTTTAAGGTTTTTTCTTTTCTTTTTTTTTTTACTCTTTTTGTTTTTTGTATCGCCTTAACGTCAAGTTGCCGCAACCGAATTTCATGATGAAGGAACCCTTAAAATTATCTACGAACTTCGTCATATCTTGGAATTCATTACGCAGGGTTATGCCATTATTTGAATGTTTCATAATCGGAAAAGCATATAGCTATCAACTTGTTCATATTACCAGCTTTATTCGTGATACCCTGATTAAATATTTTCTCAATAAAGGGAATCACCGGGCCACGGGAACGTCAATGGAGATAATAAATCACGGTTATTGACTGACGGATATACTACAGAAACATGTGTAGGTACCCCTAGTGTAACTATTTTTCCTGGGGAGAATTTCAAGTAGATAAACAACAATTATCCCGACTTGTATAGTCTTTACAAACGCTGTCAAATTATTGACAACGTGTGTAATGAAAAATTTGTGGCTGTCTTGGCGTCTGCATGGAATCGCAAAGTATCTATAGTGAATAGTTTAAGCACTGAGATATTAAAGGGATGAAAGGGCGTAAAGAAATACTTGAATTATCAAAATCCATCAACGTTTTATCACATTTATATATACTGTGGAAGTATAATCATGGTGTAACGTTCAACGTTGTCAGGTCTCTTTAAAGGGGATGATTCGACCCGTTTATCAGGGAACCTCAAATATTTTATGTTAAACAAACCCTGTGAGGTTGAGTTTTAAAGATGGTGTCCAAATGAATCGTTACAGAACCCAACGGGACGAGAGAGAATAATATGTATGGTAACGGTAGGGAGCCGCCCTTTTTTGAGATCACGATTATTACTTGATTTTTGGAACTCTGAAATACAGTTCGACGTGATTCTTTACGGACTGAGAACGTTGCCTGATCAGGTTCATAGAACAATATTATGGAATTTAAAATTTTTTTTTCTGAAACTGAAAGAACAGTTCTTCTTTTCCTTGCAATAATGTTGAGAGAAGATGACGACTTATGTTGGGTTCCATTGTTTTTTGTTTCAAACAGAAATATGGCACAGACAAGTTGCGTTTCTGGAGACTTACACCTTTGATACAAATCTCTAATATTTTCTGAAATTAAGGTGCCCGTTGAGAGTAATTTAGCGAGGAAAATGGGACAAATTTAGTTTTTACGTTCCAAAATTTTTCCCATTCCTCAATTAACTTTGCGTAACTTTGCGGCGGCTGAATTTCATATTCAAAATATTTTCCTGCCTTGGATGTGACACAGTGTACGTAGAACAAGCTCTTGTCTTTCTCTGGCCATTAACTTTGTGAAGATAAAATATGACAGTATAATAAATATGTTTTGTTGTGGCCTCCCCTCGTGTTTTAAAGTACACTTTGGCACAGATCTCCTTGAACTGTGCCCACTGACCAAGCAAAAAAGGACTGAAAGGAGCGTCGACAACTTTCGTGAACTTTTTTTGTTTTTACCAACCACCGAAGCAAGGCAGGAAGTAACAGAGACGATATAGCTTCAGCTAATTAGCTTTCACGTTCACTGTCAGAGGTGGAACATTTCTCAGACCGGACGTTCCATGCGATGTAGATCTATCGCAAATAATTGAAAGTAAAAAGCATAAACTAAAACATAAAATAAACAACGAATAATTGAATTAAAAACTTCTTTGGCCGGCTTCTCTTCGGCTTACGTGAAGTTATAAGGTTGGATACGGCTCATCGTACGATAATCCTAAAGGGCTGAGAAAACCTTGTGTCACGAGTTGGGAATAAAGAGCGCCGTTGAAAGGAGGGGTACGTGGATGTCCCTGGCAGAAGCTATTTAACAGAATGATTAATGTCACTCGCTTTTCATTGACAAAGTCTTCCTCTCCCCGCGCTGCTGCGTGACAGGAGGGCGTAAAACCTCCAGGGTATCCGCGGTAGTAGGTACGACACAAAACAAAAACCCCCTGAGTACAGCCGATGAAAAGCTTTCTCTAAGCACCCCTTGGGAATGGCGTTTCTAGATTTAATTAAACAAGTATATTGTATACTTGTGTATATACGAGTAGATGGTAACACATTCTGTGGAGAGGCCCTTGGATAAACATACACGATAAGTTAAATAACTACATAATGCCTGGCGGTTGTATCCTCATTTTCATATTCCATACGAAGTGTGAACTTGGTCAATTCCACAACTTTCCGTATCTTACATACACTTGAAGAAATTGTCGAGAGACCATCGGCCGGGACTGGGAGGCTCTTCCAGCATCGTCAGCATTCTAAAACAGCTCCAAGTTCCGACTGTCTGGATGCTGGATACTGGATACTGGATACTATATATAAGATACTGGATACTGAAGGTAACAAGAACAAAGCCGAGGGACACGGGAGGCGTTCCGTGGGACTTAAGTGCCATTGGTTCTGCAGAAGCAGTCAAAATCGTGGAATGCTTAGACCAGGGGAACCGATCAATTTAATTTATCGCTTCCATCCCAACCCAAATCCCGGCCAGTCTTGCTCCGCGAAAGTTAGCATAAAATTATGTTAGAGATTCGGTTAAAATGAGTAAATTTATCTAGATATGAGAAAATGAGATTTTCGCTGTCAGTTTTTTTTTACAGCTTTCAGCCCGCATATATTTGGTATCAATTACTTCTGCACTCAATGAGCTGTCGCATTTTCCAAAACGTACATATTCAGCGTCCTTGCAAAATTTACATTTGATATTTCCTCTTAATACAGTAGATATTCACTAGCAATATATTTTTCAATATTCGAGATATGAGTAAAAATATTTTCAGAAAAGTTCCATTCGAATCTCGTATAGAGAAGGTTGATAGTCTTTGCAGCATACAGCAGCTGTTCTAAATGACTTTTCGTTCACGATTGAGCGATCACGACGACGCGTATTTAATGTAAATCGATTTTTTATACATTAGTAAAAATTTAGAGGAGATTGCTCTGTATCCAATGATATATGGGTCATTTTCAGAGGCAAAGCTATAATATTATCGAGCAAGAAAATGTTGGCGTATAGAATTTCGATCGAATTTTTTCTTTGATTTAGTCAACATCGGTAATGATCGTTTCTTCTATATAAGAGCCGATAAAAAACAAAATGTTTTACCTTTTAAGCCAACTAATTACGTTTCTAAAGGGGCACAAAATGCATTGAAGTAGTTTTATTACTCGAAAGTTCAATTCCTTATCACAGACAATTTGAGATTGCGGGAGCTACGAAAGGACATAATTTTTAGTCGATTAAAATGTGATAAATGAATTGGATATAAAAAACATGCCTGATCTGAAATCAAATGAAGAAAAGCTGTGCAGCTTTACTGTGACATCTGCCCTTAACAGCTGAAAATTCTTGTTAAAATTGACGAAAATCTTGTTCAAATTACTCCAGCGAGTCGGAAAAATTGTTTAATTATTTAATTAACTTCCAAGATTAATGATACTGAGTTTCTGCTACGGTTGCTGTGCGGGTTTCCGACTGAGTCTGGGTATATATTTAAGAGGGGAAAAAAAAAAATAAAATAAAAAAACAAACCTTCCACCTTCTTAATTAACAAAGGCAGCGTTACTTCGCAAGGGACGGTTAAATTGTCCAGACATTCGACCTTAGTGCTCTTTACTGCAGAAGGCACAGCTGACGTTTCCCCCACTACAAGTACAACGTGAATAAAACTAGCTTTCAAAAAAATTCGATGGCTCTTTTTTTTCTCTTTTGTCGAACCGGAAATCGCCAACGTTTTACACTTTTCGTTTATTTGTATCACTGAATAGATTGCGCGAAAATGTTTACGTGACGCTGCCGTATAGTCTAACAGCCAGGAAAAAGGTTTGATCAAATGTGTGTATGTTCGTATGTACGTTGTGTCTACTCCTTTTGTTGTTTGTACGTATACCGACAAGATAACTTGGCGTGAAACATGCCTCAGTAAAATTGCAGGTTATAAAAATAAAAAATGTACGCCCCTTTGCGGCTGTGAGTGGAATGGGTGTTGCGGTGAAGAAAAACAAAAAAAAAAAATAAATAAATAAAAAACGAAAGACAAAGGGAAAAAAATGTCTAGCGAGAAGGTGAGAGCGAAAGATCAAGAGAGAGAGTGAAGAAGACAGAAGGAGGGTGACTATTGGAAAAAAGCTCTACAATATTATTACAAGCCTCGATATTCAGAGAGGCTGGAAAATTCTGTTTACATTTTATACTTGGCTCGAGGGAAAATAAGCATCCCTTGGCAAATATAATGCGGCTCTCATATAATTCGTTTGAGGGTACCTAGTTTATTACGACGATTATCAACGGGGCGAGGAGTTATGAGTAGGGCCGTGATTAAAGCGAATCCGTGAGATTGGACTAGTGGTAGAGAATTATATGAGACCGAAGTGCTGTAAAATTGAGTAAAATTGAAATCGGACGAGTTCGTTGTTATATCGTTAATTGCGCATTCTTTTATTTCATCCGGATTTCAAATATTACGGAAAAATATGCCGGACTCAACTTCTAAGCCGATGATAATTAACGAGACTTAGAAGAATGTTTATGGAACTCACTAGTTGTGTTTGGATGGTCGGACTTTCGGGGTTTCCAAAGGTTTGTTTGCTGCTGACGAGACAAGGGATGACTTCCCGTTGGCGATCCTAATCGTGTTTCTACACGAGTGTACAAATCCCCGGGTAGAATTAATTATCTCGGTAGTTTGGACAGCTTTTCCACGATTCAAGTGTTTCACGATTTCCCAAAAATTTCATCTTCAAACAATTATTTTTCAAATTGGAAAAAAATTTTAAGAGTATATAGAATTAATAATAATGGGTAGGTATCATGTAGGGTTCGAAGGTGAGAAAGCACACATGTTATAGGTATATAAAAGGGTAAAAAAAGGTGCGTTCCCCAGAGGGTGGATCCCGTGAATCGTTAGCATTTGCGTCAATGGACCTACGGAAACAAAACCGCCCAAGCGTTCGAGGAAAATCGTTTCAAAACGGCCCCAATATAGTTTGAGTATGGCCTTACACGCATTCTCTTAAGAGGACTCATGTACCTTAATGTAGACTTGATAACAAAGGTTGGCACGTTTCAAGAATCGAATGTAGATAAAAATCGAACGCAATTAACATATTCCAACAATTTTAAACTATGTAGATATGTTATGCAAAATACTTTGAAAAAGTAATTCAGGTATAAATCCGAATATGTTACGATTTAATCGAGTCTTGTTTGCAAATGATAGAAAATCCGTAGTTATGATAAATTGAGTCAACTTTGGACAAAAAGAGAACATCAATATCCATTTCTAAAGTCTGTAATTTTTGTTATATTATTCAACATAAATTGTTATGCAATTCAGTCAGAATTTTTATGCAGTCCAGTCGTTGCGGAATTGATAATTGTACGAAAATATATGCTTTAAATAAAAATTACGTATATGTATGCAATATGCATATACGTGTGTTTTGCATATCGCTAGTTCCACAATTCGTATGAGTTGTTGCAGACCCTAACAATTTAGCTCGGTGTAAATTCACAGAGAAAAATGATGTTTAAACGTAAAGCGATGATTGCTATCAATTCACAAGAGTTCATAACAAGCAACTATTTCCATATAACGGTTACTAGCTGTATAATAAAATATCCTGGTTCGTACTGAGTAACTTCAATCTAAAATTACCATAAAACGTAGCATATATTAGCTATACAATTCATCATATATTTTACAGTAGTTTCGATAAACTCTGACAAAAATACTTCAGGATTTCATCAGGCAATACTATGAGCTAGTTAAACGTGGTGGAAAGTATTAATAATTAAAAAAAAAGGCACGGTTTTGTTAGAGATCTAACGATTCTAGTCAATGAGGTATTACTAACCGAGTGATCATACAGCTGGCTGATGCACAGTAGTTTTGGTATAATAGGCACACTGCTATCTTTATGTATGAAGTTTTCACGTCTAGCTAGTTAAAACTTACAGCTACTATCTGGTAGCGCCGTTGGAATTATGTCGTTCAGGCGAAACAGCTATCGGGATTAATAAATATCAGTGCCTATCTCTAACTATTAAACTTCGATCGTGATAAACAATGAGGCAATTCGAATTTCTGTGACAATTTTTTTCGTTCGTATATGATCGTTTAACTCGTATGGTCAACACATTTGTACTAACATTTCTAGATTATAAACTCGCAGGGCTTCATACGAGTAAAGGTGTTGTGCCAACGTACAGTGAGCTTTTTTGTATTGAAATTATAAATTTTATGAAAAATATAGCAATTGAAGAAAATTAAAATACGATTACTATTACCACTTCAACTTTGAGCGATTAGTCTTTACCCTACTATGAAATTAATGTGTAAAATAATTTTACGCAATTAGAATTAGAACACTATCCAGGTAGAGTTTAACGAAAGGCCCAACGTTGGACCAGTACCGTTGTCGACGGTGGCGATTCCGGCACAGTAATTCATCCATGTACCGGATCAATACCGGTATATAGTCAGAACGATAAGATCGTGCCGACGCTGGTAATCAGAATTGGGCCAATATCGCGAATAAACAGTCGGCCAGTAGCGTGGTTCGGTACTGACAATGAGTCAGTAATCTCAAGTACCCTCAAAAATATATATCAAAAGTCAAGCACGAGAATTAGAATATAATATCTCACAGGGTTCACCCCTTTCTGGTTTTCAGCTCTTGAAATTTATTGCAAGAGAATCCCAATACTGTGCCAGTAACTTGTGACGACACTGAGCTGCAGATGCTGGCCCAGTAGTGGACTAGACAAATATATAGCACTGGCAGATTCTACATTGTCCAATGCTGGCCCTGCAGCTGTTTACACTGTACCAGTGCTGGCCCGTGTCATCAGTATCGGCAGACTCTACCTGGGTAAACTCCATGCGGTATAAAGTTAGTTAGGTTTACTCGGTTGTGCACACTAAATAAGACCGGGTAGTCCAGATAAGTGCTATACCCGTGCTTCTAGCCTGATAAAAGCGAGTGAATTATTTATACGTTACCGTTATACATTTGGGGTGGAAAACATATTCCGTTGGAGTGGTGTACACATGCGACAGTTTGAGACGGGCTAGACAGCGAGTGGAATAAATTGTTAAATTTATTCGGGAACATTTTCAGGTCCATGGGTGGGGGATAAGTAGGTTATAGCTATGGATATACTGTGCCCAGATTACTTAATTAAAGTTTTATCCTCGAAGGATGATATCAGACCTTGAAATGGGTTACTTTCTATTCACCCGTCAAATGGATGAGATATATATATATATATAGATATACAGAAGCCCAAAGCAATGGTAAAAGCGATGAACCCCATCTGGAACCACGGTGGGAATTTCTGATTGCCAGACCCGCAGAAACTACTCATCCCTTCTGGTCAGTCGGACTAATATCGCACATATTTCATCCTAACAACTTGGAGATAGCGAGTGGCCCTTAAATTGGACAATCGGGAGTTGGAACTGTGCAAAACATTTGGCTTACTGCAAAATACAGTGTGCTAGACAAACAGGAGGTGGAGGAAGTATACGCTGAGATAATGAGGGACAGCAAAGTTCGAGTTGTCAGAACCAACAAGGCGTCTTCAAATCCGATTATTAACGAGCTTTCCAAGTAATAATTATTAATTTTATATAACCTGAATGTCTACCAGATTGTAAGTCGCTCGTAAAACACTCTCTGTAAGATTATTCTCAAAAATTCTCTGGTGTTGCTGAAACTCTGGAAACTTATTCCCAAAATGACCCAGATTTACAATTACCATTTTATTATAGTCGTATGAATCAAGAAAATATCAAACTAGTTTTGCGCTAACGCAAAACGTTCGCTCTCACCATGATGGTGGGAAATTTCAAGTAATTTTCACGTCGAGAGTTGGTCGTACAACATACTCGAGTTCTATGACGTGTACCTAACAATAAGTAGGTACTGTATGCTGCACTGTGTCTGCTAGTGACGTAAGGCTGGTGTTTTGCAGGTTGTTGTTTATCGAAATTCTACTCAAAATCGTTGCGTTGTTTCTCTCGGTTTATTCCCCGAGAGTGCAAAATTGCGATTTGCCAGAAGGCCAAACGATAAATCTTGAGGTAAAAAATAGGTCCGCCAGAGGATATACGAAAAGTTAAACAGAGTTATCGATTCGTTGGTAGGCTAGTGCTGGATTGGAATATCTCGGTGGTCTGGTTTCGCTTTGAAATTGCATAGATTCACGAGGATATCGAATATACAAACAGGTTGTCGTAAAATAAAAGAAATCGGCGGGTATGTCTCGATAAAGGCAGACAAAGCTTCCTTTCAGATATTCCGGGGCTTTGTTCAAAGATAGTGGAATAAAAAGTCTATCTTCAATATATCGGGAGTCCTAAATAAATTTGCTTCCTCGAGCCTCTACCCGAAAGACTAGGATTTGCAATCCTACTACGAGTCCTCTTCGCATCGCTTCTTTGCGATTGTCAGGGACAAGACCTTCCTTTTCCCTTTACTCTATCCTCTCTTCTATTCCGTCCTGCCCTACCTACAGCTACTACTAACCCTGCAGACAAATAAAATTCAATAAAATCCACGACTAAAAGTTTCTCGTTCTACTGCAATTGGACTTCCTACAGTCAATTCTCAGTCCTGTTTCAGCTGATACAATTGGGTTTTTAATTTCCAGAGTATAATTCCCAATAGAATGTCTGCACCAAAATGGATCAGATTACCAAGCCCAGCGGTGCGTTTATTTTGTGTATATACTCGTACCTATACATAGACATACACACGTATACATACGTATGTATTCTTGCAAAGTGAAATCCTATTATGCGAAAGTTTTCTTGAAGCGCTAAGGGAAACTTTAGCATCTCTCTCGACGTTCTCTAAATATTTTGAATATTTAAAATTTCACGTTTCTTCAAAGGGTAGGCACCAGCTTCCGCTCTCACTCTTCTAGCGACGCTTCCAAAGCGATTTCATGCTTTATGTGTAAGGGGAAAGAAGACAAAAAAAAAAAACGAAAAGCCAAAAAAAAACTATAGAAGTAAACGCTCGAATGAATATCTTTTCATTCATACAGTGAATTATAAATATATTAGCTTACTTGGTGTATACATATAGACAGTATGTATGTACTTTGATGACTTATAAAGAGTGAATTGCCTGCCTAACCAAATCTCTTTAATCCAGAAGATGATAGAGGCATCTGTTAACTGCCAACTTCGTTCTGATATAACGAGACGGTAGTATAATCAGGAGAATCACGAGGAAATGAAACCTTGTTCAAATACAGTGAGTCTGTCTCTTCTCCTAGTCGGTCTCTGAGAATCTTAACCACGTTAGAGACTGTGCAGAAGATCTTGCGGGCGCTGATAACACGACCGCAGCCTTTCCCAACAAAGAACAATATTTGCGGTTTCAAATAGGTAGGTACACCTAGCTCTTCCACCCTGCTCGTAAACTCCTGACGTTTAAGGTGAATCCCGTCCGACGTGAAAATAAAAGGTATATGAGGAGCAACAAAAGGACAAATAAGATAAGATTATCATGGGCGGCAGTTCCTGCGTTTGGTCTTTACACTAAAAGCCATATCCCATGCAACCTCTTTGGGTTGACCCAATTTTACAATACATTTATTGCTCGGTCGTTGCCGCTGTCCGATTTTACGCTTTAACGCCATTTCTTCTTTCCTTCCCATTTTTTATTTTTTTTTGTTTTTATCTTTTTTTTTTTGTGAAAATCTCGTAAGAATGCAAATTAAAGGATAAAGGTATAGAACACCCGTCAGCTCCTGGATTATACCAACTGCTTGTTTCTATGTAGTGCGCAGTCAAGATAAGAGACAGACTCGTTTCGCCGTTTCCAGTCGTAAGCTATTCAAAGCGTTAGAGTTTAAGGTATGTAGTGGTAACCTGCCGCAAGACATGCAATTTGCATATCACTCGCAGCTTGCTGTTCGAATCTCTGTACCTAAGATGCTGGAAAGAATAGAATGGCGAGCAGACGGGTGAGGGTGTATCTATAATTCGAATTGTAATTAGTGATGGTTGATAGAAGTTGACTAGTTGAGGGAGTTTGTGTACCTTGGAAATAATTTGTTTTTTGTTCCAAATCGTTGGTACGCGTTGAAAAAATATTCTATTCACACAGTTACACTAAGCTGATTATTTGAATTTTGAGACGTAATTAGAAATGATTTCATATTTTATCGACTCCGCCTCACATATATTTATTATACCAAAGCAAAGTAGTTGTCGCAGGATATAGATCACATCGTTCATCGCAACTTTTTAAAATTTTGGAAGAAATGTTGTAAAATGATGTTATGTCACATAAAAATGGCATAAAATGAAAATTTCTTTCATCTTGAAATCAAATTTACATAACTCGAGAATATTTTATCGAAATGTGAAGAAGTTTCAATGAACGATATGACCTGCATGCTATGTCAACTACTTTTTCTTCGGTGTAATCAATCTACGTAAAGCAAAGTTCACAAAGTGTCAAATAATTTCGAATTGTGTCCAGAAATCCTAGTAATAAGCTGTGAAACCAGCAGAAATTGCCAAAAAGCTCATCGCTTTTTTGCGTGAGGGATGATCGTACAGTGCTAAGCCAATAAACTGTATTTAAAAGCCCGCTATCGTATCTTCTAAATTGACGGAGTTAGCGACTGCAGTTTCTAAACTAGAAGTGAAATCGGGTGGAAACGATCACTTGCACATCTTCGGAATAGAAACAGTATTCTGTGTAAATTTTATGAGCATCGGTTTGGCTATTTGACTGTTACCTTGTTTACAAGAAATGTACATCCGCTCTTGAATATGCTCGAAAACAACTTCTCAAATGCCAAAACGTGCTCTTTATATGGTTTGAGAATATTTTATCGATCCGACGTTTATTTTGCGATGGGGAATGTATAAGGCAGTCCGTTTTCAACGATCGTGCCTAAAAACTTAGCCATTAGAATACTTCTTCATATCGTATCAGTGATTTGAAAATAATTGTTTCCAAAGTGTATAGGTACACTCTTTTGATAGTAGTTCAAGTTCAAAAATGTTTTCTTATGGCAACAAGAAATTCAACCGATGAAGTATAGCCGTTTCTCATTTTATTTTTTCTTTTTTTTTAGACGGAATCTCGAATGGTCTTAATAATAATTCCATACATCGCCCTTAGGTCACATGTATTGCAGTTTGCTGTTCCTTGATTGTAACAATTCAATTCCAAATTAATTTGCATGACTGCACGCTGAAATATGTTTGGAACGTTTGTTGGGTCTTAAATGAAGGCGATGGCCTCATCTTCTGCAGAAAGATGGATATGGTACGTGACCGAAACACTAAGAGAGAGTAAACATTCGAATCAATGCAGGATTTCACCGTAATGAAAGCTCGTAAATTTTATAGTTACAATTACCTAAGTATCCTGCTTTTGAATTTGGTTTATGGAAAGTTACTCGCGTATTTAAATACGGATTAACAGACTAAATGGAATTTACGACGCGTAAGCTACACCTACGTTGATGTGATTCAAAACATGTACATTAGGGCTTTAGGATAAACCAGATTTCGGATGATTAAGACTTTTATAAATATTTTTCCCTTCTCTTCAAAGTATCCAGAATTTCTACACTGACGAGAATTTTAATTTCTATAAAAATGATTAATCATGTTTTACGTGAACATTAACAATTGTTTGCCTAGACGTCTGGCTGAAACTCGTGGAAAGGGTGGAAGGTAGTAGAAATTGAATTGCAATAAACAGCAACTGGTTTGGCAGGTAGGAAACAAAACCGACTATTTCATTGTCACTTCTTTCCCTTCGGAGGTTGGGAATTCTGAAATTTGTTATATTGATTGTTATTAAGGCTTGAGAGAGTTCAGGCTAAGGAGTCTGGCAAAAAGAGAGGTCACAATCGAACAATGTATAGCGATCAATTTCGCCAAGAGGAAACATCTCGATAGCTTTTAACATCAAAATTGAGAGATAAAGAGATTTTTTTAATAATATCAGATTCGGAATAGAAGATATTCCGGAAATTTGGGATTTTAATATGAAAAATGTAAAATAAAATATGGAAAGTAGGTACATAAGTATATTTTTCCATTAGTCTGGCTATCTTTCTTTATTAACAAGTTGAAAAATTTCATGGTTTATTAAAATAATATAGTAGCTAGGTCGTAGCGATCATGTTAAGTATGAGGAGTTCCTGTACGGATGTTTAGTTTTCGATTTCTGCGGAAATTAATTCAGAATTTCCTACAAGATACTTATACGAAATTTTGTAAAACATTATTAAAATTCACAAAATATTGAAGCTTAAAAAACATATTTGTATTTTGACTCAATTATTCTTTACTTCGAGCAACGCATGCATAAATTTATTTGAAATTTGTTATTTCATGTAAACGGTTTATATTCTCTATTAATCGATTATTATTTAATTAACCTATAGGTATAGTAGAAGCCACAAAAACATTTAATCTTCCAACGTCAGTTTGTGGTGCTCAGACTCGCATCCTAAGCGTTACATACCCCGTATCAAAAGTGAAAGAAATGAATTTAAAAAAAATTTTTTTTTCGGTGAAAGAAACGTAAATTTTCTTTGTACCAATTCTGCAGCTGTAGTTAGCATAAATCGATCATTAATTAAATCGCATTCTCGGTTTGCCGGTTAATAAATGACTTGTAAATATACACCGCGCTTTGTTTGACCACAAAATTTCCTCTACGAAAGGGTCAAAAGTTCATTAAGCGTACGAAAGGACGAACTTCAGCTACCTATGTTATCCCGTGGACACGGATAGCGGGCAGACACGCAGGCGCATCGACGAACAGATGGAGAGACAACGAGCATCCACTCAGAGAAGGTTAACTAATAGGCCAGGCTGGACCCTGTTACAGCTACTTAACGCTGGGAAATTTATTTCCCCAGATTAGGTTCAATTTTGGCAGAATTCTTAGGACTGACAATTCATACAATGATCCTTTTCATGTAGGCAGTTTCACTTCCCTTTCTACCATCCTTCCATATTTTTTTGGTTTTTATCAATTTTTTTTTTGTCATATGATTTTTGTTTTATTTTTTGTTTTTTTTGTACAACGCAATACGTATAGATCGTGCTGCTTCAACTTGGCAGCACTTCTTTCGATAATATTGTACACTTATATAAAAAGAAAATTTGAATCCCGCTCATTTATGACACAGTAACAAAACGAGGACTCTGAAGACTCTTCTTTTATCCGGTGTGTCTTTTGTCTTCCGCTCGTCCATCGTGTTTCATTACAGGAGGGCAAGTACCCAGAGAATGGAAACCCCAGGGACAGAACGATGAGGATCACGAGGAAGAGCCAGAGGGGAAAGAGATGAAAAGGATTTAAAGAGAGCGAGAGACAGAGAGAGAAAGCGAGAGAGAGAGAAAGGAGGGGGAGGGAGGGAGGGAGAAAGAGAGAGATTAGCGTTACAAGCCCCTCACAAGTCTAATTGGTATCGGACTTTGCTAGGACAGACAACCAACGCCATATAGCAGCCCATTAGATCCTGCACTTATGTACATCTGGAGTCTAGACGGTCAAAGTAAGAGGCACATATAGTTACAGCATCTAAATTGGAAAATGAAAGACTGGAGGGTGTTTCATTTTGAAAATCTTCGTCCGCCTATTTAATGACATTCCCGCCAATTAACGTTCAATTTGGCACAGTTGAACGCCGTCCCGAGTCCACATCGAAATTAGTTATTAAGCAAACAGCTTTAACCCGTCCAAGCTACTCGTCCAGCGTATATATAGTTATTTATTGATGTACTCAGCCCGTGTACCACTATCCGCAATTCTGTAACTCTAAATGCTATGAAAATGTAAAACCAATTCTCTCCCTTTCACCTCGGTTATATTCGGTGTCCTGGACCACATTGTCCAGATCCTCCCTTCGGATTGACTTTCACCATTTGGCGACGAAAGCTATTTATTTATTTCGTGCACAGTCAAGTTATAAATAGTAGAAAGATTAACGTATAAAGTATATAATGTGTTCGCGAAAACAACATCAAGGAATAATATAACAGGATAACAATGCACGAATGAACGATGAGTGAGAATAAAATTGTGAGCTTTAAAAGGTCTGCTAAGGATAAAACTGATACTTGTATAAGGTCAGACGCTGATATAACTAACAACGAGGACATTGGGGCTGTGGGAAATTGTCGCTTTTGAATTGTTGGTGATTACTAGCTTACTGTAGGGCGTGCTAAAGAGATTTTATCAATCGTCTAACACGCCACCTGATGCATTGTCACGAAGTATTATACCTATATACGTAAGGTATCGAAAATTTATACGAACGTCGATAACAATACAGCACCGTTCTATTGTTTGCTATTCTTTTCTTTATTTTTATTTTTTCTTTTCTTTACTCATATCAGTAGATTAAATCGAAAGCTCTGATCAAACAAAAGTTCCTAGACTTGTCGGGTTGGTATAAGTCTTTGTTCAATGAAAGAGTCCTATTTCATCCCAAGGAGAGAAAAGGTAAATTGCAACACAACCTCTGACCCAGAATTTTCATAACACTTTGGTCGTATCCGACCGCAAACCTTGTGTCCTAAGGAATTTTCGACCCGTGGAACTTTCGGTCCCCTGTCCCTCGTTAACTAAACATCGACGTGCCCGACCATACGCGGTTTTACTACTGTGACCCAGGCAATGCGCGTTGCTTGTTTTAGTCGGACTCACGGACTCAATGGCTGACCGCACGCGCGTCTTTTACTACTGATACGTAAGGCTGTCAATGTTTGATCTTTTGCTACTTCTCGTGCATTTCTCTTTGAAATGGAATCTAGCGAAATATATTTGTGTCTTGTCTTCGTAGTCCTTATCGCCCGACACGATATACTGTTGTAGTTTATTTCGGTACTAGTCTGTAGCCTCGAATAGGTTGAGATACGTGACTTCCTAGTGATAATACCTCGGAGTTCACACTCCCACTTCAGGTAAACGAGATTATTCTGCATCTCACGTTTTATTTAGCTCACAAATATACACAATGGAAAATAAATATCCTATACTGTGACAACTGTTGTGACTTTAATTTCCTGTTTATTTGCAATAAGATCGTATATTAGCCTGATGTTGTGTATGCACATTAGGGTGGTTTAAAAAACATGAATTTGCTAGACTCATTTGCTTATCCATAGTTTTATTCGTCCTCACAAAAGAAAAAAAGGAAAAAAGAACAAAACAGTTCTTGCGAAGGCTGCGGCCTATACGAGCAATTTTAGTACTGCCTCATCGACGATAAAATTATGCCGAAATCACCATTTTCAGTGATTTTTAATTTCGAGGATTCAACTGCTCGCCGAGATACTTGTTCCTTTCCCTAAGAAAATAATTTGTGCAAAAAGAGATATCTGTGGATGATATTTACTACTGCCTTCTCGAGGTTGGAATTTTGACAAATGCAAAATTCAAAATCGTAAATGGTCAGATATAGCGTTGCTCATCTGGAAATCACTTCCTTTTTACATAAAAGTATTTCCTGTGAAACCCAGATTTTGTAGGTTAATATTTGATACTGTCTCATTGATCTTAACCAACCAAAACTTCGGAAAAAATTCAATTTTGTGATATCGTATTGCTCTTTCATTTTTCGTTGGAGTAAAACCGGGGACAGGAAGTGATTTCCAAATAAGCAGCGGTATATCTAACCATTCAAGATTTTTAATTTTGCGTTTTTCATCATTTGAATCTCCATGACGCAGTAGTAAATATTGTTCTAATAATCTCTCCTTTTGCAAAAATAATTCTTTGAAGAAAAAGAACAAGGATTTCGGTGAGCAGTTGAATCCTGAAAATTAAAAATCACTGAAAATGGTGATTTCGGCATAATTTTAGCGTAGATGAGGCAGCTGGAGCCTCTGCAAAAACTTTTTACTTTTCATCACCGACGGTGATATAAGATAAGTATTGGTTTTGGTCGAAAAGTGACTTTTGTTAATGTCAACGAATCTTCACGTTTTCAACCCTCTAGAATCCGAAAAACAGGTTTTTGAAAAGATGTCGGCTGTCTGTCGGCCTGTTCGACAAACTCGCGCGGTGATCTCGGAAACGGCTCGATGAAAAAATCTGAAATTTATAGGACTTTACAACCAAATGATGAGCATGAAAAATTTCCATGTCTCGTTTAATTTGAACTTCCGATTCTACCGGAAATGAATCGATTTTCGCTGTTTTACCAACAAACCTATACTTTTTTCTCTGTATTACCTTTCTAAATGAAAGAATATATTCTTCCGAGTTGAGAATTTCATATATATAGGGCATTCCTTGCCAATGACACCAAAAAAATTGTAAATATACCCAGATTGAATTAGAATGAATGCACTGCATGAAATTGTTGTTTGTCAATATATAGGACGATCCTTGCCAATGACAAGAAGAAATGTTAAGTGTACTCACATCGAATTGGGAATTAATGTACTGTATGGAATTGTTGTTTGTCAATATATAGGGCATTTTTTTATATGAAATTTTCAATTTTGATCTTTTTTTCGAATTTTCCTTACTATTTCATACTTTTTTTTCCCCTGACAAACCCATCCTTTTTTTTTTTTCTTTTTGATGAAAAGTACTCCGAAAAAACTGTTTTTCCGGCTTGTTGTTTTATGAAAATGTATAGAACTACAGATAAGCAACTGATTCTAGTAAATTCGCGTTTTTTGAACCACCTTAATGTGCATAAATAGATATACTTTGTAGATACCTACATTCATTTCTATCTCATTCAGGAATGTCAAGAAAGCTTATAATTCAGATGATGGTGTTGAATGGGAAACCCATCAAATCTCAAAGACTTACTGTTCCTTACCATTCGCAAACGGTCTTTTGCTGATTGTAAAATGTTTTCAATGGCATTTTTTTAAGTATTCATTTATCAGCCGGAAACAAGCTTTGTTTAGACCAATCATCTGTGTAATTTCGTGTTTCCATTAGCAAGGTAGCCCATAGCAAATAATACATACATTTTTCATGAATCATAATGGAGATCTTAATTAAGTAACTTCAAAAAAACTGGGACATATAAAAAAAAGTATAGCCATATTTGTGTCGACGTATTAAATGAATCTTCTCCTCCATTTTACTTACAATTGTATTTAGTGGTGGAAATCGCTTTATTTGATACACAACGAATTAATTCAATACTAACAAAGGCCAACCATGTGTATGGGGGGCTCCTGGCCATTACAACCTGGCCGTAAACCTCACCATTTTTTTATTTTTATTTCTCCTCTTAGTATGTGTGGGGCGACAAATGAACAACGAGATTTGCAAACTTTTGGACTTTTAAAATGTTTTTTTGGTAATCGCTCAATTAAGCGAAACCACTGTTAGCCACAATCGATTTCAATGAAATTCAGACTGTAAATGCTTTGTAAAACGATGAAAATTTTGAACCTACATATACTGAAAATGGGCGCGCATTCGGCTTAGGAGTATATACAAGCAAATAAATTGCCCTGCGGAATGACGTGAACAAAATCATGCACTCTCACAATTTCGTAATTTTACATCAAGGTAAAATTTCAAATTTGCAAATCAAACGGTTGAAATCAAAAATATATTACGTTGATATTCTACGGTTCGTATATACCATCGTTACCCTCGTCAATCTTCCCACGGGGATAACATCCTCCAAAAAAGCGCCTAATCAAGAGGTCTCACTGTTCTTTGATGCGAACGATGTTATAACTGTACCTACTCCCAATATCTTCGGAAGATCCGTTAAGCTGGCAAGGCTAATTCACAACTGATCTAAACTAATTTGTTCATTTTTTGCCTAATCGCTATTTAATTACACGAGAAAAAAAAAAATTTTTTTTCTTATCATACCGCTTTCGAAAAAAACACGGCAGATCTAGCTCAACTTTATAACACGGCTACACCAAAATAACTGAATTATTTGTGACAAGAGAGAAAAAGTTGGATGCACAACTTTTTATTCGCATATTATAATCGCCAACAGCTAAGGCGTCTAACATTTTTCCAAAATCATCCCCTAGCCAGATATGACACCCTCTTTTTCCCCTTCTTAGATCGAAATGAAACAGATGTACAAGATTTGAGAATGTATGGAATAGAGAAATGATACGCTAATTACGTAATTGCTATCAATTAGGACCAATTACCAAGCATCGAACTTCGATATGACCTATCTAGTATTCTCATGGTGAGTTGCGTTTCTGGCTCTGGGGTTGAAATACCTAGCCACGGAATGACTCGGGAAAAGGTTGATTGATCCTAATCGGTAGCGATTAATTAGCGAATAATTTCGTAGATCTGTCGCGATTAGATTCGAAGGAGAGGCAAAGATTGGCATATCTAACTAAGAGATGATTTTGGAAAAGTATACTCGTTCTTAAAGACTTTCATATTCTACGAAGTGCAGTCCGTTATATGTTAAATAATAAAGTACAGTGTCATTAACGCAGCGTATATTATTTATACGTTGGTCAGGTTTCACTGCATTTTAAATTTAGTCGTTAATTATGTATTGAGCAAAATGTATTTGAATAATTTGTTAGCTGACTATGAGTATAACCTAATAGCCATTTATTAACCGAGCTGTCGAAGACTGTGTAATAATACATTGGTGATTTACTCAATGGTAGGTCGTTTCCAGATCTCACACGATAGTCCGTGTTGATATATTTCTGATGTGTCTGTCGCGATAAAATTTCTCTTTTTATTTTATTTCAACAATATATCGTGGAGTGAAATATCGATATATCAATATATAATAGCTGAAAGCATAATTTTTTTTTTCTCTCTGTATTTGAAATATAGCCACCGAGTAAAATCACCCCTTGTAGCCATGTAATAGTACATTTCGATATAAGTCCAAAAGTGTTGATTCTCGGACGAGTGTGAAGTTTTTTGCCTGAACGAAGCGAGGGTGACATTAACACGAGTCGAGAATCAACTTTCGCACGTGTATCGAACCTTGATTTTCGACACAACGTGCGTAAAGTTGAATTTTGTACACGGGATGCGGGCACAAAATCGAACTTTGCGCCCGGTATGTTGAAAGTAATTTTTAAAAATTGTTGCTCATTATGTTTTATTCATCAGCCGTTGAACTATGCATTATTTCCTGTAACACCCAAATTAACGTCGTTGATCTTGCCCGAAAAAGAAATTGTTTCAGTGAGTTGTTTCAGTCAGGCATAATACACGTGGCAAGTATTAATATTTCCATTGTCGCTATGTAATATGACAAAACATATACATATGTGTTACAGGATTTTGAAATTTCGCTCGAGGAATACCGTTAATTCACCGCGAAGTCATTATAGGAGGCGTTTGAGCTGACACCAAGCATTTATAATTAGTGGTTCATATTTAATTACTCAGGGCCAGTGATATCTTGAATCAAGAGCCCACGACTAGAAGCATTTCAGTTACCTGTACAATGGAAATATATCTGTATAAATAAATTTTTACACCGTGCCATGAAATAAAGATAAAATTTCTACCAAATGGAACCAAATAGTCATTGTATTTAAGTATAGATATTATTATTAATTTTCAACGTGCAAGAGTGCTTACATTTTAACATAGAAGTTACGCAGGGATTTTAACTTAAGTTATGTAATCGTCCATTGATTTTCTTGTATATCCTTTCAACAATAAAAAAAAAAAGAATTAAGAAAACTATTTCATAAATACGAAACCTGAAGCCCATCTGATTATTTTTACTACTGTCACATCGATGACGAAATTGTCTCTTGATAAGGCGATGTTCAGTGTTTTTTTATGTGCAGATTACCGAGAGCTTATCAATTTTCTTATGCCTTTTCAATAGAATATAAGTTGCGGGAAACTCGAGGCTCGTACGAAAATCTTTAGCACTATAACCACATAGATATAAAATTTCGAAAAAAAAAAAACCATTTTCAGAATAAATATCTTTTAGACCGCTCGTTTATTCGCTTGTTCATTTTCACTCAGAAATACTGCAAAATAAATGAATTGCAGAATTGCAAATTTTTTTAATTTATGGGGCAGTACTGATTGGCGTTGATTGATGAATTCACGATATGCATATGGGATGAAATTTATCGGGTAATAATTGGTGAATTTTTTTTTTTTATTCGTTTAAAATTTTTTTGACTGGTTAGATACGTTACGATGTTTCGGATAGATACAAAAGTGGACAAATTGGAAACGGTAAAGTTTGTGTCAAGTGACACGACCACACGTTACACGAAATTGCAAAAATTATTAACCTCAATAAATTATTTAGCTTTCCCACAAGAGTGACCGTGCCCAATGAAAGTAGCAAGGTAATCGATGGTTAGCCTATACATCGACCCAACTCTATTGGTTTCGGTCTCATCTGGCGAACAACACAATCGGGATGAGCTGCGGGAACAAATCCCCAAACAGATCAAGAACTTCTATTTCATTTCCCGTTTATTTTCCTCGATATTCTAGGCATTTGTTGTAAACAGTCAGCGCAGCTCGATACATACAGTAAAGGTTTTAACGGAAATTGTGGTCCGATAATACTTCGAAAATCGAAAACAAGCAGCCTTCTTTTGAATCTGACAGTAAATGATGAACATTTTACATCAAGTTTTCGCTCAGCCATTCAATTTTTAATACAGTTTCTACCTTTTGATTTAAAATTATTGACATTAAGTATTCGAATCCTGACATGGCTTGATTAACTAGTGACCAGTCCTTTTGATTTTTGTCTTTACCTCTATTGGTTGTCCAACAATGAAGTTCGGAAAATTTTGATACGATGCTTCGTAAGCCGAGAAACTGTGATTACGTACGTTTGTACTGAACACATCACCTAATCAAGAGTAAATAAATACTGTTGGTCAGCGCTGAAAACTCCATTTATATCCCAAGTGATTCGTTTTTCAAAGTTGAATTGAATAACTTGATATCATGCTGTTTTTAACTTTCCTCAATTAAAATTGAAGATTTTCAAAAAAAAAAATGGAAGTTATTGGTCTCGGTCCGATTTTCGAAAATCGAGTTTTCATCAGATCTCGACGTTCTGAGGTCCTAGGAAGCTATTCTGACTGTTTTTGGATGGACGTCCGTATGTGTGTGTGCAAACAAATTTTTGTCGTATATCTTTTACGATATCTTTAGAATGAATCTACCGATTGGAATGGTTCTTATGACGATCGAAAGAGTTTATCAAGACTTACATCTGATTAGATTTTGGAGTCGATCGGTCGAGTAGTTTCAAAGTTATTTGAGAAATAAAAATTAAAAAACAATTTTTTTTCATGTTTTTAGCGCATAACTCCTGAACTGTTCGTGCGATTAGTCTCAAAACTTAATCAGACTTAGGTCTTGGATAGCCCTTTCGATCGCCGCAAGATTCATCAAAATCGAACGATTGGTTCAAAAGATATTACACGACAAAAATTTCCCTTTTTGTCGTACGATACCTTTGAAACGAATTAATTTGAATGATTCTTGCGGCGATCGAAAGGGTTCATTAGGACTTAGATCTGATTAGATTTTGGAATCGATCGGTCGAGTGGTTTCAAAGTTATTCGAAGAAGAACTGATATTACTGATAACTGAAATTGAAGAAACAAAAATTATATACGGAAAACTAATTATACTTACAACCTCCATTAATGTATTACAAACACAATAGTATCAATCAATTGTAACGTATTTAACACAGCGGGAAGGTTTAGGGTTGGCCTACAGGTCAACCGGTTTTCTGATTTTTTACAGTAATTTCAGTTCTATTTTTACCATTTCTTCCAATGTTGATTACCAGTTTCTAATATGCCAATTTCACTTTGCTTGAAGAAGAAGTCAATTTTCAAAAAAGCTTGAAATAATATAATCGAAAAAGTTTACACTTCTACGTAAAAAGTTTAATTAATTCTAATGCTTCAGCGCTAGGCTGGAACCAAAGAAACTGAATGGTACGTCAGTTTTAGTTTTTTACTTACGTTATCATCGCGTCAAAAATTTTTCGTTCAGATTCGACACATCCAGACGCACGACTTGAAACTAGAAGGTGAAAGCTCGCTGCAGTCTAGTTTTATTGGATTTCAGTTATCGTTATAAAAACGTGTTTCTTTTTTCAATGCTACATTATATGTTAAAAGTTCAAGACACGCTAGTTACAATTTTCAATAAAAATCAGTTAACGTCTATATCTACGGCAATACGTAGCCTATACATACTTACGTGGTACATAATAACTTATGTCAAAAATTTGAATTGAAATTATTAATTCGAGGACGCGGTGGATCGATTTAAGGACAAACGTAATTCGAAAGGTCCCCCTTCACAATCAGTAGCGAAATAAGGGAGGGTAACAAAAAGTTTAGCCATTATGTACGGCAGTACGGAATGTATATACCTATACATATATAAGTATGTATATATGTATAGTACATACCTTGTGTCTTACCGCAGGCTAAATTCAGAAAAGAGACTCAGGACTAATCTAAAAGTCCATCAGGTGTTCCTAAAAATTACTAAGTAATTTATATGGCTTGTCACATTGTGACACGCCCGATTCTACTGCCACGTGTTTAGAGTAACAAAACCACAATTTTCACACTATAAATCTACGTTAGTTGCTGATTCTGATTTTTAAGGGATACTTATTTTCAGAGTGTAAAACTGTTCTGATTTTTAACTTCCCGCAATGAAAGTTGAAAATTTTCATAAAAAAAGGGAAGTTATTGGTTTCAGTCCGATTCTCGAAAATCAAGTTTTCATCAGATCTCGACGTTTTGGGGTCCTAGGAAGCTATTCTGACTGTTTTTGGATAGACGTCCGTATGTGTGTGTGCAAACAAATTTTTGTCGTACGATATCTTTAGAATGAATCGACCGATTGGAATGGTTCTTATGACGATCGAAAGAGTTTATCAAGACTTACATCTGCTTAGATTTTGGAGTCGATCGGTCGAGTAGTTTCAAAGTTATTTGAGAAATAAAAATTAAAAACAATTTTTTTTCATGTTTTTAGCGCATAACTCCTAAACTGTTCGTGCGATTAGTCTCAAAACTCAATCAGACTTAGGTATTGGATAGCCCTTTCGATCGCCGTAAGATTCATCAAAATCTAAGGATTGGTTTAAAAGATATTGCACGATAAAAATTTCTCTTTTTGTCGTACGATACCTTTAAAATGAATTAACCGATTTGAATGATTCTTGCGGCGATCGGAAGGGTTCATCAAGACTTATATCTGATTAGATTTTGGAATCGATCGGTCGAGTAGTTTCAAAGTTATTCGAAGAATAGAAATTGAAGAAAAGAAGATTTGTATACGAAAAACTAATTATGCTTATAACCTTCTTTAATTTATTATAAACACAATATAGTATCAATTAATTGTATAGCGTATTTACCACAGCGGGAAGTTTTCGGGTTGGCCCGCAGGTCAACCGGATTCCTGATTTTTTTTTAAACACTGTTACATTTTTTTTCTTCTTGTTTTTATATATCCACCAAATTTTACCAATGGAAATATATCAAAAGAGAAATTTTCAATAAGTTCAACTTTAATGAATTAATTTTGACAAATTAAAGGCCGTTTTTTTGTCGCCCTGCAAGAGAGAGAGAGAGAGAGAGATAAAAGACATAATTTTTCTGAGCTGATTTATTTCCTAAACGGAGATGATGTGCCGTTTTTAAAAATTAGAGTAAAGAACGCAAAAGTTAATACATGAATTTATTTAAGAACCATATTGGTATTATTGTCCCAGAATCTAAGGTCAACCATACTAAAAATTTAAGAGCCTGAATTTCTACACAGTCTGAAATTTTTTTTACCTCATTCTCAGTATTTAATTATGCATAATAATCAAAATATACCTAAATAAATTCCAAGCTTGGATAATCACTTAAACGTTTTGACAGTCGAAAATGCAGAGGTATATTTCTAAACTTCTTGGAATGAGAATCATGCCACTCAAAACCAAAACAAGAAATTTCGAAAGATTGCAATTGATTTAATGAAATCTTCATTCTTCATTATAATTTATTTCAGTATGTAATGTGTAATTTTTTGATTGGCTTGTAGAGCACAATGCATGCGAATTATGTATTTAAAATGTTCCGTAAAATATCTCAATTTTTAAGTAACGTGGTTTCAGTAGACGATAAGATTATCCAAGTGCAAGGGCGCTGCATTACGGTATTGTATGTATGTACATACATACATAGCTCATGACGCGCATACGTTATATAGGATGGCTTTTTAAGCCAGGTGTGTTCACGTCACTGAACCTTTTTTATTATTTTTTGTATTTCCATTTCTTTTTATTTTTTTATTTTTTATTTTTTACGACCAACGGGTAAGTAGAAAGAGAGTGTTTCAGATTTTGGGTTATCGTTAGCTTTATATTTACGCTACTCCTTAACCTCGAGTCATTCATATTTAAAGCTTCTTTGCATAGTATTTGCACGCTGAGAAGGTTTTTATATTTACATTTTGAGTGTCCTCACTGTCCACGTGCACCCACTGGTTGAATTAATCTAAAACATTATTATTCCTTTCGCTGGTAGAGAGGTAAACAATAAATCGTTATAATTATAAGGAATAAATTTCACCTGTGGATTCAGTGATAAAATTTTAATTAAACGGAGTATAAATTTTGACAGTCTTACCCGTTGACGGGGTAAATATGAACATTCGAAATAACTTTTTTTCTTCGAATTACTGTTACCTTATAAAAGAATATTCTACTCAGTCAGTTTTTCTTTCCCAACTTTTTGCTCGCTTTTTGAAACACAATCCAAAATTATTTTACATCTTATGGACTCTTTCTTGAGGAAATAATTGATTGCACCGACAAAGGGTGATCGTCGTAAGTAGAAGACTGACCTAATTTCTGTACCCATGTTTTTGGTTTGACCCAAGGATGACATCATTTTACAACAGCTTTCAGAATTTCGAAAAGTTTCAATGAACAATGCAGATATTAGGGATAGATGCTGATAAATTTAAATAATCTAATTCTTTCAGTGATTAGAGGTCCAAAATGAAGGAATACAATGTCTGCGTTTTATCAAACAGGTCTCCTTTATAGAAGAAATAATTGTCTTCGATTTTAATCTTTTTATTGTTTCTCAGATTGTTATTTTCTTTTCGTATCTAACCCTTCGTGGTCACCGCGGGTCAAAATGACCCGAGCTTGAACTTTGAAGGTAAATTTCGTTTTTTTTTCCAAAAGTAAGTACCTTTTTTGGAACACAGACTATAGCACCCTTTCTTTCCTAGTAGTATCATATCTCACGAGTATCGCCACTATAATTTCACCTAAAAATATTGAAAATTCAAAAAGTTATAATTTTTTGAGTAAAAACGTGTCTTTTGTATTTCTTATAT
This sequence comes from Macrophya annulata, assembly GCA_963924015.1. NCBI lineage: Eukaryota > Metazoa > Arthropoda > Insecta > Hymenoptera > Tenthredinidae > Macrophya > Macrophya annulata. Next base: position 12,086,395 of record OZ001261.1, read on the forward strand.
TCGCTTTGCAATTTTTTTTGAATATGTCGCCATGTGAATTTCAATAAACCGACTTATGATGCTTGTTCTGAAATGTTTAAAGTATTTCCCAGTATTTTTTCGGATCCTGATCGGACTGATAGTTCTCACGTGGCAACCGTTTGAAAATGTGCTTGGGTCAATTTCACCCGGGTCATTTGTGACCAGCTTGGTTAAAATCGAAAGTGTGACCACGAAGGGTTAGAAAATTTTGGATTTAGGCTTGTGCTTTACTCAGGATATTCGCTTCAGTTTGTAGAGGGTCTGCCTCAGTTTCCATAATCCTTTTTGTTTCTCTCTTTTGGTCTCGTTGCTAAAATTATTTTTGGTATATATTAAATAAATATGGACAACCAACATCATTTTTGCAAAGTTTTCGGATACGTATATAAACATATGAAGGCTTATATAAATACATTATATATTCATATATAATTTAAAACATTACCCATCACGAACGACAAAGCAACCGATAAAAATCGTTCTGTTTAGTCTCGTTTATTTAATTTATATATGTATTGGAAAGTGATTTTTTTTTAACTATATTGAGCAATGAACAGCAACAAAAGACTTACAGAAATGAACGTGAACCCTAATGAGTCCTACCAGAGCTACCAACCATGGCTGAAGTTCTGAGAATACCAAAAAATTGGAGGAAAGTAAAGAATTAAAAATGAAGATATTTATTTTTGATAACGAAGGTCTATTCGATAAAATGTCGAGACGTACGTATTTGTTGTATTTCACAATCTTTCCAATAAAATTAGGTATGTCCGTGCAGAAGAGTCGGCAAACACAATGTGGTAAAAAAATAATCAGTGTTACTACGCTATAAATCTCTGATAGAGCAAACAAGGTAAAATGTTGATAAAGGCTGTGGATAAAAAAAAAAAATTCCACAATCAAGATCAAGCCGAGTAGACACTGGGTCTTGTTTCTATTTCATTAACCTAAACATAAAGGATAGGAAATATTCAGAAATACATACTCAAAATCCGAAAAGCATGACATTATTTATATTAGGTATACATTATCGGAATTTCCATCTGACTTCCAACGGTAAAAACTCTGCAAGTTTTTTTTTTTTTCTTTATTTCTCAATTTTCCGAACAGGCTATAAGGCTGGTTCGCAGACACATAGAAAAACGATATATCTTTTAGATTTACAAATTTTCATTCCGTTATAAGAATCATTTGTCATATCTTAGAACCTGTGTGGCACACACACGCGAAAAATAATTACCAAGTCTGTGAGGTTTCAATTTCGATTATGCTTTAAAAAAGTTTGGGTTCTATTTTTTCAAATAACTCTCAAAATTATCTGATCTATATACTTAATTTTCTAACATTAAGAATGTTCCATTTCGTCTAGTAAAGACATGTTCTCGAAAAAAATACGCCGTGTCGATTATGGCACCAATATACAAAAAAGTGTTAAGGGTAAGAGTATTTGCAACATGGAGATAATTTCGTGTTACTTTTGGCACGAGCTTTCAAAGTGAGAAGCGGGTTTATCTCAATAAAAAAAAAGTAAGATAATAAAATTTTGAAAAAGGATCAAAGTTCCTGTGCTTGAAAAGTGACGTGGAATCTCCTTTATATAAATTGATGAATTCATGGAATCCAGGAAATTATAGTCAGTTCTAAACTCCTTTTTAATAATGCCCTGTCTACACCCATCCTGCAAACCCGATTCTTTCGCATAGCGCGTATTATACGCAATCGTTACCGCTCGCAGTAGAATACATATTTAATAGAGGGGTGAGGCGAATGAATCAATAGTCCTGCCGGCTCTACACAGAACTCGTGTCTACGTAATTAAAAATACGCACACGCTATTATATACGAAAGGGTTATACATAGTTGGCTAACCGGCGCACCCGTGCATTAATTATATTTTAAAACACATGCATCATGCTTCAAGGGGTTGGAAAAGAGTTCGCCTGCAGTAAGAAATAGTGGGAAGGTCTGAAAAAAAATTGCTAAAAAAATTATTATTTTTAATTAATAAGCCAAAACGTACGTCAGAATTAAAATAATTAGCTGTTAAAAACTGGATTGAAACGTAATTGAAATCATATTACGTTTGTTACGTGTACCTACCTACCCACGGTATTCCTACAGCGAGTATATGAATTTTGAAACGGGATATTGTTTACGGAGAATGAACAAACTTTTCTCAACTTCCTCATATATTATCACTGAGAGAGTCTATAATTTATGTTTCACGGTTCAGAGAAGTTGAAAATAATAATAATAAAAAAAAAAAGATAACTTTTCAAATGTACTTAAAATTTATAATTCACTGCTTTTTGCTTCTCGGATAATGATGTAGGTATTCGCTTGTCATTGACGCCTAAAATTTTTTTTTTTTGCTCTCATCAATATTCAACTAGTCTCATTTTAAATGGAACAGATTTTCTTAATGAATTGTGAAGACAAAAATTAAAAAAAAAAAAAAAAAATGGATTTTACGTATCCATATTTTTCATTTCTGTATTTATCCCTTTCAACAAAACTCTGCATATCCGTTTGTATTTGGACATAATATTAAGTTACGGTTATTAACGTTACGGGTCATCAATTTTGATCGTCGATTCTCATCCCTGGCGTAATTAGACTGGACAACATTCTTCGATCCATATAACGATAGTCCATAGTCCGAAATTTAATAGCCGTTTGATAACGAGGGGGGGAAAAAAAAGGGAACAAAAAAAATTTTTTTAATGGACGAAAAAGTTACGGATCAGTTATCCTGTCACTCTTGTACCGCCGATTATTTTCCAGTCTTGCAAGTTCCGTAGATTTATACCTACTATATGATTTACGATATATTTCTACACTGGACGCGTGCGTGGATACCATATACAACATAAACACACCCTCGCTAGTGCGAGTTCGGTGATAAATTATTCAGGGATTCCCCTTTAGCGTTTTACTGCACTAACCGTCCACAGGTAGGATTTTGATGTGTCAGTTTTCTCACTGGAAATAGAGTTGTTCATAAGTTTTAAAATTTGATAAGAAAGTAAAAAATACAAAAATTTCACCACTCTCCAGCAATCTTCACACCATTAACTAATCGTTCAATCATTTAATACAAATATTCAATTTCCAAATAAATTTATAGCGATAATAACGGAAAAAAATCTGGTATCTGAACAGCAGCTGATCCAAGTTCTCTTATATAAAAATTCAATTCACTTTTACCGTGGCTAAATACAACAGTTAATGTTTAATTAGTGTCCTAATTTAGGATCCCCTGTTGCTAAGTTACATATTTTAATTCGAATAAATGAGTTAAAAAATGAACCAAAAAATTGATAGAAAATTCTTTTGGGTAGACATTTGAGCTTAATAATAAAAAAAAAAAAAAAAAAAATTCTTCTTTCTCAGAAGCTCATACATTATAGTGCAATTTTTCTATGCACTAGCCTGGGTCTACATGCTCGTAAAAATCGAGCAATATCTAGTATTAACTTCTGTCGACCTGGGAGGCAATATCAAAGTACACAACTATACGTACGTATGTTGTATGGGCCTAAATATACGCCAGTTTCGTGCGCGAGTGTGACTTTATAATTCAACAGTGCAACAAGTTAGGCAACAGCTGTTTCAATAGAATATAGAACACTGAACAAGTAGATACAGTCATTTGGGCGCAATGCCAAGTCTCTGTTCTCTCTCGTCTTTAGACTCGCCGTTTTCTGTCGTTGGGGTTTAACCTTCTCCGTTACTCCGTACGAAGTTACCTTATATTACCTTTAAAAAAAAGAAAAAAAATCACTACCGATTTTACTCACAAAAACATAAATTAAGGGGCACTATAATTCTGTAAGGCAAGTGCAATGCACAAGCTTTTGTGAGTAGGGCAAATCAAGCAGCTATACATTATGCAGTTATCCGAAAGTTCGTAATTGAGATCATATTAGATCCTTATGTTTCAATTAAAATCGGGTTAACTTTCTTTCATAACGGAAGTTGATTAATTAACTTAAGCTCAACTTGTTATTACCTACCTCCGGTAATTTTCAAGGAAGTATATTTTACACTGTAATAAATCGATAACACGTTAGTCGATATACTGAAATTCTATCGTTAATGTGTTACCGTTTTGATTAAATAACTTGCACTGATACCGGTTTCCTCCAGGAAGTGATAACAGAATTGCAAAATTGTACGAATTAATTGACGAAGACGAAGAATTTAGTGTACCTACTCACTTGAAGGAAATAAAAAGGGAAATCTCTGGTAAGTTTTTACGATCTTTATCTAACTTTTCTAATCATTACTTAATGCGTGTTACTTTAATTAAATTAAATAATTCTTGCGGTTTATGATCTGCATAAACTTTGTTTTTTTTTTTTTTCTTTTATAATGAAACCTACGCTTACGAAGTTTTCGGCTAAAATTGGTCTAATAGAGGCGAGACCCGTCAAAGTCTGAAAGCTCCGTCGACCGTAATGTTACCCAGCTAAGTAGCGGAGGTACTCTAGGAGTACTGGCTAGCCAAGCGACGCACTTGCGAATTACTTTGTCGCGGTAAACTATATATACTGAGCTTCTCCTACTGCACGGTTAATTACATGTATATATAATAGGTGTGCTAAGCAACTAAGGTATTTATGTATACCTATAACGTTAGGTTATTCGCAAAAGTTTATAAGCTGTGAAAGTTTTTGGATACGAGGTAGGAATAGTTTTATAATAATCCACGTGTCGATGAAGGGTTGCGTTACGCAGACGTGACTGTGGTCAGAAAACAGTAGTTCGATCATACGTTTTACGAATACATATACCTATAGCTATACCCCGCAAAGGATATCCAATATTGAGTCGAGAGAAGAATTCCTAAAATTTTTCCCTTCGTGGTCGTCAATATTTGATCGAATGTCGATCAGTGGGGAGATAACGTCTGTAGGTATATGTGACTATACAAGTATTACTATATCTATCTAGATTGACGATAAAATTTTGAATTAATGAATGATAACGTATATAGTTGAACTACCTACCTCAGAGGTGTAGGTAGACCGGTACAGCGCGAACCGAGTATATTCAAGGGTTGAGACATACACCGACCTGGAAATAAGGACCTGAATGGTCCTTTGCCTTTATTATTTTTTTACAAATTCTGTCAAACTTATTATTCGTTAATTATTATTATTATGCGGTAGGGTATCATCAATTATTATCACTACTCACTTCACAGTAAGCACTATTTTAACTATGCCCATACAAATCCTCTATACTTTTTTATATACATAAATTAAAAAAAAAATAAAAAAAAAAAAAACTTTTTTAATTTTTTTCAACAACACAATTCAACGGATCATCATTTATTCGTAAAGCGTATATCATACGATTAACAGCGTTTTTTTTTTTTTTTTACTTCTCGTTCCTCTTTTTCTTCTTTCAATTAACAATTAATCGTCAATTTCTAAAACAAATATAAAACAGCGAGTACCTATAATTTTGTTTAATTTTTTTGTTAATTTTTTTTAAATTTATTTTTATTTTGTTAAATTAAAAAAAAAAATTGATTGTCGTCAACGCGAGTATAATCCCGAGCTTTGATATTTCTCGATAATCTGAACGCAATAGCTGACGCAAAGTCGAACCGTTGACTGAACCGGCGTCGGTGAACGCGAAGGGTGGAAAGCTTTGGTGACGGTGAGGCGATCCTGCGATCCTGCGCGTCGCGGTACCATTAAGTCCCGTCCACACTGTGTGCCTAAAAATATCTGGTCCTTGACTGTATGTACCTATATATAGTATTTTTTTATGTTATTTTTTTTTAATTTCGCTATTTATTCACCTTCGTGTATATAATTACTATTTTTAATCCCGCTTCTAAAAGCGACGTGATCCTGGAAGGGTGGGTGCTGTCAATTCTTATATGGACCTCGAGGCACAAGGCTAAGCCTTGCTCACATCCGCAAAACCGAAAGTGTTTCTATCTTTTATTCATTATTTTCTTTACAAGAATGTTTTTTTTTTTTTTTTTTTTTATGTTTTCGACTATATATAGGGATGATTTCTGAACGTGGGAATCAAGCGGTTGTTCCCAGGATGCCGATTGAACGGGGTTCGAATTGTCGAGGGGTGTGATAAGGAGAAAGAGATTTTTATGTCAAACTATTTTTCTCCGCCTCACTAAGCTATATAAAAAAAAAAAAAAACGGAAAAATAAAAAAAATTATGAAAGTAAAACGATACTTTGGAAACAAGTCACAAGACGACTAACTCGAACTCTCATAAATTTACAAAAGTTTTTGAAAGCTATACGTTACTTATCTTTCAATCCTTCATCCGTACTTGTTCGAAGAACTTTAAACGGAATTTTCTTCGTGTTTTCTTTGTTGGTCATATCGGATTTCTTCGGCTATATTAGACGACTTTTAATAATACCTATACATAACGAGACTATTGGGAAGAGTATAAACTGATTATATAAAAGTTACATCGTTTTGACTGTAAAGACAAAGAATAATATATCAGATTTTACTTTTTTCATAACCGCGTTCAAAAATTGTTTAGAAATAAATAAAATTCTTGAAGAAATTGAACTAACTAAATAATTGTTGAAAAATATTCTTGCAAAGTTTTATCCATCAATCAAGTCAGTCCATCGGTTGAACATTTATCTCAGGATAACTGCGCTTAGGAAGGTTGGCTTATAGTTAAAAATCAATACTTTTTGTTAAATTTATCAAGGGATAGTCAACACATTGGGTATTCGTATGATTATTATATTTGTGATATGAGGATGTCCTTAAAAATTCAATTAAAAAAAAAAATATATCAAAATTATGAACAAACGGTAAGATATCGATTTTTCATTTTAAATCGCTTTCAAATAGTAAAAAATCTAGTAGATTGGTTCGATTTCATTCTTCGATGGCTTATTTTGTTCAGACAAGTATTTCTCACAAATTCACTGTAAAAAATTATTTTTATTTGTCAATAGGCAATTCTATATCGTTATTTGTTGATCGGAATTGACCGGGGTCCAATGTTGTAAAATTGAATATTCAACGTCACCGACGCGATGAAAAAAAAGTGACTCAATAGGATTGTGGAGAATACTTTTCTAAACATAAAAAACCATCGCAGAGTGATTTCGAACCATAATCTACTAGATTTTTCACTATTTGAAAGCAATTTGAAATAAAAAATCGATATCTCACCGTTTGTTCATGATTTCGGTGTTTGTGTTTTTTAATCGAATTTTCAGGGACATCCTCAGATCACAAATATAATAATCATCCGAATACCCAATGTCTTGACTATGCCCTAATCAATGATTCAATACTGTTCTGTAGAAACTTAAGTCAGTTGATGACAAACTTTTGAAATAAATCTAAAATTATGAATTTATTACTGAAATATTTTGTTCCTTTACTCAGAGTAAGCACTAGGTACAGATTTCCATTAAATTACACCCACGTCCAGCTGCGCGTTATTCAATAATTCCTTAAAGTCTCCGAGACACTCAGCGGTTACCTACTTTGCATCTAATCCCTTTTGCAACGTGAATCAATTAACCGTGTCTCTGTAATTGCTAATTTAGGACCTTGACGTTTTTGCTGACTAAGAAACGAAAAATTTATACCGAATACTCAAGTACCGCGATATACTACCTACTGTATGCAAAACGTGTCCTCGCATATAGGTTCCAGATTCCCACAGTGTCCCAGCACCCCTTGCAATTCGGCGCGTCTTTAGTGTGCGTAGAAATCCAACCGCGGGAGGATCCTTAGGAGGAGGATACAGAATGAAGCGGGAGGTTCGTCTGGCTGCCAAATAACCAGAAGCCGAGGAATTTGCCGCAATTTTCTCAGGCTAACCCTGCGGCTTTTCTACAGAGAAAATACGTCAGGTTAAGATGACGTAGAACTTCACCTTTTCTCTGGCGTCCCTCATCCTTTGTCCCTTGTCCTTCGTCCTTCATCCTTCGTACTTCCTCCCTACCAGACCCGGAATAGGTCAGATTTTGCATACTGATTACCGATTACTTACCTGTCTCAAGTATAGTTTCGAGTGCCGGACCCAAGCCCTCGCCTCTCCACTACGCCGTTTATACAAACCCACTCAAGGAGTTGGGCTACTCGACACTGTTAATTAAAAGTTATGTGCTGACTATACTGGGTGTTGATCAGGGATGAAAAATCTTTTGTATAAAAATGTATTTCCGTATTTTGTCATTTTGTAGTTTCGACAGCGCATATTCATGTCCTGTATTCGGTAACTGCTGCGGTTTGGAAAATAAATTTATAAAATGCACACGTCGAAATCGCAAAAATTTTTGCGGAATACAACGAATCGAATTAGTTATGCAGAAAGCGTTGTGAATAAAAGCTTAATACCTAACCATTTGACTAATTCAATCCTGCTGTATTTAATCTCATTGTACATATTGGATTTTTTTTTCTCTTAATTTTGGCGAATTTTCATTGTAAATTTCGAACAGATAAAACGAAAAATATTTCCAGCTTTATATTTCGTGAATATTTCACCTGTATTATTTCCACCCTTAGTGGCGGTACAGAGATGAGGAATTTCTAACTTGACAAGCGAATAACTATCGGGGAATTTTCGGTATTTAAATTATTTTAAATATTCTAACTAATCGAATCCAAATTCGAACTGCAATTCTTAGATCATTGAATAACCGAGTTCAATTTGCAGTAATAAAATCAATTATGTATGCATTAATGCACAAAACGATCACTTTATAAATCTCATGACAAATACGTAAAATAATACAAAATTTTCAAATTTTCAAACGTTATTCCTTAATAAGTCCTGAAAATGTCGACAACCTTATTAATTCAGCTTAATTCTTTAAGTATTCAAATCAGCTGTCTCCAGACCGCGGTTATGCTAATCTGGCCAAACGACTACAAAAACGAATCGTTTCCACTAATTTTTTTTATTTTCCGTTCTTTTATTGCTTTTGTGGAAAGATGCTGCTCATATAATTAACATTCATCTATTATACCTAATTCAAATTCAACTTACAAAACGAGAAACTCTATATCCTGTATAATCCATAAAGCGTACTATTATACGCGTGAAATCAGCGTTGAAAATTTTGAAGTATGTAATGCGGGCGAACGGAGATCACCCAGTGTGCATTTATACACATTCATATATTTGCTTTACCCGTGGGAGATTGCGAGCTAAAGCATACGATGACCCGTGAAAGCAGCTTTAGAATGAAAAATTGAAGCTCTAGAATACTTTCCCTAATCGTGTCGAAGAATGTGAAGTATGGTGAATGCGAACGAATCATGGTGATGGATGTGGACAGTGTATTGCCTCGATTACGGTGGTTTACCAACTCCTGCAATTAATATCTCATACGATGATTGGTTAACCAAATAATTTGTGCAATAATCCAACCCCCTCAAGCATCGGGCATTGTTCTTGCCAAAAATTTGCCTTTTATATTAAGTTTGGACACAATACGCTGTAGGATTAAAACATGAGGTAGTTAAGCCGTGTTTTAAAGAGGAATAAGCGCCCGGTTTTTGTTAGTCAGAATAACGGTTGTATATATATATCTTCATAAAATATCATGAAATTTATTAATATTTCTACCCATTTTGGTATACCTCGACTATACCAACATCGATAAGAATTCTTTTATCCAAATGGAAGATGGTGTCCCAAACAGGAGTTTTCAAGCTTTATTATAGATCACCGACGTGTTTCTCGACTTTTTTTGCGGGCTGATACTACGCATTTCTTTTGATAGGGAAGAAAGAAAAATTTACCGAAAAGAGGATATCCCGTTCTCCATATAACGCTCTGTATAGGTAAAAGATATCGATACAGTATCGCGGGAAGTACCTGACTATATTTTTGCACTCTGAACTAAACCGAAGCATAGACGATACGTTTGTTCTGTTTTTACATAGTTTTTCTTCCATCCAGCCGTAGACGTACGTATATAGGATCTTTTCGTGGATGAACCTCACAGAGCACCCAATGATATGCAATTCATGGTACAAGTAAGCTCTGTGCCATGAAAAACAAAAAAAAAAAAAAAAAATTAAGTTAAGCGTTTCAATTTTCTTTGTTTTCTTATGGTACAGAGCGTAGTTGTACCATGAATTGCATATAATTGGGTGCCCTATGAGGCTTATCCACGAAAAGACCCGAATCTGAGAACACAAATCTCGCCTATAAAATTAGCGAGGTACCTTTACAACCTTCACATTATTATTCACGTTACAGATATATTTCATACTTGGTAGAGTAAGGGTGAATTTAATTTAAGGGTATGTTGGAAAATTTCTCTGGGGTTGAACATAATTATAATTAAATTAACGAATCGTATAGACGACGCTAAACAGTTTAATTTATTTAATTATTCACTCACTACTTATTAAGATCAATTATTCGTATTTCAATTCATAAATTAACGAGTGACAGTGAAATGATATCGTAAATAATATATATCAGTACTAAATTTTCATAATAAATTTATTTAAATTATATAGGTGCGTTCCTCTGTATGGCTAATAACATATTGTAAAAGATTTATCTGGGATTTAGGACTGGGACAGATGTACAGACCAAAGTATGCCACGAACCAACTTTTTCTTTTCGCAAATGCACAAAAGTATAAAGTTTTGAAGAACTACGACTCTGCAGTAAATACTCTTGTGTAGTTCTTCGAATGGGAGAGGTATGGATATCGAACCACATCACCATACTTCATCTTTTCTGAAAATAGACGAACGTGTACATACATACATACATTCGAAAATAGGTGAATAGAAAATTGCAATGTATGAAACTTTGAGCAGTTAAAGGTATTGGATTTTATTGTACAAAATTGAATGACAAAGTTTATTAATACAGCAAATTGATGTGTGGTAGCTGGTAAATCTAATGGATGCTTTAATTCAGCGATTCAGTTTGCTATTGATTTTTTATATTTATATTTTCCAATTGAAATTTCTTATGTTATTCTATATAAGTTTAGCGTCAAAGTCTGGCCAAGTGTTTTACAATACCAACAAGTAATGAACTCATTTTCTTCCAATTCTATTAAACATAATTTTATATCAGATCCCGATTGCTTATGCAATCTCAAATATATATGCACATACCTATCACAGATTATCGCGTGTATCAGAATAAGTTTTTAGTTGAGAAAGTTCGCCAAAAATATGATATGCCTCATGGAAATTCGAGAAAACAATATAATTTTAGAGGCTAAACAAAGCTATCAGTTCAAACGACAATGTACAAAAAGCTTAGTCTATTTTCGGTTTGATTTATTCCGAATTACTTGCAATACGCTTTTTCAAAATATCGATTTTTTTATATTTCATTTTCTGAAAGCCTTACACTTTTAAGAATAATTCAAACCAAGTTCGAAACAAAAACAATGTCGAAAATTGACCGAGTTATAGAGGCTAGAAGAAAGCACTACCGTTGATATTTTGCAGGACGGTTTTTCGAGTGTGTGTCTCAAAATATTTAAACTAACAATTTCAACTAAATAAAGCGGTTGAAATAGAATCAGGCGATATTCTTTCTGCTATAAAAGGTTCATGGAATATGTTCCAGTAATCGCAAACTGAAGGTAAAATTATAAATTCACTTCTTATTCAATCTTTATATCATACGTATGAATGCAATACTTTTTTCGTTTGCGTTTCTCTCGAAACTACATTTTTCAAGGTGGCTAGAAAGGAATCTCGTCCATTTTAGTTAACTACATATATCTATAATAAAATTCTCTATCGAGTAGATTTGTTTACCATAAATTTTCAAAGCTCATTACTAGGGTCAAAAACGAATTTGAATTTTTTCAACTTACTCTAAATTACAGAATAATCTTTTTTCTTTGCTTAAAAATTTCTGTGCAACATGATAGCTATATTGTCACTGAATAAGAAAATATTTTGATTAAAGTGCTTGCCATCAACGCGCGTAACAAAAGAAGAGCTATAACTCGTTCATTATTAAATATTTTAAAACAATTTTTGTAAAAAATTTCACAAAATTACGGTTGCGTCATAAATAAATTCTTCAATTTTCATACCTTTTCAAGTGCCTCAGGTTGGCGTAACCCCTTAAATATCAATTTTTATATAACATAATGTCTATTTAGCTACTTTGGGATGAAATTAGGAGGCTTATAGGACCGACGAGACTGTAGAAAATTGACCTAACGGAATAAATTTTGTTATTCGCTTCTGCCCACGGTCGCCTTACTACGGATATTGGAACAATTTCTAAAGTACGTTTATACATATACTTTATATTTTTCTGCAAACTGGACGAAAACCAATCGATCGTAACAGTCGAGTGAGAAATTTATTCCGTTTCTTCGAAGTTTCACGAATCAAGTACTTTCGAGTGTGCAAGTTTGTTGGTTTACTCTGCAGAATATTTGGGATCCGGATCATATGATTGTCTTATGCCGGGTGATATCCTAAGTAAAGTCTGCCGATGCTGGTTACACGGGCCCAGCACTGGTACAGCCTCAACAGCCGTGCGTCGACACTGAGCGCTGGGCCAGCATTGATAAATCTAAAATCTACCAGCGCTATTAATACGGCCTACTACAGAGTCAGCATCTGCAGTCCAGTGTTGTCACAAGTCGTTGGGACAGTATTGGGCTTCTTTCGCAATACATCTCAAGGTCTGAAGATCAGAAAAGGGGAAGTTTCGTGAGAGTCTCTCTACTAGCTGAGCTGACTGTTTATTCGAGATGTTGGCCCAGTTCTGGTTACCAGTGTCGGCACAATCTTGTCATCTTAACTATTTACTGGTATTGATCAGGTATTGGGATGAATGACTGTACCGGGATCGCCACCGTCAACAACGATACTGTTCCGATAATGGGACGTTCGTCAAACTCTTCCTGAGATAGTGTACCTACGTTCGGGGTATAATAGAATAGAGGAATCGAGAAATAGGGCAGGAAATTTAGCAGAGGGAAAACACCCTTCCGCCCGGATGTGCCTATATAGTGCTCGATAATAAATATCTTTACGCTCTCCCGTTGTACATGAAGTAATTTTAACGGACTAGACATTAACGTGGAAACGGCGGGATTGCTGGAGTTGGAAGCTTTGTTATTTTTTTTTCTTTTTATTTTTTTTCTCGAAGTTAGACAAAGTAAAAGCTTTCAAGTAATAGAGTTTATTAGCGTGATTAGTGGGGCACTAGGAGCATGAGAATGTGAGAAAAATAAAAGAAGAAAAAGAAAAAAACAAGAAAAGAAAAAAATTAAAAAATAATTCCTTAAAACGGGTCCTACGTGGATATCAGATTACTGGTTGCTCACGAACTCTCTTCTATAGTCTTTTTGTCGTACAGTACATTCGTACGTGACAAAAAGCAATTTATATTTTTATCACAAAGCTGCTAAAACGATAAATTCACCGTCGCTTATCGTTAAATGTAATCCGCATTATTTGGCGCGGGTGTTTCATCGCCGTTACCTGAGACCTGAGTCCTGAGTTTTATCTTTGGTAAAAACTTTCGGTAATTACGAGGATGTATAAAGCGGAAAACACCTTTGGGACTCAGGCAGTATCATGGACCAGTTATTACCGTGCAAAAACGTATCGGACGACGAGACGGAACATCCCTCCTGTTGAGCTCGACAGCTAAACGCCATCAAAGCAAAATTCTCGCAAAGTAAAGGAAAAAGGTTAAATAAAATAAGGCTTGCCACACATTTTTACACTCAGCTTTGTGGTGTAGCTGCAGTAACACCGTATCCGACTCCCAAAGCCGGGTTTAGGTTCATGACGTCAATATTGGCTCAGCGTTTATTTCCATCGTTTTTTCCCTAGTTTTATTTTTTATTTTTTTTTCGTATCAAAAATTTTTTTTCTCTTTGTAATACAGTCAAAGCAAATTTTTGACAACATGAAATAAAAAATAAAAAAAAATGAACTTTGCAGAGTGTGATATACATTGTTTAACCAATTATCGCAAATTTGTGAAAGCGGACAGTCTTATGCTCCTCAAAAGTCAGAATCAGTAGTAGAAGAGTTAAATTAAACTAGTTACGTACAAGTTAGAGAAATTTATTCTGGTTATAAACTCCTCAATTTTGTTTCGCTCATAGAAAAGGGGGGCGGGGGGGGGGGGGGGGGGGGGGGGGGGGGGAGGGGTGCTTCGTAATGTCTCAGTAACTTTCTAATCTTTTGATAACTTCACGTGTGAAAAGCGTTTCTATTTTGAAAGCGTTATCTATATAGGGGAAGCTGGGGCAAAACCGACCACAAAAAAAAAAAAAAAATTAATAATAGCATTTTCCTGTCGATGCTGGTCAGACAAGACGGTATGCAAAGTGATTCGGCTGAAAACGATTAAAATTTAGGAGGGTGGGATAAAACCGGCCACCGAAAAAAATGGCTGAATCATGTTTTCGCATCGAGGCCAGTAAGAAAAAATTGTATCTAACGTATCTCTGCTACAATTGATAGAAATGATACAAATAATATAAATTTACAAATAATAAAAATTTTAATTTGTATAATTTTCTTATTTAGTGGCAGGTTTTGCTCCATCGCGATCGTCCTGGTATTTTATCGTTTTTGGCGGAGATACATGAGGTACAGTTTTTTCTTACTCAGCCTCAATGGGAAAATACGATTCAGGCATTTTTTTTTTTAGGTGGCCGGTTTTGCCCCACCCTCCAAAATTTTTATCGTTTTCAACGGAATCACTATGCATATCGTCTTGTGTGACCAGCATCGATCCGAAAATGCTATTTGCTAATTTTTTTTTTTTTTTCGAGTGGTCGGTTTTGCCCCACAGGCCGGCTTTGGCCTACCTTCCCCTGCATAGTTTTTTTTTTTTAAAGACGTTTGCATCTGAAAGATACAAAAACCGAGACAAATATATAATCGTTATACAATTATGAAAAAATTAATTTGTATCGTGTATGATACACCAATCTAAAAGAACTGATGATCCTATGATGCGATAAATGTGGCACACCGTGAAGGCAAACTCAAATTCGCTGTGAGTATAACTTTACCGTTTCTACATTCGCTACTCTGCTACTTTTGCAATAAATTTCCATTACTGCAATACTGTGATCTACTTACCCACCCAACGTTAAACTTTAAGCAGCTCCATTTCATTGCCAGTAACCTTAACTTTTTGAAAGTTATTTTTTTAGCAATTTGTTCAAAAACTGTGTGCCCACGTCACGTGCATAAATTCGTCGCTATATATACACGCCATTCTCTCTTGACTTTTTTCTTTTCTTTTATAGTAAATATTCTCTTTTATAACACACAAAAAAGGTGTATGTATCTACCTACGTTTACGCCGTGTATAAGCGGTATCTCGTAACCGTAGCGAATTTTTGAATTGCGCATTGCTGCTTGGAGGGTGAAAAAAATAAAAAAACTTTTTATTATTCCACGCCTCGGCGAAAGGCGTAATAAGCTTATCTTTGTTTTATTTTAATTAGTCTCGTTCAATCAGAATTGAATATTTCAATTTGCCATTCGGAATTTTTACCTCTTTTTTAAATCTCGAGTATTACGTATTTATCCTTCGTATCACGTACGTTATAGTCTCTTACCATACCCTGTACCCTTAATTAATTAACTGCATATGACAAGGTATTGACCTTTCAATCAAATTCCCCATAATTTTATGCTCATACAGGCATGCCAATCCTTTGATATTGCGAAATAGTTTATCGTAGTTATACGAGCTACTCGAGTCGTGCGGCGACAGGCAGTCGACAGCTTTGATAACGTATCAAAGTGAAGTTGCCTAAAATTTCAATGTCCAAAGGACTGTTTCGGGTTATACGTTTGAGATTGCTCGAACAACTCAGGGCTTTGTTAATTCTACATATAAAATCGTTTTGTTTCACCCTCCCGGGCGTGGGTATGAAATTACAAAATTATCGCTTTAACGTTTCCCCCGTTTCTCTTCTTTCTATAATTTTGAACAAGAACAGAATTTATACGCACTCGCTGCGAGTACAGATAAAGTAAAATAAACCATCGAATATCCTCGACGTATAACACCTCTGTCTAAAACTAATAGAAATTGATTACATCACACACACTTTAAAGCTTTAGGTTGAATATTGCGGAATCCTGAAGCTGAATGATTAACCTAAAAGCACTAACTGGAGGAGAACTCATTCCACAGTTTACAAAAATGTTTCCCAATTATCTACCCTCAAACTACCACTTGCGTTCGCCAATTGAACAACAAACTCTACTTTATAATGGCCGTTAAAATTTCACCAATACCGTGCAGGAAAGCAGGAACGTTCGAACATTGTTCGCCCAATTTGTACCACTAATTATATACTGAGGTAACCACGTCAGTGGAGAACTAACTTTGAGGGATATCATGTACTGTACACACATACCTATACACATGTATACCCACCTAAGTACCAAGCGCATTTGCGGAACGGGTGATAAATTTGCACTAGTGACAGGGGTGATGAGACTGACAAGGATCCCGCTGCTGGCAGACTCACAAATCTTGTCGAGGATATGATCGACAGCCCTGTTTTTCGATACGCGAATCGTTTGTATGTAATACATACGACATACATGTTTCATGTTTTCTTTTTTTCGAATTGTTGTTACATTAACATACCAATTATAAGGATATTCCCATCTAGATTTTTATTCTCAATCTGTTACTTGTTGATGAATGTTTTTTTTTTTTTTCAAGTTTAATAACCTAGCGTAGTACTGGCATAGCTTCTTTGTCCGTCCTGCAGCGAAAGTATGCTATTACGTGCATATAAAACGTCCAAAAAGTAGCACTTTTCCGCTCTCGGGTGGCAAAGTAAATTCTCGGGCGGCCAAGTAAGCTCTAGGATGGTAAAGAAATAATACTGTATCGCACTAAAGCACTTTACCGCCGTAGAGCGCAATTTACCACCTTAGAGCGGAAAAGTGCTACCTTCCGCTCGTTTTTACATGCACTTCAAAGCAAACTTCCGGTACAGGTATTGGAAACAAAATATCGTGTGCATCACAGGCGAAAAGGCGATTCTGACTCGTGTGATTACCACCCTCGCTTTGCTCGGGGGGCAACTTTCATACTCGTCTGTAATCGCCTACATTGAATTGGAGTTTTATTTTTTTGGAAAATGTATGATTCATTTTACATTGATATTTAAGCTCTTGAATTTACTACGTGCCCTTTTGCCGACAGTGATTACGACATAAAGTGTCGTGTTTTTAACGCAGAAAAAATACCAACGGAAATTATTAGAAACAAGTATTAAATTTCGAAAAAATTCCCTCGTCACCATAGTATGGAAGCAAGGAATCTTTTGGACAGAGTACATATGTGTTTAGGATTTTGAAACTGAAATACTATTTTTTTTTTTTTTTTTTTCACCAAAGTTTGCAGATGTGAATGTTGTATCTTGAATAGATTTTTCAGAGTATTTCGACTTGTGAATCTCTGAATATCTTGTCGAATATGGATTGAAATTTATCACGGATATATACATTGGAGTCAGACCAGAAAAATTCACCTCAATGAATAAGCTGAGCTTAGTCGTAACCCGAAAGCTCTTGGTACAGGAATTGCTGAGCTTCAAGCCTTGAAATTGGAACAGGTTAACCTAATCCTTATTCAAAATGAATTCGTCCCTCAGCAGTATAGCTATCACATGTTAAAATACAACACACGGTTTTAAGAGAATCATGAAAAATTACTGTGTTACAGGAAGCGACTTGACTAAGCGTACCTTGCCCTTCATCATCGGCGTAATTATTTCAGTTACGATGCACATTTCTCAAGAATTTAATTCACTGCTATTCCACTGGAATGAATATACTGTAAAAACTTATACAGATATTTTATTTCGAAAGATTTTACAGATTATCCATATAATCATTGAAAGATAATCGTTTTAATAGCGAAATTCATTTCTAAAGCTCATGCGTATACACGCACGAGGTTATACTTGAATTACAGGTTAAAGTAAATCGATCAATGCGGAATTCGATTTTCGGTAAGTGCACCAGAGGGACCGGAATTCAGGGGAACGGAAATGATCACTGACCCAGAATTATTTAGAATTGAATATCCTAACTCGCGTGGTGTGTGTCGGGATGATAAATTCACTACAAATCTCTTGCTCGATGTGTTCATGCACAGGTATGGTGCAACGAGGATTTTCTCGTTAATGATTTTCGATGTTATCGGATTATTTCGCATGTACGCTCAACCCTGCATTTGTTAATAATTGCCTTTTGAGATTAAGAGGGATTGGCGAAATTTAATTTGCATGTTCTTAGGTATTCCTTATTAAATTTCATCATTTGTTCATTACATTCGCAAATCGTAAAATGAATCCTTTTGGAAAATTTCATCGATCCAAAATATCCATAAGTCTAATCTACCGATACCCTTGCCCTAATCCTATATGCGAAAAGTCCTATGATATCAAATTACAAGATTTTTCCATTACTCCCACAGCAGCTATTCTTACCCTTCGAAATCCCCCTCGAGTTTTAGAATAATTTATCTCAAGGGATAGACGTGGAAAGGAAAAGCTCAGGTGGTAAAGATTTCTCAAGGTCTAGCTAACAAATGTAAGTTCAGCTTCCGCTACGGCTATCTGATCTTGGGACATAACGGCACCCTAGTTCCATGCGCAAAAAGACATTCGAGGAAAATTTGCGATGATATTACAACTTTCCGACGAGATGTAATTATAATAACTACTTTAATAACTATTATAGAACCTAGATATGGTTTTATACATACTCACACGTATGTATGTGTATATACTTCATTAGTATACACACAGGTATATTGTATATGCAAAATTAAAACCTAACAGTCGTTGTTTTATGATTGTTTTATCTCCCTTTCGTTATATTTTCACGCAACTAAAGTAACGATCGTTGAGGAATTATATACGAAAGTCAGTTAACATTCCGTTGAACATGAGCTTCAAAAGCTTTCGATGTGCTCGCCTATCCAGCCAGGCAGTACGGATGTTTCAACTTTTGAAAGTTGATCATGTATATCTACCTGGAGGCTGGGTTGGATTTCCGAATTTCAAATTAAGTCCCGAACGGTAAAAATTCGGAACTTTAATATTACTGGGTCAGAGTTTTCAAAAAGGATATCTCCCCGAAAGTCTGCGTAATCGATTTAAAAAAACATTTGAATCTAAAAACACCGAAGGTTCAAAATTCTGATAAATAAAGATCCGAAAGGCCAAAACTACGAAACTTGAAATTCACGCATGGAGTATCATGACGGTCCATTAAATTTTCGGAATCTTGGACTTTAAGAGTTTTGGACCTTCTGAGTTCTGAGCTGTCTGGACTCCGATCTTCCCGAATTTTGATATTCTGAACTTTCACATTTCTGCAAATTCGAAATCGTCTCAAATGAATTCGTAGTTTTGAAACTTTTAAAATTAGGAACACCAACGTGGTTCCTATACTTTATTCTGTGCATTTGGTCGCACAAAAACCACCAACAAATAAATATCTCTCCTCTGTGTAAAATCATCACAAAAGAAAATTTACCATCTGCACATATCGGTGAACGCAACCCTGCATACTCATATTCTAGCTACTATACACAATCCATGTATAGGCTTCTGAAAACCGCTAGTAAAATTTATTCCGGTGTCTTAAAATTTCCATAAAATACTCGTTTAGAAGCGGGTAACGAGCAAAGATAGCGAAAAGTTTGCCACTTCGTCATCAGAATGCATTGAAAAAAATAACACAAAAAAAATAAACAAATGACATGGAAAAATATTTTCCACAACGCCAGTCTCAGATCCTAGCATTAATATCCTTGCTGCGCTTACGTTAGTTATATATACCCATTATGAATGAGAAACAAACACTTTCATTCTAAGATTTCGCTGAACGGCGAGCCATGCAATTTTTCTATACTAACCCATATTTACGGTATTCACTCGCTGTATACTACGAACAATTCTATATTAATTCGAAAAAACATCGCAGTAAGTTGGGTTGCCTATAGTCCCGTTTTATTGACGTCGATAATGACATGTGCGATTGTTATTATCGGTTAGAAATATAAAATAATTCCGAATTCAAGTTAGCTTAACTAAATGTCAGCCCAAAATAAATCGATTTTTAGTTCTGTCATCTAATATACGCATGTGTATGTATGTATCTATGTATGTATGTATGTATGTATAATCGACCAAGGTCGATAAAACAGGATGATAGGCAACTCAACTCACTGCGATGCTTTTTAAAAACACCCTATGCATGGTACCTGTCATGCTACGTTAAGCTGAGCATATACCTATATACCTATCGTACAAAGGCGTGCCTACATATACCTATACTTGTACTATATACAACGGGTGAGCGCGATTTAGTCAGATGAAAAAAGTTTTTAACATGAGTCTGAATCGACTGCATAGTTTTCTGTTAATCGAAATGCAGGAACCTTCTATAATCACGATATTTTAGAAGAGAGAAATGCTAGTTATGTTTTTCGAATGTTTTCTTCATTTTTGAAATCTTGTTTAAAAGATTTATGCAACGGGTATAGTGTAATGTTGTAACTGCGGAATTGACGCTTGCGCATTGGTAGATTCGTTGTTTTTGTTCATCTATAATGGATAACTCCCTCCGTTACTGAATTGAGGGCATTGAAATGAAGCAAAACATATTGTGGTAGGTACAGATAGTAACTATAGTTCCAGCCATATTTTATTTAAAAATAATTTTCTGTTCTAAAAGAGAACACCGTAAAAGTGATCATTCCGGAAAAAAGCTTAAAATAAATATTGTTCAAATAGAATATGAGTAACGTGGATTAGTTATGGTTTCTTCATAATTCACAAGTAACGAGACTCCCTGACAGTCTAATTATTTTCTCAAAATTTACCGAATAACTCCGAAAAACTCTGTAAAATTATGCAAAAAATTTGAAAAATTCTGATCATTAGTTCTAAATCAATTCTGGAAGATGCTGAAACTGAAACTGAAAATTGAAACACGTCATGAGTATTATCAGAGATTTTGGAGGAAATTTTCAGAGATTTTCAGAGTCTTACTAAGATTTGTAAAAAATCAAAAACAAATGAAAAATACAATAAAGATTTCGTAGATTTATTATAATTTACAGTCATCAGTTTCCAACATTAGCAAATAAACTCTGAAAATGTACAAAAGTTTTATTAAAATTCTCTGAAGATGTTGGAAAATTTTCTACAAAATCTTCAACAATACTCACAAATTGTTCCAAATTCGATAATCTTTTCAGAATAGTTTCAATGATAATCTGAGCTCGTAATATGAAATTTTTAACACAGCATCTCAGAGGTCTGCAGCAATTTAAAAATTATTTTAAAAATAATCAAAAATATATTTTTCTCCAGTGAGACCATCGTGGTTATCGATTAAAGTGTGATCACCCAGTATGCACACGTGTGGGTATGTATGAGTACCCTTTGTGTCCTAGTTGACGTATATTACAAGTATGTGAGTATAATGTAGGTATATACCTCAACCCTCCATGTATATACTCCATATGAATACAGATGTTTCATCATCTACCGTACCATGACCGGACATGATCCCGTACACATATACTAGCAAGTATTAGAGTAATACAACTACGTGTACTCGTGTGAATAAATACAAGGAGTTCCGTGCAACTGGGACAAGGAACATTTTTTATCACTGTTCTAGTTTGAAAGTAATAATAGTATCAGGATGACAGAATAAGGCTGATAGAAATATAATGAGCAACATCAGGTATGTAATTTTATATGTATGTACGTAATTCCGATGTGATTGAATATTTTTTCTTCCAATATTTATACCTAGCTGTGTATTATATATCTACGTGAACGGATCAGGACAAGGAAAACTTGTTTGAATAGAGTCACCGCAACTGGTGGAGCAAATCCTTCATGGTTACAAATCTCGATATCCACCTGTGCAGAATAGGACGAATACGAGAATTCTCACATAAATTCTCTCAAATATTTTCACTGATATTAAATCGGTGGTTTGAAATTCAACGCAGGTTACAAATAGCGGGCTTATAAAAGCCAAAGTATTTTCTCTGAAATATACCACATGATGCGAACGAACGAACGAACGACGCGTTGAATATATGTTGGATGTCAAAAACTGGTGAAAAATTGCTGATACTATTGTACAAATACCAAGATTTTTAGCGATATGGTTAAATTTCAAATCTCTCATCTTTGATTTTGTATATTTCATTCGTATATGATATACGATTTTTTTTCTTGTTTTTTGGGTGTAAAGTCTGCGATTATGGTTTCGTCGAAATCGTGCAATTTCAATTTTTTATTTATAGAAATTTTTTTGAAAACCCTTCGAACCTGCATAATTGCAATACAAGTTTAATGTTGCATGTCAAAATATACCGAAGCAAAGAATAGTATTAATGTTGGTGATTTGATAAATATTACGAGCCTGATATAAATAAGACTAAGGCATACAAGCTTTTAGATTCCAAAAAGTATTCATCGTCAATATACGTAGGATTGATACGCGCGTGGCGGAAACTCAAGAGTTATATAATATTAATGGGTATCGTTCAAAGATGGCGTGGATATCTTGAGAAATCGGAGCCTTGATAAGAATTCTATTGGAAAAATCGGCACCGGATACTTAAGCCCATTTTAGTATGAAAGTGGATACGACTTCAATATCCCCAATTGTGAAATATTTAAATCAACTCGATCAGAAAGGGTGCGCGCCTTTCTATACTCACCACAATTTCCTATACAGATACTCACGAGTCCCGTCAGGCTACGGTATTGTATAAATATATATCCTACTTTTTTTTTTCTGATAAATGATATGAACACTGCGGTCAAATGATAGTAAACATAGTCAAGGAACTATAGCTGATGACAATATGTGCTTCACTTATCGTTAGTGAATTTTACTGACAGAGATGAACCAGGTCATTCAATTTTCATATGAATTAGTGAAATGTGAATGAAGCTGTGAACAGGCTATATTTAAAATGTGAAGAGACCGCTTGACCCAATAAACTAATAAAAATGATTCATGCTTCATAGCGCTGGCAGATTTTATATTGTTCAATACTGGCCCAGCACTCAATGTCGACGCTTGGCCTTTGAGGCTGGACCAGTGCTGGGACGTATTATCAGTATCGGCAGACACTACTTGGGATAGTATTTAAACCTCGTTCTTCGATTTGAGTTATTCAAATATTTCATAGACGCGTAGGACCTAGATTATTCAATTGGGATAGGGACACTTTGACCAAGTGCTAATACTTGTATAAGGAAACTTGGATAATGGGAACTTGAAGCTCTGTTGGTTAATCGTTTATTTATATAGACATTATGCTCTGCTAGGAAGGACGATTAATGATGAAAGGAATCGCGGCCAAAATCGATTACCAAATGTGTACTCGCTAATTTGGATTCCTAAATTAATACCGGATCATTAAATTCCGATATAATTGTAGAGTAATAATTATAACGAAAATAATAATTATGGTTACAGCTTTTCCAGTCTCAACGATTATGTTTGAAAATTTGTGCACATTATCGAAAAAACTTTTTAGTATCTCTGTTTTTTATCTTGGAAACTTAATTGGATTGAAATGGATAAAGAAAGAAAAAAAAATGGAGTATTTCAATTCCAATAAAGAGCTTTTCTTAAGCCCAACATCGAAAGTTGAGGGAAAATCAAATATAATATAATTCAATACGTGAAAAGCGATTATTATTCTGCGTAATAAATTATCAATATACCTATACATGATTCTTTAAACGTAAATTGTATACTTTCAATTCGAGATTCAATCAATCTTCAAAGGAATAACTTTACCTTTAGATAGAAAATGATTGAGAGTGAATTTGCGACGGAATAAAAATACGTAATTTAGACAGATTCATTTGTCCAGATGGCTAATCGGATATTTAATGAAATTTTGATTCCAAGAACGCAGAAATATGGATCCATTCAAATAAATTTCAATTTATTTTCAGTTTGATACGTCGTATATACATTTGGGGAATCATTTACCCTGTTAAAAAATGCATGGTAGTCCATTTCCGGTATTGGCCCGCCAATACTGCCGACGATCAGTACTGAGAGCGGGCAAATTATAGTATTCCTGACTATACCTGGTATCAGAATATCACCATCCGACACTATAACGTTATTAGGATTCCTTTATGGAATCAGTGTATATCATTGACCATTTATATATGGGGCATTCCAGCTATAACCGAGCGGCCATTTCCTCGACATTTTTTTGTTTTTGTGATCCCATTTTTTTCTCAAGTACTTTTCGACAAAAAAGACATACGTATTCCTCAAGAAAAATTATTCGTCATCCGGCTCCAATTTATGACCTTTCAAAGCAGAAAAAAATTATTTTTGACTAGAGTGTATTCTCCGACTTTTTTTCAAATAAATTCACTAAAAAGTACATTAAAACTGTATCTTTTGGTGGCTATCTCATCGTGGAGGAATGATTTTTCGATTTTTTCTATTTGGATGAAACTATGAAAAATATGTTTTACTCGGAAAAAAGGAGTAAGTAACCTTACTTGTCGGTAATTGTAACCCTTGCCATAAATTCAACAATGAGAATAATAACTGAAGAATGAAAAAACATCCACGATTTGCAAAAGAGTTCATATCCGAACACGTGTACGTACCAGTACTTACTCCTTTTTTACAAATACAAACACATTTTTCACAGTTTCATCCAAATAGAAAAAATCGAAAAATCATTTCTCCACGATGAGATAGCTACCAAAAGATGCGGTTTTTAATGTACTTTTTAGTGGATTTATTTAAGAAAAATCGGAGGATACACTTTAGTCGAAAATAATTTTTTACTGCTTTGAAAGGTCATAAACTGGAACCGGATGACAAATAATTTTTTTTTGAGGAATACGTATGTCTTGTTTTGTCGAAAAGTACCCGAAAAAAAATTGGCATCAGAAAAATAAAAAATGTCGAGGCAATGGCCGCCCGGTTATAGCTGGAATGCCCCATATATTGTATAGGTATAAATACACTATAATGTGATACATATTTATAATGTCCATTGATGAAACCCGGAAATGCATCGGTCAATATGGTTAAGGTAATTTATAGTTACGTCCATTCACGATAAGTTACACACCAATCATAGAGCTAACAGTATCGGAAATTAATCAGATGCACCGAATATTAAATCTTCACGGGAAAGTATAAGGGCGATTTCACCAAATCCTGTACGTAAATCCGGCTTCAAAAAAACGATATTTTTTTTTTGTTTCTTCCATTATTCTTGTGTAGAAAACAAGATTGCTCGGACTCGGAATTGATCAGACTTCGCGTATAAATATACGTTTTTCTTTGCAAATTTTTCACTCGAATTTGACATACCTGAAAACGCCTAAAACCAAATTTGTAAACACAGTTTTTCATCGGAAATTTTTGGAATTTTTTGAAAATCCTGGTCATTTTCTTTTCACATATATCGTTTTTTATAACGAATATCAAAAAATAAGTCTTAAAACGTTAATTTCACTCTGTTCTCCATCTTTTTTTCGAAAATCTGATTTTATCTTGGAAAAATTCAGAAGATTTCCAACGAAGATCCTGTTTTATATTTTTTCGCTCATTCATTTCCTAACCATAGTTATTTGGTTTAATAATTTTAGCATCATCTACATCTTCAAATTACGGTGAAAAAATACTCAAATTATTAAAAAAATAAAAAAGTAAATGGCTAGGCAATGAACGAGTGAAAAATTATGGAACAGAATTTTCGTCGAAAATCTTTTGAATTTTTCGAAAATAAAATCAGATTTTCAAAAAAAGATGGAAAACAGACTTATTTTTCGATTTTCGCCATAAAAATGATAATATGTGAAAAGAAAATGACCATCATTTTCGGAAAATTCAGAAAATTTCCGACGAAAAACTACACGGAAAAAAAAATGTAGCCGCACTAGAATTTAGTCCTGTAACATAGTCCTGTAACAGGACTTAGTCCTGTTGCAACTACAGGACAAGCCTGTGATATCCCCAGGACTGTAAGAGCAAAAAACCCGAGAACAAACCAGTTTTGTAGCTGTAACAAGACTACGCCTGTTGCAGCTACAGGAAACCGGAATATAGTATCTACAGGACTCAGTTCTGTTGCAGTGACAGAGTTTTTTTCCGTGTATGTTTCTAAATTTTGTTTCAGGCGTTTTCAGATGTGTCAAATTAGAGTAAAAAATTTCCAAAAGAAAACGTATAATTACGCGAAGCCCGATCGATTTAAGCAATGGACCTTTCCTTGGAAATCTCGTTTTCTAAACACGAATAATGGAAGGAACAAAGAAAAATAAAATAGTTTATTTTGAAGCTGGATTTACGAACAGGATTTGGTGGAATCATTCATACAGATAAACTTGAAACTGAGGACCGGTACTCAATTTCTGTTTCACAATTCCCTGTTTCTGTTTGTCTAACCAAAGTCGTCGCTATTCCCTGATGCAATGATTCCTTCTGTTTCATAACGTTTAATGAAAATTTTAAATCCTGGATGATATTGTTGAGGTTCTATTAACTTTGGAACGGAACAATATTTTTTGGTACCTTCTATCGGAATAAATACATATTTAATACCCTTAAATCAGAAAAAAGTTGAAAAAAATGATAGGCGTTTCTTTGAGGTTTCAACTTTAAGTTTAATTAATTGAAAAATTGATAACTTTTTATTTTTAAATCCTTTGAGGTATTTTCACTTAAGATTATAAATATTTCTTATTTGAGATTATAATATATTTCAGAAAAAAAACAAGCGGCTTTAGGCTGCCCATGTGTCAGCCCTTCAACTTCTCGTTCTCACGCTAATTTGAGCTTAAAAAATTCGCCATCATAAATTTTGCAACTCTGACTTCAGATTCGCGATCAGCGAATCAAAAAACCTTCTGATATCAATCTTTATCTAAATCCGTTCATCTGTTCTCAAGTTACAACTATTTTCATTTAATTTTTTAGAATTCTAATATTTAAATAATTTGAAAACCACAAAACCGATCGAAACCAAAATCTAATCAGTTCTAAGTTTCGAAGAGGTGCGTCGATTGAGACCAAGTTGATCTAAATCTAACCACTCGTTCTCGAGATATCGTCGGTCAAAAAAATTGATCACATACATACACACACACACAGACGTCCATCTGAAAATGATCGGAGATGATTCTCTAGACTTCGAAACGTCGTGATCTAGTGGAAACTCAACTTTTCATTTTCGGGATGAATACAATAACTTCCTCTTTTCTCTGATATCAGAGAAACGGGAAGTTAAAAATATGGGAGGCTTTGGATATTGAAAAAGCGTATTTATTTTAAAGGTTGAATCTCGCTATTTAGTATACGTATATGGACGCTTATAGAAGATAAAATTAATAATAGATGTAAAATATTAACGGATAAATTAAAAAACTTCGTGTTTAGGTCTAAAAATCTTCAAATTTCGGTTTTACTTACTCAACACCTTCATGAAAATTTATTATACTTTGAGTCAAAGAACAAAATTGTAGACGAAAATTTATGCTTTTTCCGTCAAGTTGGATTTTACATACGTTTTCAGAACACATGGGTCGTTTGCATCCTAGACAGATATTTACGGCTTACCAGCTGGAGCTAAACCAACCGATTCTGGCGAGCCTGCGGCAGTGAACTACTACACCAAACTTTGTTTACAGAACAATACGAACGCCGCAGGTAAACGGACCTTCACAGGATACCCCATTGTTGAAATGCCGAGGACGCGAACGACCCATATATGTGTTCGATTCCAGGATTAACATCTCGTTTAGGTTCGACAAAGAAAGGGGTAAATGGGCAGGTCCACGTAAAATTGTTTTCACGAACATAAACATAATAAAATCGGTCAACTAACCGCGGATTTTTATTCAATCCCGTATAGGAAATGACGATGGGCCCAGTATAGGCCCAGGCCTACGCAAAATACTTCTTAACCTTGGCCCAACCTTGGTTTGAATCTGGGATGATAATTTTAAGCCAGGTTTGGCATACAGCATTGGGCCAAGCTTGGTAGTGAGGATTGACCCAAGCTTTGATTAAAATTGAAATAGCCGAAGCTCGGTCGCCTAAGTCTGGCCCAAGCTTGGGCCAACATCGAATAGCCGCGGCCCAGCTGCAAAAATTGAGACGCTAGATTAAAAAAAAGTTAATTTAAGAAGAAAGATACAAGACTGTGATTTGCAGAAATAGTAATGACTTTCGGAAATTCTAATAAAATGAAGTCGATTTAGGCAAATAATTGCGAAGATGACGAAATTCGAGTAAGTTGGGTATGGACTTTAGGCTCAATTTAATTTAACGTGAGATGAAAGAAGATGAAGATTGTGAACTGTAGTGCTTTGAACATTTGAAAAGCCTGAACCAAGTTGTGGAACCTTTCTGGAATTTTGTTTTATTAAAAACTAAAGAATACGAGAACTTGCAAATGACACCTTCAATTTGTCATATCATTACGCACATTTTTTTCAACGTCGTAATTACTTTCAGGAAAAGAATAGGTAGAGGGATGCTTCATACAATGGTCTGCAATATCGACCAGTCGCTTTTGTCTAAATGATTATTCCCGAACTATAGCTCCGACACGAATGCAATTTCTTATCAGTGTTTTATACACATAATTATACGTATACATAAAATATCAGTTAGTAAACTAGAATCAATGTTGAAATAAAATTCGATAAGAAATGAGAACACTTTATAAAATAAACTTAACACGGCTTTTCAAGGTATAAATGAGGCTGCCATTTTGATATAAATTTTAAACAATATTTTCAGATCAAGAATCGAAGATACTTACGTAAGTATCGGTATACACTGATAATTATTTATACGCCAGACTAGAGCTACATTTTCAGTATTTTTTTAGTATTTAGTATTTTTTCAACAAAAATTTCTGAATATTTTCGGACAAATTCTGAAAAATTTACAAAATTTTGGACTTTTGTTTCTTTAATTGCAGCGAAACTTTAAAGACATTTACAAATTTTCTGCAATATCTCTAACAATACTCGGAAAATATTCCAAATTCAAGAATCTTTTCGAATAAATTTAGAAATGATTAGAGTTTACGGGACTTTTTACAAAAGTTTCTTAGACTTCTTTTTTAGATTTCTTCAGATATATTTTTTTCGTTCCCTTGATCATAACTCACATTGAAATGACAATTAGGATAGAATTTGTGAGTCTATAATAGATAAAAATTCCTGAGTAAACGGCAAATGGAATAAATGCGTAACTTATACTCCAGGGTACAATAAATGTATGATAGCAAATTAGCAATGCAATAATAAAATTGCGAACAACACGATACCCGTAGAAGTTACGACTCGTGACACCCGTGAAAATAAAGAAATTTGAAAAGACCGTACAGACGGCTTATTCAACTTAAAAGAAAATTATGACTGTACAGAGGGTCGTGCGGGTTTTACAGAAGCTTATCCCACGAAAATAATCCCTGATTTTCGAGGTACACAATCTCCCTCCGGACCTCACAAAAGAATTCTCCAAAATTATTTTTACACGGATTTTTTCGAAAAGGATCAAGGAATGAGTGAAGATTATTCCAAAAAATATGATTCTGAGCTTCGGCAAATACATGGCGGAAAATTTTCGGAGAAAAATATCGAGAAAAATATATGATTTTCGGAAATACTATTCAATTTTTGTAGAGGTAGATTTTTGCGATAGAAATGATAGAGAAATAATTACTCTAAGGTAAGTATAATACTTACGGAGGAGTATGAATTATATTTAACCCATAGGTAGAAAAGAAGTTTAGAAAAATTTGAATAGTCGTAAGCCCGCATCATCTTTGAAAATTTTGCTGAACATATCAGAGATTTTGCACAGAACATTCAGAACAAAATTTTGACAGAATCCGTGAGTTGAACCGTTCAAATATATCAATATATGAAAATGAAAAAGTTATCCAAGTGCTTGGGTCCTGGGCAGAAGTTCTATGACATCTTCAAGAGAAATGAAGAAAGATATGGTTTCGATTGAGAAATATCGTTCATTCTTTCTTGGTAAGTCGTTGATTCTCTAGCAATTTTATATTCCAGAAATATTTAACAGCCATTTTATGGATTACAATTTTTTTTATTTTGAAATAATGTTTAAAAACAGAATTTTATTGCAAGTTTCTTGTACTACACATACGTATAATAGCATCTTTCAACCACCCGTACATTATCTCTAAAAACGAACTGATGTGAAGCCGTAAATTTGGTACAAGAATTTCGTTTACCTGTAGTCGTATAATACAAAAATTATTTCTAGGATTTTTGGAAGCAACGAAAAAATAAAAAGTCTCTAAGTTGGCGAAAATTTCTTCAGCTGATTTAGTGATACAGTCAAGCACGAAAGATTTTTCGTTATCAACACTAAGATATCTAGAATGTAGATATTTCTGAAAATCTTTTATTCTTATGCTTCTATAAAGTTATTAAATACATAGTTCTATCGCTGTCTGATCTCGAGACAAAAAAAAATAAAAACAAAAAAATAGGTGGATACATCAAAGCTAAGGTTTTTTGTTTTTAATTATGAACCCATTGAACTTACGTAAAGCACTGTCCAGTCAAATTCCAGTCGATAAGAAATGGTATTTCATGGAAAAACCCAATAAAATAAAAATATGCAGATTATGGATTCCCAAGAAGAGTATCGGTCCTGAGAGTCACAGATTTGGATCAAATTTTTAAAGTGGTCTTTCTCGGGTAAAAATATGAAACCCATACTGTTCCATTCAGTCTAATGAGCTCTTATTCTCTTTTTAAACTCAAAGTTCTAGTTTTACTGAGCGATTCTGGAAATTCTGCGAAACCGTTGAAAAACCAAGTTTCAGCACCTAAAGAGTTGAAGATGTAATTTTACTACACAACTATCATCATTTTACTAGCTCAAGTTAGTTTGATCAGCATTAGGACCTTCGTTGATGAAATTATAGTCCTTTGAAGCTTATGGTTTTGTCTTCAAAAGGTTCCCTGCATACCAAAGGTTGTCAGAAGAGAATCTGATTGTACAAAGTTGAAAGAATGTTAAAAAAACGTCTACAAAGCTAAATTTGAAGAATTGAAATGAGAAAAAATTTCAAAATGATTTATTGTCATTTTGTGTTGCGGAATAACCAGAAAAAATAGTAGAAACTATTCTTCAGAACTCACAAGTTGAGGCTTTTAAGGACCATTTTAGGATAATACCATCAACTCCAGAGTCTTTGTTCAGCTCTAGGTACGTAGCGAACTTTTCGAAGACAAATGCATTGGCTGCGAAGAACTATAATTTCATCACCGAGGGCTCTGGTGTTGATCAAATTAAATTGAACTAGTGAAATGATAACAATCACATAACAAAATTATATCTTCAGTTCTTTAGGTATTCGAATTTGTTTTTGTCAACAATTTCAGACAATTGAGTCATCTATTCCAATTGTAGTCTTAAAAGATAGTTGAAATTCTAAGATATCAGGATTTGAACAAAATGCAAACGGTGTATAATTAAGTTACATATATTTAGGGTTTGTAATTACAGGCAGATATTGTACAGTTACTAAGCTGGTTGAGATACACCAGTTTTTTAATCGTCCAAGCCGCTGTGCTTTCTGATGTGCGCAACTCGTGGATCGTCGGGTCTGATAACTGAAATCAAATGTATAATCATCATTCAAGGGATTGTGAACGAATTTCATACCATTAAATAATCTTTTAAATTTAATATCAGACATTCTCTGCAAAGTGGACCACGCTGCATTCAAATGTATATAAATTCATAAATCTGAACTCAATTTAGATCTTTCAGAAAGCTTTTGCATCAATTATAAAACTGGTATGTTGAATTATGTATTTAGTGATATTTTTTGAGTAAAATATTCTTCTGCCACTTATACCAGCACGAAAATTTTTTTTAGAAATCATTGTTACATTCAGTTTTTGCCCCTGAAACTTGTATCATAATATCCGAAGTATCAAACTTGTCAAGCTATGGATAGAATCAATCTTTTGAAGAGTAATAACAAAAATTTTGTTCCAGCAGTAATGATGCTTCATATATCAATGCGTAAATTTTGTAACCGTTTTTAATCCTATAATTTTATTGTATATTAGAAACAGCTAGACACATTTGTGTGTGAGTTATAATATTGGGTTAATTTATTGTGAGATTATTCGCGGGAAATGCGAAACATTGTCAAATTTACTACTAATCTATCGTATGTGATGAGTTTGAGACTTAAGTGAGGTTATGTAATACTAAACGTTACTGTTTAGAGTCAGAGTCATAAGACAGAGTCGAATTTTAATACGAAAAATTAATGAAATTGATGCCTTTGAATTCTTACCAGTATAGGTTAATTTATATTTTTTGTGATCGCCGTCCTTGCGTTCGTACATTACCATAGCTGCTACACCAAACCCTACTCCGAGTAGAGCTAGGGCTGACGATGCGACGATTTCAGGAATATCGTTCCATGCTTGGAGAAGGCGACCGACTATGAGATAAACACAAAAGTACGTTACGTTATAGATTCGATGTATAATAAATTTCGAAAATTTTATTGTAATTCATTATCTCATCGTTCATTATCGTAATACCTTTTGGTGCTGAAGCAGCCATCTTTTATTCGTTAACCACAAACTATGTGAAATTCAATAGCAGACAGCGAATCTGGTAAAAATAGAACCTCTAGTATGGCATGCGAACCTACTGGTCGATAACGGACTTAAAGAAGTACGAAGGAAACGGAAACTTGATGGGGTGGTATAAGTAAAAATCAGCCGCTTTCTATAAATGAAATCATGTGGATATCTGAATCCGTCAGGATTCGAAGCCTTGACTGAAGAATTTAAAGACGGCTCACCGTGGATATTCTCGTGGGCCGGGGAAGTGAGCTTGAAGTAGGTAGGCCACTGGACTAAACAGCGTTTGAACTTATCGACCGAAACAACAGTCGGTCGGTAAATTTAGACACTGTTGATATTCCCAAGCCCAAACTATTATGCAAGTATAGTAGTTACAAAGTTTGATCCACGTAATCATTAGCTGTGGAGTTCGATACTTCGTTTCATATTATTATTGAAAATAATTATACATAATTATATAAAACTTGTACGATAGAAAGTATCAACTGTCCGGCAAAAAGTACAACTACTTCATTCGGATGTGAATTATTGTGTAATATTTGATGCTGCTTTCGGGTTATTTTCTTATAGATGCACTCGTACTTATGAAAAATAGTTTATTTACTCATCCGTCAAAACGCCAGTCAGCTGCTATCCACTGGGTACTGAGTATACGGTGCATTAAGAACATTTTGTACGTGTAATAATTGTTTTCATTAATACATAATATCAAAAATGTATCGTACTGTAGCTAAGAGCACGGCTAAGCGCGTGGTCGAACGACGCCATTGAAGTATGTATGTTGAACTCTACAGCTAATGATCACGTGGATCGAACTTTGACTGTAACTACTATACCTACATAATAGTCGAGCGGTGAATCAAACGCGCCAGATCGATAATTTCGATAATGACGCTAGGCAACCCTAATTCCCGAGACGCGTCGGAGCAAACACCCAGTACATCTTCGGTCAACGAATCAGTCTGTTGAAAACGACGACTGGCTATCGTGGGTGTCGAGACGGGTCAAATTATGTTTTTAAAACACGGTGCGTGTAATTCGGCTTTTCGTGTCTGTTTAGTGTCCGCAAAGGATCCGTTTCTCGCACTAGTGTGCAAAGTAATTACTTTCCTCATTTTACTTGGTAATTATTTTGCACACTAGTTACACGTGTACTACATATTTTCAAATGGGTTTTAAACTCGTCAATTTCAGATAGTTTCAACTTTTGCTGTCCGGGTTCGTCTAAACCGTAGGGTATGTAGAAAAATTTTCGGCTAATTTTGGTTCCACGAAGGTCCGTACGCGGTTGTATAGCGTAACTAGTCAACGTGACAATCTCGCACCAGCTTATAGTTCGTGTTCCAAGCCATACTGTCTGTGGCCCGTGCCAGAGTTTAAGGAGTAGGGTTGTTGACAATCGCATTTCGACGAAGCCCGTTGTGTCAAATAAACATAGCGGGTTGTAGAGTACGTTAAGAGATTAAATAAACTACATTTTTTGATCTACATTTACCTTTTGCGAAGTGTAATATTAATTTGAAGTGTAACAATACCGTTCAATTCTCCCATAAATCATCTATAATCGAGACGAGGCATTGGAGAATAGTGAAAGATCGACTCTACTGACACATTTCCCGTGGTTACGAAAATGAGGTAAAAAAAGAAACAAAAAAAATTAAAAAAAAAACACATACACACACAAAAAAATATATCCAAAATTTCTGCACAATATTACCACAGTATTATCTGCTACATTTTATTTAATTTTAACAACTTTCTAACTCTGACAAGATAATTATACATTCTAATCTACAACAACATAAACACTCAAAGGTTATTACACTTTCAATGCGCATCAGTAAAAAAGAGATGTTTTATGCATCTTATAGATTTTTTTTTTTTTCTCTTTTCATCTTTCCTACTAGGTTCGCTTGTTCGGTTAAATGTCATAAATGACCGCGGCCATATTGCCGTCTGACATGTCACAGCACGACAAGCTTACATGTGTTTCAGTGTTTGGATCACGTGCGTGTCCTTTGACACGTTCACCACAACCGGTTTTTTTCCCCCGTATTTCAGCTTTCATTTCACCAATAATCAATCACCATACAACATCGATCGATTATACATATACAGTAATTAAATCACTCTGATTATTTTTATTTTATTATTATTATTATTATTATTATTATTATTATTATTATTATTATTATTATTATTATTATTATTATTATTATTATTATTAATCATCATTATTTTTTTATTTGAGCAAATTGAGTAAACTTGCATAAAAACTTAGATTGCTTTCACTGACCTCTCATGTTACGATCAACTGTTATACTGTAACAAGTTGTGTGGTATTATTTTTTTTCTTTTTCATTTCATATACATCATTTCACACACTGCATAATTATTATTCTTAAACCTGTTGGTTTCAATGATAAATTTTAGATTTTAAATAAGCATGTAACGCGTACTTTAGCTGATTGTAAAAAAAAAAAAATAACATGAAATGAATAAATAAAACAATGATAATCTTAAATGATTATTAGATCTTCTCGTTACAGTGGAAGATCTATGGCTGCGATGAACGGGAAGAGACCATCTGCTATTCCTGCTAGGTTGCAACCTGAGCCTCCAACGCAGCATGATGATTTAATAAAATACATCTATGACTGTAATTATTTACACTTTGTTTTTTCTTATTGTCATTTATGCCACTGATGAAATGTTCATGTATTTATCCAAGGTATTCAATTGGGGGGTCCTGAGAAACAGATGCGGGAGATTTTTTAATCCAAGATTTCTCCTCGAACTATTCAATTAAAGATTTCATATCTTACAATATTTCAATCTCCGAGAGGCTGGCTCTGTTTGTTAGTGAAGAGAAGACTTGATAAGATCAATATGTTGTTGTATTTGATTCAAAAGGAGTCTGTTCTTTTATTTTATCTTGTAACAGCAAATGGAAATTATTGAACAATTTTTAACTCTGGATAAATGACAACAACTTTTCTAAAGTAACAGAAATAAATAGATCATTTTTTAATTATTGATTTTCATTCAGCATGGAATCTGGTATCGAAAGAACTGGATATGTGCCACCAGCAGCACAATAATTCTGCGAATTACAGAAATCGAGCATCCGTTACATATTATCAAGAAAGAGAACCGAACCCCCAGCTGAAAGGTATCGTACAATTTATTATCTCACTTTAAAAAACTTTTCTGCTGATTTTTTATTGAATAAAAATCAGCAAGAAATTACCTGAGCAATGCTGTTGATCGCATGCTTGCTAATATTTTCTCTCTTATTGTTGTTGTTATTTATTTGTCTTTCTTTTCATGATTTACAAATACTAATTTATA
This sequence comes from Macrophya annulata, assembly GCA_963924015.1. Classification (NCBI taxonomy): domain Eukaryota; kingdom Metazoa; phylum Arthropoda; class Insecta; order Hymenoptera; family Tenthredinidae; genus Macrophya; species Macrophya annulata. Next base: position 12,122,471 of record OZ001261.1, read on the forward strand.
ATATATGCGTAAAATAATATTAGTTAATAATTTTTATTATTGATATGCGGTATGTGCACGCTAATTATATCTACACAATTAATTAATCCTCTGCTTATTGCTTTTTTACATTTATTATCACCCCATTAACTATTGCAGACATTATCATTTTGTCAAAAATTAATCAGCTATTTCATATCACTTCATATAATAGCCACAGGTTCATTATTCAGATAACGAGAATATCCGTTGTGTTTTGCTGAGTGACCGAGATTCGTTATGATTATAATTTATACAGGGATTTTATTTTATAACTCATACATTTATTATTGAGGTAATAATTTGTTGGCTTGGGTCTGCTAATAATTATCGAAACTCTTATCTATATCACTGGTGATTATTTGCAGTGAATAATTTTTGCTATCGATTGGCGGAAATTAGGCAAAAAAACAAAAGTACGTTAAAGTTGAATTTGGGGAAAAAATTTAAAATACGGAAATGTCTGTTTCATAAAATGAAAAAAAAGTTCATAACGTCAACAACGAAGTACATGAACATAATAATTCAGGGTATCAAAGTAGAGATAGATTGTTGCGATGTTACGATTCAAAGATAGCCCGCTTTCGACTCTGATAACGCAGATAAAGTACTTTCATTGAAATTGATCAACCGTGCATCTAATTTTTATGCTAGCTTATCAGGCGGTTAAAAGTAACTTGTCTTGTCTGTCTCTCATTGAGTCACGTGCTCAACGAGTGTTATAAAATCATCCACTCCGATATTATCACAGGTATAATATTTTGATTTGATATATTCTGCATGATCAGACACGATTTGAAATTTTTTCATTCATTCATTATTGGAAAAATTAACCGTGGAATCGATTTTTCCCGATTTTTGATTTCGGCTTTTCTGTTTTCCTCTTTCTTTTACGTCGATTAAATATTTAAAGGAATTTAGGTTTAAAGCAATAATGAATCCCACTGTGAGCTAGAAAAATATTCATTCATAGATCGCAATTCTATATCTTGTAATAATTCTCTGCTTCGCTTTCTTCATGCGCAAAAAAATTTCCTATTCATCTTTATATATATTTTATGGGGGGGGGGGGGGGGGGGGGAAGAAGAAAAAAATTTTCCTCTTTTTCTGGTATTTAAGTATTCGTCGTTTTTCTTTCACGTATCATTCCATTGACTAAATATTCAGCTTCAGCTTTGTGCTACGCATACGTTTTATCACCGAAATCGATAGATCATCAACAGTTTGGGCTTGACCGCATTTAAATTTTCTAATATTTTCAAAAAATCGATTTGTTATTTAAAAATCGTGACGTCATTGCGCTCTAATCCGAAGTTAACTACGAAAAAAATAAATAAACTTGGTTTGTGCTTTTGAGATGAAATGCGGAGCTTTTTACCTGCAAACTTTTCAAACGTTGCTATTTGTGCATTTCGCATTTTGACTTAGTGTTTTTGTGACTCTTTGCATTTCTTCTTTTTTTTCTTTCTTTCTTTGAATGGCGATAGTTCTTATAGTTTCCAAAATATGCGTTTTCGTAGCGAGGTTGCGCGTCTCTGGCTTGCTGCATGTATAATCAAAACGCGCACTCGGCGTAAACGATGGTTAAAATAACCAATTAGTTAGATTAAAAATCAATTTGAAATGTATATCCAGACTTTGAACCATTCAACTTGGAAGCTTGGTGGGGTCAACGTGTCGTCCAGAGCATCACTAGGAACGCGACCTCCTAGTGCCAGGCCCCGCGCGATCATCGGACCTTTTCTCACAGGCATAAGAAACAGAAAAGATAAATCGTAATTTGTATAATGAATATTTCAAATGATTATTAATATTATAATCAATTGAAGTTTTTATAAATTAACAATGCTTACGTAGTGCAGCAGCAGCAGTGCAGCGGCAGCAGCAGCAGCAACGGGATGATGATGATAATGATGATGATGATGATGATGATGATGATGGTGGTGGTGATGATAATGATGATGATTATTTGTAAAATTTAATTGCCACGTTTATGGATATAAAATATCCTGCGTGATGAATAATTCGAAGCAATAAGACCCCAGTTGAAAAAAAAAACAAAAAAATAAAAAAACAGACACATGAAATTTGAAATTATTGCTATAGGTCAGTTTCGTATAAAATTTTTCGATCCCTCGGATTTTATTTTAATTTACGATATACTACTTTAGCCAAAAATAAATATCTTAAATCTTAAAATTTTTACAAATTACGAGGCTTATGATAATAACATGATTAATATTAATTTGTGTTCACAAGTATTGAAGATATAATCAAATTTTAATTAATTACTAGATGCCTATATTATTATACCTACATATAAGCGGTATATGTTATCATAGGTAATTATGAAACTGACTTCACGAGGGATTGGAAATTTCACGAATAAAATAATTGTACACGCGATTCAAGATATAATAAATAAATAATAATAATAACAAAAACGATTAAGTTTGAGTAAAAATCAAAAATTATTAAACGAATGATGTCAAGAAAGAACACAATACAGATATAAATACCCACTTAAATCTCAAATTTCATTGATGGGTATTGAATTACAATCGCGTTATTCCTTGCAGTCAGATTATATCGTGAAATGAGACACTGCCTGACTTTTTTTTTTGTTTTTTTTTTATTTTTTTCAAGTTAATAATAAAAATAATTTCATTCATTTTTGTAGATAGATCGTACTCGACAAACATACACACACACATACACACACACACACAAGTGAGTATCCATATAAACATATAATTATGACTGTTGCCTAACTTCGTGTCATTGGATTACACGACATTGACTAAGCTAGAAGCAGTATACATAAGTTTTAAAATTAAAACAAAAGTTAAATTACATGATTTTATGAAACAATTAATTGATTGATTAATTAAACAAGCCGCGTTCGATAAATTTTTCTTCTCTTAGTGTTACGATTAACAAATACCGATTAAATCGCGCTGTAGAATAATGAAGAAAGTTAATTTTAAAATCGAGGCTTATTAAATGATTAATTTATTTGTTTAAATCGCGGTGGATAATGGACTTGTGTGCATTTTAACAAGTGACATTCCTCAATTCTACTAATTAAATTTTTTTTATTTTTTTGTTGTTCGTTTCTCTTTTCCGCGCGCATAGAGTTCGTTTTATATCCCATACAGATATACGCCAAACATTATTAAACCCGCAATTATTCATATAATCACGTGAAATAAATAAATACAAAAGAAATAAAAAACCGTTAAATCAGGTCGATATGTAGAAATAATTGCGGTATGAAAATAATTTTATTATTCTATTTGTCTATTAAAGTGACGAAATTTTCTTATCAAATTATGTAGTGTACGTACATAGATACAATTATATACATGATACATATACATATAGGTATACACATATATATATATATTTATATATATATATATAGATATATATATATATATATATATATATATATATATATATATATATATATATATATATATATATATATATATACATATACATATATATATATATATATATATATATATATATATATATATATATATATATATATATATATATATATATATATATATATATATATATATATATATATATATATATATATATATATATATATATATATATATATATATATATATATATATATATATATATATATATATATATATATATATATATATATATATATATATATATATATATATATATATATATATATATATATATATATATATATATATATATATATATATATATATATATATATATATATATATATATATATATATATATATATATATATACACATACCTAACTTATTACGTTATTTAAACTAAGGTGTATAGGAAAACATAAAGAAAAATTTATAATATTGAAAAATGATGGGAGTGAAAGAGTTATTTATTATCATTGACATACAAATTATATAATATTATTATTATATAGTATATATATAAATAAATATATATATATATATATATATATATATATATATATATATATATATATATATATATATATATATATATATATATATATATATATATATATATATTATATATATATATATATAAATACATACCTTAAAATAACATACAATACAAATATGAATATATAAATTAATTAATCGTAGTTTATTAGACATGATATATTAGAGGAAATAAAAAGATAGGAAAAAGAAAGAAAAAAAAAAATAGAAAGAAAGAAAAAAAATAAAATAAATAAATAAATACAAATTGATCCAGTATGTACCGTATAATATGTTATTAGCTTAAAATAAATAAATAATTTAATAAATAAACTGAAATAAAAATAAAATATAATAAAATAAAATAAAATTCATCATATGTCCTTATAGATATTTTTATATTTGGTAAAACGTGGCATCCGATTTTTACATCTTTAGCCAATTCAGAGGTATAAAACATGGCTATATGAATTATGTCGATGTTAGAGATATATAACGAGATATCGTACATGTCTCTATACATATATTATGACTAAACCAATTGAATTTGTGAACTTGTAACCCGCCTACTAGCTCGAATTTTTGTAGGCAAATTTCTACTTTTGTAATAATGTAATTTATAAAGAAATAATAAAAGTAAATAAAATGAAAGAGGAAGATAAAAGTAAAAGAAAATTAAAATGAAAAATGAAAGAAAAGTCGAAATTTATAGTATAACAACTGATATACATTTATGTATATGCGGAAACCAGGATAACTGTACACTTCAGCTACGCGTGTTTGAATATTACATATAGATTTTTCATCACACGTTATATTCACTGTTCGGTTATTATTTTTTTCCTAAATTTTTATTACGCAAAAATATCGAAATTTCAACTTCAAACACACGCGCTCTCACAGATCTATAAATAGAATTATTTAGAATTTGGTATATAGCAGCAGTTATAATAAAATATAAAATATACAGTCGAGATTAATTAAAGCGATAAATTAGTAAAGTTTCTAACAATGAATAATAGTAATAATAGTTATAATATTGAATAATAAATAATATTAATAAGTACCTTCAAAGTAACGAGTTTCTATTGACACCCAAACCTCGACCCAAACCCCCCTATTCAAACAGCTCTTCGAATTTATATTTTCAAATTTGGGATTCGATTTATGGATCCATCGATGCTGTAGTCACGTTTTAGATATCACCTACATTGGTGTCAGGATTCCAAATCTTCATATCGATAATACATACCAGTACATGTGTATAATAGGTGTCAGTAGCCTGTTATTGATTCCTTTCGTGTGATGTTCACGAGCTGAAAAAAATGTACACAGATGCATACATGATACATGTATTTGTATGTATGTATACTGGATGATGAATAATCCTTGAACTATGATGTTACATATTTATGTATAAGTTTTTTATGATATAGTTAGCGTGCACAGACCGTAATTAATTTCGCATTAAAGTTTTACGATTTTTTACTCTCTTGAATAGACATTGTGTATAGTTGTAGGTATATGTATGGCAGGGTGTGTCATATCCAGGAAATATTATTTCTTTTTCGATACTACCTGGACATCCATTAGACTAAGACTGGAAAGGAAGATTCCTCGCGAAAGGATGCGCCAAAAACGCATTATAACTTTTCTTACTTAGATGACAGGAGAGACAACATTTTTTTTTCAATTTGTATTACTCAACCGCATTTTATGATATAAAGTTTTTCACAATGCTGTTTTATGAAGAATTCAATTCTCCGGCAAATAGCATCCTCAGAATTGTTCGCATAAAGCCTATAGTTTAACCGTGACAAGCGTTCAAAAGTAACTTGGTGATAATAATTTTACGAATTTTTAGTGAAAGTCGAACATTTTCTAGTTTTTCATTAAAAATTATAGTTTTTTATTTTGTAGTTTGATCGACAAAACAAGAAAAGATTTTTTCTGTCATATACTTCATAAATTTATCAGTTTTCTTGATAATCCACGAAATCCACAATTTTTTTTTATAAAGAACTATAAGATATTAAATTTTTCTTGAAAATTCGTAGAAATTTGTAGGAGTCGAAATCTTCAACAGGGTTTATCGTTTCAACTTTACAACTGAAATATTTGATAACACTATAACTCGCTTAACAATCGTTGAAAATAAAAAATTTTGCTCATTTCAGTTATGGAATTATAATTCAAAGTTAGACTCTTAGTCGTTTTTTCGACGAGGCTGTCAAAATTTCAGTTACTTTTGTGCATAATGATACCTTATAGTATTAAACGATTCGGAAAATTTTAAGGTACGTGTGTTATCACCAGGTAAATCGCGAACTATTGAAGCTTAATGGTTTTCTCGGAAAGTTTTTTTGGATTCTCAAAATTTTGTGAGAAAAAAAAACTCAATGTTTCGAGCGTTTTAAATATTGATACCATATTATCTAGAATCTTCAAAATCCAGGAAAAACTGTATTAAAAAATTACCAAACTCTCAATGATTGGGTCCAATTGATCCATGATCTAGAAAAAAAAAATTCAAAACCATACGATTTTCTTTAGTTTCTTTTTTAAATTTAAACTTTTCGACCACAGCAAAGATTCTACTGATTTTTATCTGCACATGCGTCAATTGCCAAATGAAAATCATTGAGGCATGAATCAGATTAAAAAAAATTTCCAAACAAACTAGTCCAACTATATTATACAGGGTGAGTTTTTTAAAGTGTGACAACGGAATATCTCGAGAACGGTTTGAGATATAAAAAATAATATACAAAAAAATTATGGCACGAAGGGGGTTTTATGTGGGCCATATAAAATTTCAATGGATCAAGGCACCTCAAGGATATCAAGGTCAACTTTGTTTATTTAAATAGAATCCTATATTTTTGATTACGAAATTTTGTTCTAGTTGAAAAATCAAACGACTTTTGTATCAAACATTTTTTTGTGAGACACACATATTTTGTGATACTCAGTCGAACAACTAGAGATTTTTGAACTTTTGAGATCATTTCACCTCCAAACTATCAAGTTCGGAGAAAATTTGCAAGAGACAAAAAATGCGTAATTTTATGCTAAGAATCTTGGAAAATATTCTTTTAGAACTTTTTTAACAATTTTTGATTTTTTTCATGCAATTAAAGAAACTGCAATAAAAAGTTCGCAATAATTTTTCAAAATTCTTTGCATGAAATTACGCGAATTTTGTCTCTTGCAATTTTTCTCTAAACTATGTAGTTCACAGATGAAATGTCCTTAAAAGTCCAAAAATCTTCAGCTGTTCGGCCAAATATCATAAAAAATTGGTGTCTCACAAAAAAATGTTTTATACAAAAGTCATTTGATTTTCCAACTAGAACAAAATTTCGTAATAAAAAATATAAGTTTCAATATAAAAAAACAAAATTGACCTTGATATCCTTGAGGTGAGGTGAATCCCTTGAAATTTCATATAGCCCAGATAAAAACCCCCTTCGTGCCATCAATTTTTTGTACATCATTTCTTGCAATACCTCAAGCCATTCTTAAGATATTCCCTTGTCACACTTTAAAAAACTCACTCTTTATAGAGTTCTGAAATTTGAATATTTGAGTTCAGTTAAATCATCACCATCAAAAATATTCAAAAACTTATTAAAATTAACCAAAATTGGTCTTACATCCATCTAGGTCATCGATTGCCACATATGCAATCAATTATTTTACCAAAAGATCAAATAGACTACAAAGTTATTGGAGTATAGTACAATCTGAAGCCCAGGATGACTACTTAACACCTGAAGTAGGTAAACGAGTATCGACAGTTGTACAAGTAGGCGTTCTGCGAGAATTTATATCATTTATTTCCACTTCATAATTCTAATCGTAAGGAAAACTTACAGTCGCTGAATAAAATAATAGTTTGAGCAGATCATCGAGTAAATCTTTACAAAGATTTAATGATTATTGATATAATAGAAATTGATTTTACCCTCCGATGAGCGTAGAGGGTTCGGATTGATCATCTGAACCTGTTTGACGTAGTTTATCAATTTCTGTAAAAGGCGTGATTCTCGTAATAACGGTTAAATTTTAAATAAAATTAAACATGAGAATAATTGGTATTGATTTATTTCACAAATTCGCAAATCACGTGGTTCCGAATTGAGACAGATATCTAATACAGTCGAAGAATTCTTCGCTAGGAGGAAATTTTCTGGTGTTGATTATGACGGATCTTGCGAGTCCTAGAGTTTCCTCGCTGGCTTCAGAAACAGTTTTTTCCAAATTTCGTATACTGCGTTCAATGGCTTGTCTTTCGCTGTGCAAAATCTAACAGACAAACAAAAAATCTATATAATATCCATTTCTCAAAGAAATATTTCATCGGATGATTATACTAGTGAGGTGTTACGTTTGTATAGTATCGATTCGGTAGGTTAAAAAAAGTAACGTTGTAGCTGTTAAGCTATAAAGTTTTTATCACTGAAAGTTTCGAATCGATACAAGGGTGGGGATAAAAAGACAATAAATAAATAAATATATAAATAAATAAATAAATGGTGCGAGAAAACTGGAGCGAGTCTTAATCCAAATCATTTCATCTGGTTTAGTCTCGAAAAAATTTGTCACTGTCAGTTGCTGTTTTGGTTTCATTTCGATAAAAGGAAGCTTTCTAACGGAATTGATGCTATGACTTGCTCAAACTACGTGCAAAAAGCTCAGGATAGATGACGAAACGTTCACCGTTAAAGGGGTATACGTACGTACATCTTGAAAATAAACATTTTTTTTTTTCTTTTGGTTATTTGAGTTAAACAATAATACAAATTGTCACTACTGTTTAATTTCCTGGTACACCGCGAGGCTGTGACGTGTCAGTAATTACATTGGAGTTGATATTTTGGGAACATATACCAGAGGCGTTTGCGCAAATGAATATCAACACCAATAATTGAGACTTGGTGACAGCTGTCATTCGTACGAGACTAGGGTCAGAATCGTCACAATCAGACTCTGACCTCGATGTTATTTGCTTTATGGAACAGGCTCATTGTTGTCGGTCAAACGTGTTTGGTCTAGTTTACCAGGACGTTTCTAGTTTATGTCAGGCACACGATTCTAATCAGTTGAATCGATATCAATGTAGAACTAAAATTGACCAATTCAATTTTTCGAATTGCGAATACAAGTGTTAAAATTTCTAAGGAAATATCACAAGATAATTTTTTCCTGACTTCAAGAAAACTACGTTACAAATCTCTTCGAATTGCACTTTATACAAATGAGCCAGAAAAGTTTGAATTAAAAAAAACTATATATCTGTGATGCACAGAGCATTTTGATTACATTTTTTGTATTTTAGGTTTCCTAAAGCTCCTTGACTTGCAGTGTCATAAATAAATTTTAAGTTATTTAGTTTAAACTTTTACAGCTTATTTGCGGATGTAATTTTAAAAAATCTGGGCAGCTTTTTCGAAATCAGTTAATCTGCTTTTTGATAGTACAAATCATTTTACAGTAACGATAAATTCATTTGTGTTAGGCCCCGATTAAACAGATCTTTGAATACCTTGACGCCAGTGTTTGCTTGGCTGTTAAAAATTTTCTCAGAGATTTTTGTCTGGGTAAAAATGTTTTCTGTTGATATTGGCATCGTTTGAACTGCGCAGTTGGTCATTTTTGAATTCAGTAAAACAAGCTGATCGTTTTCGCAATCGAAATACAAGACCGTCTCATCGACGGGAGTACTTTGGTATTCATTTTCCGAGTGAACGGATCGGACACGAAATATTTTATCTGTAGACCCTCGGACTATTGGATGCCGAATTTTTAAGTTACGATTTCTCGAAAGTGGTATCGTATATTCTTTGTACTGAACAGAGTTTAAATGAGATTTTATCGGCTCCAGTCGACCTTGGTTAAATTTTGAATGTATATTTTTCTCAACGTTTAAATATTTCCCATTATTATCTTCAACTTTTTGTTTATCTTTCAACTTGACGTAATTCTCCCCAGAGCTTCGTCCTAACTTCAGAGATTCAAAATTTAATTCAACGCTATTCATCAAGTCGTGAGCTGGTTGCTCCTTAAACTTTTTAACTCCCTTTTCCTTCAGCTTCCAATAAGCTTCCTGACTCTTGTCATCGTTAACGTCTGAACCTTCTCCATTCTCAGAATTGCAGATGAATTTTTTGTCCATTTTGACACTACTGTGTGTTTTTGAAAAAGGCGATTGCCGTTCATTTTGTTTAGACTTGATTAACTCCAAATTCATTGCTTCCAATTTTACTATATTCTCTTTACTCTCTATCTCCAATTGTCTCAAGTCGGCATCTTGCTTCACAAGTAAATTGTACAGATTTTTGTTTTTCGAAATTAATTCTATCAATTCCTTTCTCAGCTCGTTCGTTTCTGGATTTTCTTCCACCTGCAGTGGCTTCGAAAGGGTCACGTCGTTCTGTGATGAAAAATCGTAAGATACGATTGGTATAAATATATCCTTACGCACGTTGATAACCACCCCAAAATCAAATCTGGCTGATTCCATTCCCAATAACAAATACATCAGACTTCACATCGTCCTCAGACCCAAGTCAAGTTCGCTTATATCTATTGCACGTGATTGTCATACTTGACAGGGTTGAAACTTCACTTATTTTCTTTTGTCTTTGGACCTGATTATCTTCCACAAGACTGGACCAAAATTGGGTGTTCACTAAAGGGATTTTGAACAAATTTTGACAAGCTCTCGCGTCAGTATTATCTTTGTAATAAAACAGCCTTTTTTCAGAATATTTTTCTCAAGGGGGTCATAAATTGTGTTTATAATATAGATGAACCCATGTACTAAAATATCGATGATGTACTCGTGTAATTGGCAACGAAATCCTCTACACTTGATTTTGGATATGGTCTAGTTTTCAGAGAATTCCCCATAGGAGGGCACACAAAACGATAAATCATTTTTGATAAGCTAGTTCTGTCACGTTTGAAATATAACTCACAATCAATAAATTTTGTACGTCAATATAGCAACTCACGCGTAATACTATTACCCACTATGCTCATAGATATAGCTCTACATATATACGAGTATGATAGGGGTCAAAGGTGCGAATGGTAAATTTGTATTTTTCGCACGAAAAAGAAGCTACATTATTTTCTGTATAAATTTCTTGGTTGGTAGTTATTCTGTAGGAAAAAAAAAAAACATACACCTATGGTGTAAAGGATGTCGAAAAATATGAAGAAAAACAATTTTTTATCGACTCGCAAAATGCTTGCGTTGGTAGACCATTGTAGTAAGTTTTGATTATTTTTTTTGTTTTTCTCGATCACGTGTCTAATTTTGAAAAGGAGTTTGAAAAGACTAGTGTACGAAAAATTTGAGAAGGTAGCAGAAAGAGGCAAAGCTTATTACCGCGAATATAAATCGAATTACCTTTTGAACTTTGGTCAATTCATTTTTCAACTTCTTAACAACTTCTCTAAGCACCAGATTTTGACTTTTTAACATTTCGTAATCCGAGAGATAATCCTCTTTGGGTTTAACTGCTGAGCAAGTTATCCACTGATGTAATTCTTGATGCAGTTCTCTTATTCCTTTGTCATACTCATCGTCGGGAGTGTTCAAACTTCTTAATACTGAAAAGCGAAAATTTGAAAAACGAAATATCTGTTTGGTGAAAGTTTCCGTAACAACTCTGAACATATACCTTTAACCATGAAAATACCGATGGCTTGTAAATTTCCATTAATTTCTGGTAAATTTTCGATTAGGCAAGCCAACTTCTCAATTCTGTGAATCAGAACGTCAACATCCCCTTGTAACATGATTGCCTTCTTCCTGGTTAGCTCACCCTTGAGGGAGTACAAATTATTGTAATTTTATAACAATTTTAGTACGCGTAGGGTGGTCCTCATTATCACCTACAAGCCACAAGGCTTTCAATTTCAACTGTATTAGCCATTCTGGGCCTCTTAAGCGTTGTGTGTTCTCGATGCTGAAGGGTAACATAGTGGGACTGTTACGCCAGTATAATTAGGTGATAATTAGCATGTGAAAGGCTTGCGCTAATATTTTCAAATATTCCCCGAAGTAAAATCGAAATAATTTGTATTTGAGTTGGAAATCACGGTTGTTAAGTCTGGAATGTTTCAGCAGATTTGGTCTTTGCTCATTTTCTGAAGCAAAGTAATGACGTAAACTTATGCACAAATATAAAAAATTTTTCTATATGGGCGCGATGAAAGGGATACCTACTCAATTTTTATGTCACCCTATAATGTATTAGCCTGCAAAATTTTCGACACTGTGTTAGTGGGGCCACATAGATATACCTACGTATTTGTAGTGTAAATTCGTGTCTTTCGAGAAGGACGTGGAACTCCTACGGCATGAGTAAATTTAAACAGTCAATACACGCTATGCATGAAACTTGGTTTATTTACTCGATGTAATTTATTCAGAAAATAATATCAACATCATAACTTGACGAAATTTTAATCGTTAAACGACAGGATGAAGTTTAGTTTCATAAGAGGGGATTAACAAAAAAATACACATACGAAAACGCGTGTTCATTGATATGTATATTTTTTCAAAGATATTATAAGACATTTTTTTATTCATTTATATGTCAATAATGCATTCAAATTTTTCGAATATTTTTTTTCGGTGTTTTTCAAATATATCTTTCGCTGTGATGAAACCTCCATATTCTAGGATTGCTGAAAAATTTGGTTATGTTTTACTAGATCTCATCTGAATTTTTTCAGATTTTAGAAAATGGCGATTTTTTTTTTTTTTGTTTACTCTGAAAAATCATATCTCCGATACGAAGGTTTGAAAAAATCTAAAAAAAAAAATTGCTTGTGTATTTTTCGACAAATGCTTTTATATAAAAAAATACGAAAAAGACCTGAGCTATTATCATCAGATTTTTATCGGAATGTCATGGCAACCCCACAGGCAAATATTTTTTTGATTCCCCGTGCGTAAAGTTCGTATGTAAAGTCCCGAATTCTGAGCGTCAAGCGAACTTTTTCGCACATTAACTTTACGCTCAGAATTCGAGTCTTCACTCACGAACAACAACAACAACACAACAGGTAAGAACAACACTCGGGCTGGCTTTGCCCAACCTCGTGCATGGCCATAATAAATCGTGCAAAAAAGTTCACTCTACGCCCTCGTTGCATAAACTACTATTTTTCAAGTCACTGGTATACGCTGTGAAAGACTTTATGTCCATTCACAAGCTCAATTATTAAACGACACTGGGATGCATATACTGGCCCGGTAATGGGCCGTAATGATAGCGTTGGCAGATTTTAAATTGTTGAATGCTGGCTCAGCACTCACTGTCGATGCTTGGCTGTTGAGGCTGTACCAGTGTCGAAATAAACGTTATTGAAATAAAATTTTATCGAGTGAGTTGATGTACTTATCAAAATTTATAAAAAATATATATTTGCTATAATTATTCTCCTTGATTTCAAAATTAGTTGAAATTTCCCTCAAAGAGCTGCAAATTAAAAAGTTCGTACTTGTACAATATGTTTTAATAGTGACTACATAATTCTTTAGAGTGAAAAATGAATAACAATAAATAAATTTTAAAATCTAAAGTTTTTGTTAGAGTACGAGGAATTTTAAAGGTTCTCCCATCCTACCCTGGTACTCGATCTTATCCTGGTCTCCCCTACTTCACAAAACTTCGGCGAATCTGTTTAACTATTCCTGCAGTCGTTATAGTGTCAAGGCTAAATAGTCTTCTCAACTGAATCCTAATCTTTTCCACTTCCCGGAATTGACTGATCAAAAATCTTCCATACCCGATTAATTCCGGTTTGAAATTTGTCTAAAATTCCAAAACCTACTCCCAACACAATCGCATCGTCAATTTAACATTTTGTATTTCTCATCTTTTCAATGTGCCAACTTTTTCTGACTCATGAAATGTCCTATATAATCAACATGGTGATGTGAACGTATCACAATTCAAAAATTTGACGTTAAATTATTTCATTATACATACAATGTGAAATTTCGAGACATTCACGCCTGTACACATAGGATACAGACCTCGCACACCTTACTTCCGTGTAGAAGGATCGATACGGAGGACACGACTCCGTACCATACATAGGTATATCTTTACGTGTTAAACTGATATGCGACTGGAGCTTAATGTTTTACGTGCGGTGACAAATGGTTTTCATTCCTTTTTGAACGGGGGACTTCTTATACATTAAAAAAAAACTCTAGTAAAGAACGTTATATCTGCCTATCCTCAGTTTATTTCCTGCTTACGTTGAACTCGGCTGCAGAAAGCTTTATAGTCCTAGAATCCGTCACCCTCTTTTGCATAGTTTAACGACCTCAACTCATAGTTGTTCAATGTATCAAACACAGCTATTATACCTATATGATATAAACTATTACCAGTTTATGAGCGATAAATTTTCAGTTATATCGTCTGAACTTGGCCTGTTTTGACGCACAAAACTGCTCGAAAGCTCTTTAAATGAACAATTTATGATTGGCTACGCCTACTCACCTCTTCTTCATTCAGTTTGCAACGACTGGCCATTTCTTGGATGTGCTTTTCGGCTAGATTCTGAGTTTCCCTAAGGGTCCATTGATGAAAACTTGCGTCGGCCTCCATCTTCAGCTTGCATTCTCTCAAGCATTCTTCGAATTTTCTGAAAGGAAATTTAACGAAAAAAGAAAAATGAGCTTAAGCTGAATTCTTAATCAACAGGCGTTCATATTTTCCTTTAAAGTACGCGGCGGCGAAGTCTATGAATGAATATTGTGTAATAAATGATGAACCGATGATCGGCAAAATAACAGTTGCGGAAAGGGTGCAAGCTTAATAGTGAAAGTATAGCTCTAAAATTTAAAGCTTGAATTTCTCATTACGGATATAGAAAAAACGTGGCACGGTTGACTAAACGCTGACCGAAGAAAAAAAAAAACGAGCAAAAAGTCTCATCAGGGATGCAAAAGCACGCACCATGAGCTCTTCGACGTACCTTTTATTAATTTTCATTCCAAATCACGAGTGTTTGCATGCAGATAAACATACGTAATGACAATAATGATATGACGAGTCAACATTGCAATTGGCAATTTTTATTCTCACGCAATTATATCACGCAGATATATATATATATTTTTTTTTTATTGCAGGTTATACCGTTTTAAATTGAATTGTATTTCTCATATTATACGAGCTTTTTAATTACATGACAAATTTTTCGTAGGCAGATGTGGAAAACTGTTTTTTTTTTTTTTTTTTTTTCTCCTGTGATCACCGAAAAGGATTCAAATGAACGGATATCACAGTAATCCGCTATGATCTTTATAAATTCTGATCATCAAACAGGCTTTCTCAGCATTTTTTATCTTCATATATCTTCTTTTTTTTTCTTGTTATTAGCTGAGTGTTTGTAATAATAAAAAAACGAAAAATATCTTCAAAAATTAGGTGAATTTCGGTCAAGTAAATCACATCACTGACATTCTTTCTAGCTATATTACGTATACCTAATATGAAGTTAAAGGCAACGATAGGAGCAGACAATTTCTACACGGAAACATGGCCTAGAGGTAAGGCAATGAGTAATTAGATTGCACGGTTTGTAGGATTAGTGTTTTGATTGTCAAATACCTTGTTTGACAATCTATTGCTTTGCATAATTCGTGGGTGCTAGGTTATCGTACCGCAGATTTGCATCTGTGAAGAGCTTTGATAGCAAGCGTATTCGATTTTCCATGTACATACATACATACCTACATCGGATGATAATAGGGTATCGTTTGTTTGCTAGGACAGAGAACATACGTGATATATGAAGTGAGTTGATAGGTATAGTGATGTATATTTTGAATTTTAAAAGTTCCCAATCATTTGAGATGATTACGAATTTACAGAAGCATTAAGGTTTAAAATATTAAAATTCGGAAAGATCTTAATGGAGGCAGCTCAAAACTCAAAAAGTTCAAAACTCTGAAAATTTAATGTATAGGAGGCACGTCGTTCCATGCTTGAATTTCAAGTTTCGGAGTATTAGCCTTTCGGATCTTTAGCTTTCGGAATTCTGAACCTTCGGCGTTTTTCGATTTTAAGTTTTTGAAATCAACTGTATAGACTACCGGGGAAATACCTTTTCTAAAATCTGTGAAACGGTAGTATTAAAATTTGGAATTCTGACTGCTCGGAACTTTAAAAATTTTGAACTTCTACCTGGCCTCGCTTAATGAATTATAAGTTTTTCCATTTGAATGACATGGTCATGAAAAATGACCATGCCAATAGGAAAGACATGCCTCTTGTTTAATTAATATTACTCAGTCGGGTTTTATGATACGAAATTTCGTAGATTCTCGTTTCATAGATAATTAAATTCTCTACAAAAAATGTATTTTCGGAATTATTTTTATAAAGTCAATAGTTTAACCGTGACAAACGTTTAGAGGAAACTTTCAACGTTTATATAACCTGACATATCGTTGGATTTATAGACAATTTTATTTTTGGATAATTTAAATTTCCATAAAATCGCGCTCTGCAAAATTATGTAGGTACCATAAAACCCAGCTGAGCAATACCAATTTGAAAAAAGAAATCATAATTTTGCCATGTTATTCAAATGGAAAAACTTATAATTCATTGAGCTACCTCACAAAATGCGTTTTGCGAGGATTTCTTTTTGGTCTTATTCTAAAGGATTTTTAGATGGAAACGGAAAAAGAAAATAATATCGCCCTGAAACGACACACCGAATTTTAAAAATACTGAGCGGTAAAAATTTCGAATTTTAATATTACTGACTCACAGTTTGAAAAAAAGGATATTATATGAATTCAACTTGGACTTTTCGGGTTTTGGGCTGTCGGCATTTCGATCTTTAAAAATTTTTATATCCTGAACATCAACGTTCCTGTAAATTCGAAATTGTTTTTAGTGAATTCGCAATTTTGATGGTTTGGAATTTCAGAAATTAGGAACCCCCTCCCGGCCACATAAACACGTGTGAACATTACTCGATAATTCTACGATGTATGAATGACAAAACTGTCATTTGAATTTTGAGTTTAAGTTTTATTAGTGTACGAGTATATCGACGCGCATCAATCTTTTTTCTACAAAAATATATGGGGCCATCACATCTGTTGACTTTGGAGAAAAAAATTTCGATACCTATTTATCGTTAGATATTTTTCAAAGATTTTGTAAAATTTATATCATGTGTGACGTGATTAATGATATCAAAAGGCATGTGAGTGCCTTGCCTTCTGAAAATAGATCACGTTTGAATTCGATTCGGACGTTCTTCATTTTTGATGGAGAGAAAAATTTGAAATCAGGAGAAGTGGGAAAAAAAAGAGGGAAACGGATTAATGGCAAGTAGTTCAAAACGAAAGATTGGCCCGTAACCACAATCCTATACCCACATCCATATATACCTTTCCTTAAATAAATCTGCATTTTTATGACGAAATTTCAGACTCTTACATCTCTTCGTTGTTATAGTCGTTCACTACGGTGAATTTCCGTTTCAATAGGTACGTACACGTGATATACAGCATAGCCTTTCGACGACAAGCATTTCAGGAGCTTGCCAAACGATTCTTTCTTTTACTTTTATTTTCTCATCAATTATTCGCCTTTTACGATCCAAACGTCGTAACACTCGTAAGTTCTTAGGTATCGTAACTGCTCAAGTTTTTAGATACTAATCGCAATACGTGCTTTTATATTAGTCATAGTTTAGGCTCAGTTGTAAATTTTTATATATGAAAATTTCTCTAAAAAGAAAGACAAAACAAAACACAAATTAAATTCGAATATCAGGGGATTTAAAAAAAGACTTCTCTGAATGTTTCTGCGGATTTCTTTGAAAACTTCCATTTTGCGAACGTGATAAGAATTTTTCATAGATACCCCCTTCAAAAACAAATTTGGAGAGAAATCGAGTTTTAACTTTTTTAGATAAACATCAATTTTATCTCAAAAGCGCTCCGACTATCTTTGCCGTATTAAAATATCCGAGCCTTCTAAAAAAATTACCAGATTTCAGCCTTTCAGTTCTGTGATTCTTTTTCATTAACTATAAAAACTTCCGATTTTCTCCGGCTTTATATCAACAAATTTCAAGTCTTATCAAGATTAAGAGAGAAATGTCCATTAACGCTTTACCGTTAGCTTCAAAGTGTCGTTTCAACGTTTGATTGCCTTCTATGAATGAAGACGCAATTACTTTTTGCGATAACTGCAAGCAAGCACTAAGTATAACCTTCGATAGTTAATGTAATAATAGTTAATGTAATTGTCCGCAGGAATGTACCCGGATCTAATAATCTTTCGATATTTTGAATCATAGCAGCAATCTAGTCAACTTTGTATCCAAGTCTATATTGGCACGTTGGTAACTTGAGATTCAGGTTGCTCAATGCTCTGGAAACCGACGTTCAAATATACTTATTATTATTAATATTTGTAATGGGCCATTACGGTTTGAGTGTGGACAGATCGTTGTAGGGTTCGAATTACTCTGGTGCCTAAACGGGGGATAATTCGTAATTGGCTAATCCAAGATTCGTTAATTGAACATGAGTGTGAAACGGCGTGATAACGATTCATTGATAAAAGGAGCCAAAATTTCGTCGAAGTCAAAAAAATGATAGATGATAAAATAAATCTTGTTGCAACTAAACGTATATTCAAATTCGCATGTGTGTAAAAAGAACGAATGGGGACACCCTGTATGTTGTCTGTTGAGCTCTGGGCTTTGAGCCAGAGGCCAGTAAACTTCTTTCCTTCAAGGAGATACCCAGCCGAAAAGATGGGTGTTTTCACTCATAAATAATCGATTTTCACTTTTTCATATTTTTAGTATGTATGTACAAGTACATACGAGATCGGCTCTTTCAGTCACCCTTAGTTCCTAAAATAATCACTTTTCCTTGTCAGATATTGTGTAACAGTTGGAATATTGTCGTTCTTATAACTACGTGCTTTTTAGTTTACAGAATGTTCCCTTTTAAAAATTTCCGCAGATGCTATTTTCCAGAATACAAGCAAATTTATTTACAATTAGAATTGTAACTTCATATCAACGGTATAAAATTCTCAAAAAATTTAGCGAATTATAATAATCATTGTTCAGAGATTTCTGATCATTTACACTTTGCAATTTACATTGAAAAAGAAAAGTAACAGGAAGTAATAGTGAGATAGTGAATAAATTTTCTAAAATTACATAACCACCTATTTTGATAAAATTTAATAATAAAAATGAAACTCGGCGAAACTAAACTTTTTACAATATATTTCTTGAGAGTCCACAATATGTAGGTAATGCTTTAATATCACGTTTGTATTTCCACAAATCTCGGCCTTAGCAATCTTGGATAGTATAGGCATCCCCTCAAGACGGTACCGCTTTTAGTCCATGTAAATAAATATTGCGTATTCTAGATTGAAATTTATTACCATTCGTTTTTTTTTTTTTTTCTGTTGCAGGCCAGAGAAAAAGACAGTGGAGACGACGGTCAGGTAGTAGCTTCCAGTTCCGGAACAGTAATGTTTCGGAGTCTTCAAGTCGCCCCAGTTCGAACATTGACAAAAGTTACTACCAACGGATCGATTACTATTCACACGTTTATCAACGTTATCACTTTAAGAATAACGTAAGTTCAAGATCAACATAAATTTTTAAATTTAATCTAACTTCGAAATTTATTTCAATTTCGAATTAAGTGGGTATACAGATAAGTTATCGTGGGTTACAGGTTACAAATCTTCTTCGAATTCGGAGGGAATATATATTTGACGTTGATGTACTTTCAAGGCAAACCAATGAAATTCGATGAATTCAATTTTTAGATACCAAAATTTAGGGATGAATTGAAATTCCATATTTTAAAAGCACCGAACGATCAAAATTACGAATTCATTTGACACGATTTCGGATTTCCAGAAGCGTTAAAGTTCAGAATATTAAAATTCGGAAAGATCAGAGTACAGACAATTTTAAACCCCGTAGAGAGTTTAAGAATACGAAAACGAGCATGATGCTCCATGCGTGATTTTCAACTTTCGAAGTTTTGGCTTTTCGGATTTTTATCTCTCCGAATATTGAACCTCCGATGTTTTTCGATTAGAAGTTTTTCAAATCGACTATTCAGGATTTCGAGGAAATACTATTTCTAAAACTTGTGAGTCGGTAATATTAAAATTCCGGATTTTTACCGTTCGAACTTTTAAAATTCCGAACGTCAACCCGGCCCCCAAAAATTTACCATTTCAAGCCATTTTTTTTTATTTTTTGTTATTTTTGTAAACGTTCAGGAAAAAAGTGTGCTACGTGCTTACAATAATGGAAGACTGACCTTATCGCTATATCCTATTGGTTCGCCCTAGAATTACATCATTTTGCAATATTTCATCAAAGTTGAAATTTTTTTTTGATGAACTATGCAACCTATAGCGTGCGACAACCACTTTTTCGTTGGTAGTCTCGATCTGTCTGAAGTGAAGGTTCACAAAATTTCAAATAATTTCGAATCATGTGTCAGAGTCGAAGTAATTAGCTGTGAAAAAACTGAGTCAAAGAAATATTTTTTCAAAGCGTAACAACAATTTGAAAAAAACAAAAATCATTTCCCTACAGGTAATATATTACAAACCTTCTCAACGAGGAATTGTAAGATTTTCAAATTTTTTTCACCGCGCAGATTTTTTTTTTCCACCAAATAATTAAACGATCGCGAGCTTTCCGGTACTATCCGTGGGAACAAAAGGCTCCGAGTGTTTGTTCGCTTATCGTGAAACTGGGCAATTCATTGAAATGTTTTCGCGCCATTCAAACATCCACTGGGATCAAAATTCTCTAGAATTTCTGTGTAACGAACCAAGCGGTAATTAAATAAAAAGCTAAAGCTTCCGCCGTTGAAAAGAAACGGGTACCAACAAAAAAAAAACAAAAAAAACTGACGTCGTTATCGCAGGTGATTTATATCGGTATAGTATATATTATTCATCGTTGCGAGTGATAATTTTCACTCTTTTCATTCATGTACTGTGTTAAAAGTACGTTTATCTCAAATTTCTCATAAACCTGCCTATGCTGCTCCCAGGGGACTCTCTAGTTTCCGTCAGAGTCTAATAAACCCCCTCTTCTTCTCTCTTTTGAATTTCATCTGCAAGCTCTATCTTGCGCTCAGTTTTTCTACATTATCTAAAGAACGAAGTCTTCATAAACGCTAAACTGAATCTTCGATTAAAAGGGTACATGATGGATACCATCATGTCAAAAGTTGGTATACCTCCTAAAAAATTTCAGTTTTCATACCCAATCGCAAGGGCGCATATTTACACCAAAGTTTTAAAGGGTCCAAACTAAAAACTAAAAAAAAAAAAAAAAATGATGGTTTTCGATAAAATGTATAAGAGTTTTGCACTTTTGAACAGGCAGTATTCAAATTTATACTCTTTTGGGATACAGATTCTGAAAGTATCGTTTTTATATCTATCCTGAAATATGAGGTGCATATATTCCTTTTGAGAATAACATTTACGTACATGTGATGCCACTTCGTTATTTAAGCTGTAAAATTGTGTAGTTGTAGGTCGTAAGTCCGCTTCTTTATCGCAAATCGTTATCATCCTTTTGTAACATCTTCCGTAGGACGTTACACACAAAGCTCGTAACTCAGAACTCTCGTTAAATAGTTACTTTCTGGGGTAGAACTGTGGCTTATAACGGCGTGACCGTAACACGTGTATATATCCATTCACGAACGAGACTGACCCACGACCACGACTAAATTCTCGAACAAGGGTGCCGTACGGTAGGGCTCGTGTTCACCAACAGTGACGACCGTTCACGCCATCAATCTATCGGCTGTCCATTCAAGAATGGTTTTCATTTCAGGCATCAGTGTGTTTCGAAATGGCCATTTTGAGTTCGGACAACATGAAATTGAATCGTGAAAGTCTTTAAGCTTTGGCTGTCTGCGTTGAGCCACAAAACTCGATTCATCATCCTTGTTATTATCATTATTCGTTCATTCGTCCGAATTGTTAATCCACATCTTATTTCCGCACCGAAGGAAAGTAAAAAAGTGTTATGTACAGGGTGCTCTTTGAAGTAGCAAGTATTGTCGCCTTTATCTTTTGAATCAGGAATTCTTAGATTAAAAAGTAAAAAATGGGACGTTAGTCTTTTCTAGAACAAAAATATGGGTGGTTAAAATTTTAGACATTTTTCTATTCCGCAAATGAAAAAGGGAAATGAAATGTACGTATGGAGTGAATCTTTATTACTATGAATAAAATGATTAGAATAGTATGAAAGAGAATGCCAGCCAATCTAAGCCCATAAGTCGACAAGACTGCGTATATAATCTCGTTATATACTGGGCTATGTTACCAAATTCTCACCTTTCACGGTTCTCCGGAGTTCATGCAAATGAACCACAAGGGTAGCTGCTAAAGTTAATACAGAGAACCGGCTGGCACGTTTGCACTTGATGCTCAAATCTTATTTCTTATTATATCTTTTTGAAATAAAATTTTCGCCTCTGTTCTTTTCTGGTTTTAAAAACTCGATTACAATTTAAAGTAGTCGCATATATGTGTACATATACATATTAACGATTAAAATTAATCGGATTTCGTTTTTACGAATTAACGTGATCGCTCTGAATCCAGCTCACGTAGTTTGTACCGGGCGTATGGATAACAGGCTAATTTATTCTCGAAAGCAGGCGTCTTCATCATTTAATCGTAAGCTCAATGAAAGCGATACTTAGGGTCGAGTAGCTAAATAGACCACCCATCCCCCTAACGATAATATAATACCGAAAGTTAACCAACTAATCAAAATCTTGTAATATTTTGCACGCGTCTGCTGTCTTGTAGGTTGTGATTTGTCAAACATTCTTCGTACATAGATTAGGGGAGTTATGAATTAATTTGAATCACGTACCATCCGTGACTTACCATCCTGTACATTCGTCTTCAAAAGCTGTTATGAAATTATGAATTCATTGCAGAAAAAATCTGAAGGGATGTAGTCAAAAAATTTCTGGTTTGGTATAAAATTCTTCACATACCAATATATTTATGATGTATGAACAAACAGCATCATTTAAAAATCGTAGTGCAATCAGAGCCGAATCCCCCATGTAAAAGTAGGTTGAAATTGAAGGACGAAATTTTCGAGGGAAATATAACCATACAGATTCGTTAATTGGACAATATTGATGAACGTGTGAGATACGAAAATAATCAGAAAGAGAAAAAAGAAGAGGAGAGTGTTCATTATAATTTGTGTGAGTGGTGCTTCAATCCTCAATCAACGTATCGCGATCTGTTCGCTTGAATGCTTGGCCGAATTATTGCCCTAGCAAATTTAGATCTGAAAAGTTTATGCTATACCATTTGCGATAGATTTCATGGCGAAATGTTAATTACCTCCATGTAACCCGAGTATTTTAGGTATGTTTAAACATCTATTTATGATGTAGGTATGAAATGTATCCCGGAGTGCACGGAATGACCACAAAGTGATACCGTATATCAAATGGGGAAAGAGAAGCGTTTATTACCTTATTAATAACGTCATAAAATGAGACATAGCGAGTCGGATGAAGTTAGAGAGAGAAAAAGTAGGAGATAAAATGTTGAAAGGGACGTTGAGAGCCGACACTAAAAACTCTTTCTTGGGATAATTGGATGCGAGTGCTGTGTCGACAAGTTAGTGTTTATACGTTGTTAGTTGTTCTCCTTTCGTCAGAATCCAGAGCACGCAAAATTGGTTGTAGACTGAAGAGTCTTGGAAGTCAAGTCCGGTAAGTTTTAACGAGAGATCTGTTTTACCCTTGAGAATAAGAATGAAATTCATTTTCTGTGGTGAGCCGAACCCGGATTACCAATTCGTTTTTTTCAAGAATTTAAATTCATCTCTACGTATATATACCATTTGATATTAAATCCAAGATCAAATTGCCGCACCAGGATTTTTAATCCTGTAAATACATACGTATGTGATATCCCTTTTTCGTTTTGATTGAGTAATCGAATCCGAGGGTCTCGCCAAGATCGTTGAACATATACCTTAGATTCAATGTAACCAAGGGTAAGGAACTGCAGTCGAATAAAATATAAAATACCTATACATCGGGAATTACGAGTTAATAAATCTCTGACTTTTTTATCCCTGTACGTGAAGCTGTACGGAGCTTTCTGAAGCGTCGCGGCTTGTCACGTGAAGACATCGAACCTGGATTGAGGTCTTGGATAAGCACTGGCGGTTCCTGAGTAAATCTAAACGTTTTTTTTTTTAATACTGTTTTCGTTTTTTTTATTTTTTTCTCACCTCAGAACGCTCGAGGTGAGGAAGACGCGCTTGGGCAAGCTCTCTAACCAATCTGCTACCTCATCAATCTTGGTTACGTTACCTACCGCACGTCCTCCGTGGTTATAGACAGGTCGATGTACCTACATAGATGCATTTACTTGACGCAAAAGTACTGTCCGAAATGTTTGGGTTTCCTTTTCGCAGGACACCACGTTTCAATGCGATATCACAGAATTTATCAATAGACTTCACATCCGCGTGGATGGACATAGTCTGAGCCGGACACTGTCACAGCTGCTAACCGAGAAGTAAAAAAGAATGAACGAACGACCATAAAAAGCACCTCTGGTGCAAAAACCTTTTGCCTAGTTATATAAATGTGATAGTTACCCACAAAAAATACATTCGTGCCAAACAAACATCATACAATATTTTATACAAAATTTTCTTCCCCGTAATAAAAAAAATCCGAAATCAGATGCTACTGCCTGGTATGTACCTACATCACATTGAATTTCTTTCGAATTGACAATTAGGCTTTCCATGACATGGTATTGACAGCCTTCCTGTCTTGCCACGTAGAACCATAGATATGACGATAGGCGGATACTACTATATTATATTATTAGGATTATTGGCATAGTCCAATTGCCATTTCCTCGTACTTGTATACAAAAGGCCCGCCTAGTATACCACTACCTCCATTTTTTTTTTTTTTTTTTCTGTTTGAACCAATGCAGGCGTCATCCGCCTATCGTCATATCTATGGTTCTACGTGGCAAGACAGGAAGGCTGTCAATACCCTGTTATGGAAAGCCTAATTGTCAATTCGAAAGAAAGTCAATTTGATGTAGGTACAGCTGGGCAATAAAGTTCATCAAGGGTAGAAATTTAGGCTCAAGCGTTTCAGTGTCTACGCTGTTGAGCAAGCCCCTCGCTCCGCATACCCCTCTCCCTAAGCCCATCGATGCGTTACGGCTGGTCAATGGGCTAGCTTACCCCGGCCTGTAGATATTTCTGAAATTAATTTTTATTTCTTTTTTGAAAGTATTTCGTACTTCACTTTGAGTAGGTAGTCGGGAGAGGGGTATGCGGAGCGAGGGACCTGCTCAACAGCGTAGACACTGAAACTCCTGAGTCTAAATTTCTACCCTTGATGAACTTTATTGCCCAGCTGTACATATTAGGCAGTAGCATCTGATTTCGGATTTTTTTTTTACGGGGAAGGAATGTTTGTATAAAATATTGTATGATGTTTGTTTTGCACGAGTGTATTTTTTGTGGGTAACTATCACATTTATATAACTAGGCGGAAGGTTTTTGCACCAGAGGTGCTTTATATGGGGATATCACTACTTTTTGTAGAATGTGATTAACTATAATCATTCTCATTCAGGTTAAATTGCATAAATTGTCGACCACTTTCAATATAAAAGGCATATGTAGAACCATAAAAAGTACCGCGTACTCATCTCAGAACTCCAAACTTTCTGTAGAACTCGATTAGTAATCATTCAATTATCAGTAGTAAAGTAATCATACAATTCATTGTTCATAATGAATTGTATGAATTGTGCACCACTCCCTTCTCTTCTCTTCTGTGGTGCAATTATCATTTAACCATGTATCTTCTGAAGATATACCTATCCGTACTGAAAATTATCGTGTGCTGAATTATATAACACGACGACCAGGATTTGAATTAGCCTGAATTATCAGATTTGATACCGTATACTGTAGTTATGAAAGATGAAGACGTTGTTATAGAATTACTGATGGCCCTTACTAGAGTCATGAAAACTATTATCAATTAATGATCTAATATGAGAAGGTGTGGGAAACATTATCCATTCACTTCCTATTACCTTTTTGGTAAAAGACTGTCGAATCTCGCGTTGCACATTGAAAACATTAAACTGATGCGCGGCACGGCTCTGCACCGCAGAAGTGAAACTTTAATTCGATATGGGTATATTTAATTTTTTTTCGTATTATCGGCAAGGAACACCCTATATATTGACAAACAACAATTTTAGACAGTGCGTTTCATTCCAATTCAATCTGAGTGTATTTACAATTTTCTGTTCGTCATTGGCAAGGAACACCCTATATATTGACAAACGACAATTTTAGACAGTGCGTTTCATTCCAATTCAATCTGAGTGTATTTACAATTTTCTGTTCGTCATTGGCAAGGAACGCCTTATATATGGACAAACAACAATTTTATACAGTTCATTTCATTCCAATTCGATCTAGGTATACTTCAATTTTTTGTGTCATTAGTCATAGATTTATAAATATATCACAAATTTTCCTGTCGCATTTTCGTTACATCCAGTTTCATTTCACGCCAACCGTGCGATATGAAATTTCATGTTAAAAGTTTTTTCATTCTTATATGCAATTGATTTTTGATCGCATGTTCAAAATCGCTGGCATGCTAGAAAATAGAATATGTTCAATCAACGCTAGCGCTAACCGATGCGCTATCTAGCTACTGACGCCCGTACTTGACTATAGCGAAGGCCACTCTATACGAATTTTTATACTCATAGATTTAGTGTCTAAGAAATCTGTCCGAAGAATGTGAACAAAAATTGGTGACGGAAACGGGTATTCTAAAATGTTAAATAATCATATCTTAGCTCTTCGTTTATCGATTTCATTGTAATAGGGCTCAAATGAAAGCTTTTTTTGGCCACATCTTGCGATAAATATTACAATTCCGTATATATAGCGAAGCGGAAGAAATTAACAATCATAAATTGCGGAATAGGCCGTTTAACTCTCGTTCGGGTATATAGACTCGGTCGAGTCTCGCGCGGTGCAGAATTTTTTTTTTTTAAATAACTAGACGCGAGACTCTACCGAGTCTCTTGATACAGTCATTAATTGTCGCAAGAATTTCACGACAGAATTTTTTGTGCAATCGGGAAGTCAAGTTGTTAGAGATTGACAAATCTAGATGGTTGTGTCCCAAGAAAGTGTTGGGGTTGTACTGTCTAGCTTTATTTTTATACAACGTGTCTGTCTGGCCATAGAATAACGTTTAAAACTAGTGCAAGTAGATCGATTTCTGAGAAAATTTATTACATGGATAGGTTGAACCAATTCTACACAAATTGTGTTTTTATTTTTTTTAACATAAATTGAATAAGGGTCGTGAACAGGAGAGTAAAACATGTGTTTTTGAACAAGCATATCATTATCTCTTCAGTCATTTGTGTGATTTGAATAAAATTTTATCATTTTCTATGAACTTTGTACAAACTGGATAAGAATCAGTTCGAAGGAGGAATTAGTCTGGAATTTCATTACGGTTAACTGCTGGGCCAATTTAACCGTAATTCATTACAGAATTGTCGCCTTACTATACAACAGTTCATTTCAAACAGCTAACGATGCTGGAGGGCAAAATGGAAATGGTTTCTTAATCATCCAACGATAGTTAAGACTTTATATTAATTAAGCCAAGACTACAATACTGGTCAAAGTTCACTCTATATATCTAGTATTCTAATGCAACAATTTGCTCCAACAATTGCCTTTGAGGCCCGTTATAGAGACTTCCTCAAAACTCCTACTCAACTCGCCGAAACTGTCATTATTAACGTTCCCAGACAATATTCGACCGAGTATTTAAGCTGACCCGGGTCATTGCCTCAAGTTATGAAAATTCGCACGGTGAAATAAAGGATGGTAGATTCACAGGACATTAAATAAATATGTTCACGGAAAGGTTGAAAATGTTGAATGCCTGTTTGGCTTTTCGAAAGACTAGTATTCCGTGAAACGAGGCCCACTGCATCACTGTTTATTTAATGTGGACAATTACTTTTGAACGATAAATTTCTTCAAACAAACGAGCTCTCCATATTCAGGATTGAAATGATCACCTCTTCTTTTTTACTAACGGTGTTTTTTGCTTTTATAACACGAGGGTTTATACTTTATGGTTAATGGACTCCTCATGCCTAACAACGGGGAAAAAGTGTTGGCGCGATTTAAAATTCAGAGGTCTTCTTCGAACAAAGTTGCTCTACGTAGAAGACGTGCAGACATTTTTCAGTACAATATACATATCTGTACCAAGAGTCAAGTCCTAAACCCCAGAGGCTGACAGAATGTTGAAGCATTAGGGAGGTACATGTACGTTCGAGATGTTAAAATTAGACACATTTTCGAGGGTTATGACGACTAAGATAAATAATACACAGATATCTTGTCTTAGAGTTTTATTCTACGCAATGACATCCACAAATCTTGAGGTTAAAGAACCTCGCATCTTATGTCATGTGGCCATACCAACATTATAGTTTAACGTTATCTCTGTAAAGATGACACATAGGTTAACCGTTGACTTAATTTCAAAGTCAATTTCAGTTCAAACCGGCTCCAGCTTCGCGAGCTTTTTTGATACTAACGTCATTCTGGCGTAGACTAGAATTATCAAAAAATATTGAATTGTTTATATATTTTCAAATTTCTAGAGTCCGTATACTGAAAGATACAAAAATTCTAATTTTCTCGTATTCTTAACAGCCTAATGAACAAACATTTTCAAGAATCTTTAGTCTATGCCAGACCTAAGTGTAAGGACTGCACGTACAAAACATTATAGATTGATCGGACAAAAGGTTAGGCAATTATTAAGTCCACAATTAATTTACGTATTAATCTATGCTGGTCACCATATGATGTAAGATGCGAGGGTATTTAAAATCATGATTTTTAAGTAACATTACGTAGAATAAGGGTCTGAAACAGGATATCTGCAATGCATTTTGTACCCCCCCTAAAATGTATTTGATTTTTATATCCTAAACACATATATCTATGTACTCTCTTAAGGAGTTCGTACACAAATAACGTCGACTAATATCAGGAAAATTATTTCAAGGTTTTCCGTAAGGTATCCTCAGATTCAATTCACCTTGTGGAGTGCAAGATTAAGTTTTCTTCTCTGCCAAGTTAGGAGTTGGAAATTAAATCGTTATTGATAGCATGCTTTTGAAGCCTGATTTCTTTTTGAACGTCATTGTGTTACACAAACTGTAATAACGAATCGTGAAAGTATCATGATTTGGTGATTATTGGGAAACCTTATATTAACGTTTCTCTGATCACTCTTTTACCAAAATCTATTCCTCCTATTGCTAAACTGTTATATATAATCACAGACATCGATAGTCTGAAAGAACTAACGATGAAAGACCACTGATACTAATATTGTTTAAAACTTTCTCTATTTGTACGACACTTACCCTTCGTAGAACTTCTTCTGATCAATCACAGCTTGTTTCCAGTAGACTAGACCTTTTTTAGTGGCTTCTTTTTCCTTAGTTACTCGAACTAGCTGATCTTCCAGTTTGCAAAATTTTTTCCAACGATCCTTCTCAACTTTCTGGAGCTCTGCAAGCGCGAACGAGAACTTTGTTAATCACGATTCTCAATTTGTTTTTCTTATTATAATATTTGATTAGCAACTTTTTGCGAGTTAATACCTACTTCGTAGGAGCAACTTGTGCGAGCTATTAATTCGGACATGGAAACATTCAATTGGATGGCAAAGTAAACCTTTGGTACTACATTGCATAGTGTTGCTGTTGAAATACTACATTTCGATACTAGTGCGAAAGTGTTGATTATCGGACGAGTGTGAAGTTTTGCGCCCGAACGAAGCGAGGGTGATAATCACACGAGTCGAGAATCAACTTTCGCACATGTATCGAACCTTGTTTTTCGATATGACGTGCGAAAAGTTGAATTTTGTGCATGTGAAGCGGGCGCAAAATTGAACTTTGCGCCTGGCGTGTCGAAAATGAATATTTTTACTTTCGTTTAAACTTACATTACGATCTACTGTTTAATCGTAGGTATCGATTCAGAACGAAAATCCGTTTTGACAAGATTTTTGACTTGAAAAAATACAAAAATTAAAAAAAAAAAAAAAAATCAATAGCTACGAAATTATATGAATTTATGTATGCGGTGGTAAATACAGTAGTCTCTAGATTTATTTATCCAATAACGTCTATAATCCCCTCTAAGAAACTGAAGAGAATAAATAAAGTAAGGTACCTACCACAGCAGATAGAAACCCCGAGATAAATAAGAAAAAACAAACTTTAGAATCTGGTAAAGCTCGTGTATGATTATGATGCAATACGACTACTGGTAATCATTTTTCTTGATACTCGCTTGAGCCAATTTCGATTCAAAAATATATATATATATATACAATTTTCATTCCAGAAAGCCACAAGAAAATGGGAGTTAGTATATAATGCGTTAACTCGAATAGATCTCCGAAAATAATTTTGGAAGCATTATAATGATCTATGCGGAAATTAATACACTAATTAACCTGAATAGACGGAGCGTTGCTGATTTATTAATCGTGGTAAACTGAGAATCCCACATTCAACATTTCTATGGTTTGGACCTATTATTATATGATAGCATAATTATACAAGCTATGCGTAAATTGACGCTTCAAACTCTCATTCATTTGGCAAATTGGGGGATTTGATGATTTATTAATCTAATACAAACTGCTACAATTAATGCATTCTGATTCATAGACGAGAGGATTACAATTCTGCGTTATAGTTTTGACTCTACAATAAATCAGACCATTGCCGGATATAACTAGGTTCAGCTTTGATTAGTTGAATTAGTATGCATTAAAATAAAATTGAAGTAGAATTTTTAGCACTCGGCCAAAGTATAGTAAAAATTGTTCGGTATGATGAGTGACATTTGTGTGCTTTTGAGTGACATGACTGCGACGCTTGTGACCAGCGAGTAAAACTATTTCTGGTTACCATTTGGAAAATAAAATTTAATCAAGGCCATTCACGAACTTTTCCGAGTCGATTTGTTACTTTGCTTTCGAATCTTATAGAAAGTCTTTTTCAGTTCATCAAGTAAAAGCTATAAGATTTGTGAGATTCGTTAGTAATGTCGTTCAAAAAGCAAACTTACGTCAGATGAACTGACAATTTTTCAAACGGTGATATTAAGGAGGATGGCTAGTCAAAAATCAATATTTTTTGTTAAAATTATCAAGGGATAGGCAAGACATTGGGTATTTGTATGATTATTATATTTGTGATCTGAGGATGTCCCTAAAAATTTAATTAAAAATACAACAAAAAATACCAAAATTATAAACAAACGGTAAGACATCGATTTTTCATTTTAAATCGCTTTCAAATAGTGAAAAATCTAGTAGATTGGTACGATTTCATTCTTCGATGGCTTATTTTGTTCAGACAAGTATTTTTCACAAATTCACTGTAACAAATTATTTTTTTTGTCAATAGGCAATTCTATATCGTTATTTGTTGATCGGAATCGATCGGGGTCCAATTTTGTAAAATTGAATATTCAACGTCACCAACGTGATAGAAAAAAAATGACCCAATGGTATTGTGGAGAATACTGTTCTAAACATAAGAAACCATCGAAGAGTGAAATCGAACAAATCTACTAGATTTTTCATTATTTGAAGGCGATTTAAAATGAAAAATCGATATCTTACCGTTTGTTCATAATTTTGGTATTTTTTTTTTTTATATTTTTAAATGAATTTTTAGGGACGTCATGCGACTACCCAATGTCTTGACTATCCCCTGATAAATTTAACAAAAAGTATTGATTTTTGACTAGCCCATCTTTTTAAGTGTCTAAAGTTACAAAATTTGACAGAAAAGTCTTTGATTCATTTGATACGAGGTTTGCCCCCTGAATAATTGAAGGATCAAAAATCATAAAATCAAAACAGCAGTAATAGAATCAATTAGAAATCTGTCTGTATCGTTGTGAATCTTTTTACTTTTCATCACTTACCTCGGTGATAAAAGAAAAGTATTGGGTTTTTTGGGTTTTCTTTACTTTATGATACTTTTTCTTCCCTTAACAAACCTAGCCCCTTTTATTTTTGATGAAAAGTATCCCGAAAAACTGTTTTTCCGGCTTGTTTTGGATACAATGTTACAATATTATTTGTCTTATGTTAAATTTTTACCTATTTCGGATAGACGCAAATCGTGAATTTCGATCATCTGCTGTTGATGAAGTTGTAAATTATTTTTGAACGCATAATCCAGCTGAGCAAAACGGCCTTGAAGTTTTGAAAATCTCTTTTGCAAATCTGTGAAATCTCTTTCTTTGTCCTTTAACTGGGCCGTCAGCTGTCGACTATAAATTTGCAGACTCTGGCTTATCTGGTCGTCCATCTCTTAAGGATACGCACACCATCCAAAACTCACCTAACTTTCACAAAGATAAATTCACGTCTAATTGAAAATGAATCACGACCTCATTTGGATATATTCGTTGAGCCGAACGGAAACGATTGTGCCAAATTTTGGTCCATGACGTTGTTTTTACTTTGACGTATCAAATAAATTAATATAATTGTCATTCTGCAATACATAACCGTGAATTACGTTTGATGTTTGAATGAAATATTTGAATTACTGTTGAAACAAAAGCATCTAGATATTTATGATAATTTTCGCAGATTAGGTTATCCCTTTCTCTTTGCAATTAAAATAATTTAACATATCAGAGGTTATCTGTGTAAGTATTTGTCCGGAAGTTGGCATCAGTGTTCTAAGTTTACAGGAGCTGTAACGGCTCATTTGTAGTCCCAATACTTCGAATGTAAATTACAAAGGTGAGCAATTTTATCCCGTTTTACGGAATTAGAAATTCCCTTTCTAACCCTTTGCAGCAAAGTTTGCTAATACGAGAAACTTCTACTTAATTTCGTTAAACGAACCTTGCTGGTAATATATCTTTTTGTCGAGGATAGTATCTGTCGCGTAGTGGGTGGTAATTAAATAATTCATTTTGTAATCCCGTTTCTGTGTATATTCAAAATTGCGTCTACCTGTATATTTCTAAACACTGAGGAGTATAGAACACACGTTGTAAGAGACCCTTGCTTGTAGCACTGCAAAGCCTTGACGGGCTTATCTTAAATTTGGATTTAAAAGCCATACGCTTGGGAGAAGATTGTAAGGTAATGAAGTTTGGGGTTGATGCCACTGACACCGAGTGCGATTTCAATGAACTTTTCATCTGTAAAATGACATGGGTTAATCTCCAAATATTGTCAAGGGTGAAATTTCTTAGTGTGATGTTGAAAATCTGTGTTTATATACACTCCCGGAAACTTTACCTTTTATGCAAGGATTCCAGACAGACAGAGGGATAGAATAAACTTACAATAGTCACAGTTTCTTCAAAAGCTTTTCGTTTGATGCACAAACAAATTTTGAAAATGTAACGAACTTGAAAAATTTTGTCTTCGAGCTGATTCGTCCTCAAAGTTGGAGAATTTAAGCCTCACTTGCGATTGGAAACATTTTGAGATTAGATACTTGGTAACTTTATAGATAAAACGATTATTGAGAACATACTTCACAGAGGTATCAACCCCAAGGTTCATTGCCACCTAAACCCTTCCCAAGCATGACTTTGAATATTCAAGTTTCTGATATAGGTTAATCCGCAAGGTCAATAGTTGTGAATCTACTTAAGGAAATTTGATTCTCTGCACATACAAAATATTTAGTTTGAAAATTGAAGTACACTTGAGAAGTAGGTATGTCTTACGTATTTAGTAATAACTCTGTGGATCTTATTCCGCCTTAGTTCTTTTCTATTGAGATTTTTGTTCATTAAACGTACAATACCGTTCGTTCCAATTCAATTCCGGGTACCAATTTCAAGGATCTATACATGCCGATTAGGTCACATAATTTTTTTTTAGAATGTTTCCTTATCGTTCATCGTTCGTTATAAATTCCTCGATCTATACTGCTCTAATTTCTTTGAAAGTAGTGTAGACTAGTCTACCACATCTATTCGAAATATCAGAAATATTTCTGCACGTATTTAATTTATAAAACTCTCCCGCTGTGCTGATACCGCTTCATCATAGCTCATCATCTACCGTTTTATCTAGCTGATAGTCAATCTAACGATATGTGAGAAAAGTTTTCTATTTTCTTATGAAACTGGCCAGAAACTCTGAGGGTTTCAGTTGTTAATCCCATCGTTTGAGATAAAAGTAATAGCTCGAGTTTGATAGTTCATCGGATCTAATTGGCACTAGATAATGATAGGGGTTGATTTTTGGTAAATATATTATATCGCTGGGTTTACACTTACAATTTCTTTGTTAGAATACGGGCTGTAAATTTTAACGAATGTTCTTTGAGAAATGAGATTTTTTATTCTAATTTAATTTTAATTTTTTTTTACTTTTTATTTTTTATCTTACTTCTTTCTTTCTCCGTATTTGAAAAAGTTTTGTCTTAAACCTGTGGCGTACTTACAATTAGAACGTTGGCGAGGTTGGTGTCTCATAGTTAGCAGGCTCGCGGAATTTACGTTCATTTCTGTAAACTTTTGGAATTTTTTCTTCTCCTCTTTCAAAATCGGATGAAAAATAAATTTTAATGAGCATTCGCATAAATATAACTGGATGGTACGATTTTATCCAGTATTGGTAATTTATACTAATATTTGACACAACAATTCATGCGAAAACTTCAAATAAGTATAGATTCAACGTATGACATGGTACGACATGTTTGAAAAAATTTGCAAAAATCGTATTGACAAAAAAAAAAAAAAATTTTTTTCCACAATATTGAAATAGGAGAACAGAATATTCATCAGTTTTATTTTAACATGCCAGTGCATAATTGTGCTACGAATGGTTATGGAAATTCATATCCGTACACAGTATTTAATCTCGAACATATGCCCAATAATAGTTTTTGTTATTTTTTTCAAAATCCAGTTTACTTTTTTTGTGATGGCTCGATATTCCGCCGATTCCCTGAACCGTATTCAAGTTAGATAAATTATGGTCCCCACTATAACACATGAGAATAATAGTTTATGTGGCATACAATATTTTTTGTGGTGTTTGTATGGAAAAGCATAAGTTTAAGGCAAAAATCATAAGTTTGCAGGTTAGCTTTACTGCGCGTGCGTCGTTTAGTACTGCCGTATAAAGACTTTATGAGGCAGTTTATCGATGTGCACTTCTAACTGCGCATCAAAACTGCCGTAGAAAGTCTTTTTGAGGCAGTCATCAAGTTAGCCATACAAAGTGACCCTTTACGGATCGAAAACAGGCGTCGAAAAGCCACTTTTTCACACCAATGACACAAAAAGATTTGTATTTCTAGTCGACTAAACTTATACATAAATATTTCTCACTTAAAAAATAGGTAAAGAAGGCCGTGGGCCAAAATCGGGCTGTGCTTGAGAAATGTTCAAGCTCGTTAATTAATGACAAAGAAATTAAAACTTTTCTAGGCTTTCCTAATAAGCAGACAATGAACTGAATTGCGGAATAAGATTATAATCACTATAGGGTAATTATTTGCCTATGTATCGTTGGTCTTATTTCGACTACGTATACCTACGATGCTGATAGGCAAATATCACATCGAATGAGATATTGGATGACGGATTACTACTCTACGAAATTAACTTAATGTTGATCTAAATGAATAAGGATCATAGATTTTGAGCTCACAGACTTCCTAACGTGTGCACAGTTGATGATTGATTCAATATATCATTGCATGTATACAATATTGACGTACGAATACTTTCACGAAATTGTTGACGGTTTATTAAAATTTTTTCTACCTATGCTTGTTTCAGAATCAATCATATCCCAGCGGGTCTTATTCGTACAACAACCAACGCGAAGACTAAACCGCGATTTCAACTTTACTTCCAATAAGTAAGAATAGTTTTATGTCTTAGTTACGAATTCAAAAGGTTTCTCATTTTATTTCATAAATACTTATTAATTATTATAAATTCTTCAACGTGTAATTCGAGCAACCAATTAGATTCTCTGAATTATTTTGCAACAATCGTCACGGCGTGAAGTTCAAGAAATTTATGATTTCGTTCTTCTTAACTGCCTAACAAATTTCAAAGATGAATCGCATCATCTCAGATTAGCCAGAATATTTACTCCATAATATTTTTTGAAAAAACAAAAAGTCACTGTTGTCTGAATAATATTACAATTTTATTCATCCGGAATAAATGATACAGCCCCATTAGGGTGTTTCATTATTGACGATTGGCTTAATTATACATTGCTAGGGTATTGTGAGCTTATTATATTATACCTAGTCTCTTAGTCTGCCCTGGTTCAAAGCAGTACCAGAATAAGATTTGTGTGAGTAATTCCATTCCACGGTCTGTAGAAATATGAATTTTCAGTAAACTTCAGTGCAAATTAGCACTTTGAGAGTTGTGTTAGGCAAGCGAACTAATTAGGTTCCGTTATTAATTTATTACATACAGTTCTCTGAGCTGAAACACGTCTCTATCAAGTGATAAATGATATCCATGTTGGTAATTCTCTTGAACTTGTCTTCACTTTATAGAAAATGTAAACTTAATTGTTTCTCATTTAGTTTTGTCGAAAAATTTTATCTACTAAGTTACAATCTTTTACTTTCTTTATTTTAATTTAGATTCAACGAGATAATATCATCGCATCTTATTTTCCCAGCCTAACACGTCATCAGAGCTGGATGCTTCATCCAAAATTTCGAATGATACGTAAATGAAAACTGCAGTGTTCAATTTTTGTATTAAAATTTTATTCAAATTTTCAATAAATTACTCAACAACTTGAAAAAATTAACAATTCCTTACGATATCCTAGATACCTTTTCAGCTCGATGTATGCTGCCAGCTAAAATGACCAGCACGTTCTTCTTTCAGCATTTTCAATCAATTTATACCAAATACTAGACTGGCTGCAAGTACCTCAAGTTTTGGTTCAAGATGTGATTATAATAATAATTGAAGTGCATCAGCTTTATTCAAGTCTATGAATTGATCAAGTGACGGGTCACAGATCCCGTGAATTGATTAACCACGTTAACTTATGAACTCAAACACGTCCTTCATGTAAGTTGGGAGTTCTTGATGAAAAGTTTGACTTATGAATCAAGTTTAATATCTTGAGGTGTAACTATCTGCATTCTTGCTTCTCCGTTCAATACCTCCGAATGACGAAAAGGAAGATTGCGATGTTTGTTGATTATCAGAATCTGGAACCAGGTAAGTAAATTTTCACCTTATTTCTACAATTCTACAAAGATAAGAGATTTCGCAAGCTACAATTTAGAAATAAATCCAGAAACAATTTTAATCTCTAACTGTTAATCCAGATCATGATTATAATGGCTTCAATATCCCGGAAAATCGAACAGGAAGAGGGAAACGTGCATTCGAATCAATTTAACTACCAGTTACCTAATTAATTAAACACTAGGGATTATTGTGTGAATGTAAATTATTCTAATTACAACTTCCTGCCTGTACAGGCGTTTTCCGGATGTAATTACGTACAGAATATTTTTGTTCAAATTCAACATAGATAAATATAGAATGTTTTTTTTTTTTAATATGGAGTACTTCGAAGTTTCTGACTTTGAAAGTCTGAAAATCAAATATAAGGATATTCGTACGAGCTCGAGAGCGCATTGAATCTGTACTTGTGTCGACGCATCAATTTGTATTGATGAAATCAACTGCTGCGGGTATTTGGTTTTCTGTTGCGATAAAACCCGCATCTCAGTAAAATGTTTGAACGTATCTAACACGTTCCGAAGCGTAGCTTATTTGGTCTGTCAATAAAATAAAAAAAATTCCGTATTAAATATTTGCGTTCAAAAATAATGAACGCTTTTTTTCACGATAATGTTAGCTGAACTTCTTCTTCCAAAACTGTTGATTAAATAAATTAAGCCAAGGAAACAAGACTGCAGCATAACACTACTGAAAATTCAATTACAATAACGCTTTTTGATAATGTTCAAAAATGAATGAAAATTTTGACAAATACCATGGAATGTACGGTGTTTCTAAAGTCAGAAGAGAATTGGAAATTGCGAGACCCTAAACCTGGTTAATAATTATCAGAATCATTTACGTATAAATTATGTAGTTAGATCGAGCGTCCCTTTTCCCAAGGTATAGTTTGTCAGTTGAAATGGATCCCGCTAGTGTTCGGTACTGAAGTTTATAATTAATGTCCCGGATTGATCTTGCAATCTAACGACTAATCCATGATAGGTAAGGTAGTCTCGAGCCAGATGCTTGGGACATTTGAATTAAAAAGCAACGAGATCTATAGGTATAATGTATAATTATTTTCCGAGCGGTAAGATTTCATTTCATTCATGAGTGACTCTGCCTGCACTGCCAAGCCTTTATCAAGCATAACAAGGACTCGCTCAAGGAAGGAAGGAGCGGAGGATCTGGTCAAAAGATTTCAGCAGAAAAATACGAAAAGCATCTTTTGCTCGGCAGGATTAAATAAAGGGGGTAGAAATTTGAAATGGGATTAAAGATGCGATGCAACAATTGGTCCAGCTGAAACTGGTAATATGATTATGGTTTATAAAGCCTATGAAGTGAGAAAGTGCAAAGCTATGTAGGCATTCAAAGTACAGGCTAGTTCTTTGTATTTCAAGGCCGGGTATTGCAAGAGCTCCTTATATAAGCAGTTTTACTATTTAGTACGATCCTGATAAGCGAAGGGAAGGAGTCTGTATTATTTATACAATGAACGGAAACTGCGGAATAAATTCCACCATTTTTCCGGGGATTCTTCTCCGTGTTTACAAATCATTAGGCTGTTTTTCCTTCCGTCTTTAATCCTATTAGCCGGAGTTTGAAAAAGAAATGAGAGGTTGATTCGGTGAAGCGGTTTTTAAGTTGAACCATCTGGGGTAGGTACGAGTAGGTTACCCGATTTTTCAGCCGTGTCATTTCAAGTCATAACGACTGTGGTGTTCTTTCGTATATTTTATTCATCTTTGTAATTACTTGTAAATTTTTTATCATTCGTATACTGTAGGGAGGATTTCGTACGGTTGCGGTTAACCTAAATTTATTACTTCTTGTTCATCCCATTTTGCGGTTTCCCATACCGAGTCGTTGAGATAATTTAATAACTTTATGATACCGCACTAAAACGATCGAGTGAAATACCTTGTTGGACATTTAGTCCGTTTTCATATAACCTGTATAAAACATCGTTGAATCACAACGATCGAGATTGGTATGTGAAAAGAAAAACGACAGGTAGAGAGTGAGAGAGAGAGGAAAAGGGAGAATGGATAAGCGGATGCTTTTACAAGGAAAGTTGCTTCAGGCAACGCATAGTTCTTCCTTTGAAATTTTGAAATCCTGTTCGTAAAGCATAATTTGAATACAGCCTCTTTCAGCGACATGATAAGCTGAAAAAGATCCGTTTATCATTGCCGTAAAAAAATTTCACGTAGATATATTAATATCGATAGAAATGCAACCTTAATTAAACGACATTGATTAACAATAACCGAAATCAACGTCACTTTTGTTATCAATGTATGCTGATGCATTTTTATTTCTTTGTGTTCGTAAGCCCTGCCCATCTGTTGCAATCGATACAGCGGGTTACCTGCAATCCACGGTACCTATTTGAACTCTGCGTACTGCAGGTGATGGTTGTTTCAAGTATATACAAATAGCTTTGATATTCGTGATTGAAATGATGAAAAATGGGTCTCAAAATCAGATGCAATCAAAGTAAACAAGCTGGAAAAACAGTTTTTCGGGCTACTTTTTATCAAAAAAAAAAAAAAAGGATAGGATAAGAAATAAGAGATTGAAATTGAAAATTTTACTCAACAAAAAAAAAGAACACCCTATATATTGATAAACAACAATTTCATGCAGTGCATTTCATCTTAATTTGATCTGGGTACAGTTACAATTTCTTCTTGTTATTGGCATGGAATGCCCTATATATATAAAATTCTGAACTCGGAAGAACATAATCTTTCGTTTAGAAAAGTAATACAAAGAAAAAAGTATAGGTTTATCGGTAAAACAGCGAAAATCGATTCATTTCTAGTAGAACCGGAAGTTTAAATTAAACGGGACATGGCAATTTTTCATGGCCATCGTTTGGTTGTAAAGTCCTGTGAATTTCAGATTTTTTCATCGAGCCGTTTCCGAGATCACCGTGCGAGTTTATCGAACAGACTGACAGACCGATCTCTTTCTAAAAACCTATTTTTCAGATTCTAGAAGGTCGAAGACGTGAAGATTCGTTGAAATTAGCAAAAGTCACTTTTCGACCAAAACCAATACTTTTCTCATATCACCGCGCGGTAGGTGATGAAAAGTAAAAAAGGCAAAATACGTAAAGTAGGTCATCTTTTCAGTTCGATTTTTCTAATCGTACACTAATTTTATGGCGTTGTTGGGGGTTCCAAGAAACATGTTTGGAACACTTGTCAAAGTCGAAAGTGAAAATTTTATAAAACTACGCTTTATTTTAAAAATAATTGAGTTTTTACTAATTTGTATTTTCGTTTAATTCTGTCGCATCGAAACGGGTAAACTCAAATTGATTAACACACGTATTTGAAAGTATTTTTTCCGTATTTTTCTTTCAGATAAAAATATCCATTTCATTCGGAATAGAGCCCATGACCGTTAAATTACGATGGAAAATTTTCATTACGTTGTTCTTTAATTTGGGCCAGGCTTAACCCTTCGTGGTCACACCTCCGATTTCAATCAAACTGGTCACAACCGGGTAAAATTGATCCAAGCCCATATTTAAATGGTTGCCGTGTGAAAACTATCAGTCCGATCGAGACTGACAAAATACTGAAAAATACTTTGAACATTCTAAAACATGCAACAAAAGTTGGTGCGTCAAAATTCAAATGGCAACATATTAAAAAATAATCATAAAGCGTTCAATGCGCAAAAAAGATACTTTTTTACTCAAAAAATCATAACTTTTTGAATTTTTAATATCTTTAAGTAAAATTATAGTGGGGATACTTGTGAGATATGGTAAATTTAGGAAAAAAATAGTGCTATAGTGTGTGTTTAAAAAAAGGTATTTATTTTGGGGAAAAAACGATATTCACCTTCAAAGTTCAAGCTCGGGTCATTTTGACCGGGGGTGATCACGAAGGGTAAAAAATGTTAAAACATTCTTAATAATTAATTCAATCCTTCTTCGTCGTCCCTCTAAAAGAAAATTATGGAATGACAATGGGTTCTACGTTAAAGTCTCGTTTTTATTTTGACATATGTAATTATGAAGAAGTTCCCTAAATTCTTATTCAATCATTTGAAATCCAGGAAACCTTTTTTTTTTCTCGAGAAAAATGTCATTCATCTTGATCAATATTGCTTAGCGAAATTATTTCTCAACATTCTGTCTGCGCGAGGGCTTTAATAAATTATTATTCGCGTTCTAATACCTGCGAGTATCAAAAGGGATATCTATTCACCTGCTTCACTTTTCACTGCATAGAGCTTCGGTTTCTGAACAATTAGAGACCCAAAGATTTGAAGTCGAAGCACCGATTAATCCAAAATGTTGCATTAAGTGCTTTTACTTTCACTGCATGCAACTTTGAGATTTACTTGATCTTGGCTCAAAAGATTGGCGAACGACTGTCATAAAACTGGCTAGTTAAATAACCATTTGGACACATGCCAGTCATTCATAAATATCCGTACGTTATGTGCCCTTTTAAAAGGATGATGGTTTTCTCTTGAGCTTTCGATCTTAGACTCTGTACAGTCCGCTAGCATTAGGTCTCTTGATAAATTATGAATACCTAAAAACAATGTCATGTCTCATAATTGATATACACACGATGAATAATTATTCACCATTTTACCGAGGCCGTAAAGCCAATCTAAATATTCAAAGAATAAGTGTCATGCTGTGATATCTATCACACATCTCTAATCAGCGGGGTAATTTAATCAGCTGATATTGTTAGTAGTCCATGAAGATGATGGCCCGGGTCTATAATAATTAACGTATTACCGTCTTAATTATTCGTGGTTATCCAGAATGTGCTCGGGGGCGACGCTTTACTAAATTGTATAACGACGGGATGTGATCGATATTGTAAATAATTACCATAGAGTTGAATGACAAAGGCCCTCCTCTCTCGCATGGGATTCAAGATAATGTTATGCAGGGCCTGGTGTTAGTAGTGTTAGCACGTGTTCAGTCAGCCGAGAATCGGTCGTTTTCGCAAAGCGACGCCCAACTATTGACAGGGCTAAACTACGAGTATCTTACTTTTCCTCTTATTTCGTGAACCATCAGTATTTACGACCCCGCAAGGTTCTATCGCAGGGATCATACTGTAGTACTTTCAACAAACTGAATACAAAGGAGTTCGCAACTTGAGGCTTCGACAGAACAAGGGTGTAAGTGTAAAATGCTATTTTCACGATATTAACACGGATTATAAAGTTTTAATTGACGATTTTATCAAGCTTATGTCTGGAATATTGGTTTAAATTGAATAAGGCTCTTGTTCCACCCATCTCTTTGATTATTGATTAAGATTGACGATA
Organism: Macrophya annulata; assembly: GCA_963924015.1. NCBI lineage: Eukaryota > Metazoa > Arthropoda > Insecta > Hymenoptera > Tenthredinidae > Macrophya > Macrophya annulata. The sequence goes on from OZ001261.1 coordinate 12,165,291, forward strand.
AGAAAGAAAGAAATTCATCGGAACGTACTTTATAGTATTTATTTAGAAAAAGGAATTTGGATTTATTGCACATTTCGAATCCTATATGTAAGCTTTGTTAACACTTTGAAAATTTTAATCATAAATAATTTTCTGCAACGTTGAGTCTTCGCGAATTGTAAATATTTATATTTCCCCAGAATTCTCTTGATTTTAATCAGCAATACCTATAGCGCATTATACACAACTTTTCATGAAAAATGTATTACAAAATGTTCGTTTACCAGCTGAGTTTATTCAATAGCGTGGATTCACCCCACCGGCAATAAAATGTTTACGACAAAGCGACGAATTCGAAGAAAAGTTCATCACCCTATTTTCCTCGATATTAATGTAAATATTTGCACCATCGTTTATAACGGGGAAATTCGGAAAACGCGAATAATTTAACGAAGTAGCTGCTTAGCTGAGTATTAATTCTCAAAATATTTAATCGTAAGACGCACTAGATTACTTTTTTTGGACTTATAAGTACATGTCTATGTATACACTTATAATAATCATCGGATCAATATAAGTCGAAGAGGGTTGGTCCATGAACTTTCGAGGACACATTAGACCGATCACAAACCATCCAAACCGCAAGTCAAAGATGACGCAAGAAGCTTACGGAAATCCCCAAAAGACGGGCTACAAAGTTACTCGTTGTCCCATGTTGACCCTGATTTGCCAATAACAAGCCAAGCATTCGTGTGTCAGAATGTTGACGTACTGGTTTCTCGGATGTTCAAAACCCCATGCGGCCTACGTAAGACGTTATTCCATATTATATATATATATGCTTACGAGTTTAGATGTGGTTATGATCGAGTTACTGACACATTTTATGGTTGTCGGTCCATAAATCGGTTTACGGTTTCATCGCTTTTGGTTTTTGCATGTGGGATTGAATCTCAATTTTTACAAAGCTACTATTGTAGCAGGTCAAAATTTGCTATTCATTATTTCAACATTCACCCTTGGTTCTTATACAGTTTTTCTCGCTCTAGGACTTGGTATTTACGTTATTACTTGTGGGAAAAAAATGTCGTTTACACGACGATGACAGCGTTTCCAAACTTCGAATATTGCTATTTTGTATTTGCGAACATTTTATACATGTGATAAATTATCGATAGCAATAACATGCGATAAGAAAAAAAGAAACAAGCCGGAAAGACAGTTTTTTGGAGTACTTTTCATCAAAAAGGAAAAAAAGGACGGGCTTGTCAGGGAAAGAAGAAGTATAAAAAAGTAATTAAAAACCGAAAAAAAGATCGGAATTGAAAATTTCATATAGAAAAATGCCCTATATATTGACAATCAAGAATTTCATGAAGTGCGTTTAATCCCAATTCGATCTGGGTACACTTACAATTTCTTCTTGACATTGGCAAGGATATAAACAACAAATTGACAAACAACAATTTTATACAGTGCATTCATTTTAATTCGATCTGGGTATATTTACAATTTTTTTGGTGTCATTGGCAAGGAATGCCCTATATATATGAAATTCTTAACTCGGAAGAATATATTCTTTCATTTAGAAAGGTAATACAGAGACAAAAGTATAGGTTTGTCAGTAAAACAGTGAATATCGATTCATTTGCGGTAGTACCGAAAGTTCAAATTAAACGAGACATAGAAATTTTTCATGCTCATCATTTGGTTGTAAAGTCCTGTGAATTTCAGATTTTTTCATCGAGCCGTTTCCGAGATCACCCTGCGAGTTTGTCAAACAGGCTGATCGACAAACCGACAGACCGACAGACCGGCAGACAGACCGACATCTTTCTAAAACCCTGTTTTTCGGATTCTAGAGGATCGAAAACGTGAAGATTCGTTGAAATTAGTAAAAGTCACTTTTCGACCAAAACCAATACTTTTCTTATCTCACCGTAGGTGGTGAGAAGTAAAACGAAGAGAAGTGTCGTGCGTATGAATTAAAAATCTTCTAAAACAGATAGAAAATTGAAAGTAGATTTTTTTCGTTTTATACTTGAATTTTTCCGTCTATTCAGGAATACCGATTCTCTGTCCCCTGTAAAATTGCAAAAAATATTCTGTGAAGACATAGCTGGTGATAGCCTGAGGAATGTATGTATGTTCAGTAAAACTGAATGGCTCAATTCCCTCAGACAGACACCGCACGTGATTGTGCAGACGAGCGTAAAAGAACAGACCCAATAACCTAGTAAATTAAATTCTCGAAAAAGTTGGCTGTGAGGTTCTCCTGGGAAATGAAAAGACTAGATAAAGTTCGGAAAAAAGGCAAGATGCACTAGATTATTTATCTCGTTTAAAATTCAACTGCAATAAAATTTTTTACTAACAAAATAACACCTAGCTGAGTAACCTTTAAGCCACCATTAAACACGTTACATTTTTCTTTAATATTCTTTCAGTGAATTCGTGATATAATAAACGTTATCTGAAACGGGATAATTATTATTCATTAATTAAAGCTGGCAATTGTTTCCGATGAGCGACGTCGAACACACACGAAAGGCAGACAAAAAAAACCACGGGGTTGACTTCCGTCCACACTCTACGCACACATCGGTGGTCAGCAGCCCCTCCCTTGGGACACTCGACGCACAGTGGTCGGAAACCGAAAAAAGACTGGTTGAAAGGTCAGTTTTTGAAATCTCTTTCAATCGAGTAAGAGCATTGCATGTTTGTTCTATAAATATAAGATGAACATGTGAGCTGTATCAGTTTTAAAAAAATTGTTAATATTTGATTTGCTATTTTGAGTTTTCAATTTACGATCCCACAATCTCAGAATTCTACTGGAAAAGTCCTCCTGATACTTGAATCCAAAGTCATACGTTCGTTTCTTCATACGTGTCCCTTTATTATTTGAGGCGAAGATCACATTCACAGCCTAATTTATACTCCTCTGAGAACAAGTTGTTTAATTACAGAATTAGAGCTTATTAAGGTACTACTAAAACGAAACGAAAGTCACATTTTGAAACGTTTCAAAATGCTATACAATTACCTTCTCACTCCCTCAGAGTGCCACACCATTTCGGGAACTATCAAAGCACAAAAGATATATGACTCCTTGGAGAAATAATAGAACCCTAAGCAACGACTACTTTTCTTCTGACGAATTACAGTTAATTGCATTATCACGCCTCTGCTTCTAATCCCCAAGTTTCTTCGGTATTGAGTTAGTATTATTTGAATTTGAGGAAGATCGCTACAAGTAATCAGAGCTGTATATGACTACAGTGTTGACGTATATGTACTTACCTTTGCAATGAGTCTAAATTGATTGTAACTTGATTAAAATTCAAAAGTGAAAATTTTCCGCTAACGTTACTCACTCATTTATTTAAGCTACAGAATAATAAAATGAATATTCTGTGTGTGCGAGTGTATGTTGTAGTAGGTAGATACTCCAAAATGTATATTGCAGAGTGAGAATATATCCAACACATATGGTAGAAGCAAATTGGCAAAAATATTACCATGAGTAATAATACCGCATATATCCGAATAAAAGTTACGATTCTCATTACTCTCTGTGGCATTAGTACTTTACCGACCCACAATGATGCAGAATAGTTATAGATATACAGCGTGTATCATCTAAGGTGTCGAAATGGGAGGGGCTTAGTCGACGCGAAGCCGCGCCCCTTCAGCCCATCAACAACTAGAAGAATTTCATGTACCGAAATTCTTACCATATTAGAAGGTACAATTTCTTGGTGTAGGAAAAAAAAATTTCAACAACGATTAAACCAGCTTGCTAAGTATTTATTCACTTCGACGCTCACAAAATCGGTTCGAATTGTTGGCCTTCACTATCAATACCAACGGGAATGATTATCTATGGTACAAGTGGTGAATACTGTTTATATATTTTCTATTCTCATTGGAATTTTAGTATAGGTAATTCTTCTAGTTGTTGATTGATTGAAAGGGCGTGGCTCCGCGCTGACTAAGTCCCTCCCATTTCGACACCTTAGGTGATACACCCTGTATATATGGGACCTGATACAATTTATTTGAAATTTCTTTCTAATAACAAAAGAAAAAAAATCAGAAAAATACACCCAGATCGAATTGGGGTAAAATGCACTGCATAAAATTGTTGTTTATTAATATATAGGGTGTTCGTTGCCAATGACAGAAAAGGACCCCTCACAAAACTTATGGAAATTGGCTCAGACGAATTTTTTAGAATCGCGGAATGAGTTCTTGCTTTTGCGATCAAAAGTTCCTATAGACACAAGTCTCTGCAATAGCTGTACCACAAGTTACGAGAGAACAAACGTCACAATTAGTTTCACTATTGTTTCACATAGATTTGTGTCTATAAAAACTTTTGATTGAAAAAGCAAGAACTACAATCTTTTTTTTCCTTTTTTTCTTTTTCAAATTATTCAAGCTATTCATTTTTGGAGTTTTCCAAAAGTTGTTTCCCGTTGCAAGAAAGTGATCTTAACTCATCATTTCTCCACCTTAGTTTTCTATTCTATAATAGATTTAACCCCGTTCGATAAGCCTTCACGTATGCATTGAGAAACAGTAGTCTAGCACTACGATATACAGAGATTCGGTTGGGAAGGTAAAGTGGTGTCGCACAGCGGTCGGCTGGTTTCCGTCCTCAAGGAGGTCCTCGGAGTGCTACGGAAGATCCTGGTATCGAAGCGCCTGCGCCCGCACCTCCGAGTGTCGGAGGCGCGGCCAGGACTTTTGGCTGTTCAGTTGGGCTTCGTGCGCGACGTGGCTCCATCGCTGGTTCTTTAGCCGCGCTGGGGTGCTGTTAACTGATAACGAACGAGAGTTCGTGGTTAGTGGGTGCAACTGATCGAGAAAAAAAAAAAAAAAAAAAAAACCGAAACGAAACAAAAAAAAAAAAAAATATCTTTAGTCGGTATTGAATATTTTTTTTTTTTCAAAACTGAGACAGTTTAAGAGCGTAGGTTAGAGAACTTTTTTCTACTCTAAAAACGAAGAAGAAGTATATAGTGATTGGAACCTACCATGAAGAGTTTTGAAGTTCACCAACTATAAAAGTGGGAAATTTATGCGCATCCAGGAATATCAATACGAACAGAATATATCTCTTTATCAATTTCTGTGGGGACCAATATCTACATGAATTACGGTGGGTCTCATCGATTCTCGTTTTATAAGAAAACAAAAAAAATTCAAATTTTCCATGTTTTCTGCTTCTCTAAAATTCTGGAATTTTGAGCTTTTCAACAAACTATTTTTCCCTACGGACGGAGTCTACTAGGGCCACTACTTTTGAGTTTAGGTAAAAATTTTTCATACAGTTAGGGTCAAACTTATAATAACTAAGAAAGGAAAGTTGATTGCTCAATTCAATTGCCCAGTTTTGTAAATATCCAAGAATTTCAAAAACTTAAATCTCCCATCTCGAATGTGCAATAAGATATATTCACACTGAAACTTCTCCTGTAGTTTCAAAGAAAAATAGTGAAAAAGAACGACGATATTTAAAAGTCCGAGCATGGTTGAGCTCAACTTTTCGTTCTTGAATCCGGATTGTCCTTTCTTCGTAGAACGTGTTCTAGATTCGGGATAATGGAAATTAAGCAGAATACTAATGAAACTTGTCCTTTGTCCATTGGCAAAGCAGCTGACAAACCTTAGTCCTTTGACTTTAACTTGAAAAAGCACTTTGGTAATCGACCTAGACATACAATAAGTTGTGCCAGCAACTTGTATTTAAACAGAGAAGATTTGCGGAATCTAAATACGATCTTCAAGTCAAATTCTTAGCCGCTATAAATATTCATGAAAGCGATTGTAAACCTAAAAAGTCAACCGATCAGACCGTTATTAAATTACAGGGATAGGTGATTAATTGACTATAATTTTTTTTTTTTCGCTAATGCTTTTAATTCGAAGAACTAAGTTAACGGCCTCACCATTTCATACCTAACTAATGATTAAAGACAAACTACCAAGTTTTCTCATGCGTGAAATCAAATCCATCTTGATAAAAAATTTAATACTCATGCCTTCTTTTTTAATTTTCGATTTTACATCAGCGTAGCTAATCAATAGGGTCATTCATAATTTGTGTTGTGATACAATTTCTCAGACACATTTCTCCCATGTATGTAAATTAAGGCATTCAGTCAGCCCTATGAGTCCATGTGAGGTTCAGATTTGCGATTTGGATGAATTTGCTCTACGCTTTTGAGTCTATTTTGATTCGAGGATTAGTCGACACTGGTCTGGGGTTATCGCCGTCAATTCTATCTACATCTAGGACCTATAAAGCTTATTCACTAACGCACTAACGCTTCGACTGTAAAGTCTTAAAGAAAAACCAGCAGATAAATCGGCTGACCATGATGAGCCAGGGGGCTTAGTCTGTAACTCTGCATTCTGCAACTCTGCACTCTGTATTCTGCAATTGTTTTTCATAATTTTAGTGCTATTTTTGCTGTTATTTCTGTGGTTAACATTACTGTATAAGCCTCCAGCCTGGATCTTTCAAGTTCAAACAAAAACACATGTATGAAGATTTCCTCAAATTATTGGTGGGAGATTTTTGAATGACAGGGTTGATAAGAATTTGACCTTGCATTCGTGATCAACGATCCAAAAAATCTTGAGATACCAATTTTTATTCGAATCCGTCAATTCTTTCTCGAAATAGCGTTAATTGGATTCTTCTTTCAAAAAAATTTTTTTTTGAATATCTCAGGCACTACTGGACCAATCAAATCCAAAATCTAATCATCGGTTATTATTGATGATTGACCATGACTAACTTGGAAACAGTTAGATTAATCGAAAAATACCAAGGGACCATTTCTGTAGAGCGTTTAATTTTGAATAAAAGTAGCTATGCAGAATCTTTCTAAGTAAATTAGTACTCGAGAGATAAAACTCGAAGTGTACTACAAGAACATTTTCCATGTTATTTAAATGAGGAATCGAAAATCGCGATGAGCGACCTCTAAATATATTAAAATTAAGAGCTCAGATTCTTCGAGGCCTTTTATTTGATCATAAAGAACAAGTTTTTGGAAGGGCCTCTTGAAAGAACAAATAGTTGGTTTATTTGGCCCATTCTAATACATACATACTCACATACACCCAGACGTCTATATGAAAATGGTTGAGGGTGATTCTCTTGATCTGAAAACGTGGAGATTTATTAAATACTCAACTTTTCATTTTCAGGGTATTCATAATATTTTCCTTTTTGCTAAAAACGGGAAGTTAAAAAAACAACTCAGAGGCTTATAGCAAATTAATCCAAAACTCAAATCCGGAGCTGATACAAACTTATGAAGTTGACCATAGCTTTTTAGAGAAGAACGGAAGTGTAATTTTGGGACACGGTTGGCAGTATTTTATCCAGCCTAAAAGAAAAAAATAAACCGAGTAAGATCATCTGGAATTCGTCTACCAAAAATAATTCAAATATTGGTGTTTTTTTTTTTCGATCTTTGATATCCTTAGGGTAGGTACTTTGAACTTACACATCTTAGAAAGCCAATGCTAGTTATCGTGATCACGTCATTAAAGTTAAAGTAAGCATTTTCAGTCTATGACTAATATAACATAAATACTCAAAAAAAAAAAAAAAAATAGTATGAGAGACTAGACAATATCATTTTGCATTCTGATTCGGCTACTAGTCTAATTTCTTTGATTAGAGAATACTACTTGTATGATCACTCTCTGCGTGAATGTGTTCGAGAGAATAGTAGTGTTGAAGAATTTGTAAATTAAGTATAGATTACGTCCCATACCCGTTTGAAAATAGGGAGAGAAAAAATTGGAACAATATGAAACGAATGTTGGAACCTTAATGAAACGGAATACGAAAAAAAAATAAATGTCCCATTAGACCACCCGAATCGCCAATGAAACCCAGTAGGCCTGGGCCTTTCAAATGAACCCAATTTTGTAGGGTAAGAAAAAAGTAGATGTTCACAAACACATTGCAAGAAGAACCCGTTATTATGGTGGGGAAATGGCAATTGACTTTGCAATATGGTGCGTTACGGCAGCCGGCTAAAAGAAAGGCGGTTTGGTACTACGGGAGCAAATAGTTCCGCAAAGACCGCCGGGAGGACCATGAACCATGGACCAAAGAGCAAAGAGCAACGGCAGTGGTGCGATTCACACATACACATACCCCGTAGCTACCAATTGAGCTCACGTCCTCTTGATCCAAGGGATCGCAGCGATCCTGTGTGATCCCTACACACCCGGAGGTGAGATTCGATCTCAATCTTCACCCCTCTTCATCGGTATAGAGGGGAATACCATACATATACGGACTACAGTCTCCACTTTGGCTACAGGCATTGCGACAGAATTTTCAGCTTTATTTATTTAGGTTGAAATAACTTGAGGCAGGAAAAAAGTCCAAATCAAATAGCGTGCATTTCTTCACAATCTAAGACTAGCTTGTCTACGTACATACATATGAGTATGCTGTGGGCAGATATCTCGAAACGATATAAATTTCTTCACGTAAAAATGGCATATCAAATGACAAAGCGAACTGAGCATTATTTTGGTTCGTTGCATGTCAATAACATCCATTTTCCTTATTTTTTTTTTTTTTGTTACCGAAAATCAGGTAAGATAATTTCCCTGCTTCAGGGACTTGAATTAAAATTTGCTGGTAACACAGTAACATACCCAAATCTTTTGATTCTTCTCTCCCGAATTTTATCTCTCGAGTGTGACACATATACACGTTCTAATCACTTGTGGCTTAAACGATTCCGCTTTATGGACTAAAATATTTACTTTTTCCGTTAAACACTTTAATATTGAGTATTATAATTATAAAATTTCCCTTTTCTGGTGGAACATCGATTGTAACCCTCCATTGATACTTTGCAGTTGATTCGAAACTTCAATGGGGAAAATTTACTCGTAATGACAGTCGGTAGGTATTTGCAATATTGTTTCATCACGTCGTTATAGTGATGATTCTGAGTTTTGTTAACTGCAGAAATCGTTAACAGTGCCATGGATCAAGTTAATGCCGTACATTATTACACCGAAATATCAGCTTTGAATAACGTGCTATTTGTGGTGTTATTTCATTGCATGGTCCATTCTACATACATACATACATCAGCTACATAACTGGCTTTGGAAATATCGATGAATGTCTAATTACTGCAGTATAACTATTCCATCCTAAATTTGTATCGTGTAAACTTAAGTGCAAACTTCTATGAGAAATTTAGTACACTTCCACAATTGAACAGTATAATTAGGTGCTTATAGAAATGTGTGAATTTCCGTACTTACTTCGCTTTTTCAACAGGCCTATACAAGTTTCTACTTTTTAGTAAATGTCAAGTAATATATGAACTTCCACCTTTCACTCCATTCAGTAAACGTCGTACAAAAGTTTGGCCATCCACCGGGATTACGGAGCGTTTTAACCCGCGCATGTTAACCAGACGTTATTCATCTACTGTCAGTAAGTTCGAATTCCCCCATGTCAGCATGTGAATTAGATACGTACCTAGGCCATTCACAGGCAGTTTAAACATTCATGTATGTTTACACACACATACATGTAAAGCTAATTGTATGTATATGCCATTTAGCTAACAAGTTTAAAGCTGTGATATTCTAAAGGCTGACGATGATATATATGCCTACATATACATGCATAGTCGGTAGAAGGCAGTATGATTGTGCATTAGAAAACAAAGCTTGCCCAGGCGTGGTTCTTGGCTCGAACCAAAGTCCTCTTTGTATATCCTCGTCAACAGGAGTCTGGTTTACGTCAAGGCTATACCCGTAACAAACGTACCATTTAGTTAATGAGTATTAACTGGGAACTCAGACTGTAAGCTGAGTTTGACTTCAATGTCACTTATACTCATGGGTTATTAGGCCGCGTCGACAAGATAAGCTCACCACTGTGATTATGCCGTTAGAAAGCTTCTACCTGATTGTGAATACCTGGTATAACAAGATAATAATTCATCCACATTAGACTGATATTCCAACAATTAAGTTATACGTAGACAGTCTAGAACAATCACTGCTAAAGCTATGGCAGTCAGGACTTTGTGGATTGAAGTCGATATCCTTACAGCAAATAAGTGTGGTCGTTGACAGCTTTGAGATATCGTTTTCTCATATCCACCAAGTGTGAAGATTCAAGGTATTAAACGTTTTCTCTTGATCTGTAGTAGAATCTATGAGAGGATAAATATAGTGGTACAGTGTGCATCGATACATCTGCGAGTATCTCCGTTTATCTTTGATTCAAAGACACCCAGAAAACCAGAAAATTCTAGTGTTGAGTATGTGACATTGTTGAACGTTCCGCATTCCATAATTTCTTTTGGTTTATACCATACCATTTGAACATAAAATGTTCAAATTTTAAGATTTGCTGTGTGAAAAGCAATTGAATAACAGAAATGCGGAAAAAATTAGAAATACAAGATCATCTTTCGAAATAATCGGATTTCTGAACGTGACAGACTTATTTCACATGCAAATTTATTGTGTATATGAAACGAATGAACACTTCGCAAGATCTTTCATTCACCATCAGTATGACCCGCAGGTAGTCTGCAAAGTAGCACCGGCAAACTTTCGTTGGTTATAACCCGCCAGCAGTCGCCCAGGGCATAATTCAGAAAGTGGTTCTAGAGATCCGAGGATCAACCAGGGAATCATTGAAATAAATGAATGTGACGGATCTGATTAGCAAGGTCAACTCGGGAGCAGCGTCGACACATTTTTTTTTATTTCAGAGCAAATCCTCATCCCAAATGATTATCCTGTAGGTTTTTCAGGCGGTATTTTGACTCGAATGATTCATGATTCTTGACACGAATAATGCGTTTTTAAAAAATAATTAAATCACTTTACGTGTTACACTTAATATTTATTCATTACATTCGTTAGTTTCGCTTTCTATTTATGCTAACTCAATGCCTAATTCCTGACTACCAATTCATCATTTATGCATGTTCCGTATAACAAGTATAAATGATCAATTACATTTGCAGAATTCAATATCCCTTTATAAGGACAGCGTTAAATTTATGACGGAATGGCTTGATGACTGATGAGCGCAGAAGTAGGACCAAGTTGAAGGGAACTTTACTTATAGCAAAAGCTAGCCTGCGGCAGAGATAAGCAAACATTATTTGTACAGTATTCATGAAACTCGCTTTCCTACGGCAAGCTTTGCGAACCCAATACGTTGACAATCCGGTTGCAAGTACAGCATAGAAGTTCCATGACGAATTTGGTCGTTTATTTTTTCGTATAAAAGCCACCAAAAGTTTACCTTCTTCACATTCTTTGTGGAAAACAAAAACAAAAAAAATTTCTCAATCTGTTTGGGGTAGAAAGTAGATTATCACCGCGAACTTAGCTGTCGACTTAAATATCTGTAAGAAAAAGTCGACTACTAGCTGCTACGGTGATAAAAATCTGATAACCTGAACCAAGTTTTCGACGCACGTCTCCCGGAGACCGAATAGGTATATCCTTTAAGTTTGAAAGACTCACATAATCCCACGGTTGGGTAAAAGTATAAAACTGCGGAAAATTTTTTCCGAGAAACACCTGCGCCACGGTATTTATTTCTGCATATGTCTCAAGGACGAAAAATTACTTGTTGGTATTAAACTAAATACGAAATGTTTGACAAAAGCTTATTATCACACATGAAAGTACATCTTTTGCGGAAGTATCAAACCGGCGAAGGACGTTATGCAAATTTCTCAGCACCCTGCCATAGACAGTAACATGGTCTCGTTGTCACATCCTCTAGCTTGGATCGGTAATACGCTTTGAGCTATGCTCTAGCAGCTGGTTATACTGCAATAGCAGAAAAGGAGCTTTGAGAAGACGTGACGTGAAAAGTGCGTTACATAACAAAATAGCGTTTGAAGCGTATGGGAAATGTTGGGATGGGAAAATGGGCTTACGCTATAAATGTTTCGAAGCTTTTCGGCGAACAGAGAGAAAATCTTTGCTTCGTTCGTTCTCACATGGTTGGATATATAATACATAACTGTTGTTTATATACCGTATATGATTCTCCCCCTAACGTATATATCAAATTCAGAGGGTCACTGCAGCGTGGTGCTTTCTTAGAAACGGCAGACAGCTGACAACGTCTTTTCGGCAACGGCTTAACGTCGGAAATGGTGAAAAAAAACCAAAAAATATGGCGTTTACGTCGAAAGAGTTTTTCCCCTTTATTCAAGGCTGGTTGAGATTAGAAACCATCTTGATGTTCACATGATCTGACGTACAGTAGTTCCATTAGTTGTTGGTTCGACTCACTCAGCAGCCTCTCTGTGCTTTGATATTAAAGCCAATTTAAACACGTCGGCACTAGAGTTTTTGAATGAAAATTTCGTGCGGTAGTCACTTAATAAATTGTACACTTATGCCAGTTTGATAAGATATTTCTAAATCTATGGAAAACCTAGAAAAAGTATTTAATATGAGTTTACTTATCTATTCGTGACGTGACGTCGCACACGAAGGGTATCTACGTGATCTGCAAAATAACTTGGTCAGAGTATAAAAGACCAGTAAAGATGAAGCATGGACATAAAACGCAACATTGTTGTGGCATAAATTTTTTATTCAGAAACCGTACTAACAAAGTTCCGGAAAATATTCACGAACTTAGGAGGAGACTATTTTTTCACTGTGTTTTTTATCTTTATTTTCATTTTTTATAGCTCATCAAGACTTTGATAGCCGATTTTGAATCAATGAGTTCAATGAAAATAATCTTCTATAAGTCTGTGTGAAGTTACGATCGTTGACGGGTAAAATAGGATGTTATATAGCCCAACATGCTTCATTATCACTCGGTTATAATAGTAAGATAATACTATTGCCACATACAGCTTTGTATGCTGTCTCCTTTACTCTTGGATTTGCTGTGTAACTGGGGCAAAACCATGGAGACAGTATCACAATATGACTTGCACTTGTAATTTGAGCCAGTCCAAACACTCGACTTACATCATCAAATATACATACACATATACGTAAACCACCCGTATGGAGAAATGAACAACATTCAATTATTCGTTAGGTAGATTCTTCCGGGATTATATGATTGAATGAAATGGAGATACGTAGCTTATTTGATAAAATGTCTAATTTATCAAATAGTAAACCTCCTGACTTTCAATTATTTCATTACTTCATGTGGTTTTTTCATTAGACCTTCTTTTAGACATTCAAAAACCGAAGAAATGGTTTCTGTCGAAATATCAACAGACTCTAATTCCCCTAAATTTCGACATCACGTAAGTTACCAAATTTTAATGAAAAATGTAAATGTCATTTTCAATTTTTCTTTCTGATTTCGGTTTTATATTTTCTGTAAACTCTCGCTAATGCCAGCTTTCAACTCTTTCAACCGTGAGGAACAACCGTTCCTGAAACACACCAAAGTGCAAAGAGAGCATTTTCCTGCCATCAAACATTTGACGAAAACTCTGAGCGCTGAGAGGTCCCACCAGGACATATCTATACATTCTTCTAATCTTACGATATCGTATTCAGCTATCTCTGAGATGATTCACGACACCCTGATGGGCATCGCGCAACTTCTCTTCCGACATTCTTACTGGACAGTCACATTTAGTTTTCTTTTTAAAATTTTATTGAGTCACTGAGTCATTAACAAAGTATATAAATAATTTTATTTCAGGGTGAATAACATCATCAGTCGACTTCGCGTTCTCCTCTCTTTGAACTACTGAGGGTATGTTTCGGAAAGTTATGTATAATGAATTTTTCTATTGTGGTACCCGAAAGTACATACATACCTCGCGCCAAATTACAATCTGTTTCGAGTTAAATTCAGAGTTAATTTTGTCTCACAAATAACAGTGAATAGCCAAAGTTTGTTCTCCCGCGGGTGGTCCTTTCGTCCTTTCGTAATTCCTGTTTGAAAAATCTAAATTTCAACATCGCTTTGTCCATTATCTTTTTGCTGAATTAGTTTGGAATTTTTCATACATAAAGGCGTATATTTCAACTGTAAAATAATGAACGATGACTTTTTTCTGGGTTTTTAAAGTTCTCTGGTGACTTCTTTTCTGCATTTTAAAAGCCCACGAGGAGAAAATATATCACTATAGGAGGATGTGAGAACAAGCAGAATAGCAACTAGAATGGATCAATAGATTACATTTACAATTATTTCAGTCAAATTTAGGACCATTTAAATTCCTGACTTGTTTCAATCTGGAATTTAAAAAAATAGGATTTGCTAATCCAGTTTCGTTTATTCAGATTTTATTTCTGTTATCGTGATGTTATTATAACCAACTAATTATCCTTATTTTCATCCCTATACCTTGATTGCTGAGGTGAAAAGAGAGACTTAGAAAACTGATTGCTGTTTAAATTCATTTCATAAACCAAGTAATCTTATTGAATTTTTGAAAATTGAAATCAAGAGGTCGGAAAGAACTAAAATTCAAATTCAAATGTTTCATTGCAAATGAATTTCATCTTCCATATGTAGGGGGATGAAAACTAAATTCAAATTTTGTTATAAGTTACGTTGAATCAGGTTCAAAATTAGCCCTCTTCGAAGTTTCTAAGTTAAACCGTTTAAAACATAGAGTCTTTGAAAGCGTCGTACTGGAGTAGGTTTTAACTCAATTTGATAAAATTCTGAACTTTGATGACTCAAAGATTTTCTAACTCTCAGAGCCGAAACTTTAGGACAGCTAATTTTTTTCGATGGTTATTAAATACCAAAAATTCAAAAACAATTATTCGAACGTTCAAATGAGAGAGGGCGATTGATTTGAGCTAGTTTAACGTATAACTCTTGAAAGTGCTCACGACCAATTAAGGAGAAAAGGGGTTGCTTGTTTCATGCGTAATATTGAAGCAGTAATTTCCAAGAACCATGCATTGTTCATTACGCGAGGCGCAGCTCGACGAGATGGCAATTAGCTCGTAATCGCGGATAGCCCATCGCAAAATGACGGATGTATGATCCTTAGAAATCCCGGCTTGATAGAGTGATGACGTAATATTGTTACCGACTATATCACATGGGGTACGAAAATGGCGAAAATTTGCGTGCCGTATTATTTGAATGAACTCGTATTACGTACTTGTCTGACAATTAGTGCCTTCCGTAATTCTGTGGCAATAGAATCGAGCTTTGCTTTGAGGCTGTTCACACACAGCTCGAGAAGAGAAAATTTCGAAGAAACATCAAACTGATCATTCTGTCCACTTCCGCTATAAGCCTACTTATAGAGTAATCAAATTTCTACCGATTCTATTTCATCATTACAGACCGTTATCAGAGTGCTTGCATTGAAAAGATGGGAAGCGGCCTCATAGTGAGACTCGACTATATTCTTCTATAAATATGATATCGAAATCCATAAAAAATGATAATTGAGTATGTTTAAGTGTATGGGAATTAAGGAAACCTACGGACAACTGAGTAACATCACTTACGTCCGTCTCCAAACCGTTCACCATTTGTGAGGACAATTTGGCCTCGACAATTTACGTCCCACAGTTTTGGTAATAATCGGCTTGACCTTTGTTGTAAAACGTACCTCACGTATGTATTTTATATGGTGGTATATTATTTGCTGTGGATCAGGGATGTGGTTTCACTATTCGTATGATACCTACTACGGCACACTCGAATTCTTAACATGACGCAAATCACTGTGTGTATATATTTCAACTCTCGAATTGGGGTAGCAATGAGAGAGAAGAAGGGTAACGGTTCAGGGAAGAAAAGAGCGGTCTAGGATGGTAGGTATTAACCCCATTAGCAGTCGAGTGATGTAACTCTTCCGGTTGGAAGTGCCTCGTGTTTAAGTAAAGTACGTGATTGTACGCCAGCTCGTTTTCTCCTCGTTGTTTACGCACTTTCAAAATACGTATTACTGAGAGAGTACCAACGTAGGTATTTTTTTACCACGAAAAGGTATGCGACTACAACGTGACATACGAGTATGTGATCCTGTACAATAAATTACTAGCCTGTGAACTCAAATTGAAGAGTCTTTGATTGGGACTCTCAGAGAACGATCATTCAAGGTGGATCTCGTCACGAGTGCCTATATTCATACTTGCATATGAAAAGTTCATTTCTGTATTAGACGCTCATTTTTACAGCTTGAATTTCCTGAAAATCAATATTATCAGTAATGGATTAATGGAAATGAGGATAGGACCGATTTCTAAAGAATTACAACGTTTCAAATACTTTTAATATCACTAAAAGGTCGTATGAGATGTACTTCAGATTAGGTTGAACGGTAACAAGTTAGTAACCATACTGGGAACAATATAAATTGGTTCGAAGCCTTTTCCTTTTAGGGTTGAACTTGATCCTGTAAGTACTCTTGAATCAATTATTTCTCTATAAATGGTCGATGTTTCCCCCGGCATCGATACAATTGTGAGTTATTATACAACATGCATTCACCTGAGACAATAAACTTTTCCGATAAATTTTTTCTGGAGTTCGTTTTTCACTCCGAATTCGCACACAGCGGATACCCTAAAATATACCAGACGCCACTTCGCTAGAATAAAGATCCTAAGTATAATCTATAGTCATAAAATATTCTCTTTATAGATCGTATTTGAGAAATCCACGAGGTTCGATCTGCACACATAACTCGTTGCATGCGATAAATTTTATATGACCTTACTATCTTCGCGTAGAAATTTATTTACAATAATTTTTGTAGGTTATTTTGACTCGTTTGAGAAATTATATTCCAAACACTACATAGTTTATCATTCATTTGAACAATAATACTCGGGAAAGTCTCAGGGGACGCATTTCAACGTCTCTAGCAAAAGAAATTCACATTAATTAAGGCTGGAATTGTGAAAAAAAAGAATGGTCCTGCGAAAGGGCACGTCCCATCATATATATATATATAGATATACCTATGGCATACAAGAAACCTGCAAGAAATACTGACGTCACGTACTAACACAACCGCACGTATATACGATATTGTATTCCACACATAGGTGTATGGCCAGAAATGATATTAATTTAAATTTATATCGAAAGATAACACCTCTGAGTATTTCGAATCCGGCCAGTCGTAACGCTTGAGCCGATGTGTATGTACTTTGAAGCAAGACAAAAGTGAGGTAAAAACTTTTTTAATTAGGTCAAGTTTTTTTTTTTTTTTTTTTTTTTTTTTTTTTTTTTTTTCTGTGAAGAGATTTTCCCCTTGTGTTTATGTTGTATAGATGGTAATCTTTGGTCGAGGGAAATTTTCAATTAAAATAATTCAGGAGTATCTCGAATTGTGCGATGTCCCTCGGTACGAACCGAGCAAGGTTTAAACTTTTCCGTCTAAATTTAAGTTTTAAATCCAACATTAGTCATTTATTTAGCGAGATTCACAGCGAGTTTTGCTTCTTGAAAACTTAGAACCACAGTACTAAGGTCTTTCCGGGTTATTATTATGTAAATTAACGATAAAACTCTGGACATATCGGTGTGGAAAAGGATTTCAATATTCTGTAAAAATGTATGAATTATATTTCTGCTCCTATACCGGTCACAGGGTGTAGCGTAACTATAACTAGTTCTCGGGCTTTGCGAACTCAATTTTTAGGAGTATTTTTCAAATTCTTTTCCGTACGTTTTCGACTCTGGAAATTATTCAAAATTCAAGATGGGGTAGGGATTACATCTGTATCAGGTTAGGATCTTAGTGTGATTTCCATAGAAATCATACCTCAGAGGATGTCGGAGTCTTGGTCGAAATGACTTGAGTATAGATGCAGGAAGGTGGAAGAAATCGGTTCGAAAAGAATCACAGTATGTGCAGGACGCAGTAATTGCGTCGTCAGCTTTGAATTGAATGCAAATACCTCATTCTAAATTTCTCGAAAATTCAGGCATTCTCTGAAGTGCGTATCTATGTAATACAAAAAAGGAAAGAGACAATAAAAATAATGAAAAAGTTAAACACTGTTCCACCAGCCTATAAGAAAACGAGCGCAAGAATTTTTCAATTCAATCAAACAACTTCACAGGTAGAAATATCGTTGAAAGGTATTCAGTGAAGCTTTATCAATACTTTCTGAGTTCCGTCCAAGATTTTATAAATTACATCACGAACTTGATCATCTTTAAAATCGCGTATAAACTTTATTTCACAAATATGACTTGGTCATATATTTATAATGTTCCTAATGAACATTAATGGGCATTCCGTGTCAGTTATAATGAAGAGAAATGCTAAAGTTTCTCACACACTATTGATTATCTTTTCAACTTTGTACCCAACTTCATACTGTAGTAGGTATAGGTATACGTAGGTATCCACGTGCATCGTAATGCTTGTAATTTTATCAATAATTGCATCGATTTACCATGTATGCTGATCGTGAATTATAGCGGACTATGCGTGCCATGCCGTTATGTTACGAAGCCCACTATGCGGTTGCGATGACAAGCAACATCCCAACAGTATATACCGACTCCATATATCTAGTATAGTAACATCATAGTTATTGAATAGTTCAATTACGAGGGATAGGGCACTATCTAGGCATGGGCCTCGATCAAGGCTCTGCAGGCCAGTGCAATATTCTTGGTCTGGACCTGGATCCTAGAAGGTATATGTGCCCGAGGTCATGACTACGTATATCTTCACGTATCTGGAGCCTATGTCGGTATATCTGGCTGACGTGTACATACCATTGTGTAATTACCACAAGTATGTTCTTGTCGTCGTGCCATGCTTGTCCCAAACGGATTCCTCTTGTGGGAATCTAAGGGTTGTCAAAAATCTTAAACTTGTTTCCAAGCCTGAGGCATTTTGGTACTTCAAACTCCATAATTCAGTGCCAACAATAATCGTGGTTTTTAGATCAGCAGAGGATGACAAAATCTATTTTTTGTATTTTAAGGAACATATTATGGTGGTCCTGATTTGAGGTGTAGACGAATTTTTTTTAACGGCCGTTCCCCAAATCGTCTCCAAATAATTGGAAAAAAATCTTTTGAAATTTTCAGATTTTTATCTCAACCGTAACTCCTCCCGAAAATGGGATTAACTTGAGCATTTAAAATACGTACGATTCTGCAACGATTTCAGTAAAAATTTTATCGCAAGGTGATTTACTTACAAAAAAAATCTTGAATTGCCAGAAATTAGTGGGCGTTGGTGCTACTATTTGGGGAAAGCGTTATTCTTATGTTTCGTTATCAGTTTTTGAAACGATATTTTGTCAAATTAATGAATTAGCCTATAAAATTTATTAACCCAATAACTCTTCGGGCTTGATGGTGGATTCTTACACCGAATGCTTGTTGAGTCAACGATAAACTTTGTACGTCGATATACTTAAAGCAGAATAAATTATTCCCGTAAATTTTTCTCGTGTATTTCTGTACATACATGATACGTACCAGTTGGATGAACTGCAGAATTTTACTCGGCTATGTTGCCAACGGTGGATATATATCTCCGAAGAATTGGCAGAGCTATTTCCCATGTTTGCAATCAAAATACCCTCACATAGCTACGTGGAACTATAACGTTCGCGTGCCTCAGAGCTGCAGTATGGGGCTTTGGTTGTGTTTATTTACGTAAGAATTCAAACCCACTGGGCTGTAAGGATCGAACTTCCTTTTCCCAGTGAGCAGTGAGCATAGTCTATCCATTTAGGTATATTTGTATTCTCGATAGAATTTATTTATCTGTATTCGCATAATACGAATATCGTATAATTCTATTGAATCGTTGTATACATCAATGGATTTCATATCCTTATATTTTTAAGGATCAAATTTTACAGCCTAAATTACATAATTTCATTGACTTATATTTAAGAAAAAATAAACAGTCCACAACAAATTCCAGTAATAATTCTTCTGTGAAGAACCAAAACTTAATTTTTCTTTTTTAACTTTCCGCAATGAAAATTGAAAATTTTCATAAAAAAGAGAAGTTACTGGTTTCGGTCCGATTTTCGAAAATCGAGTTTTTATCAGATCTCGACGTTTTGGGGTCCTAGGAAGCTATTCTGACTATTTTTGAATGGAGGTCCGTATATGTGTGTGTGTTCGTGTGTGTTTGTGTGTGTCAACAACTTTTTGTCGTACAATATCTTTAGAACGAATCGACCGATTGGAATGGCTCTTATGGCGATTGAAAGGGTTTATCAAGACTTAGATCTGATTAGATTTTGAAGTAGATCGGTCGAGTAGTTTCAAAGTTATTTGAGAAATAACAATTAAAAAACAATTTTTTTTCATCATTTTAGCGCCTAACTCCTAATTTGTTCATTCGATTAGTCTCAAAACTTACTCAGACTTAAGCCTTGGATAGCCCTTTCGATCGCCGTAAAATTAATCAAAATCGAATGATTGGTTTAAAAGATATTGCACGACAAAAATTTCTCTTTTTGTCGTACGATACCTTTGGGACGAATTAACCGATTTGAATGATTCTTTCGGCGATCGAAAGGGTTCATGAAGACTTACATCTGATTAGATTATGGAATCGATCCGTCGAGTAGTTTCAAAATTATTCGAAGAATAGAAATCGAAGAAAAAAAGATTTGTATACGGAAAACTAATTATATTCAGAATCTTCTTTAATTTATTATAATCAAAATAGTATCAATTAATTGTAACGTAATTAACACAGCGAGAAGTTTTCCGGTTAGCCCACAGGTGAACCGGTTTCTTGTTTTTTTTTTTTTTTTTTTCCGAAAATTTTTTTTGTGCGCCACCACGGAAACATACCGCGTAGTATTATCACAGTCATATAAATGACAAAAGTTCCAAGACTTTGCATTTAAGCGATTGCTTTTAAATCCCAGAGGAACTGGACTTCCATTAAATTTGCGTAAGTATTTCAGAAGCGAGTCATGCTTGTGTGAGAGAGTCAAGTAATACGTAGATCTGTTGATACGTGAAATGCTGCAGTGGGAAACACTTTGCCAAATTGACATATGCGACAAATCTCGATATTAAAAAACCAAATAAACGTAACAAAAGTTAAGAAAAAATGTTTGAAAACAAATCAAGTTCAGGTTCTACCATTGAGTAGAATAATTATTCATTTCAACACTTAATTTAGGAAATGAAAATCCATTTAGTTCTAATGTACCCATTTATATACTTGTGACATCAAGTAGCCACATTTTTCTTACTATAAAATGACGAGGAATAACCGTCTCTTGGAGAATGGCCGGGAAAGTTTAAACGAATCCATCCTACGAGGCGGAAATGTATGTTCAAGTGCACTTACGAGACGTAGAGAGTATCACAGCGCCCGGTGACTCTTTTACCACTTTTTGTTTCTGTTGACCTCGTTCGTTTTATATATTTTATTTTTTATTTTTCATGAAACCCCAAGCGTCTAGGCGAACACAAGTTGCATTAAGAGTTTGTCTCGACATGGAAGTAAATGCATCTTACGAGATTCTTCTTTGAAAAGGCTTGGCCGACGCCAAGATCTTCATTAAAAATCCAAGCTCTTGAATGTATATTTAATCATGTGTTCCTCCTAAATATGCTTTTTCAAAATAATGAAAAATTCGACGAAACTTTATGTCTTTAACGTAGAAACAAGACCATAAAGAATTCCGAAATTTTTCGCAGTTCAATAAAATGTTTCAGAAATTCATACTCTAAAAAATTTTCACGCTAATTTCCACATAGAATTTGAATAATTCACAATTTGAAAATAGAAAAAAAAAAAAACAAGAAAGAATAAAACCAAATATGTTTTACCAAATATGAAGCCTCTCATTGATTATTCAGCATTCGAATCTCCATCAAAACTTGTTGATTGAACTTTCCATCCGATTTGTCACTTGTAAAAAGCCACACGTAATACACACGATGAAAATCCATAAGCAATAACGGGAAATCCAATACGCATCACGATCCATAATAAGTAAAATATGTTCACTTACTTTATCTGAGACTAACTTGTGGATTTATGTGGTATCATAAAACGTTGTAAATATAATTGTCACAAGTGCCGTTTCGACTATGGTATGGTACCAAATAGCTCTTCAACAATATTGCATAGGTATACCCATTTGTTAAAATATTTCAATTTTTCGTGAGAACATTGAGTAATTGTTAAGCTAGAGAAGAATGGTTGCCCTTATATTAAACTACATCTGCAGCAGTATGTAACGCGAAATTGAAGTCAGGATTTCCTCGTACTATACAGCCCCTTAAATTACAACCAGTTGTTGAATTGGTCTAATAAAATACGCTCACTTCCAAATGAAATCTGAATTAAATAACACCACCTATATATACATATATCTATACACATTCGTATTCGCAGTGATAAATATCTCCACATGTTTCGCTCTGATGTTATTTTTCTTATACTAATTGTAAGACAGTCTTTCGAAAGTGTACAGTAGACTGCGCATGCGGCAAATAATTCGATTTTATTAGTTAGCGGAATCGTCCCGCGGTAATATTTGAAGCTTTGAGGCACGAAAGCCAACTTGCACAAAATTGGGCGAGAGCTGTCAAACTCACACGCGTATAGTAACGAATTGAGATTATGTTGTTATTTATTCCAATTTATCGTGAATTATGAAAGAAAAATAGCATCAATTAGCAGTTCGTAATAACGTCGTCGATATCGGAAGATAATTTGATCAGCGCAATAAAAGACTAATTGGAAAAGCAAAAATCAATTGCTAGAAATATTTAATGAAAGACAAAATTAAAAATTGAATTTGAAGAGTCATTATCGAGTGGGAGTCCGGATGAACTGAGGCAGGTTAAAAAGAATAACATTTATTGTGAAAGGATTCTTTACTCACTTCAAATAAACAAGCCGGAAAAACAGTTTTTCGGGGTACTTTTCATCAAAAAGGAAAAAGGATACGTTTGTCAGAGAAAGAAAAAGTATAAAAAAGTAATGAAAACTGCAAATAAAAGATTGAAATTAAAAATCTTAAAGAAAAAAAAACGCCCTATATATTGATAAGCAACAATTTCATGCAGTGCGTTTCATCACAAT
Organism: Macrophya annulata; assembly: GCA_963924015.1. NCBI lineage: Eukaryota > Metazoa > Arthropoda > Insecta > Hymenoptera > Tenthredinidae > Macrophya > Macrophya annulata. Next base: position 12,188,342 of record OZ001261.1, read on the forward strand.
TCGATCTGGGTACATTTACAATTTCTTCTTGTCATTGGCAAGGAACGTTTTATATATTAACAAACAACAATTCTATACAGTTCATTTCATTTTAATTCGATCTGGGTATATTTACAATTTTTTTGGTGTCATTGGCAAGGAATGCCCTATATATAAAATTCTCAACTCGGAAGAACATATTCTTTCATTCAGAAAGGTAATACAGAGAAGATAGTATAGGTTTGTCGGTAAAATAGCAAAAATCGATTCATTTCCAGTAGAACCGGAAATTTAAATTAAACGAGACGTGCCAATTTTTCATGCGTATCATTTGGTTGTAAAGTCCTGTGAATTTCAGATTTTTTCATCGAGCCGTTCCCGAGATCACCGGGAGCAGACGTCGAAACTCGCGCTTGCGCAGTCGACCGTGCAGTTTCAAGAGAATAAAATTCAAGATCGACATTCAAGAAATTTTAAACGTTGATATCTTTGGTTCTCTTTGTCGTACAGACGTCATCAAAAACTCATTTTGAAGTTTTTGAATTGTACTTTCATGCTATTAATTTTAAATTCGTTTAACAAACGATTTCAGATTTCTTATAAACGATTATATTCTTTAAACGCGATTTATAAAGGATAACACCCTTCAAAAATTCTAAAAAAAAATACGAGCGTGTTTCTTGATTCATTCTCTATGAAACCCGTGAGGTTTCAAATGGAACTTCGATGGAAACTATATTTAAAAGGTGGTTGATTCATCCGGGACGTCGCGTTGAATTCTAAGTAGGTACAACGGTACGCGCACTAGGGTATTGCCGCGCCAGTACGCGACGTCATGCTTGAATCAATCGCTTTTCAAATATAGTTTTCGTCGCAGTTCCATTTCAAAACTTATACAAGTTTCGTAGAGAATGAATCAAAAAATACGCTTGTATTGTTTTCAGAATTTTGGAAAGGTGTTATCATCTCGAAAATTACATGTAAAAAATATAATTCTTTATTCGATAATTTGGAAAAAAATAGTATGGAAGTACAATTTGAAAGCTTTAAAAATTCAACCTCTTGTAGCCACTAAGCTATTCAAGATAAGATAAAGAAAAACATGTTTCATGACTACGGTTCGACAAAGATATTATAATATATAATAGATTAGTATCTATTTTAACAATCCACTTGAGCTTCTCATCTCTTTTGCGAAGGTACACCTTGTAACGTTTCCCAGAAAAAAATTCCCAAAAATTATCTTTTTTTTTCCCCTGCCAGGTGTAGGTGTTCTATTAAGGGAAACGTCAACGACAAGTAGTCAGCAATGTGGTCAGTGACTACATGCATGCAAGTAATTCGCAAGTATCCTGGTAAGATTATTTGAGAATTTCCAGTATGCGGTTATTCTTGTCGTGCATTGTGAATAATGTATATGCAGTATGTATACCTACTGCTATATGGGAACTAAACGTGTACAATATAAACACCGTTATATTAGAATTTATCCTATGACTTATGGTTACCAACTTCAGAGCATGGCGGCTTTTCTACTTGTCTAGCAATTGGTGTGTTGAACTCCGGAACTGAGGGCTGCTGAGTTAACGCCCAACATCCTTACATAGTAGATATTCACCTCACCAATGTGCTACCATGAATTCATACGTGTGGTTTCGTGTTATATACAACTATAAGGTGAAAGGTTTTGATTAAATCATGGAACAAAGGCACTGCGGGAGATACCCATAAATTTGATGTTGTTCGTCAGTGAGGCGCGTATATCTCTGAAAAGAAATTTTTCTTCATAAAATTTAAAATGCATAGATACATTCATACATACGATAAAAATTGTGCAGCAGACTCGATAGTCGTTTATCTTTGTTGTTCAATCCTTTGAACGGACGGTGATGAATCCTGACTATCTCATACATTTCACGTATATTTTTAGATTTATCTGCAGCGAGGCGAAAAGATGTCTTCCGCACGTAAACTCCGAGAACCGTATAAGTTACAAAATGAACGAAATAGCGAAATACTTTGCACGAAGAAACATTCCGATGGTGGAAACATTCTTCAATCTCAAGGGAGTCCGATTATGCCAAACCCAGGACAAGGAATCTCGCAGGACACGTACGCACCCCCGTTTTCAAGCTTGTGAACCTCGTATTTTGTCCCTTCGTTTAGTACCTAGTCTCACTAAGGTCTTTGCTATTTGTTGAAAATGATCATCAGAGTTACAACAAACATCCTGATTCTATCACATCTCACGTGATATAAATGACATAAGATTTTGAAAAAATCGGGTCCTTGGGCGTCAGCTGAATTTTAATCAGTTCCATTTTCAAAGAAACATGAATTCGGATTATTTGATATCAAGCCTTAGGTGAGAAGTTGAAAAATCGACAGTTCTAACTTGTTATACTTGTATTGGATACCTGCCTACCTACCATCACGATTTTATCTGGGTCCGAGAGCATAAAAACCGAAGCTCACTCCGAGTTGTAAAATGGGTTATATCACGTCATACACAAGACGTGATATTTTCACATTTCAAGCCCATGATCCGGGAAAAGGTACCACGTATGTCTTATACCGAGTTAAATATTTTCTCATGTCTTCGGTTAGCTTGTGTAGTACCTGTATAGGTAAAACCTTCGCTGTATGATTCAATCTGGATTTTGCCAGTGTTATATGGACTGGAATGCAATTTTATTTCAACTGATTTTTTCCTCAAATGATCTCAATTGTAATTTTAAAGGTGAACCGCCAATTACAAAGGCTGGGATTCTAAAGGGACATTAAATTCCGGGGGAGGGGGGGAGGACGTATCAAACAATTCCCATAAAAATCTCGAAAATAAGATACACGATGCGTGACATTCTTCCTCCTTTCAAATTGAATATCATTTTCCAGTTCAATGAAAATGACGGGCATCCTGTAGTGAATTCAAAATTTTTTTTGGAACATTTGGACCAATACATGTTATTTGCGTATCCATATTCAGAGAGAACTCTGCAGTGAATTACAAATTTGTATTTTATATTTGAAAAGTATAGATCGCTAATATTTACTCATTGACCGGAGCCTGCAGATTATTAATTATTAGTCATATATGGATGTACTACTACTCTTACAGATTTGGTTTATGGTTTTGGATGGTGGATTAATTAGCTGTTCGACTGGATATATACATATTGCCAGTGTATTGTAACTAATGATAATTATTTTAAAACGTATAATCCGCAGAGAAATTTCACAAAAAAATAATCGAGACTTGTTCATGAAAATTTTGATATATTTTCGATTATGTATATATGTTTAGGAATAAGTGTGTACTTAGGGAGCATTCCATGCCAAATCAGCAACCCGAACCGTTGCATTTTTTATTTGGCTGAAATTCTTCCCTCTTTTAGTACCTACGCATTTAAATAGCAGCTTCCTTAATTTTTTTTGAATTTTCATCTCAAACCGTTCATGAGATATGAATTTTTGAAAATAATTTCAACATTTTCTTCAAATTCGTACAAATTTGGGAAATTTTTTCTACGATATTCGTATTCTTCGATTTTGTTTAAAAAAATTTCTAAAAAACTGTTGACTATTTAACAAATCCTAAGATCAATCTGGTCACGGGCAATTGATTTCTGAAATATTACGGAATTTTCTTTTAATCGATAACGTTTAAAAATCACTAACATTAAATATAATAAAGAGAATTAAAATGGACCAACAACTCTGAGAGGCTCTGTGAATTTTTATAAAAATATCGGCACGCGGAATATCCAGGACAAAATTCCAAGTATCGAACTAATGCATCCATACTTGCGGTTATGAAAGATTCACATGATGCATTGACAGATATTATGCAGGTACTATAACACGAACTATAATTATGGAAAAAGAATTGAAGTATATCGATGGGGATATCAATATCGATATGAGACGTATCAGTACAGAAATATACCGACCTATACATCCCTGATTCCACTCGAAAGGAGTCTTGAGTCCGGTAAGATGTTGAAGGAGTCTGGCAACGGTAGCAAATCCTTTAACAAAGTATATTCTTACGGTGAATTTGACTGAGCGTGCGATAAAGGCATGTAGGTTACACTGCATAAGCCTAATATCCACTAAGAATATTAATTCCGATGGGTTGGTGTAATAACCATATTTAATGGCCAATTAACAGTAACACAATATTTATCCTGCGCCTGATTTCTGACTTTTATATTAGTATACGGTCCCCGAAAATCTGACTTGTAAAATTAAAAAATATTCCAGTGTCGAGATTTGTGATGCGCTAATCTCCGTGAATGGTAACAGTTGTATGAATTCCTATCGTGTTATACGCCAAATGTTGTATTCTATGCAATTTTGTTGCAGTAAGGTTATATATAGCTAAAATTCAACGATTTATTCCGATTAATCAGTGATATTTGATTTTTCAAGTCAAATGGTATGAGGTTCAGCTGGTATCGTGAGGGGACACGTTTGACAAAAAATATCGCTTGCAAATATTTATATAATTGAAAGAATATTGCGTTTTTCTCAATTCTCTGAAAACGTGACAACTCACTATATCCCCTTATTGGATCCATCTACTCAATTGTAAGAATAGTACCTACATACCTACATGTGAATTGTAGTACACATCGCGTGTTGTAGAGTGAATAGACTAAAGTTGAAAGATATATTAGCCAGTAAAGTTTGCACATCGTGATGTTATTCCAACTTCTCTTATATTCGTTTGAAATTTTCATAGAATAGCGCGAAAATGCTGCCAAGTTATTACGATTGGCAAATTCCCATTGTGACAACTAAGTGTGTAGTACGTATGTATGTACCTACATTAGGGTGGTTCAAATTTGACTTTTATTTATTTTATTCTTGCGGGGCACCTCAAAAGATTATGAGAAATAGCAAATAAAAAATTCTTTTAAATTAGGAAATCTGTCAAAAAATATTTAGAGGCTGCTACCGGCATTAAAATGTAATTTATTTTATTATTGGCTATTCTTTCGCTATATAAATTATTCTCATTATATAACTTTATAATCTCAACTAGTTGTCGAAAAAAATGATGCATTTTATCGAGAAGAACATATCGGCACAGTCGAAACTAGATCAAACAAAATTTTAAAGGCTGCTACTGGACTTTGAAATAATTTTTGCAATTTTTCAATTAAAATTATCGTTATAAATTTTACTTACGGGTGTCTGAGATGCGTAAAATCTTATTTTAAGTGATATTTCAAAGGAATAGCATGGATTGATAAAACATATGTACATACATTATAATGTATGCCCATTTATATGGGGCATTCCACGCCAACTCGACCAACGTTAAGCCCCAACCATCTTGAAATCAGGTTGAGGTTGAGGTTTCTTCTCAACATTCTACTCAGTGAAAAACGCGTCCAGCGCGTAATAAGCCGTTCATTTATTTATAAATTTTTGAATTTAAATGAGAAGGCCCATTTCCAAAAATCATAAAAATTTTTGAAAAATCTAATGGATGATATAGAACAGGCCCCCAGTATCAAATGTAAAAAGAATTTTTTTTTCGCTTTTTTCACTCAATTCGAAATTTGGAAATTTCGAAAACTGAAATTGACCGTGTCATAGAGAATTTACAAATAAATTGACTCTTATTTGCTGCTTACGATTTTTCCCATACGACATTGCCCAAAATTTATCTCTGACACTGACTGAATTGACACTGTCAATTTCGGTTTTCACAATTTCCGAATTCCGAATTTAGTGAAAAAAGAATAGAAAAAAAAATTCTTTTCACATTTTTGATAATGTGGACCTATTCTATGTCATCCACTGAATTGTTTTGAATTTTTTAAGATTTTTGAAAATCGACGTTCTCATTCAACTTCTAAAATTTATAAATAATAAACGGCTTGATAACAAAATATTTAAAAAAAATCTGGACGCGTTTTTCATTCGGTAGAATGTTGAAAAAAAAAACTGAAATGATTTCGAGATGGTTGGGGCTTAACACTGGTCAAGTTGGTGTGGAATGGTTAGTGGTTGGCGTAAAATAAGATTTTACGCATCTCAGATACCCATACGTAAAGTTCAGAACGATAATTTCAATTGCAAAAATTACAAAAATTATTTCTACGTGCGGTAGCAGCCTTCAAATTTTTGTTTGATCTCGTTTCAGCTGTGCCGATATGTTTTTAATAAAATGCATCATTTTTTTCGGCATCTAGTCGAGTTCATGTAGTTACATGATGAGAATAATTTATATAGTGTAAGAATAGGCAATAATTAATGATTAAAATTTCATTTTAATGCAGGTAGCGACCTCTAAATATTTTTTTACGGATTTCCTGATTTGTTATTTCTCATAATATCTTGAGGTGCCCCACAAGAAAAAAAAAATATAAAATTCAAATTTGGACCACCTTAATGTACATGCGTAGTAAAATTCTGAGATCTAATTATTATACCTGTTCTTAATTATCATGCCTGAAATGCCTGCCGACTGAGGCTTTATTCTAAAATTTCATAAGTCATTGTAAGGAAGTAATTCATGTCTCCAGAAGTTAGATGATTTGAAAAAAACTCAGGAAACTTATTGACCTGTGGGCCAACCCTAAAACTTCCTGCTGTGTTAAATACGTTACAATTAATTGATACTATTGTATTTCTGATACATTAAAGAAGGTTATAAGTATAATTAGTTTTCCGTATACAAATCTTTTCTTCTTCAATTTCAGTTATCAGTAAAATCAGTTATTCTGCGAATAACTTTGAAACTACGCGACCGATCGATTCCAAAATCTAATCAGATCTGAGTCTTGATGAACCCTTTCGTTCGCCGTAAGAATCATTCAAATCGGTTAATTCGTTCCAAAGGTATCGTACGACAAAAAGATAAATTTTTGTCGTGCAATATCTTTTAAACTAATTGTTCGATTTTGATCAATCTTGCGGCGATCGAAAGGGCTATCCAAGACCTAAGTCTGATTAAGTTTTGAGACTAATCGCACGAACAGTTTAGGAGTTATGCGCTAAAAACATTTAAAAAAATTGTTTTTTAATTTTTATTTCTCAAATAACTTTGAAACTGCTCGACCGATCTACTTCAAAATCTAATCAGATCTAAGTCTTGATAAACCCTTTCGATCGCCATAAGAACCAATCCAATCGGTCGATTCGTTCTAAAGATATCGTACGACAAAAATTTGTTTACACACACACACAGATACGGATATCCATCCAAAAATAGTCAGAATAGCTTCCTAGAACCCCAAAACGTCGAGATCTGATGAAAACTCGATTTTCGAAGAGTGGACCGAAACCAATAACTTCCCTTTTTTTTTTTGAAATTTTCAATTTTCATTGCAGGACGTTAAAAATGTGCAAATTTAATACAAGTATCTAGCTATATTTTCCCAAATATTAAATAAAACAACGATTTTTCGTCTGTCTATGAAAAAATTATGTTTCTCGTATTTTTTTTTTCATCTAATTAACGTTTAAAATTATATTTTATACAAATTGATGATCAACGGTCACGTTGGCCAATTTATCAATGGTTTTCACGCGTGTACGTCCACAGGGGTGTGCTGGTGAAAATTCATACCATTCGAGTGAAAAATACGATTCTGAATATAAATATGCCTTTCGTACTTTTGAACGGGCACCCTTCGTTTACAGAATAACGCACAGTGAGTGGTGATAAAATCCGAGATGGTATGAGGGTCGCGCGCATGCTAAAAACACAACGGCCAAGCTCCATATACTAGACTCGCACATAAGCATTCTGATGTATAAATATGTATTGGATTATGTGAAGCGTAAAAGAAAAAGAATTTCCAAAGAAATTATAACCGAATAGGATTCCTTCGCGAATCATTATTGGATAACGATTATTCCTTGTGCCAATTGCTTTGAGATAATATGAAATTTTTTCGGAAGGTTAATAGAAAAGCTTGTTGAATTTACTACAGCATATACGAAGAATTGATAACTGGAAAGTTAAAAATAAGCTATGGTATATCCACTGGCGTGTTTTTCAGAAATCATTTTCAATATGTATGTACTATGATATTGCCTATTATATACATAAAATTGGTTTTCAGAAACGAATAAACGAGGTGATATTGGCCGGAAATATTTCCGACTGAACTAACAGCTATGTATATGCATATGGGATATTCCATATATCAAGTCACATAGAAAACTGAAAATATTGCCCTCGTATGTTTTATGTACCAGTTTTTTTGTTTTATTTTTCTATTTCTTTTTTTCTACTAAACTTTCTCTATAGTTCACCTACAGAACACGCAACCGAATTTGATAAAGCCACAGAGCCTTTCCAACTTGAAGAGTTGTCGAGTTAACAGGCTTCAAAGTTTTTCACAATTTTGTTAAATCCCCTTTTCCGCGATACTGTTACAGTTAAATTAAATTTATAAGTTGGAAAATTTTGTGGACTTAGCAAAACGTAAAGAGGCGTGCTACCTTATCGGCGAGAATACCTTACAAAATCATACTTTTTTTTATATAATCACTCAAACATACCAGTCCTAACAAAGTAGGCATTATATTGAGTTATGCATCATCCGTTTTGATTTTCGATGCAATTTTTATTGAAATTTGGGGTCAGAAGTTTAGTTTCAATAAACTCGATATCTGTAGCTATATTAGGGTGAGCTAAAAAAACTAAAATATCGCAGTTATGGCTTCAAATAAGCCTATATACTGAGAAAAAAATTTCTCCCGTTAGGAAAAATTTTTAGCTCAATTTTAAAAGGTGTCGCTGGCCATTTGAAATTTCTCATTTAAATAACACGTAAAAATGTTTTCTTTCACTAAAAATATTATAACTTTCGAACTGATTGAGATAAAAAATTGGCGCTAGCATATTCTTGTATGGCATTAAATTTCCTAACAAAAAGTCTACGGAGTCGAAATTCTAAACCCAATAATTCTATACTTACGGGCCATGAAATTCTAAAACAAATTGTAATAAAGAAATTTTTATCAATGATTAAAAAAAAAAAAAAAAACTAATGACTAAAAATGCAATAAATTACAAATAAAAAAGTTAAAACTCTATTAATTTATGAACTCAGTACGTAAATTACATTTTTTAGTTATTTCATCTAATTTTAATCCATATTTTTGATAAAAAAAAGCCCTAAATCCGTAAAATTCTATTTATTTTAGACTTTCATGGCCCGTACTTACGATACTTACCTATACGAATTATTGAGTTTAGAAAGTCGACTCCGGGGACTTTCTTTTAGGAAATTTAATGCCCTACAAGAATATGCTAGTGCAATTTTTTTTTATCTCAAACGGTTCAAAAGTTATAATATTTTTAGTGAAAAAAATTTGTTTTCACGTATTATTCAAATGAGAAATTTCAAATGGCCAGCGACACCTTTTAAAATTGAGCAAAAAATTTTTCCTAACGGGAGAATTTTTTTCTCAATATATAGGCTTATTTAAAGCCATAACTGCGATAGGTTAGTGTTTTTGGCTAACCCTAAGCTATATGTATGTACGTTTCAAAATGAATTTCTTAGAACCAATTGAGAAGTGCTTTATAAATTACTCTCAGAATAACCCCCGTAGAGAAAATTCTATCTCAAACCTGTCGGAAGATAATGGATTTGAGAGAGTCGCGTGCCAACCTGATTTTCACAAAATTATAAAAGTGTTCTAATTCGGTAACTCGAGAATTATTATTTACTCATAATGTACTCTGCCCATTATTAATGCCTTTAGAAAACGTACCCTCACCGTGTGACGTAAAGGCATCTGAAGCGATACCCCCATTATGCGGGTTCATAAACTTTCTGCATAAAATTTGCAATGAAGGAGGCGGGAGAATGTGATATGTTAGTATGGGTTTGTGATCCCTTGACGTTTATTACGGAAATGGTCCTAAATTACGACCATTATGGTAACTACAACATCATACAAATTTTTTAGCATCGGTAATCTTACGAAAAATTTCGTTATATCAAGTTCCAGTTGCACTCAATTGTGAAGAAGATCTGCTGCAAGAGAGTGCTTCGAGTATGAGCACTATTTGCTTCAATAAATATCAAGTAACCACACAAAACTATCGGTTTCTGATAATTGGTATTTCGCAAAATGACCGGACAATCTTCCCATACTCGGATAAAAATTTTACCGCAGAGGAAAAAGAACGTATCCGGAATTTATGAACTCTACTACTGTACCCTCCAATTTTATATCATAAATTCTATTTTATAATTGAGACATTCATTCGTATTATTATACTTAAAAAATGTACTAGCTGCGGCCACAGTAAATTTGTAATAAATTATAGTTTAGGTGGTTTGACAAACTTTTTATTTTCATCGGTATTAGTATGGTTACCTATACTTCATTTATTTTGCATAAGCTTTGTTATGAACTTTGATATTGTTTCATGAACAAAAAAAACATGTTAAAGTTGAACTTTCGTAGTCTTTTTCTCTGCAAAACTGTCTATGAAGTCGTCGTAGTTTATTGCATCGGCCACATTAATCCCAGTGGATAATATTACTGGACTGGTGTGTAGTTAATGTTTCATCATTGATCTACAGTATTCGGTTTTCAACTTTATCTTGGTCAAGCTTTTTTCACAGGTTGCAGGAATCGTTGGTATACCTAAAGTTTTACAAATTGAATGAATTTAATTGCACGATGTGGTTACTTCAAAATCTAGCTTGTGTAATTAAACACCTAAAGTAAATTCCACAGAGTTCAATTCCTCGGAATTATTCACCTGCGTTATTTCTTAGCTAGTCAAAAATCCGGATTTTAATTCAGGGTTTAATCCAGTCTCATGTTTATTCAGATCATTTAACTGTATTGCGCGGACGTCATTATTCGCGTAGTTTGAAACGATGAATGTGTACAAATTAAATATACATAAAAAAAACGATAATGAATACAGCTTGGGTCTCTTTTTTAGCGCAAATTTGCATGAATTTAAAAAAAATTGGAGAGTTTCCATATCACAAAGTGTACGTTTTTTATATAATCATCTATATTATTGGAAAAGTATTCTTTTAATACAACACGAAGTGGCATACCTGCAGTTACAATCATTTTAATTTTTCTATTCGATACTTACATTATATAGAATCAATAAAATGTATAGTATAAAATTGAATTCGTTGAATACAAAATTATGTGTATAAAATCAATTAGATACAGATATTTCTGAAATATGTTTATTTGATAGAAAAATCTTGTGCATATTTATGAATTTTTATCAGTATTTTGTGCAAGATTATTAGAATGGTGTTCTAAAATGACTCTAAAACCAGACTATGGTATAATAATAATATTTCCGAGTGTCTAAATATCGTTAAATAGAATTCAGTTCGCGATAGAAACAGTTAGCGACAGAAATAACGTTTTTCAATTTTCAGAAAGCAAGTGATTTCGCTCGAGGCATGTGCTTTCTTTCCTCCTCTGCAGATCCGGTGTTCAAATTTCCTAGATATTCATAGTTTCCCTTACAGGGAGCTTCCTATATGTATGTATATGCCCATTCCTATGCAGCTATATTCTCTTTACTGTTACGCTTTTCTCGTCGATGCCCTAGGGCAGCTATAGGTTATGTACTTGCTTCCCGTGCAAGCTCCGGACTTTAACCAAGCCATGTTTGTTCATGATCTATAGTCTGGTGAAGTCTCATAGTTGTCACAACTTTCCATGGTTCCTTTACTCATATACCGTTCCTATACAAATGTGATCAATTTTTGAGCTTAAGGATTTCACGGAGGGCATTGTAGCATGTTCCATTTTAGCATTAAAATGCTATCGCTAGATCGTGCTAGTTTAGTCCTGAAACATTTGGTAGCTGTTCCTTGATCCATCCATCGAATGATAATAACGAGACCAATTCTTACTGTTTTTGAATTTTCCTCGAATGCATAATCAATTCTTAACTCCACAATATTTTATAGCTATTTTACGAAGGTCCAAATAAGAAACAGGCTCTTTGAAGTTTAGAATTTTATCTGAGCTCATGAGGCATGCGTCAGTCTATTTAATCATCATTAATGTAGTTTCCAGTGGAGACGAGAAGCAGACAGATCGAAAAAACTAAGAAAAACATTCCGAGTTACTCGTGTTTCGGTCTGGAATAGGGGTTATCTAATCGGGGCAGTATTCAAGCTCCACCGAAATTGTGCAGCCCGTTCCATCTCATCCTTGACCCAATTGTTCGATGCTTCTACACATCTGTACAAGCTACAGTAAGGCACTGAAACTGCATTTTTGTTGCTCCTTCAACCGGGATCTATTGATCCAGTGTGCCATACTGTGGAGAAATACACAAGCAACTGATGTGTAATTGTTCTGTATTATTTGTGATCGTCTTATAAACCGAAAATTTATTTAACGTCTTGCCTATAGGGGAATTTCGTGTGCCTAAAATTCTGTGATGATAAAATTTTCTTAAAATTTCGAATCCTATATAGGCTATAAAGAATTTTTTAGAATAGAATTTTTCTGTGCCACGAAGTTCATGCTGCAAAAATAATAACAATTACTCGCGGGTTTCTGGTTGTTTTATCGTATTAGAAGTTTAGGAGTATTATAACGTTTCATAGGTCAAGCGATAGCCTTCGTATCTAGCACCAAAATTGTTATGATTTAGTCTTTAATACCAATATTCTGTAGTTGCAAACGTGCCAGAAAACGTATAGCAATTCGGGTGACCCGCCAACGAAGCAAAATGAGCATCAGGCCAGTGGGCCAAGGTTCTATATATTTCGGGTAAAAGAAAAATTCATTTATCGATACTCGAGGTGGTAACTACGGAATACAGTACAAGGTTTCTTTCTCGTTTTCAATGATGCTTCCGTAAAATTCTAGATATTGGTGAGAAGTCTCATTCAGAAAATTTTGAATGAGATAATGGCCTGAATATTGTTTAATAAATTGTGAAAATTGTCGACGTGTCTCGTTATATTATATACTGACAGCCAATTAATTACGGTAGTGGAATATCACTGCATAGTACTACCTATACCTGTATACGAGATACGTGGACAGCTCTGTGGCACGTGAAATAAATTCTGTGAAACTGACGGTTTAGCTTAAAAAAACAAAATGAAAAAAATTATAATCACACAAAGATCATAGTTGGGTATTACGCGGTGAATTACGATCTTGACGAAGATGTGTTACAGCCTCTTGAACTCGAAAGCAGGTTCTTTGTATCTAATAAGTATTGCAAAGCATTTCAAAGGCTGTACTGGGGTGTCTAGATGAAAGATATCGCAGGTATTATAATGGCATGGCTTTGTAAACAGCCTGAGGTAGTCTAATAATGGAATTTCGAACTAACATACCTACCTCAACATTTTTACTGTGCTGGACTTAATAGTGGTTCCGGTTATTACGTATCTATGTTCAATTTTTTTTTCCGATTATTGACTTCGATTGGCGTTAGACGGGCACGATGATTTCGTTTCGCAAGTGTGAAAATTGGGCTCATTAAATTCTCTCGCTGCAGATTTCTTTGGATACTCGGAGATAGGGGTATGAATGGAACTCGATATCCATTCACTGTACAGCTATGAGTACATTTGTAGATTTGGTACGTGTCATTTATTTTTCACTGTTAGCTAATGGCCAATTCTTTTCCGAATATAATATGGGATCTTTTCCTTTATGCGCATCGTACATTGCGCTGCGGTCGGTGAACAAGAAAAGTAGAATAATTAAATTAGCACGGAAACTTGAGCAGCTAACTGCTAACGAAGTAATTAATGTTACATTAGTAAGTTTTATAGAAGTTTTATATTGGAGGTGAAGTTGGCCCGTGGATAAAAATTTGTAAAGCAAAATTTTTCCGTCTAATTTGTGATTTTAAATATCACAGTCAGAGTTTAAAAAAACTATTGCAATTCAACCAAATACCACATTTAATGTTTCGAGGTGAATTTGGAGAAAAGTTGTTACTTTAATTTTTGAGTTAAAAACGTACTGGGATTCAAAATTTAAAAAAGGATTTTTGGATATGAACAGAACCTTTTTTACTATATCCGCCGGTTTGCAATGAAAATACAGAAGCTTATGCAAAAAGTAACGAAATATTCTTTTCATCATACCTGCATGGAAAGTACAGACTTTCGTCCCCTCGCGTGAACGGAAAGTCGTACTTTCCGATGCAGGGGATGGTGAAACATAGTATACGCCACACGGGAGGGAAAAAGGCCATCCCAAACTGCGTTTTTGCCACCCTCGCCTTCGGCTCGGGTGTCAATCTCACACGCAGTTTGGAATAGCCTACTTTCCCTCCCTAGGTGCGTAATATACTATTTCGACACGCCGGGCGCAAAGTTTTATTTTACGCCCGCTTCGCGTGCACAAAATTTAACTTTCCGCACGTTGTATCGAAAAACAAGGTTCGATATACGTGCGAAAGGTGATTCTTGACTTGTGTGATTGTCATCCTCGCTTCGCTCGGGCGAAAAACTTCACACTTGTCCGAGACTCAACACTTTCGCACTCGTATCGAAATGTAATATTGTGTGGTTAGTAAAAATTTTTTGGCACAGAAAATTCTGGATGAATTCCGAACCATTTAAACTTGTGCAAAACGTCTCATATTCCGGTATAGTAATGCAATTTTGAAAATATTCGTAGCACATTTTCACTGAATATATGAATCTTCGGTCAGATTCAATTCACGTCGGTCGAGTTGTATTTTGATTCGATAAAACACGCTTCCTGTTAAAAAAAAGGCGATCTTTTTTCAATGTTGTGTTGTTCGTGGCCACAAATGTAAATTACACTTAACTCTGTGGTTCGGTTCGAAAGGGTGCATATAAAATATATCGCAGCTATGGAAGTCACACATTGTTCATACTCATTGTTACATTGAACGGTATTCAACAATAGTCATTTAGTCAGGGGCTTTTTTTTCAAGCAGGAAGTAAAACTCGCATGTAGACCAAATTTCGGTATAGATTTAAAAAAGTTGCGGAGAGCAAACAGCAATTAGAGAATAATACGGGTTCATTTCCAGGGCTTAAATTTTGGAGTCATGAGTGCTCTTTAAGGTGGTTCTTATTTTACTAAAATAGAAATTCTATACGTCTTGACCTCTTGATTTATTCCAGTGTTAACTTACACCATTCAATGACAGTTGGGGATTTGTGCAAAGTCACATGTTCTTCAAGTTCCCAACTTAATTGCAATAAAGCAAAAAATTTTAACAAGCGAGCCCCAAAATGAATTGTCCTTCCACGGTGGCATCGATATTAGTTTTGACTGTAGAAAAACTGAACAATTATTGTTCGAGCTGTGACATGATCTTCGATACGTAAATAGAATTTGTAAACATGATTAGATTTCTGTAATACTCGTTACAATTGATAGTAACGGAAAATGGACGAACGACAATTACAAGGATTGAGTTTACTCTGTAGAAAACAAGCCATCTTCGATTTTCTCTTGAAGTGTATTACCTGATTTTATGGTAGAGCAGGCAATTCAACTTCTATACATGTCGTCCAGTTTAGCCCAATCCACCCTAATGGTCTAAGGTTTTGAATCTATCTCGAGCAAACGTTGATAACTCCTGGGTGGTAAACCATTCAGCTTCTTCCAGCCGGCAAAGATTCTCTTTATGAAATATCACAATGACGGCTTTCCGCGACCCACCCAAAATTCATACCGGATAGAAAAGTGGCTGACAATTTCGAGTAATTCACGAAGGGTTCCGAGGATAAGCTCAATCCAGTTTGTCAAGGGGTTTTAGAAGGCCTCTAAAGTCCAACGTTATACCGTGGTCGGCGTCTACTGGTTATGCCAGAATCCGGGTGGGTGATATCTTCTGGATGCTAATAGTGTTAGCATTGGTTGTGGCGGGGTTGGCACAGCACATCGACCTCTTTCTATTCTATTCTCTCAATTTTGCGACCCCGTGAACCAAGACTTGGTCATATTTCTCGACGACGCTGTGCGATGTCAACTAAGTTTTTTTTTCTATTTTTTTTTTTTGTCTCTTCTTTCTCGACGAGAAACGGTAACGAGCACAATGGGGTTGCGCCAGAACGCTGCCTAGTGGAACAATGGCGGCTCCTTCACCTAACTCAGTTTTATTAACCTCACAATCAGATGGCGGCGACATTATGCCAGGTGATGTCGGCAAGCTTACAGTAGCTTTAACTCCGACGATCGAATCGCTTTTTATTAAATAAATACCTCTACTAATGAAGAATATAACGCTGTTTCATTGTTTGTGTCAATTGATTCAGATCCATTTGTCACTCTTTGAAAATATTTATTCTTTTTTAGAATGGGAAATCGAGTCTGTAATTATTTGCCGTTTAAAACAACATTCAACGATGGTTTTCCCTCGCACGGAATCCTATCACTTTGAGTACACAGTCCGTGTATAATATTGATTGTACATTATGCATGCACACGATTATCGCTTATCAGCCAGTTGAATTATGTCTACAGTGGAATGAAATGCTGGAAGAGAATTTTCGAGTCGAGAAATTTAGTGGATTTTTGCTGGATTTGCAAAATTGCGTAGTTTTATTCTCACAAAATTATTTCCCGCAATGTATAAGCGGCGTAGGCTTTCTTGCGACTAAACTTACCCAAGTTTCTTACGTATGTGTTCGACCTAAGCTAACTTAAGAAAAGCAAATAGTAGACTAATTTGTCATTTTTGTGGGTTTGGCGGCCACTTCCTGGCAGTGTTTCAGAGATAATTAAAGAACACGGTGTAAAAGGTGGATATAAACGCGACCGTATAATAATGCCGGAACAGTATAAGATATCTGTATCGTAACTCGGCTACTTACGTACTTAATTAAACTCAGTCTTTTCAGAAAAGGAAAAAGTTCTGAAATATTCTGAAAATTAACCAAGGACCATTTTTCTCTAAAACTTTGTTCTAAAAATCTTCTGTCTTAGCAGTATACTGTGCTAACAATTAAGCCATGATTAAAATGAGCACTCGAGAAGAAGGCTTGCAACTATAGTGATAATTGTATAGCAGAGTAATTGTATAAAGGGTTCGAGTAAACCAACCCGAAGAAAGATTTCCTAATCCATAAAACTGGAGAGCGGATGTAGGCTCGAGCTGATTAATTCTTATGGCCAACAACGATGTTTACGAGGAAGAAAAAAAATAAATAAAAAGGATTCGCGAAGCGGGTACTGGGAAAGACGCGAAATTGTATCTGTGATGACGTTATACAGGATGAAAAATGAAAACGAAACATTTTTGTTGATACGTGGGTAGGTATATACATTATGTATTTTATATTTGTGAGTGAGAAATTCGGGTGAGCTACAGGGACAAACGAGGATTTGAGAAAATTGGAATTCTAGTTGAGCATACATTGAATGATTTTCTATTACGAAATTGATCTCCTTGTTGGGCCGATCAGTCTCGTATAAGCAATCGATAAGATATATGACTTTATCACGTATTCAGAGCTATCAAATCTCGTGTACAGAACCAGATACTAACTCAATTTTCAGAGACAAGAATTTATAGTATTCAGATCGACGAATTGATCATATTGACAGGAGGATATGTGTCGATATATTATGTGAGTATAAGAAAAAGTTGATGGAGAATAGGGGGTGCAATTAATCGAGGAATTTATCAAGACCAGTGAGAGGGGACCAAATATTTCACCGTTGACGAGAATAGGGTTCGGAAATTGCCCAGAGCTTCCGGCTATACGAAAAAAAATATAGTGAGAAAAACAAAAAACATTTCCCGAAACTCGTAAGGCATTTTGGGAACTCTCCACTATGGCCTCTCTAACTTTCGAGGTACGCGAGACTATTCTAAGGATTCAGCTGATAAGGATGTTATTGAATCCTTCGAAGAACGAAAAAGTAAAGGCTTCATTGGCTCTTCAGATAGATACGCGTCTACTTAAACAGCGGAATGCTATTTTTACATTTTTAATCACCGTACCAAATTGAAGTTTAGAACTAGTTTGCTGTTTCGAGGGAGTTCGACTAGTAGTAGAAGAAAATAGTGTCAAAGTTGGACTGATTATGTTGACTAAAAACTCTTCAAACTATCATAGAAGAAATACTTTGACGCCATTAGATTCAAGTGCCGTTTCCGATCTATTCAACTACACAAGCAAACCTATTTCACAACCGACCTGTAAAGTAGTCGAACTGATCCTCTAGTCTGACAGAGAAGCAAAATTTTTGTTCTACAGATTTCGAGTCTTCTCCATTCTGTGTCCGGAGCGGAGTTCAATAGTTCAAAAAAGTGTAGACATTTTTATCACGTTGCGTATAGCAGTTCATCGTTTTATCGTCACAAGAAAAAGCGAATGCTTTATACAATGAAATATGTTTATCGAATTTCTCAGATCGAGGACGCAGTAGTTGACATGTTGTTTATTTATTATTATTCCGAAAAAGTTAGATCAGTCTCACGGACGACAAAGTTTTATTACTTGTTTTAAAACTACGCTATTTATCAAGTCATGTACGACAGATTTATACGGTGGTTAGTTATCACGAATACCTACTCCGCATGCAGAATAATATGAACACGTGTGTTTATACGAGAATTAATTTTTTCATTACTTTGATATTAGTTTAAGCTTTTAATTGCTCTTTATATGTACACATATTGCATAATATCTCGTGTTTGTCTGTTAACACGTGATAATATTAATTTTTATATTTCTGCAAAGAAAAATTATTACGTCATCGATAATTTTCTTTGCAAATCGATTTCAGGAGAATTTTCTTGTCAAATAATTATTATTATTTAAAAAAATGTTACCGAATAACCCGGCCTACCTAAATTACATCTTTTACATCATCCATGGATTTGTACAATAAAAGAATATTGCCTGAACATCGATAGGGTCTAAACATTGCGAAATACATTTATCTCCCTTATTCCACTGTTTGCAATTCCAATGCTCAAGCTAGACTGATCCCTCTGACGGTTCCGTTTGATTTATTCCCTCGTGGATATTGGGCAAACGACGGAAACCTTGTTTCCGTATATTTTTCATTTATTTATTTTTTTTTCTTTTACCTTTTTTTTGCTTTCATTATTTCGTGCCTTTTTTGAACCAAAAAATTTTATACTTCCAAACAATTTTTGTCATAAGAAAATATCAATGTGAAGAAACGCAATCTGTGTGGGGTAGGGTATGAGGCAAGACGCACCCCTTGAAGCAATATAGCAATTATAACGCTTTCCATATGTCGTTTTGATTCATTTTTTTACTTTGCATCACCTACGGTGATGATATAAGAAAAGTATTAGCTTTGGTCGAATAGTGACTTTTACTCATTTCAACGAATCTTCACGTTTTCGACCCTCTAGAATATGAAAAATACGTTTTTAGAAAGATGTCGGTCTGTTTGTCGGTCTGTGCGACAAACTCGCGCGGTGATCTCGGAAACGGCTCGATGAAAAAATCTGAAATTCACATGACTCTACGACCAAATGATGGGCATGAAAAATTGCCATGTCTCGTTTAATTTGAACTTCCGGTTCTACCGGAAATGAATCGATTTTCGCTGTTTTACTGACAAACCAATATTATTTTCTCTGTATTACCTTTCTAAATGAAAGAATATGTTCTTCCGAGTTGAGAATTTTATATATTTATATATAGGGCATTCCTTGCCAATGACAATAAAAAGAATTGTAAATATACTCAGATCGAATTAGAATGAATGCACTATATAAAATTGTTGTTTGTCAATATATAGGGCGTTCCTTGCCAATGACAAGAAGACATTGCAAATGTACCCATATCAAATTGGGATTAAATGCACTGTATGAAATAGTTGTTTCAGTCAATATATAGGGCATTTTCTTTATGTGAAATTTTCAATTTTAATCTTTATTTTCGGGTTTTCATTACTTTTTTATACTATTTCTTCCCATGAAAAACCCATACTTTTTTTTCTTCTTGATGAAAAGTACTCCGAAAAACTGTTTTTCCGGCTTGTTTTTCTTGTTTCGTATTTGAATCGACTTTGCAATGGCCTACGACTTTTCTGACTCGTGTATAACTGCGACGAATAGGGTAATGAACAGAGCTATTAAGTTCTTCCTGTTGTTACGACCAACTGTCAACTTTTCTTCAAACATTTATATTACTCAAAGTAAAGTCTGGCTGCTGAGTCAAGAAGGATTAACTATAAGATTCGGGAATTATCCTTGATCGACGTAGTTTCTGGCAAAGAGCTTTAAATTCATTAAAATTCTAAAGAACTTCAGACTCGTAAACAGACCAGTACGATTTCCGGGTGAAATACTTAAACTAAGGATATAAATTTAAGAAAACTTTTCAATACAAACGAATAACGCTGACTATAGAAATTTTTTCTACACTTGACGAATAAAAGCTCAAATCAATTGAGAAAAATGATATTGGGCAATCAGAGTTCGTGAAACTAGAAAATTTTTCCTGCACATTTCTTCGCTGCAGAAAATCATCACATATATCTATGGCAAATCAATATTATTGATCAAGCGCAGAGCAGTTGATCAAATATCGGCATGAACCTGCACCCATTATTAGGACTTGTAAAAATGCATCGGAATTCGTAATCCTAACTTGATAAACAGAAAAATCTTCTGGTTCTAGCCGTTTAGAATCTGGTTGAATTTTGGAAATTTCTCGAGGCGTTAGGTATATTCCGGAAGTTGCGACGACTAGCGTGTATAAATTAAAGCACCGTTGAGAGAACAGCATTCCGCTATAACGTTCCTGGCTTTGTCACTCGGCAGCTACGAGGAACAATTTCGTTAAAATCCCACTTGACGTCGGATTTCCTACCCGGTACAACCTTTTGTTTTCAGGAAGCAAATTAGTATCTACCACAGACACGTTGCGAAATATAAAACCGGAACCGCACATGACAATATAGTAGATCGATTAATTCAAACTTACAAGCTCGTTGTACGACAGTCTCGACGTGTAACTAATTCGAAGAAATGTGCAAACAGACCAAAATTTTGATACCACAGCATCTCAATCGTCAAAGTTCGTAATTAGACTTTCGACATTCATGAATATGAACTGTACTTTTCATGTATTTCCAGGGTGATCAATTCAATGAAGTGTATCACGTATGAAAATTCGTAACTTATTCAGCAAAAAACTGCCTCGATATCTTTTTTCTAGAATATATTATATAAGGTACGAAGAATCGTATCGTTTGTATTCTTAGTATAGGATATCGTTTTATTCTACTCCATTAAGTATTGTTGAAAAATTTTATCTACAAGTTCAACGCGTCAAATCGTTGAGCTAATAATTTAGTAGCACCTACACTACCAGACGGGCATAGGCCGTGATAATTTTCAGCATAATGTTTGCAGACGGGAAAATCGGGCTATTTGAATATTTCGCGGTGTACCTCGATATGGTGAAGTTATTTAGGTTTCCATAAATGAGCAGGCTGTGGTAAGATTTCGATAATATAATTTTAATTGTATTGAAGTAAAATTATTTTTGATAATAATGATTTAATATTTAAAAAACAATATTTGAACATAATTTAAGAATTTTATTAGGTACATACATGTATAACGTATTTTTACAGTGTCTAATATGTATTTAATGTCCCTTAATTTAACTGGATCAAAATTTTTATCCTACGAAAATCAGATTATTGTTACTTAAATTTGTCTGATCCTAAATCCTCCGTAACTCTGTGCATGTTATTATGATTATCCACTGACGCGATTCTGCGTTTTGGAATGGTCTTACGAGGGATTTTCAGCAGCTTTTCCTGCTCAATGAATCGAAAAGCCGCAGCAAAGAACATGCGTTATTAGAATTCGATAAATATTTAACTAATAGTGAGTTTTGT
The DNA here is from genome assembly GCA_963924015.1 of Macrophya annulata. Lineage (NCBI taxonomy): Eukaryota > Metazoa > Arthropoda > Insecta > Hymenoptera > Tenthredinidae > Macrophya > Macrophya annulata. Next base: position 12,210,158 of record OZ001261.1, read on the forward strand.
CTGTTTTTCTATTTCGCAAATTTCAAGAGATTCACTACGGAGAGCAAATCAATATCAAATTTACTGACAATTCATTATTTCTGCATTCGTATTAAAATTCTACTATCGGCTAAAACGTATCAGATCGTTTTCACAAGATTTTCTCACTAAAAGAACTGAATTCCGTAAGGACATAGGCATAAGATACAGTATTCTGTTTGTATTAAAGCAGAGAGGATGATACAAGAGATAAGTATCTGAATCCTACATACAGTACACAATCTTTTGCTACATAAAAGAGCCGCTCAAACACAAACGAAAATTAATATCAACTCTATAACTCGAACCATATCGATATTCCAGACTTATTCCATCGATGGGTGCGTAGGGTTGATGAAAATATCGAAGATAAGGGTTGATATACGTTGTACTAGACAATCGAATTTATATCTATATTGTGTACAGTATGGGTGTGATGTATGTATGTACGTGCGTTTATCTCGTTAGGTATACGATATACCAAAGTAATCAAGCTATATACCCAGTACATGATATATTGATGTTTGTTAAAGACGGAAATTTCTTTCTGCCAAGTGGAAAAATTGAGCATTTGTCGACAGCTGATTTCCGCATTGTTATACAGTGGAATTTCGCGCTTTGCTATGCCGAACGTTAGAATCCTATTTCCAATATCAGCACCGTCAAAGGTCTCATCTGAAGAAGGAATCCGAATTCACACCTACTATCGCATGAAGTTTTAGGTCAGAGGTATCAAGTGTGTGCTTATGTTAAATCGTATCGATTATATGCAAGCTAAGGATTAAAGAATACTGTACGGGGATTTAACCTAACCAAATAGGACAACGGATTGTAAATAAAGTTAAGCTTCCCTGAAATTAGAGGAAATTAACACAGGCAACAAATTAGGGTCAAAGGTATTTGCAAACACCTTACGTGCTCAATTATATATTAGTCCTGGTAACGAGATTAAAATTAAAGCTCTTACGCAAAAAACTACATGTCCAAAAAGCTCTGTGCTAGCCCGTAGTTTTTTAAATCAATCAGTTTGTCTATCAGATTTTTCAAGAGATGCACGATAAAGTCACTCGGCTTTTATCCAGTGATTTATAAAGCGTGGGTATGTACAGTCAGGGAAATGGTATCTGTCGCCTGCGCCGCCTAACTTGATGCAACTGAACATACGAATAGTTTTAAATTCCTTAAAGTTGGCATGAAACAAAAGCATCCTTTGCTCCTCTGTTCAATCAGTGTGCTGTTTTTTATTTCGCGACAACTTGAAGGAAATTAAAACCACTCGCATGTTCAGTTGCATCAAGTTAGGCGGCGACAGATACCGTTTCCCTGACTGTACATGTGATGATGGACAATTCGTTCAGTCATGTAGATTTGCATAGTTTTTGTTTTTTGTCTTTAAATCAATCGATTTCGTCGAGTCCTTTTCACGTATCCTCGATTTTTTTTATTTTTTTTTATTTTTTGGAGTTGGAATGGATTCACACTATTAGAAAAATACTCGAATTTGACAATGTTTTTTTTTCCATTCTAGGCACAGTCTAATTCTGAGTGTACATTCGTGTGTCGTCCTATCATAAATTGGGCATAGTGATGGAATTGAATATTGCTCACGGGGATGAAAGAGGCTGGAGCAGCATCACGGAATATCCATTCTTGTAAAATTGTAATTTTCACAGAAGCTGCTGATCGAAGGCGATATTTTTGAATTTTTGCTATCTTGGATAAGAGATCTTTTCATAAATCACTGTCACATGGTCTTACCGGCACACTTTGCTATTCCGATTTATTCTGGCATGGATTTTTAGATTTCAGAAAACAATTATAGTTGTATTAATTATTTTTCTCTTACTCTTTGCAAAAGTCTTACTCATGAAGTAGAGTAGTTCAAATATAAATACAACATGAAAAGGATGTAAATAAATATTATTCGGAGTCTGATTAACTTTTGCGAAAGTATTTTCAACTAAGTGGCAACGAATTCAACACCGGAAAATTCAACGTTCAATACTCGCATTAATGGCTTGTATGATTGGAAAAAAGTACAGTAGGTATATTCGTTGATCAATGATAAAAGCATGTGTATATATGCTTTCCCAGTTTACTATAAAAGCCTTTGTGTTGCATTTTGAACTCACAACACGGTTCCATTATCGTCAGTATTTTAGATTATCTGTCTTTCTCCCTCGCTTGCAAACTGCAATTAATAATTGGGTTTGCCAAGTAATATACACTGCTACAGCCCTTATCATCAGGTCCGGTCGTTTCGGTTCCGTGCAGCGACTCTGTCAATTTCAAGCTTTAATGCACCGCTAGATTAGATTGGAATTAGCTAGAAATCAGTCGCCGGAATCTCTTTACTTTAAACCCCAGAATTTTACCACATTAAAAAGTTTGACTCGTAATATGACTGTTTGAAGATATGAGAAATTCTTCTTTTACCAGTTTCGTCGAATGATAATAAAAACGGAAGTGAACCTAATGGACTGAACCTATAAGAATATATTCATGATGCCATCACGAGGATCTTACATTCTTTATGTTACATAACAAACTGAATGTGACAAGAATCTTACTGCGGAAAAAAGCTACAAATTTTATTCTTATCGAATCTCATGAAATGCCGCAATTACTTGTCTCAGACATACACATATAAGACATGTCCTATGAGAAGGTTTGGAACTTCACGTGAGACCAGCTTTCTGCAATCGTTGAATCGCGATAATAAATATCGAATTTTTTCCCCTTTTGATAGCAATTATTTTCGATTCAGAGATTCGAGAATCGGATGGTCTCGGATCGTATCATAAAAATTCAGTACCTATACTAGTCTTGAGAACGATTTTCAACCATTTGTGGATTTTAAAGAAAGCAAAGTATTACTTCCACTCGATTTTTATCTTGATCTCTTTTGACAAAATTCTCAATCACGTATATCATTACATATCATCAAATAATAATTTGACCTGATATTTAATCGGCTTACCTACTTGCTGCGGAATTTCATTATGCACAGGTCGATGGTGATATTCATTCGAGTTCATGCATTTCTCATTCAATCAACGAGTACTAGAGTATCGACTACAGTGGTTATGTACATTTATCATGTATAACGATTATCAGCCTACCATTTGATAACGTCATTTAATTTTTAACTTCCCGCAATGAAAATTAAAGAATTTCAAAAAAAAGGGAAGTTATTGGTTATAGTCCGATTTTTGGAAATCGAGTTTTCATCAGATCTCGACGTTTTGGGGTCCTAGGAAGTTATTCCGACTATTTTTGGATGGATGTCCTTTTGTGTGTGTGTGTGTGTGTGAACAAATTTTTGCGGTACGATATCTTTAGAACCAATCACCCGATCGAAATAGTTCTTATGGCGATCGGAAGGGTTTATCAAGACTTAGATCTGATTAGATTTTGGAGTCGATCGGTCAAGTAGTTTCAAATTTATTTGAAAAATAAAAATTAAAAAACAATTTTTTTCATGTTTTTAGCGCATAACTCCTAAACTGTTCGTGCGATTAGTCTCAAAACTTAATTAGACTTAGATCTTGGACAGCCCTTTCGATCACTGCAAGATTCATCAAAATCAAACAATTGCTTTAAAAGATATTGCACGACAAAAATTTCTCTTTTTGTCGTACGATACCTTTGGAACGAATTAATCGATTTGAATGATTCTTGCGGCGATCGAAAGGGTTCATCAAGACTTAGATCTGATTAGATTTTGGAATCGATCGGTCAAGTAGTTTCAAAGTTATTCGAAGAATAACTGATATTACTGATAACTGAAATTGAAGCAAAAAAATTTGTATACGGAATACTAATTATACTTATAACCGTTTTTAATGTAGTATAAACACAATAGTATGAATTAATTGTAACGTACTTAACACAGCGGGAAGTTTTAGCGTTGGCCCACAGGTCAACCAGTTTCCTGATTTTTTTCTAACATTTGCTATCACACCTTCCCGTAAATCAAATTAAAAACTAAAAGAATTTTAATCTACCTATCACTCACCTCAAAACAGTTTTATTGACTGCTGCTTCATGATACCGTTGGTTGGGAGGAAGAAGGTACCGTTTCGGCTTCGATGTGAAAAAAGTGACGTTTCACAAGCGGTGTTTTTTCCATATAATTTCAAGGTGTAAGACAAAAAAAAAATCGCTCTTGAAAGTCACATTTTTCACATCGAAGCCGAAAGGGCACCTTCATCCCCCCAACCGACGATAGAAGCTTACCAGAAATCTATCTTGACTTTTAAATTGTCCTTTCCGATGGTGGCGCTTGTTGGAGAAGCACATTCCCCGACATCGACGTTGTCCCGTTTATCAGGGTGTGAACAATTTATACACCTAATAATTTTCGGGTTGGTTTGGTTCGAATTAAACTTTTCCTGGTCAATGTTAGGTGACGTATGGCTAAGAAGATAACAACAAACAAAATCTCGCTTTGTAAACAGCTTCGTCCACAAAATATAACCTGGGAATTGAAGAGAGATTGCTAAGATTCTTCTTCGGAAATGGTATCTATCGACCAGCTCCTACCAATAAGTATGTTTCGGGTCTGGTAGAAAGCAGAGGAGAATAAGTAGTCGCGTATCACTAGCCCAAATTGATACGAAATTGTGTGCCATATATTCTCAAGCCATTCAGGTATAAATACAAATCCTATATCGATACTCGTAAGTTGGACTAATCCTAAATAGCGATTCTAGATCTTAATTTCTTTCCAAGCGTACAGTAGTAATTGTATCATAAATGGTTGCAGTCTTCGACACAATTTAAGTTCTCAATTTAAGTTTGCTCTATGAGTGATTTTTTTGTGTCCTCACATTTTCCAAATCGTGATTTCTTCATTTTCCATTTTTCATAACATACGCATAACTTTGTCTGAAGGAATATCGAAATCATTCCAAAGAGATGCATAAATCCATTAAGCATGAATTTTTTGAACCTCAAAATTTCTCTAAAGCTTAGAGTTTACTTCTTGCCTCAAGCTGCTGCAGCTGAACATGATAATGTGACTGATTAACAGCAAATTAGCTATGTTAGTTTATGAATTAATCCATCCTTCTCTACTACAGAGATAATGGAGGTGGTTAGTCGTCGAGTTGTGAAGGTGAAGTAGTTGTGCCCGTTTAGAATGTGGGTGTGAGTTTACCGTCAGAGAATTTGCATTGATTATTTGTACGTCCTTCGCTGGGAATACCCCATCTATGAATTACTACCTTTAGTATCAAAATTTACACGTAGCTATAGGCGGTTCTGAAAATACCTTTCCAAATTTTAACATCCCTGAATAACCGAATAGTTGTTCATTTTCCGAGCCATGGTAGTTTCGAAATTCTTGATTTAGGTAAATTTGATAACCGTTTATCTAACAGGACCAATTTCCGATTCGCTTGATGTGTATAGAAACTAAACATTCCTCAATTTCGTCACTCATTTTTTCGATACATCCTTACCGCGTTTGCGGAATTGATCTTGAACCTTTTTTTTACTTTCAAGGATAAGCTAGCTCACTTCTTTAAGTTTCTTAGAGAGAGAGAGAGAGAATGGTCACGAAAGTTTAATACGCTGGTAAAACTTACTGGTAATTAACCTCGTGTACGGAAGGGTCGTGACAGGTTACGAAGTGGAGTGTTTTAAACAGTGAATTTAAACAGCCAGGAACTGAAGAGTCGATTAAAGTTTAGTTCTCGGACTTTCAGAAAGGTTAGTTCAATTGGGGCAATTGATCTTGTTGGAGAAAAAGTGAGATAAAATAAAGAGAGGAAATGAGGAGAAATAGAGGGTCACGGGGTTCAATACCATCCCTTACGATGAACGGAATGCAATTCTTGGGATGGGGCTCCCTGAAGATTTTCATAGGCTTTTATAAGAAAAAGGCTCTCTTTAAACTCAGATCAAGTTTCAAAATAGATATCCCACTACTTGGTCTTCTACCCTCGATCGTGACGATTCGTTGTTTGTAAAAGGGAAATTGGGACAAGGGTAGGTATTCGTGTGAAAAACCAAATATATGGGGTGATTCTTGGCAAACCTCGAAATCGGCTATCGTTTAGTAAATTTAAAGGCATATCTTTTCACTCAATCAGACGAGTCATCAATCATTGGAAATTTTTATACAAAACTTTTTTTTTTGTTGATGTTGCTTAAAATTTTATCTTAAAGTCAACAAAATCTTTCACCAAAACTATGAACAGTCTGTACATAACTTAATGAATTGTAACCAATTCTCTAGTGTCAAATCAAAGTCGGATGAATATTGAGCGATTAAATTCAAATTCAATACGATCTTTAGCACAAGTACGAATGAATCAGTAATATTGCCAAAAATACTCATGCATTTTGCTCTACGTTATGAGTGTATGTGCTTCACTATGTCGATTGTCAAATTAATGCACAATTTCATCGGTTTGAACCTGAAGATGTGCTTATTTCTGCAATACAGTATTTCAAAATTGAAATTACTGATGAAATTTATCGAAATTACAGGAAAAAGAAGTAATGTTTGTGTCAATTATCTGAAATAGTTGATTCATTAACACTCGACGTAAACCGCGTAGGTATCAGTACAATCAAGACTTTGTGTTTTTTGTTCTTTCTGTTCTTAATTTAGAGCCTCTCTTTTAAAAAACTTTCTCCTTAATAAGCCGAGCATGTTCCATGCCCGAGGGAAATTAATTAGTACCTTTTGTGCTTCAAACTTCCGACGTGTTCCACACACGGACTTGCTCACGCATCGTACCTACAATTAGTCTTCAAGTTTTTTTTCTTAATTCTTCGGGATAAAAGTATAACGAACTCAATCCAAGTTATAGCTACTATTTTAACAACAAAGCTACCCCGGTAGCATTTTGCAGCCAATTAAGCAAAACCGCAATTTAATACGAAAAATATGGGGTAATATTATACCCAACAAAGTGCAGACGAGGGCTAATTTTTTTTTTTAGCTCTTTTTCTGTTTGCTTTTCGCACTGCCTCGAGCTACAATAAGCTGAGCTAACTTGGTTATGGGTAAAAAAAATATTCTACAGGAACCAAGTGATTGAATTTCAGTATTTATGATCTCGTTCTTCTTTCGCAACGATAATTACTGCATACTATAATCCTATTCTTTTGAGGATCAATATATACAGGGTGGTCTATTCAAGTTGAGATAGCAGAATATCTTGAGAACAACCTGTTTTAGAGAAAAATGTTTGAAACAAAAGTTTCATGGTTTAAAGGAGGAAAGAAGTTGGCGTTATTGGATTTTTCAGTGGAGGCGCTGCTGGGGCCGGGGAAAGGTCAACTTTGTTTATTTTTTTTAAATAAAAACCCATTTTTTTCGATTTGTAATTTTGTTCCACTGAAAAATTGAAACGACTTTTGTATAAAACATTTTTTTGTAGGACATAAATTTTTCATGTTATTCAGCTTAACAGCTAGAGATTTTTTAACTTTTGGGAATATTTCACCTGTAAACTATCAAGTTTGGAGAAAAATTGTAGGAGGCAAAAAGTGTGCAATTTCACGCAAAGAATCTTAGAGAATAATTGCAGAATTTTTTCCGATAACTTTTTATTGCAGCTTTTTCAATTGCGTGAAAGAAAAATCAAAAATTGTTGAAGAAAGTTCTGCAATTATTCCCCAAGAATCTTCGCATGAAATTACGCACTTTTTGTTTTATGGAATTTTTCTCCAAACTTGATAGTTTAGAGGTGAAATGTTCTCAAAAGTTCAAAAATCTCTAGTTGTTCAACTGAATAACATGAAAAATTGATGTCTCATAAAAAAATATTTCATACAAAAGTCGTTCGAATTTTCAAGTAGAATAAAATTACGAAATAAAAAATACGGGTTCTTATTTAAAAAAACAAAGATGATCTTTTCCTGACCTCAGTGGTGCTTTAACTGAAAAATCCAATAACGTCAATTTCTTTTCTCTTTCGAACCATCAAACTTCTGTATCAAACGCTTTTCTCTAAAAAAGGTTGTTCTCAAGATATTCTGCTGTCTCAACTTAAATGGACCACCCTATATATACTTTTTGGGCAGAAGAAACAATCTACTTATTTCTTATATTTTTTATAAAGAAAATAATTAGTATTCAAATTGTTCGAACATCCAAAGAAATACCCAATGGAGTTTAGAATTTACAGATTACTCCTTTATTTCGTGAAAGATAACTTAACGTAAATATACAAACGAAAACGAAAACGGTAACGAAAACAGAATTTTCGAGAGATTGGTTACCAAAGTATTCTATAGTACCTGCCCAAAGTGAGTTCACACTGCTCTCGAATTTCCAGGAATTTTCCCAGCATTGAATGCGAGTGAAACATACTAAATAAAAATCTGCCCACTTTGAGTCATAGCTCAAAAATTCTAGCATATAATCACGGATTTTCGTGAATTTTTTCAGATTTTAGAAAAATGGCGTTTTTGTTTTGGTAAAAACAAATAAAATAAATATGTGGCTGTTTTGGAAAATCTGAAAAAAAAATTGAGAGTACCTTTTAGACAGAGCAATCATAGAAGAAATAATGAGCAAAATCCGAGAGGGTGAGGGTCACGGGTTCATACACTTGAGATGGAATTCCCCATGAAGATATGAACACTCAACATCTTGGCTTGAAAGTCAATATTATATTCCAATTGGAATTTACCCAATGCTCTGGGTCACTGAACTGGTTGATTGTGCACTACAGTTTGCGAAAAAAATGATCAATGCAAAAGGATACAGTTAAGAAGAAATAATTTCACCATTTAATTGTGAGAACTAAAAGCTCACATGCAGATCAACAGCTTCGTTAATTAAAGCTGATTTGATTAGTCCAGTTACCACATCGTAGAATGATGAGCTGAAAATCTCCTGCTTTCATCACTTCATAATCAGCTGGCAACACATGCCAACGTTTCCTTACGAATGTATTAAATTTAACACAGTTTGGGTAGAATTTATTTGATATATTTCTTATTTTTTGTAATTGTACAGTTTGGCACAAACTAGGTATTTCTTTGAGTAGGTCAATGTGTGAAAATATACTACGCTGTATTTTGTGCTGTTTCAATTTGTATTATACATTCAGAAACTTGAGCAATATTTTTTGCTATGTTAATCTTGTCAAGATGCCAAGTAAATAGTTTCTAAGTTGTATAGAGAATCAACAATGCTATAGAAACCTGACTTAATAACGAGAAATGTCAAGCAACTTTTGTCTTACTTTTCATCGCACTTCATCCCATTTTTTAAATATTATACTCGAAATGAATTCTTATACTTATAACAATCCAGCTACGCCAGACAAGCTTAGATTGTTTCCTATTGTTAAACAAAATATAAAAAAAAAATCTCAACCTAGATTTTTAGTACAGACGTTGTGAAGGACCTTGGTAGTTTTAGACATCGTCTTGCTCAGTATACATAAAAATTTATCCCTTATTTCATATGTGGGTAATGCTCCAGGTAGAAATCTAACAAAAGTGATGAGATAGAACAAGATCTCATTTGGAACAGAGTAGAATTGTATTATTCATCGTTTGAAGAGGGCAATTTTTACGCTGATGGGATGGTGGCCGGTCTTCTTCACCTCTTGGTCTGAAAAAATTTCAATGTATTTATACGTACAGGTGTGCATAATTAATGAAAACATATATCTATGTATATAAAGCAAACATCTGCCTACGTTTGGGCGTACTTATTGAATATAGACATTATTATCCTATATCATATAGACCTACGTCCCAAGTAAATTAGGAAAGTTGTCATGTCCTGTGAGTCGGAGATTCCAGTAAACATCCCCTATTCCTAGAGTAATCGTAACTTTAGCAATTCAGCAACCAATAATTGAAATAATTATTTACTCAGAGTTGGAAACGTTATTTATTATAACAAGTAAATACTAAAATAATATAAAAACCGTACAATTTTTTATCAAGTTCTGTTTCTGGGTTGGGAAATGTGCTACAAGGAAGCTTACAGAAATTCCTACAATAAGGTCTGAAAATATTGTTAACTGCGATGATTCGATTAACGGTTTATTGAGAAAGAAATTTTTTCTACAAAATTCATTGGAATTATTTGTCGTGAGCTGAATTATAAAAATTATAAACTACGTGAAAATAAAAACGAGAATAGAAAGCCAACAGACTTGAAACGGCAAATGAGTTTAGGCTTTACAATAGGAGGGCTGTATAAACAATGGCTAACAATCAAACTTAAGGACCACGAAAACCTCTGAAGGATAAAACAAGTGCCTCAATAAGAAAATAAATTTTCTATAAAATATACTGTACGATTTTTAGGATATAATCAACAATTATTATACGTTAAAATTCATATTTCTATATTATATGGATCAAAACTAATCGATGTGTTGATTGCTGATGCTCAATGCAAGGTATATAGACAATTGAAATGTTTCAGTAACAACTTCCTTATTTGTATGCATTATCAAAGCGGATTTTGCTTCAGATAATCATCATGAAATTATGAGACTTCAATTAATCACGATGATTATTCTGCCAAATCAATAAAGTAAATATGAATAAAGAGTTGACACCGCTCATTTCTTGGGATCATGGCATTTCAAAGGCCATTGTGACTCACGGAAATTATAGTAGATCATCTAGGTCGTGGCTGTAAAGCATTGTATGTATTCAATACTGCAAAGAATTCCGTAAATAAAAGATTTCCTACTGAAAGACCGCTTTTTCAATAAGAATAACCGTCTCTCGAGTCTGTTATAAGAATTGCATCACTGTTTGTGATAGACTAATTAACTCAACTTTTAATATTTGTAATGAATCTTATGACTTGATCTGAGTAAGTTTTATCAATTAATGGATAGTACTACTGAAAATTTCTAGGTATAATCCATGGGAAAATCCACCTGGGAATCCATGTGGAAAATCTATGTAAATACGTATGATTTTTTTCCGGAATTTGGAACCGGAAATTTATGGGATCACATATGAATATTCACTGAGGCGTAGGTGTACTCGGACATGGATTCCTATAATTTGTAATTTTAAATACATCTGTTCAATTTTCTTGAGTCTTTTCCATGGATCACGAATGGATATCACCGTCATATCTCTACAAGAATCTTTATTCTCCTGCTGACTTCCCACAATAATTTGTGTAATTGTACGCGGATTCTTATGTTCATTTTATCGGAATTCTATGTGAAATCCTGGGGATTCTATGGACTGTTTTACATATATTACGAGAGTATATCACGGTCATATTTTCATGGGAATATTGGGTTGTCCGCGGCAGTTTGTGTTGGCATTTTATGTAACGGCTGGTGGGTTCCTATGATACTTTTTATAAGTTATAAATAATAATCACAGTCATATTTCCACGAGAGAAAACTTACCTATACCAATAAATATTTTTGGAAATCTGATCTGTACATGTGTTTCTTGTTTTTCAACTTGAAAGATTTGGGCCCGAAGTCTTAGGTCTGGCCCATCGTAATCAGCCGATTTACCTGTTTGTTTTTATTATACCTATATCAAATCAAGACTGAATGGTTATTACGTTGACTTACTTAAAAATTGAATGCTTGAAAATGTGGATTCCTTAGGGTGATATTAAATATTTATCCAGTCAGAATTTTATTGGTTAATTTTGTTAAAAAAAATGCTTGAATTTACAGAGACGTATTCTCTCGAATGAAATATTGGGTTTTCTCAAACGAGCATCTTCCTGACATCCGTTGTGTTAATAATATAATAATAATTTAGTTGATGTAACGAAATTTTGATATTGAGGGGATATTTGAATTGTTGAAAATGTGATAACCTGACTTGATTTCCTTTATTATGGATTTGAGATGATTTTGAGTTAATTCAGATCATTCCAATCACTGATAAGACAATAATTGCATAATTTAATATGATTTCAGTGATGTTACTTGATTTCAATTTTTAAAATGGTAATATATAAAAATCGAAATCAAGTGACATCACTGAAATCATATTAAATTATTCAATTATTGTCTTATCAGTGATTGGAATGATCTGAATTAACTCAAAATCATCTCAAATCCATAATAAAGGAAATCAAGTCAGGTTATCACATTTTCAACAATTCAAATATCCCCTCAATATCAAAATTTCGTTATATCAACTAAATTATTATTATATTATTAACACAACGGATGTCAGGAAGACGCTCGTTTGAGAAAACCCAATATTTCATTCGAGAGAATACGTCTCTGTAAATTCAAGCATTTTTTTTAACAAAATTAACCAATAAAATTCTGACTGGATAAACTTTCTGTCTCGGTGTGCCCACGACTATTATCAGTAACTGCTCACCAGCTGGCTATTTTATCACACGATGAAAGAGTTTACGTTGAATTATCCTTTAATCGAGAAAATTGATAGGGGAAACCCCAATTATACTGACTGAGTCACGGAAACAAAGGCTCACAGACCCTAGCGTTGCAGAAACAGTGAAGCCGCAAAGCTGTAGATAGTTAGCTGACGGTCAAGATACGAGCAAAAAACCAGTCAATTTCTTTGGTCAATATGTCAACATAATTGATGATTGTATTTAACTGAAGTTGAACGAGATATACGTTCGATCCTGTGCCAATTAATTCTCTCGTAGTGTACCATAGCTGTGTTTTAATCTGTTACACAAGAGTACAGTTGGTGTTAATTAAGGGATGTGTAATGTACCGTGGTGATAATCTGCTTGCTGTTTCCCTGTACTGACGCCATTGTCGCTTAAGTAATTAACCCTTTCGTGCTCTGTTTATTAAAGGAAAAATATATACATACATATATATATATATATATATATATATATATATATATATATATACATACATATATATATATATATATATATATATATATATATATATATATATATATATATATATATATATATATATAAATTTTCGTCGATATAATCCTTTGGTTCAATCCTAAAAAAAATGTTTACTCTTCTGTGGCAGACAGTGAAGAATTTTATATAACACCCCACGTAGAAGCTCGTTCATATTATATCTATAAGGTATTGCACATTGAACCTATCTAATTATTACATCGTGATCAATATTCATGATATCACGATAATGCCATTTGTATAATTACTTAATAGTCATTGAGATCAAAAGCGACCTTTATGTAATAATTAATATAATTTCACATCATGTCGACATTAATGTACCCCAGTTTTAGTCTGGGCTGGTTTTATACGCAACTGCATACGGTAGCACGGGGTTACAACAGCTCTTAGTAATATGGATGATGGGATGAGCAAAGCATGTCACTTCACAACAAAGTTGACAGCATCAGGGTCGATATAGTAAAGGCTGTAAGCACAGGAACCTACGAAACTTCTGAGACTTTACTAATCAATTATTCAGTCTTAAAACAAAAGTCTCTTTCTTTTTTGTTCCAGGTTTTCTTCCATATACATATTTTGGATTAATAGAAGAGGGAGTTTGTAAAGATATATTGAAGAAGAGGAAACGTTGTTGGATTTGATTCGTCAGCAGTGAGGGAATTTCGTCATCTCTACCAACGCGAGGATACATAGTTATTTCCTTAAGATTGTAACAATTAATTATCGCACGATTTCAAAGTTTGCACAAATGTGACAGGCATGAATTGACACTGATGATATACAAACAATCATACAGTTAAATATACAAGAAGTACTGTACAAGTGACATCGACTAAAACTGTGAGGATTCTATAGTGTGTGTCTACTCAGAATAAACAAAGTACAAAAATATGTTACACGATAGGAAAATAAACGAAAGGATTGAAATTAAATCTTTAACCGTATGTTCACTTCGGGAAAGTGAAGATTTTAACTCGCGAAGTTAAAGTGAAAAATAATACTTCTCGCACTCAAATGATTAAGATCTCTTGGCGAATACCCAGCAAAGGTTTGTGATTTTCTGTGCAAGCAATATGCTGACCGCCCTTTTGTTGGCTCTCTGGCAATATTTAGGTCGGAGTATCTCTGAATAGAAAGATATGCGAAATTTGAATTCAAGCAGTTTTAGCAAGAAGAAAATGAGGGTCGTGTTAGGTCTTCTTTTATTTTCACTCGGGGCTGTCGCCCTAGGGACGACACGTGACAGCAGTGTGGTTCGAGCAGGAAGTGGAATTAAGATTGGAACTAGTGACAGAGGAGTCACAAGAGGTGGTAATTCAGGAACTGGCAGGGTTGGGTCTGGGGTTAAGATCGGCGATGCAAGAGCTCATAATGGATCCACGAGGCAGCGAACTATGCCACCAACTCCTACGACGCCGATTCCACTACCGTTTACTCCTTCTCCAGCAGCAGCCAGTCCAAGCGTTTCGAACAACATAACTTACTTGAAGGTGAGTACCAATTTCCATAAAGTTAATTTTCTATAAAGATTATATCACACTTCTCTGTCTATGTATGTATCAAATTTTAGTTTTTTAGTTAGTAAAAAACTAAAAAATTCATTCATTGTCATCAGACGCAATTTCATAGTTGATTGATAAATGGAAGAAGAACGGTATGACATACGGGTCTCTTTGCCATTGTGATGTAAAATAGATTGTAGTTGATAGATGAGCTCACGTCTAACTACTCCAAACTTACGAGGAATGAGATCGATCCCAAATGTCTGACTGGCGTATAATTTGTTGTAAACTTAAGTTTGTACAGTTTGTCATTACGGTTTATGAAAATTTATTTTTGACAAAGGCGCTTAGTACACTGAAATAAATTGTTGTTGATAACTAGTGAGGTATAAGTACCTACGCCAAGTAAGATTTATTTAAAGCTTGAAGCTGTCGTTGGCTTCCTGTTCGTTGAAATATTTCGAAAGAATCCATAAATCCAATTCCTTGTGCCCAGAATGGATGAGAATTATTGCTACTTGCCATTACGATACGTTTCTCATTTTATACTCTTCTTATTTCTCACAGTGTACTTCGTACAGCATTGTATCCGTGAAATTAGCCGCAGAGTACATGTTCCATCCTTTCTACATATACGAGGTTGGGGTGAGAATACCAAGTATGAATCCATGAACTGGATTTAAATTGGATCGGAATTCTATATTCCAATTCAAATTCCAGTGAGACTTTCCATATGATTGCAATTGGTCTGAGTGCATATTTTTCACGTTAGTTTTTTTATTTTTTATCATTCACAACAAAATGTGGTTATTGGATTTGAAATATAAATAAGTTTATTTTTTCACAACTTTAAAGAGGTTCCAATGCGAAAAAAAAAATTATATCTACATGAATGAAATTAAATCATTTAATATTTTAAAAAGAATACCATTTTCAATTCTCAAGTCAGACAGGTTTTCTACTACATCTGGATCGCGTTGCACCAGTCTATTAATCGATCACGAATCTCGAAGTAATCTGAGACTAAAAAATAATCGGAAAACTTCCCGCTGTGTTAAATACGTTACACTTAATTGATACTATTGTGTTTATAATAAATTAAAGAAGGTTATAAGTATAATTAGTTTTCCCTATACAAATCTTTTTTTCTTCAATTCCTATTCTTCGAATAACTTTGAAACTACTCGACCGATCGATTCCAAAATCTAATCAGATCTAAGTCTTGATAAACTCTTTCGATCGCCGCATGAATCATTCAAATCGGTTAATTCGTTCCAAAGGTATCGTACGACAAAAAGAGAAATTTTTGTCGTGCAATATCTTTTAAACTAATCGTTCGATTTTAATGAATATTACAGCGATCGAAAGGGCTATCCAAGACCTAAGTCTTATCAAGTTTTGAGACTAATTGCACGAACAGTTGAGGAGTCATGCGCTAAAAAGATGAAAAAAAAATAGTTTTTTAATTTTTATTTCTCAAATACCTTTGAAACTACTCGACCGATCGACTCAAAAATCTAATCAGATCTAAGTCTTGATAAACCCTTTTGATTACCAGAAGAACCATTCCAATTGGTCGATTTGTTCTAGAGATATCGTACGACAAAACTTTGGTTACACACACACACACACACACACATACGGACGTCCATCCAAAAATAGTCAGAATCCTAAGACCTCAAAACGTCGAGATCTGATGAAAACTCGATTTTCGAAAATCGGATCGAAACCAATAACTTCTTTTTTTGATGAAAATTTTCAATTTTCATTGCGGGAAGTTATAAATCCAAATAGATTTCGAGTCTAGAAATTCATCTCATCTCCTGAAATTAAATTTACAAATGAGCTAAAAAAGTTGGAATTAAAAAACTCATTATCTGCGATGTACGGAGCTTTTTGATTACATTTAAAATATTGACGTTTTGAAAAGTTCCTCATGTCACAAATTTCAAAATGTTTAGTTCAAACTTTTCCAGCTCACTTGATAATCCAACGAAGATACACGCAGATATGACCATTTTGTTAAATTCTCATGGCACAAATTATTTTACACAATTGGTAAAGTCGTCTATTCCCCATAGTCCCATGTTAATAAAAAGAGTTAGGGCTCGAAATTTATTATTATTTTGCAATAGTTAAAAATGGCTATCTAATTGCACAAGATTAAATTTGATTCATCAACAAAAACTGGATCTATTGGAGTCTCGTTAACGCTTTAACTGTTAACAACACAAGTCACATGAGAGTAATCTATCATGACCTAACGTATTTGGCCGTCAGAATGACGCAGCTCTTGATTTTCTAAAAAAAAAATAATCTGAATGGTAAATCTTCGTGGTTTTTTCTGCAGGTGGGGATGGTTGTTCCTTACAAGTCTTTTGGGGTGAGAGAGTATACAAAGGCAATGACTACGTCTTTAAACACGTTACAAAAAAGTACAAGGGGACCAAGGCTCGGTCTCTTTCAACGGTACGATATTCACGTCAGGATTGCGATGAAAGAACTGACACCAAGTCCAACTGGTGAGTTCAATTTGATTCTTTCCTTTTTTTCTGTATAAATCCGAGAAGAATTCAGGCTTTACTGAATTCAACTCTGATATTAACGTTTTTTGCTTTTTAATAAACTTGAGAGGATAATTTCAAAGTACCTACATGTATATCTGTATACTTACCGTATTTTTGTACAGACACATATTCATAGCCCATTGTATTCGTGAAATTAAAATGTATCACCTTTTGGTATAAGCTGGATGGATACAAGCTTGTCGTATCGTTGACAATGGGGCAGATTTTTACCATCCATAAATCTTCCACGGAGCTTTTATTCTTGGGATGGTTTTAGTGAAAGTTGCTAAACGTTGGATTCCTTGGGTGGAATTCACAGCTATAGCAGCAGATTTAACTAAAGATTTTTTTTTTCGCGATATCGTGTTAGTTGTCTCCTGGTATACAAGCGCAGCAACGTTACCAAAATTTTAATCGTAACCACTTTGTAAATGATAAAAGCTCAACGTGAAACAAAGGAATACATTTCACACTCTGTTTTCGCCAACCCTTTCTGTGGGAACCCGTATTTTTAGCACGGAGAATTTATATCATCACGAATCCATTTTCATCAAAGTCATCAAGATCAGGTCATGTTCTTTAGCCTCAAAATGATTCGCTGAGCTTTTTCTTTGTAGACAAGACATGACGTGCGAAATACTGTTTTTTAACTTGTTATTTCATGGAGGATTATCGGAAATTCAAAAGTTGAGTGATTAAAATCATCGATCGTTGTGACAAAAATTTTAAGAATTACTTAACGCTTGAGTATTTGTGATTATCGAACATTATTTTTACATTACTGATCCAAGATCGGGTAAACATTATTGTTATCCACCTTAATATTATCACAGCCGTTGGATTAATTATAGATTAGTAATTGTAAAACACTTTTAGAATATTTTCAAAAACCAGCGATCTCTATCAAACGATCATTTCAATGGCTATAAAGTACGAGCCACTAGCTTCTGAAACTCAAGATTAAGATCCTTGCTCTGATTTCTCGCAACTATGATGATGTCGCCTGTGCTGTGGTCTGTGAATCTACTCTCTAAGTTTGAGACCGGGAAAAGTCGATCTATAATTCATGGTTACATCCTCACTGAAATGGATTCAACTCGATATACTCCCGTCAGTGAAATTTGTAATAAGAGGTATCACGTTGAGATGTGAATAAGCAAATGAATAGTGCAAACGATAAGGAGACTGATATATGTAACTAAAAAAGTATCCGAAATGAAAAGGATCTGCACTGCCCATCTCATGTCCCTTTCAAATTCACATGATTTTTGTACATAACTAAATCTCGTTATTTTCATACCGAAGGAAGAATTTATGTGGAGGAGGTTACAATAGGACATTCTGTACCTATGTGTATATACATTTATATATTATGTGCATATACGTTCACAGAGTTTGTCCTGAAAGTTTCAACGGCTGTTTAAAAAGGTCATAAAGTACACGATGAGGTAAGTTCTGTTTTAAAATATCCCCCGGGTTATACACGCTTCGTAGGATATTATCTGAGATACTATGGAGGCATGTACACCACCCACATACTATTATTACACTCTCCGTATATGTAATGTAAATTTTCTTTATTAGCCATTTAACTTATCCCGTTGCTATGACTCATTCATTCATATATGGGTCTTGATATTCCTTTGGGTCACCCAAGTTCGAGGGTTGATCAATTTTATGAAAGGGTAGAAGGATGATGGAGCTTTACCTCTTGAGCCTCAAGTCTCAAGCCTCAAGCCTCAAGGCTTGAGATGAAAATGAGAAAAGTTATTAAAACGTTTCACTTCGTTTAATGAAATAACATAGGGTGTGGGCGACCTACTAACTCTCGCTTTCAAGAAATAAATATAAGAAGCAAACAACGTTGTCATCAATAAATTTACGTGTTCACAAAATATTTATCTATTACACATAACCTTTACACTTTCATAAAGTATCTGACAACAAGTTGACGACGTACTTAGACCCACGCGAGCTGTACGTACCTTAAAGAGGGATATGTCGGATTCTAGCGCTTAAATTGAATCATGACATTTTGTTTTTAATAAATTGTAGAGAGTTTTGAAAATTTTTAAAAGCCCACAATGTGATTATCACGATTAATACATGAATTTAGTTTGGTATGGGAATTATGCGTTGATAAAAATTTTTAATTTAAATCGATGAAAAAATTTGGGAATGAAAAAATCCACGAATAAATAGATACAAGAATGTGATAATATACGCGTTACAAAATGGCGACTATCTTTTTTCCGGCAACTGCATAATTTCGCAGTTAAACCCGCGGGTTGTGTCATAAACAAGTCTAATACCCCGCGATACGAGTAGGTATAGGCACACCGGGTCGCGTTTACTTAACACGACCCATTTTACAACCTGAGTATATACATATATACAATATACATATTGTGATGCAGGAGGGTGCGCAGACTACCATGAGAAA
This sequence comes from Macrophya annulata, assembly GCA_963924015.1. Lineage (NCBI taxonomy): Eukaryota > Metazoa > Arthropoda > Insecta > Hymenoptera > Tenthredinidae > Macrophya > Macrophya annulata. Next base: position 12,229,544 of record OZ001261.1, read on the forward strand.
TATGATTTCGAGGAACCATTTCAGCTTCCGGTTTAAAAAATTTCATTGGAGAACTCGATCGTCGTTCAAACTGATCGACAGCTTCAAATTAGTCACGAACCTACTTAAGGCAATTAGAAAAAAAATTTCAGAAAATCTGGTTTCACATTTCGGAAAGTTATTGGTACAGCTAAAGTTTCGTTCAGATAAGTAAACTGAAAATTAATTGAAACCAAAATCGTGATGCCTGAGACTTGGACAGTTTACTTTTTGTGACTGAGCAAATTTTACTCTAACCTTGTTACTTCAATTTTTCCTTTTTGGCAAACACTTTTGGCTATCTGAAATTAAATTGAAAATGACATTTTTTTATGAAGCGAATTCCAGTCTTTATTTTCCAAACCATTTGAGACTAGCTAAGTCTACGTTTATCTATCCATACGTATGTGTACCTACCCTCTCAGAATTCGGCATAAATTTTTCGTTCTTTTATCTCATTGACGTCATAAAGCTGCGGGACACCCCCAAAAAAGCGTTCGGAAAGCGATCGACTGCCCAATCGCGTACTAGTTCCTAATTTTTGTTTTTTTATCGATTGAATAATGTTTAGAGATGGAAAAAATGTATTTTTGATTCAATTATAGAGGGCGCAAAATCTGCCAAAAGTGCGAATACAGCTAGAAATAGACATAATTTGATCTCTCCATGTCCAATGTTATAAAAAATTTGTTTTTTCATTGGTTGACGTTATTTTCTGCAAAGACTCCCAGTATATTGTGTCTTTTGAATATTTCGAGTCCTTATAATTGAATAATAATGCAAATATTATGGAAAATGACGTTCAACTAACGAATTTTTGTCTCTCATTCTTCGAAATAATTTTTTCTATCTCTTAACTGAATTCTGGGGAGGACTGGATTTGGTTGACCTTCGGAATATTCAATCAGTCGGAAAAATTTTTAGGAAATAAAAAAAATAAAAGGGGAATACGCAGTTGTGAATTTAAGGTTTTTTATTGACCAAATATATCAGGAGGAAAACATCAAAGAGAAGGAAAGAACAGCAGTTATTTTTTACTTACGCAGACTTCCAAATCCATTCGTAGATTGTTATGCAAATATCTTCCAAACGAAGCTGTTTAGAGAAAAATATTACGAAATATTTTTTGTCGTAAATTCTGAGGTTCATAAAAAAGATCTCTTGATTTTTTGCTCTAAACTTACCTATTTCAAAAATATTCACAAGATAATCCATATGAAATTTGTAGACATGTTCAAACTGGAAAACGGATTTATAGATAATTTGCAAGATATCTTTTGAACGACGAGGTTTACACAAAAATGACATCAGACGTTTTTTGTAACCTACAAAATTTCTTATAAAAAATATTTGAGGCTAAATTCTCCTAAACCTACTTATTTTTAAGTTTTTTGTAAATTACTTCAGATCCCTATCACTCATCTGGTTGCTATTTCACTTCGAAACTATCCACCAGGAATGGAATATAATTTTACACGCTCAACTGGGAAAAAAACTTCATTAAAACTCTTTTTAAATCTCCTAGTAGGAAAAAAAAGGAAAAGAAAGGATTTGAACGCGAGCTACTACTCCGGCAGTGACGAAATACCTCTGGCACGTATTTCGATCCATTAGGAGTGATCCCAAGGGGTTGCCAACCCTTAAATTTGTTAAAAAAAATGTATATTCTATATCTTTCGATGACATTAAATTATTTTAAAAAAAATTACGAACTAGTACGTGATTAGTCACTACATGGTCGAAAAACCGGGGGTGTCCCGCAGTTCTCTCAGTACTTTCTTCCTCTAGTTCAACATTTGTAAAAAATTTTCTGTGTGTCTAACAGTGTTTATAACTTTTCACCATTGTTTCGCACAGTTGAGATGCCTGTAAAAATAAGTACAAGTTTACTTGAGAGGGTGCCAAATATTATATTTTTATAAAATGAACACCCTACAGCAAAATTTTCACTCCATAACGTATAGTTCCTTAATTGATTCTTCATTTGTACCCTTCCCTTGTCACATTTCGTATGCCATTAACTTTTTTGCAAATACATGTATTCGGGAATACACAACAAGCACCAGAGGACGGAATCTGGATTGCAGGGGCTAGAAAGGATTCGTCTGTAAGCATTTTCATTCTACCGTGGTATGGCGTTGAGTAAGATCTCTGCAGAGCCATCCTTCCAGAGCTAAAAGGTTTTTGCAATGCTCGTCGAACTGAGGGGGTACGAATAGTCCATATGTTTCTAAAGTATACGTCTCCCCCATACCCCATGCATTATAATGAAATATTTTTCCACGTCACATACGCGTGGTTCTATATTCACTGATGTTTTCAAAATAAAATTCGAACTCGAACGAATTTATATGAGTAAGAATTTTACGTTAGGTTTTCGCAGTAAAGGCTACAACGACATTCGACGATAGATGGAATTGAAGTAACGCTTTTGCATAGGTATGTACCTACTAGAAAATTGTATCTGAAATTCGATTCAGCGTAGGTATATGTAGACGAAGAATCGTGTAAAATATTGTCCCTAGTGCAAATAACAATATCGTATCAGGAAATACTTTGGTCTGTCATTGAACCACGTTTGAATGAATTCACGGTTACTGTGTGCGTTGGTTTTTCGTGATGCTGATGAAAGAATAAAGCGTAGTATAAAATTTCAGATAGGAATAATCATAAATGCAATTAAACGATTCGCAAGATACGTCTTAATTAAATGAACGTAATAAAATTTATATGCGAAAAGTATTCTCTGTGAAAAACCTGCAATGATAAGAAAGAACGATATATGTGTGACGCATACAGCAGCGAGTAGAACAAAGCCGGATATTTGATTACATAACGCTGCAGATATCCTAGTTTTAAAGGAATCCGAAGTGCAGTAGGTATTGAACCCTAGATGGAACTCGATCAAATAAAAGCTCAGCAAAGCAAACCGGGTGTGTTAAAAAATATGTGAAAATCTGAAGCTTTACGTCTGAAAATATTTATGCAACGCGTGAGTGCTTTAGCAAGCGAATCTGAACCTTTTTTAAAAGATTTTTTGGTCGCGGAAAAAGGAGGAGGAGAATTGAACCCTTTACATTCAAACTGCTACATAATTCGAGACATTTTTCGAACTTATATTACGGATTATTTTGACATCAAGGATACTAACCAAATACATGTGCACCCGTTCTGTCTGCATGTACGCTTCTACAATATTTATTGCACCGTTTTTGGGACAACTAAGGCACGTAATACTCAGATATCCTATTTCAGGCAGTTATTTTACGTAATATTACCTACAAACCTTGATGTTAACGACCCTCGCATCTCACATCATGTTGACACCAACTGAATTGAGGTAAGCTCTGTAAAATGACATGACATAGGTTAATTGTTGATACTTAATTGTGTATGATTTATGTTTGTAGCCAAAATCTTTGAAAATATTTCTAATTGTTACACCCTGAGCATATATGTGTACTGATAAATTGCAAAGGAAATAAGAATCTTTAAGCCAAAAATTTAACCCCTTCGAATTTGGTGTGTGTACCTCCATTACCGTGGTGAATATAAAATTTAAAAGACTCTCGAGTAATATTTGTTATTCTCCTAGTGGTTGGGAAGTGCCAAAAAGGTTTTCTCCCTCTTACATAAACTCAGATTTTACTACAGTATTGTAAAGTACTAGCCCGATATTAGGCTCAACGAATTCCCAAATTCTAACATACGTAATTATTTCTACGTCTGAAATTTGCGTCTATAATTTCTTTTCAAGTCTTGCGTTAATTTGTTAATAACTATTTCCAAAAAGTATGATTTTTTTTTTTGTATTTTTTAATTTATTACATCAATTTCGACATCATATTGCATGACGAATTCAACGTTCATGTCTATTAATGAATTACAGATTATGTCCGTTGAGTTGATGAGTATTTCTGGTTTCTATATTTGTAATTTAATTTACTTTAAATATTTACTTTTCAAGTAAATGATCGAATCTTAATTGAGTATTCGAATGATTTATATAAAATGTATAAAAATTTTGCATTTCTAATGTTAGATGGTTGTACGTTATTGCTGTTTATTTGTCCCTTGTAGCTTAATCAATATAGAGGATTCTATGCTCAAGTATACTCCAGTTTTTCTACTCATTTTTCTTTTTCTATACGTAATATGAGATATCTGGTATTTGATCCAACTTTTTTTTGTTCCGAATTAGTGAACACCCTCTCCCAAATTTATGGACTTATATATTTGTAACTATTTTCCCCATAATTTTCATTCAAATTTTGAATTAAACTTATATAGGGGAGGGGTTAGTAAAAAGGGTCAGGGGGGCAAAATGGGGTACCCTCAAAATTTTATAAAAAAATTTTAATTTTCAAAATGTTTTTTAATTAGTCAAAAATGACTTCTATAAACATTATTGAGCATTATTTTGAATTTTCAAAAAAAAATTTTGTACTGTTTTGGAAAAATTTTGTTTTTGAAAAAATAACAAATAGTTTATAATTAAAAAAAAAAGATTTAGCGTATTTGCGCCCTCGAAAACTAAGTATTTCCCTAAGTACCCCCTCCCGTTACCTATCAAAGATTTGGTAAATATGGCAAATATGGTAAATGTGTGGGCAATCGTTATACATATAGTCCCGTATTAACTATCATCTCATCGTTTATATTGAAAATTCTCTACAAACACCCTTAAGGTTATAATACCGGACAAAGGCGAGTGCGTTTGCGAGTCGAAGACGAGTACTGCAACCACACGAGGTTAAAAAACCCGCTTAGCCCTTGGTGCACATCATATTTTTTGTAACGCATGCATGTATTTTTGCGATTTCTTGATATTAAGCGAAAGTGGTGTGACCGTTTTCTAAAACGGCCACTACGTACTTATTACATTTTATCTCGATTATTGATAATTTTCTTGAAATTATAGAAAAATATTTTAGCAGGCGAAAAAAACCTGAAAACGCCCGCTACTCGAGTAGCGGACAAAAAAAATTAAAATACCCGCTGCTCAGCGTAGCGGCAATTGCAATATTTTGTAGTAAATACGCTGTTGTGCTCAGGCTAGCTAATATTTTTGATATAGTAGGCGAAAGACAGATTAATCTGTAGGTATGTGAAAGACTTGATTACGTGAATAACCGAAATATTTTTAGCATGATCGAGTAATGCAATGGTGCCTTTGCCCAGTACAATACTTACCGCGGATAATCGGTTCTATCGTAATAAAATTTCGATCAACTTTTTCAACAATCGGATAAAAGCGAAGTGAACCTTTTCATCTTTCTATATCACATTCGGGGATCGTATCAGGTTGATTATTTTCCATCAGTATATGATAAAATGAGTAGAAAAAAAAAAAAATAAATAAAAATAGAAAAAAATAATAAACCATAGAAATTTTATTTGGGAATAGCCAACCAGTGAGAATTCCGTTAATCGAAGAAAGTCCCAAGGGGATTCATAGGTAACTGTAACTGTTAGTCAGGTCCAATGAGACGACTGCGGATCCTTTTTTTACCCTTCATCCTTCACCAACTTTTCTCTGGTCCGTAACTTAAGGTAGAATTTTGTGGTGTGATAACAGCTTGGCTTGTCCTTACTCAAACCAAATATGCTGAGCCCAGTAAGAAGCTGCCAGATGTCACTTACCCCAAAATTTGCATAGCACTTACCAAACCGACGAGACGCCCTCATAGGCCTACGTAAGACTTCGAAGACGAGATGTTTGTGTCGTGGTTATAGAAAGTGGTGTTGGGTGATGCCAAAGGGTTGATATGGAATTATGGTAGCTGCATAGATATGATAGAGCGTCTCCAAGTCGTCATAACTACTGGTACAATTCGTATGGTAAAATATCTGGTTTTATTTGAGAACCGGAGTTCTCGAGTATAGTTATAGGAATTCGAAATTAGCATTTTTCCTTTCAGAGAAAACCATTTCTTAAGTTAATTGAAAATTTACTAATTCTTTCGCGATGCCTATATACTATACACATACGTATAAAGTTACCCAAATTATTGCGAAAACTTTTCTCATAGAACAAAATGATTAACAAAAAGTATTCACGGCTCTTCAAAGCGGAAGGGGAGAGCAAAGTTTTGCGGTGGTTTTGATTAAATGAGTGGCCAATAAATACTGAAGTTGTATTTGCGTGGAAATTATATCCGCATTATACATAACGTCTGCAAATTTATAACCATAGTAGATGTATAAAATATTTTTTTTTAACATCATGATAGGAAAATTGATATAAATGATCCTGCAAGCCGCTGTCTGGTCAATTTAGAGCAGAATACATGAATAACACGTTCCATATTACGCTATATCTGATATTGTGTGGCTTGTTGGTCTATCCAGTGGCTAACCATCATGGAAACAATTTGGTCCAGAGGGCAATTGAAAGCTGAGGTTCAACATGTAATCACGGTCTATCAGGCTAGCAGGACTGCATATAGGTATATATAGTCTGATTAAGATTTACCTCGATGATATGATAACTATGAACACACAGAAATTTGCAAGTTCTTTTTTCACGGGAATGTAATATGCTCATTTCTCATAAAAATGGAAAGTTTAGTGTGTCAAGTACTCAACAATAATTTTTATCTGATCGTGAACTAGAAAATTAGAAGCGAAATATCTTGAGCAATCACGATATACAGGGTGGGGCATTTAAAGTGTTACAGACCGATATCTCGAAAATTAATCACGATACGAAAAAATACTTCCAACAAAACTTGTAGGATATCAAGAAGGAAAAAATATGGTGTACCATTATTATCAGTAGGTGGAAACGCTAAGGCCGGCGGACGGTCAACTTTGTTTTTTTTTTAAATAGAATTCTATATTTTTTGTTACGTGATTTTGTTCTACTTAAAGAATCAAACAACTTTTGTATAAAATATTTTTTTTTGAGACATCAATTTTTTTATAATATTCAGCCAAATGACTAGAGATTTTTGAACTGTTAACAGCATTTTACCTCTAAACTATCAAGTTTGGAGAAACATTGCAAGAGACAGAAAGTGTTTAATTTTATGCCAAAAATATATGAAAATAATTACAAAATTTTTTCCTATAACTTTTTATTCCAGTTTCTTTGATTGCGTAAATAGAAAAAAAAAAAAAAAATTATCAAAAAAATTCTTCAAGAATATTCTTCAAGATTCTTTGCGTGAAATTACGTAATTTTTGTCACTTGCAATATCTCTCCAAACTTGATAGTTTAGAGGTGAAATGTTATTAACAGTTCAAAAATCTCTAGTCATTTGGCTGAATATCATACAAAATTGATGTCTCACAAAAAAATATTTCGTGCGAAAGTTGTTTGAATTTTTAAATAGAACAAAATCAAGTAATAAAAAAATATAGGATTCTATTTAAAAAAAAAAAAAAACAAAGTTGATCTTCCTCCGGCCTTGGCGTGTCTACCTATTGAAAATGATGCTGCACCATGATCTTTCCCCCTAAATATCCTACAAGTTTTGTTTAGAGTATTTTCTTGTGTCGTGATTAATTCTCGAGATGTCGGCCTCTAACACTTTTAATGCCCCACCCTGTATAACGCTATTGAGTTATTAAACGAGGTGGAAAGTTATTTTAATTTTGCGATTCGGTACAGATAGCTGTATTTGCGTTATTCAGATGAACGTGGATTTAATCGGAGTTGATTCAGGATCATTTTTTCGCCATGGTGAAAATCGTTTGAAGTGGTTTATCTGTACGACTTGCCTATATATATATATATATATACGTGTGAGCAAGTAAAAGTTAAAACATGATAAACCATTTGATAACTTGTTAAAATGGCGATCCACCCGGGGATGGAATAAAATTTTTTAGTGAGAAACAGTGAAAATCGAATGGAGTCTATCTCTTGTTACGAATAATCGAATATCCGGAGAAAACAAATTACTGTCGATCATTTATTTTGGATTGTATGCGAGCGATTCACTCTATCCAAATGGTGACGAATCGAAATTGCATAGATACTGTGTCGTATTTCGCTTCGATTGCATTGTTTTAAAATTGAGCTTAAAGTCCGATTCGGCAAACCTATATAAAGGGCAGTGACAATAGTCGAGAATTAATTGAATCTCTGTGATTTTGATTGCAATATGAAATGGAATAAAGTTTTCAAACCTACACTGCGTGATCATCTGCGGCGCAGCCACCGTGGGTTATCCAATGTGAATTTCGATCACTTACTTCGATATCGATGGGCAATTCCGCCCCCCCCCCCCCCCCCCCTACCCCCCCAAAAAAAAAATGTCAATTCACGGATTCATTGGTTATTCATTCATCGTTCAAGATATGATGAATTATTTAATTTATTATAATTTTGCGGTTATAGAAATCCGAAGACAAAACTAATACCTGACAAAAGGATGCTTGCTATCCATACTGACAATGAGTGTGGAAAATGGGATACTGTGAGAGAACAGCCGCTGGTGAAAGACTACGCGTAATGGACTATCTTCTTGATGGGAAACGTAAAAGGCCTACCTTAGCCAAAAAAACAAGAATAAAAAAAGTCAGGTGTTTCACGTCTCAGCGAATGAAGATACCGTTAATGATGTTTTTTTTTTTGACTCAACCGTCTTTTTGAAATTTGAATAATTACATCATCAGTAGAATTGTATACATGAAGAATAACAGGTAATATTTGAAAACGAAAATAAAATCGATATTATTCTTGAGAATGTTTTCTCATATTTCTTCATAACAGTTGTCCTGGTTCGACACTCCATTTATTTTCTGTAATAAAGAGTTTCTCACCTATACTATACAACGTACTGTCAAAGTTTCCGATGGTCTGTGGCAAAGTGAGAATGATGTATTTTTTACGGACTTTTATTTTCAGATCTTACGAAGTACGTAAATAATAGGACTTAATCGTGGAATAATTATTATGGAAATATATGTATGGCTCGTTTACGTCACAGTTAATGACACACACTATTCAGAAAAATTAATTAATATTTTTTCAAAAATTGAATTGCAATTTTACTTATTATTACCAAAAAAAAAAAAAAATTTCGGCTGTCGTATCATCTCAGCCAAACATTTGTCAGCGTCAAATCAAAGTCGATTAGAATTTACTTTCCTAAGAATGCAGTGGTCTTTTTTGAAAGTATTTCATAAGTTATTATTCGTTCCACAAGTTCCGATCTCTTTTTTTTGACCAACTCTAAAGTTTGATTTGAAAAAGTTTTTGCATGTGTCCGTCAAGGAACACAAGGACGTTAATAAAAAAAAAGGCGGACTACAGACAGTAAAAACGACAATTGACTGATCTAAGATTCCAAATGCAATGCATATCTATCGCGAAGTAGAGCTTCACATTTAAAAATCTTTGAGTTGAATCGAAAGCATAAATCGGCGTCAAGGAGGAAACGGTTTGAACCGATAGAGCTGGAATGCGCAATATGTAAATCGAGAATAAAAAGAAAATGGACGTCTGCCCCAGATTCCGTAGCGTGAAATTGTCCAAGTGGATTCTACATGCCCTGATTCCGAAGTGACTGTAGCTAACCACCCATTTTGTCACGTCCAAAGGTGTATGCTTTATAACCTTGCATCGGTTAGCCATATGAATTCGTCGAGTGTTATAGCGTCCTGCAAGCTCGGTAAACTTACACTGATTCAAGATATCTTAAATTCTCAGATTTTCCTATCAATTTATTCACCCAATTTCAAACATTCTTCGCATTTACGATCCATGGGAGTAAATTGAAGAAATTTGAGATCAATGAGAACCTTAACAATGCGTATTATCAAACTTAGAAAGTAGCTCATAGACCAGTCACCGCGAGACAACAGGTCAACAAGTATTTGGCAGTCTGATATAAGTTATACGAGTAGGTAATTCGAGTAAAACCGCGAAATTAGAATTCTTCGAGGATCAAGTGACTCAGAATAGTCCCTATTTTCAAAATAGTCCCCCTTGTGAGTGTCAAATCTTCTGGAAACAATACCCAATTATTTCGATCTCCAAATTTTAGAATAAAAGGATTGACTCCAGCAATCCTGTCAGAATTTTGTTTTGAAATTGGAAAAAATTCATTCAAAAAGTCATAGCGATTGCTTTGAAATTTTTCAAATTATTGTGCCTCATTTGACTGAAAACTCTGCAGTCAATTTTTGTTTATTATTATTTTTTACATTCATTTATCATCCAGAAGTTGTTTCGCTTCATCTTCTAATCAAAAAGCCATTCTTCATCAAGCGATATATACAAGTCGATATATTCATCAATTCGTTTACTATTTTATCTTATACCTCGTTAGATTTTATGTTATGACGTCGCATATCAGAACGAGTAGGTATATCTGAACTTATCATATTGCATTCGCTGTCAATACCACCTAGTGTAATGGGAAATCATTCGGAAGCTTCCATGTAGTATTTGAAGCAGAGAGCAGTCCTTCGGGAGCGTATATATCCATGTAGCTTCTGAACGATGAGAAAACCTTCGGATGCATCCATACAGCTTGCCTGACAAGAAATCCTTCGGGATTTTCTTCATCAACGCAAATTATCCTCTGCACTTGATACTCGTGGCGATGAAAACTTTTTCGGAAGGTCTCGAATAGTCAGTTCAAATGCATCACCCGAGATTTTCCGAGAGATATTCTCAACGTAGGTCCAAAGCCAAAAACGACGATCGAGCTTTCGGGTAAAATCTGAATCCAACGCACTTGCAGTTTACACCGAGAGGCGAGAGTATCATCAATCGGTATTTTATTCTGCATATAAAAACTGCACTGCAAATGCTTCAGGAATAATATTTTAAAAGATTTTTTTGCTACGAAATTCTCTTCAGAGACACATTTCAATGAGTAGACTATACGCAATGGCCAATCCTTTGGAAACTATGTTCAAGCACATAACTTGTAATTGAGGGAATAAAATTTTACAGTCATGGAACTTGGTTACTTCACTGAGACATTTGGACAAAACTTAGCTGAGATACAGAACTCGTTCTTTATATCAAATCAGTTATTGAATTTTATTTGAAGGATCGATATCAGATCGATATGGTTACTAATGGGAATGGTGGAGACGGGGTTAGCCTACATGCAGTAAATTCGTATAATTCAGTTTATGTGTAGTGTTAGTTTTAGTCGTTGCGTTACAACATTTATAGATCTTTTAATTTCGAGAAGTGGAATAAACTTTTGATATTCTGAGCTGATTGAATATCGTCCGAATATTATTCTGTGCGCGTGAGCTTATCTGATTCGCAAAGTATTGGATGTTATTAAAAACCTCGTATTCAAAGGAGAAATTTACGAGTACACCATAAAAAAGAGTTGAATGAGATTTAACGTCGCATAAAATTACATTGTTTATTTTTAAGTTGAAATTTTCCTTAAGTAGCTCTCGGAGATTTTAATTATTTCTTTCCTTTGAGAAGTTCTTTGAAAAATAAAATCAACGGATTGAAAAATTTTACTGTAAAAAAGCAATGTAAAAAAAGAAATCGTTACTTATAAAGTGGTTCGTCCAATACCTCGAAAAGAGCAGGATTTTTCTGAGAAGATTGCCACTTAAATAAACATGAAAATGACGCTGGGTAGTACAGATTTTTCACCTACTCGACGAAGGGTCTATATATACACTCTAAAGTTTAAACAGAAATTGTAGACATAATGACAAATCAAATATTTGCTGCTTAAACTTCATAGTATCATTCCGGTTTTGACATGGCAGCTACGTAGTCATAAATTAACCATTATTCAGATGGTATATAACCCAGGCAATGACAAGGTTGTGCTGCCAAATTTCTATGTAAATATTAAGTAGCTAGCCACCACGTCAAACCCAAGAAGAGTCTCTAATGAAGGATTTTCAGTTCATTGCTCGGTGGTTTTCAAGTGAGTGGGTTGCCATCGTCAAGTGAATGCTTAGAAAAAACGGCAAAACCCTCATCTTACGGTCATCTATGATTAAATAAGCACAATCGTATAGCTGCTATATAATACGCAGTTTCACGATCGAGTCATTTCATTGCATTCGAATGGAGGAAGAAAAACTATACATAGTTGGTATTTAAACAACGGTGTATTTCTCACGATGACTTATTCAGTTGAAATTACAAAAAAAGATGACCATCAGATGAATCAAGGTGGCAAACCAGATGATGCTACTTAACCTGAAGAAATGGCAGAGAAAATTTGGCCCTGCAGTGGCCTGGACGTATAAACGTAACAACGCTAGGTGGTGGCTGCCGGTAGGTACTAACTACCCTCAAGTCATGGTAGTAGTAGGTCAGTCCACGTGAAAGTTACGTGCGTCCAGGTGAATGCTGGTAATCAGAGAACGCGGTGGTATACGGTGTACCCAAGTAGAAGTTGCATGAAGTTGCAAGAAGGTGGTGGCCAGAGAACAATGACGTCAATTGAGAATTGCGCTGTGCTAGCTAAATCCGGGCTAAAGCTAGGTAACATGGCGATTTAGTAACGGATAGAAGCCAGGTGACTCTATGTGGAATGCATATATCCAAAAGCGAAAAACCTATCAATGTCAGTCGAACTTACACTGCAAGTCGATCGATGTGGTGAAAAGTGGCGACAAAGAAATTCGAACAACTTCGATATCTGCGAGTTTCGATATTGCATGGATCCTTAAAGAATGGATTATCGCATTATTTGTGCAAATTAAAAAGTAGTTGACATAATTTTTACAAGTCTTGAAGCTACAAGGTGTTTCTGAATTAGAAGTTTTTTGATATATGGAATGAAACAAAATTTTATCGACTTTTTTAAACTTATACTGCCATCCTATTATTTGTCGCAAATGATCAGATGAATGAAATCGTAATGTCAATCAGTAGATATATTCAAACGATTCGATCGAATTTCATTTAACATCTAGTATCTATTTGCTTGATGAAAAAGATCCCGATAGACACGCGGAAAAAAATGTATCTTCGATTCGTGTCCTCATTTAAGTAATTGACACGCTAATTCTATCTTCCAACCTTAGTCGGCTAATCCAGTTCGGGTTCTTCCCGTACAATTATTGGGAAACGCTTTATCCACTTGAAGTTGAAGTGGTGCTTACATGTTCTTCGGGCGTGTAGCTCTGAACAGTTTGGCTATAGTCATTCCTAACATCTGGCAAATACCCTTTAATATACAATTAATGAAACTACAGCAATGATTCTTTGTTTAAGAATATTTTAATTGTTAAATTGGATTTTAATTGCTTTAACAAAGCATGCCTAACAAGCAAACATAAAACATGTGATAAACGAGAATACAATTTTAATGATCGTTGTGAAAGCTTCCATAGTAATTGAACGCCAGTTCATACGGTTTATTTGTTATTATGTAGAATCAATCTTAATTATCACTGTTTTGAAAAAATTCAAAAATTTCGAATGAAATATTTTCTCTATATGATTTTTTTGTTGCTATGACATACCAAGCAGAATAGCCCTCGTTTGCTCAAAGCATTTGGTTGAAATCGATTTGAACACAACTTCATACAATACGATTCAGTGGCTGTAGGGAATCTGTATTTGCCGCAGAGTTGCAGGCAATGCCAAAACAATGCCTTATACAAGCAAAGCTTACCTTATCGTGCTTTTGCGTCCCTCATGTGCAGCGGTGAATTCCATGCAATGCCAGCGACTATGTCAACGTTATGAACATTTGTAAACGCTGGAAGTACGATGTATCGAAGTACACTATGTAGACAGCTAGACAAATAGATAAAATGCAGCAATGCACTAAAATCGGTGAGGCATGTTATGTATTTTATGAAATAAACGCACTATAGAGCTGCTAGTTATTTAAGTGGAAAATTGATGGCCAGTTGCGATTAATGGACATCATTCGCGCAACCATTTACAAATTAATTACATTTACTCAAGTGCAATTATGATCTACTTATAAACTTTACATTACAACAATTTTGTGCCATAAAATCATATACAGTGTGAATATGGCGTAAACGTCTGAGTCTTTTCAGACTTTGTACCTATTTGTGTAAAGATTTTAAGCCTATTGCATTAGTGTTCATTTCGCTCAATTTACTCTGAGCTTGCTAGACATCACCAGTCATTAATTTTTGTTAATGGTTGGGTTCAACAGAAGAAAGTATACAATGATCAGATAAAGCTATCCCTTATAGAAGCCAAAACTATTTAGCATTCAACAGTTGTTACCATTCGACTATATATCACTGATTGTTACTGATCAATGGTTTTCACACAAGATTTTCATCAACTACTATAGTCGTTCTAAGCTAGTTGAACAGTCATTAATACTGATCAACAATGCACGAAACAATGTCGATAATATATATCAAGTGCAATAACTTAGGTAGAAGTTATATTGTCAATTAGTTATCATTGGTTCATTTGCTGTAGATAGAAGAAATTGTTACAGAATTGTCAGTTGGATGGTAATGAAGCTTGACAATGATCTTAGTATACAATCAAGTAACGGAAATAAGTTTTACTGAATGCAAAAATGAGTAAATATCTTCACTGATTGGATCGATAGTGAAATTTAATAACTCTTCAATAGATATCCAATTCGAGTTATTGAATTGTTAATACAAAGTTATGGGAATAAAAATTAGTAGTCAATTGAAAATCAACAGTTCTATAGAAATTATTTACGAACAAAATTCCGTACGTATTGAGGTTGTAGTAGTCGGCAGTACTGACATACATCAAAATAGGAGTATGCTTCAGCCTGCACAGCTTGGCAAGCAATTTTTTCTGAGTAAAAAAGGCGGGCTAGACATAAGATAAATTTAGAAATTGTAAACCTGTCAGTCATTTTCGATTGTTTTTCACTTTTCATCACCTACGATGATATAAGAAAAGTATTGGCTTTGATCGAAAAGTGACTTTTACTAATTTTAACGAATCTTCACGTTCTCGACCTTCTAGAATCCGAAAAACAGGTTTTTAGAAAGATGTCACTCTGTTCGACAAACTCGCGCGGTGATCTCGGAAACGGCTCGATGAAAAAATCTGAAATTCATAAGACTTTACAACCAAATGATGGGCATGAAAAATTTCCATGTCTCGTTCAATTTGAACTTCCGGTTCTACCGGAAATGAATCGATTTTCGCTGTTTTATTGACAAACCAATATTTTTTGCTCTGTATTACCTTTCTAAATGAAAGAATATGTTCTTCCGAGTTGAGAATTTTATATATATATATAGGGCATTCCTTGTCAATGACAACAAAAAAATTGGAAATATATCCAGATCAAATTAGAATTATTGCACTGTACAAATTTGTTGTTTGTCAATATACAGGACGTTCCTTCCGAATGACAAGAAGAAATTGTAAGTGTGCCCATATCGCATTGGAATTAAATGCACTGTATGATATTGTTGTTTGTCAATATATAGGGCATTTTCTTTATGTGAAATGTTCAATTTTAATTTTTTTTCGGGTTTTTATTACTTTTTTATACTTTTTCTTTCCCTGCCAACCCCATCCTGGTTTTTTTTGTTGTTGTAATGTACCCCGAAAAACTGTTTTTCCGGCTTGTTCTTTTTGTATATTTGACAAATCACCGACGTTCAATTAGTTCAAAATCAAACTGATACAACTTTGACGTGAAATGGTAACGCTAATTTTGTGGAATATATCTCTGCTTATGTAATGTACTTTGTATGTAAAGCTATACACCCACGGTCAATCGTTGTGCCGTAACTCAAATGGGAATCATTTGTACCGATATGCCGCAGATAGAGTAGGGTACGTGAGTACGATTAGTACGCGACCATAGTGGGTTAAAATTAGTGGCATCAGCGCAGAGAATATTGGCCTTCATTAGAACGATTTAGCAACGATCCTTAATTACCTTCTCTGCGGACTAGATCGTTGAAAAATCGCAAAACAAAAATCATCGAATTAAAATACACTGAGATTTTGAATCGCTGATATTAATTAGTGCAAAATTTTTAATGGGCTTAGCCACTATTTTTACAGCAATTCAATAACTTCGTATAAATAATAATAAACTTGATTTTGGTGACTAAATAATGTTCAACCTATCATAGAAGACATTTTTCCATGCCTTTATATTGATGTTGAATTTTCAATCTATTGCATTACACAGGAAAATCTATTTCTGAAATGACTTACAGCGATTGGGTTCCCTTAATGCTAGCTAGGAATCGTTCCAATCTATTTTACAACCGAACTTCGATATAGTTAATACGTTTTATTGATCAGTCAATCGGATTACTATACCTGAGCGGATAAGGTTAGTGTAGATTATATACTAGGATGGTCCTTATTTAGGGTATGGACGAAGTTTTTTCCCAAATCGTCTCTAAAAATCAATTAAAAATTTCAGCTTTCTATCTCAATTCTAAATCCTCCCGCGAAAAGGGTGAATTTTGCTATGTAAAATAGCAAAAATTGTTTTTGGAATGCTTGCGGTAAATATATTCCATTATGAGGATATTTATTTGCGAAAAAAAATCTGTAATTGCGAGAAATTAGTGGGCATCGATGCTACTATTTGGGTAAAGCGTAATTGTTATATTTTGTTATCAGTTTTCGGCCTAATATTTTCACAAAGTAGACAAAAAAATTAGGAAACCGGTTGACCTGTGAGCCAACCCAAAAACTTCCCGCTGTGTTGAATACGTTACAATTAATTGATACTATTGTGTTTATAATAAATTAAAGAAGGTTATAAGTATAATTAGTTTTCTGTATACAAGTCTTTTTTTCTTCAATTTCTATTCTTCGAATAACTTTGAAACTACTCGACTGATCGATTCCAAAATCTAATCAGGTCTAAGTCTTGATGAACCCTTTTGATCGTCGCAACAATCATTCAAATCGGTTAATTCGTTCCAAAGGTATCGTACGACAAAAAGAGAAATTTTTGTCGTGCAATATCTTTCAAACCAATCGTTCGATTTTGATGAATCTTGCGGCGATCGCAAGGGCTATTCAAGACCTAAGTCTGATTAAGTTTTGAGACTAATTGCACGAACAGTTTAGGAGTTATGCGCTAAAAACATGAAAAAAATAGTTTTTTAATTTTTATTTCTCAAATAGCTTTGAAACTACTCGACCGGTCGACTCCAAAATCTAATCCGATCTAAGTCTTGATAAACCCTTTCGATCGCCATAAGAACCTTTGCAATCGGTCGATTCGTTCTCAAGATATCGTACGACAAAAATTTGTTTACACACACACACACACACACATTATACGGGCGTCCATCCAAAAATAGTCAGAATAGCTTCCTAGGATCCAAAAACGTCAAGATCTGATGAAAACTCGATTTTCGAAAATCGGACCAAAACCAATGACTTCCCTTTTTTATGAAATTTTTCAATTTTCATTGCGGGAAGTTAAAAAAGTCAGATTTAAATCACGTACAATTGATATAGAGTGTCCCATCATGGCTGCTGCTAATGTTATTCCCAAATTATTATCCCGATGTCCAATAATTTATCGCAATCACAGATTTTTTTCTTACAAACGAATAACCTCGCTCTGTGATATTCACAGAAAACCTTGCAAAAACGTGATGTATTTTGAATGGCAAAATTCATCCCCTTTGCGGGAGGGTTTAAAGATGAGAAAGAAGAGTGAAATTTTTAAGGGATTTTTTTCTAATTATTTGGAGACGACTTGGGGGGTGATCGCAAAATAATTCGTCGACACCCTAAATAACGTCCACCCTAATATATACGATGCAGGTATAACAATTATATTCATGTCAAAAAATATATACCTATCACATACTATACATACAAGGAGTGTGCTACACTCACACGAAACGTCGACCAAGAGTCTGATAAGTAACACGGGTATCATTTGCTACATGTGTTGTCCCTGGTGAGTTTTACTCGGACATTCGTTTCACAAAAATTTTTGAAAAGGGTATAACGTGTATAAATGGTGTGGATATGAAAAAAATTCGTTCCAAAGATCAACACCGCATCATCTAAGACACATCGGGATGAAACTAGATAGTCTGTCAACTGCAGTGAAACATGAAATATGATCGTCGTTACTACAGTCGTTGTAAGAAAGAAAAGAAAAGTGGTGCTTACTTTCAAAAACTATATTGCTAATCAAACATGTTTCTAAAAATAATGGGATAGTTTTTTTTTTTTTTTTTTTTTCAAGAAATTTTCGGAAATGTTGTCGACTATTTATGTAAAATGATCCTACTCAAAATTTCATCTCTCGCATGCAGGAATTGGTTTGTTCTTGTTGTTTATTTTTTCCAAAGATGATAATCGTCTTCCTGTAGTTGTAACATATTGTACTCTACACTTACGTATAAGATTTTTATTAATGAGTCAAATTAGTTAGATCATTCAACCCAGAAGATAAACTGAATCCGACCAAGCTTCAGAGTTCTGAATCCCACCGAACCAAGAAAAAACTTGATTCTGGTAGCAAGACAATTAGAATTAATTGGTTCCGGCCTGTTTGCCATTTTTTGTGAGAGAGCTCGCGAGCTTGAAGATTTGGGAAATAAACTGACTCGATTGAAGTTTTCACAGTGAGTTGTTATTAGTATAGGGGTAGGTGAAAGGAGACAATAATTGAAGTAACTGCATAAGCGTTTACATTATAGCACATCAGAATATGATCCCATCTTCATAATTGTTATTACATCTCGATAAGAATACCTATCTAAAAATTTTAATAATCACGTTAAGTTTATTTTGGAATGAAAATTATCGTCTAATTTATGGGTAAAGCAATCTCGCTTATGGTTATCAGTATTCCACTTTGACATACGACCCGTATACATGTAATTAATACATCGTCAGTGAGCCGCGAGGGTGCTATTAATTATAAAATTTAAATTAGATAGAAACTATATCTCGTATATATTCAATTAACAATTTTAATGAATTTCAAGAAAATGAAAAACACGAACAATTGTATTTCACCCTAACTCAAACAAAAAAGTGCGTGGTGCGTTTGGATGAATTCGACAACCATATTCAACGGCGTCTTTATATCGAAATAGACAAGTCATATTGGGGCCAATTGTGATTGTATATTTTGTTTTCCGTCGTATATTTCTATCATGTATACGGTAGGATCAGCGTATATATGTATACACTACCGTCCATAAGTTGAGGATCACATTTCGAATTTTCGATCGGGACAAAAAGTTAGATATCTCAGCCAAAACAAAAAAAAACGCAGAAAAACGGTCCAGGTCACATTTGAAAGTAGAAAGAATCAGCTTCATTATGGTTTTTACCAAAATCCTCTACGACCTTTTCAGCACTCACTAGGTGATGTTAAACATGTTGTTTTTTTACGATTTATATACTTTCATAAAATTGCGTGTAATGTTTTGGGAAATAACAATAGAAATTTTTTCTCAGGAAGACTTTTAAGGGCGCAAGATTCAGCTTTAATGTCGTTTTTTTTTTTAAATGATTGCGATTTTTTCCCGCAAAGTTATGCAACTTTTCGTACAATAGTTCAGTTTTTGGGAAATCCATCGTAAGTCGAGAATTATGGGGTTTAAAATTAAATGTCAAGAGTTAAAAAAGTTGTATTATTTCATTTCAAATGAGTCCGAATTTTTTTAGAATTTTTTTTAGAAATTTTTTTTATGACCATTCCTGGTCGAAATTCTGTAAGTTGTCTTATCAATTTTACTCCTTAACGGGCTTCGGGAGATTGAATAGCAAGGTCGCAAGTTATGAGATGGGCAATGTTTCGTTTTTTTTTTTATTTATATATACGTACAGGGTGAGTCTCTTCAAAGGTCTCAAATGGGCGTGGCTAAGTTATGCTGAAACGTAGTTTTTCGGCTGATCAAATGACCAGGGGCTAAAAACTCAAACGTAACTTTCATACTGTACATGCCTGAGTCCTGTGAATTCAATTTTTATGGAATCGCAGGTTTTGTTCTTCCGAAAATCATGTTTTTATAGTAACTGAGGTGAGGCATTTGACAAGACTCACCCTGTATATACATATATACCATACGTATATATATAAGAAAAAAACGAAACATTGCCCCTCTGATAACTTGCGACCTTTTTATTCAATCTCCCGTAGCTCGTTAAGAAGTAAAAGTGATAAGACAATTTATGGAATTTCGACCAGGAATGGTCATAAAAAAAATTTCTAAAAAAAATAATTCTAAAAAAATTCGGACTCATTTAAAATGAAATAATACAACTTTTTTAACTCTTGACATTTAATTTTAAACTCCATAGTTCTCGACTTACGATGGATTTCCCAAGAACTGAACTATTGTACAAAAAGTTGCATAACTTTGCGGTAAAAAATCGCAATCATTAAAAAAAAAAAACGACATTAAAGCCGAATCTATCGCCTTTGAAAGTCTTTCTGAGAAAAAATTTCTATTGTTATTTCCCAAAAAATTACGCGTGACTTTATGAAAGTATGAAAACCGCGAGAAAACATGTTTAACATCACCTAGTGAGTGCTGAAAAGGGCGTAGAGAATTTTGGTAAAAACCATAATGAAGCTGATTCTTTCTACTTTCAAATGCGACCTGGACCGTTTCTCTACGTTTTTTTGTTTTTGGCTGAGATATCTAACTTTTTATCCCGATCGAAAATTCGAAAACTGATCCCGAATTCATGGTCGGTAGTGTATATCCAGCGTGAAATAATAGAGCCGTAAGTGTTGGTGAAGAAGCACCGTGAAATAGAACCGTCGTATCACATCGTGAGAAGAAATAGTCTTGAACCTGCAATTTCAGTTATCCAGAGAAGCTCGCAGCTTTACTAAAATGGAAAATACGTTGAAAATAGAAAGTTTAAACGAATAGGAAACTGGGGTACAAAGCAATTTAGAACAGTTAAAATTTTTTGTATAAACTTTCAGAAATAACAGCAGTCCAGAAATTTCCTTGCTGCAGTCTGATACTCCATGAAATAGTTTGAAGCATTAAATTATATTTTTGATTATATTTTTTTTTTTTTGATACCGTAACATGAGAATGCATTTATTAATAAAAATTATCGTCTGGCATACCAGTACAAACCCTGTCGGTGTAAGACCTCGATTTTGAAAGCTTCGGCCAAAGCGGTAAGCTTTTGCCATCTACCGGAGAGCTTTAGAACTTTGCTGCCGCGAGACAAAATCCATTTTACGAAGGTCGGTATGGGTCACAGACGAATCATTGACCCCTGTCTGGATGTACATGTAGATAGTAAAAATTGATTTCAAGATAAGATGCAAAATGCGATGGATATTTTATGTTTCTTTTTTGTTTTTACGTAAAAGGTACTTTTAAAAATTAAATTTTATCACGCACTTTGCTTTCAGGTTCACTGAATTTAATCATCATCTTAGTTTACAATAAATATAATTGTCGCATATTTTATCCAGACAGTGAGATTAGATCAATGAAAACCCAAGTGGATTTTGAACGGCTAATCATTCCATCCAACGACAAAATAATGAATTTTTATAAGCCGTAAGTCCGTACTGGACGAAGCTTGTCCAATCCTTTTTTTGGTAGTTTATGACTATCTCTGTACAAATGTGAACTTTTTATGCTTTTTTTACAAAAAGAATCATTTACTTTCCAGAAAATAAACTAAAGTTAACAGTGTCTGTATAATTACAATGAGAATTTTGTTAAGCCATGTTAAAGTAGTTCTCTCCGTGCCCTAGGACCCGTGTAAGTATATTGCAGCATTAAATAAGATTTCCTTATCCAGTAGTCTTGCGTCACGTTTTACTCGTGGGAGGCGTTGTGTCATACATGCAAAATTGGACAGACCTTTGGTCTGTCCGTCCGCTCAGGACGCACTTAATTAGTCGCCTTTTTAGTCGTTAAAAAATGGTTGTACGGTTTTGAGATAAATTTGTACGGTTTTGAAAGCATCCTTCGAGCAGTGGTAAACCATTAACACGTATACCGTGCACAGCAAATTGTGTAATTAAATCAGCAGGGAGTAAAAAGAGGGTCCTATCTCAGTATATTGATGAGATTCGGATAACGGCGACGCGACTGGATTACAAAATGCATAACTAAAATTCCAGAACAGACAGTCTCTCTTTTTCGGAGTTCCAAGTTCAGTAGTAGGAATCTAAGATTGACCATATTTACAGCTTTCAAATTTGAGTCGAGGGAATTGTGTTCGGAAATATGACGTTAATAGTCATTAAATTTTTCGTAGATATTTTTTAACGGTTCTGCAGCGATAATATGCCGAGAAAATAAATGGTTGTCAAAAAGCTTTGGCGTGAAAGCTTTTCTAGGTCACAACGAATAGTTTACGTGTGTTGGTAGGTATATTTTCGAATTTATCAAGAGACGAATAAATTTTCAAGAAGTTTTCATGTCGAGTAGGTATGTGCAGCAGAAACTTGTTAATCGTACCTTTTTAATAAGTTTTCTTCTTTTTTCTCCTTTCAGCCTGTACTACTTATACTCAAGTTTTCACCATTCAACGTCGTACGAAAATAATTTTCCTTGCGTCATCCGAATCCGCTACGATGCGAAACCGAGAAAAAATTAATTTATCTTTTCAAGTAACATTAATCACCGCGTTCATTAAATCTGAGCTCAGTTTTCTTGCTGTAAGGACGCAACTAATGCAGATATCGCTTCAAACTTTCGTACAAAAAATGAGAGCAAAAGATTGGACACCCTTTATTGGATGAAAATAGAAAATGATAAAACGGTCAACTTTTCATCAAGTTTACAAAAAATTCTTTGTTTCAACGTAACTATCTGCGGTTTTCAGAAAGCATATCTATTCCTCGACATGTAATTTTCTTGTCGTTACTATCGAAGTCCACAAACATAAATAAAGACTGGAAAATATTTCAGGGCCCCTTTAGGGGGGGGGGGGGGGGGCTACACTGAAACTGAAAATTTAGGAATATTCATTTATCAAAATTATTTTTGGAATTTATGTTAGTGCTGCTTGAAGTAAAGAAAAATCTTACTTCAACATTGAAAATTAAATCAGAACTGCAGGAATTATCCAGCGTTACATTTTTAAAATCAAGAATTTCAAAATGCTCCTACGCAGGACATTCTTGTTTAAGGGTAGTGATCAGAACACTAAGAAGAGAATAATGTATCTGATATGGAATTGAGTCTCTTGTTTTTTCAAAATTCAATCACTTTAAAATTCAATGCCTTGATGAAAAGTTTTAACCACAAATTGTTAAAAAATCGATTTTTATTTGTTTTCAAATAACAAGGAATCCAATCTTAAATCTTATAGGTTGTTATCTTCATCTTAGTGTTCTGCACACCACCCTCAAACATAAATGTCCTACGTGCATCATTGTAACGCAAGATACGTGTTGAAATTCTTGATTTTCAAGACGTTATGCTGGATATAATTCCTGCAATTCTGATCCAATTTTAAATCTTAGGATAAGGTTTACTTCATTACAAACAAACAGCACCGGCATGAAATTCGAAAATTATTTCAATTGAAAACCGAAAAAATTTTCAGTATCAGCATAGGACACCCTTAACTGGGCGGCATTTGTTTGCCAATGCAGAGCAAAAGCACTACTAAATAACCTTAAGATCGATAAGTTTTTTCCTGTATTTTATCGGGGTCAAGTTACATCGTAGAGTGCCTTTGAGCGACTGTTTCAACGATGTTGATTCTGCTGAGATCGATGACAAACTTCCGGATATCCTTGCCAAAGGGGCAAATGCGGGTGAGATGAAGTAATCCGGTATGACTTAACGTGTGTTTAATTACCAATAAATCTGATCAGAAATTCTCGAACTGTGATTCGAACAAATATTTGTCAAAGGGCATAGCCGGATAAGATAGATGAATCTGCCTCAAGCGAGCTTTCTAACGATACTCGGCCAGTCGAATCCTCACTAAAAAAAAAAAAAAAATTTCTGAAAATCTCAGCTCGCTAACTCAATTATTTCGTGAGTAATTTGAAAAACTGTAATTTTCAGTTTTTATTTTTTTATAGATCGAATATTTATGATAGACTCGTGTCGATTTTTTTGGAAATACTTATCTATAAAAACTATCAAAAAAATAGCTTTAAAAAATTTTCAAAGTAATACACGATTTTTAACAACGAAAAAAAAAATTGGAAATCAAAATTTCAATCTGTTCCTGTCGAGAGGAAATTATGAAATTTTTACAAAATACTAATTTTTTATGCTCTTTTATACTCAATTTTTTCAATTTTATTGAATTGGTGCAACATTGCGAAATAAATTAAAAGTCATTTTTTTCATTTATTTTTTGTGATAAAATTAATTGGATATCTTCATTTGAGAAAAAAATAATATAAATTTTGAAAAAAGGAGAAATAATTATCAAATATTTCATCATAAACCTATTTCCCGCACTTTAGATGTGTTATGATCTGCCAACTTGCGGCATAAAGCTGGAGCAAATTTATTTCAACAATAAAAATATTTCATATTATTTCTTACTTTTTGTTCAGTAGCAAGTACTGACAATCGAAAGTTCGGAGCATTTCTAAACTGTACAATATATTATTAAATATTAAATATTTTTTCAGTTTATGCAATTCATTTGTGATAGGATTTAAAAAAATTTATTACGTATGAGGTATTCCATGCCAATAAACTCGGCAGCATTTAATCCTGACCCTCTGCAATTTGTTTCATTATTTTTTATTTTATTCTACCCACAGAAAAACGTACTCCAAATTTATTTTAGATTTTTGAGACCAGCCGATCTCTCAAAAAGATTTGACGCACTTTGCTTTTTGGAAACAAAAACGCCCATTTTGAAAATTTTCAAAAAATTTATGAAAATTCAGTGTCACAAGACAAGAATTTTGATCCATAAAACATAAGCTAAGTATTATTTTTTCTATTTTTTTTTTTTAATTTTATAAGTTGACAAAACTTTTTTCTCATTTTCATGCATCTTTTGTAAAAAATGCATATAGCAGCATATTCTTGTACATGTGTATATGTGTACATGTACACAAAGATGTGCACTGCTATACGCATTGTACACAAAAAATGTACGAAAATGAGAAAAAAAGTTTTGTTTAACTTATAATATTAAAAAAAAAAAAAAAAAAATAGAAAGAAAAATACTTCCACTATATTTTATGGCTTTAAATTCTTGTTTTGTGACACAGAATTTTTGGGAATTTTTTGAAAATTCTCATAATGGGTGTTTCTGTTTTCAAAGAGCGAGGTGCGTCAAGTCTTTGAGAGACCAGCTGGTCCTAAAAATCTAGAAAAAATTTGGAGTACGTTTTTCTGTAGGTTGAATAAGATAAAAAATAATAGAACAAATCGTAGAGGGTCAGGATTAAATGCTGCCGAGTTGGCGTGGAATACCTTATATGTAAAAATTTTTTTAAAATCTTATCACAAATGAATTACATGAACTTAAACAATATTTAATATTTAATAATATATTGTACCATTTAGAAATGCTCCGACCTTTCGATTGTCAGTACTTGCTACTGAAAAAAAGTAAGAAATAATATGAAATATTTTTATTGTTGAAATAAATTTGCTTCAGCTTTATGCCGCAAGATGGCAGATCATAACACATCCAAAGTGCGGGAAATAGGTTTATTATGAAATATTTGATAATTATTTCTTCTTTTTTTTTTTTAATTTATATTATTTTTTTCTCAAATGAAGATATCCAATTAATTTTATCACAAAAAATAAATGAAAAAATGATTTTTAATTTTTTTTCGCACTGTTGCACCAATTTAATAAAATCGAAAAAAATTTAGTATAAAAGAGCATAAAAGACGAGTATTTTGTGAAAATTTCATAATTGTCTCTCGACAGGAACAGATTGAAATTTTGATTTTCAATTTTTTTTTGTTTCGTTGTTAAAAATCGTGTATTACTTTGAAAAATTTGTAAAGCTATTTTTTTGATAGTTTTTATAAATAAGTATTTTTAAAAAAATCGACAAGAGTCTATCATAAATATTCGATCTATAAAAAAAGAGAAACTGAAAATTACAGTTTTTCCAATTATTCACGAAATAATTGAGTTAGCGAGCTGAGATTTTAAGACAAAATTTTTTGTTTTTAAGTGAGGATTCGACTGGCCGAGTATCGTTAGAAAGCTCGCTGGGGGCAGATTTACCTATCTCATCCGGCTATGCCCTTTTGTCCTTTTATCCATCGAATCTACCGAAGAAAAAGTGCCTCGAAACTTTCTGGAATTTAGAGAGAATATTCTAAATTGATGTCATTAATTCTGGGCCAACCTAAGGTGAGTCTTCTATCGTTGTGAGTATGTAACACACCTGTTTTTCTCAACGTTTATAACAAAAAACGGTTTGAAATAAAAAAAAATTTCATATCTAAGAATAAAAGTTATGAAATATAATTGTTTTTCCCCGAAATTTCATCAAAGCATGATATTCCTTTCAAATTTTAATATATCTTCAGCGATGTCGATAAAATCTGAAATAATTTTGAATCATGTCTCAAACTACTGGTAATCAGCTGTGCAAGAACTAAGATAATAGAACATTTCTTCACAGCATGCATGCATACTGTTGAATTGAAAAAATAATTATTTCCAAACCGTATATATATGCTCCGTTGTAGTGATTTAATTAATCTTGTACTTGCTGTTAGTATGGCAGTTAAATTCTAGAATAATTCCAGCTATATGATGTATAACGGACATAAAACTCCATACCCTCGGAAATACGGGTATAAATATTCTTTGGTTATCGATCTAGACATTTGATACAGAAAATGGATCTTTTTTTGTTTAGAATTTTGGATGCATGTATAGCTAGGTAAGTATACGAATAAAATGCTTCAGATAAAGTTATTCAAAAAGAGGGAAATAAGAAATAACTCACTTCCTTGACAGAAAAAAAGTTTTTTTGTTTTTTTTTGTTTTGCGGAGGCGTGGCGTGAATGTTTAATATTCTAAAAAACATTACCTGCTCTGTAAGAAAAGCTAAAAAATTTCCTATCTCGATTCCCGAAAAGATATACGCGCATACACGACGGAAACGGATGAATCAATAAAGTATGTAGATACATACATACAACCATGCTTACTTATTGCGTATCTAAACACATATCTAGAAATAAATACATACATTCCATATCTAAAAAATATATAGACGTGTGCAATGTAAATCAGTTCTGAATTTGTGTTCATGTATTCCATGTCCATAAAGGGTCCCGTTCGTGACAGCATAATATCACATCTTTTTTGTATCTAGTTCAACATATTTTATTCTGCTGATGCCAGATATTGTCCCTGCGCAGGGTAAAAGGTAACTTTGAGGAAAGTTGACTCGATCTTAAAACAGGTGGGCCGGTAAACTTTAAGCATCCGTTCCATTTTCTTCACCATTTTACCTCTCGACTGCAGTATAAGTCAACATCGCAGATGGCACATTGTGCTGTTAAGACAGTGCAGCTATTTGCATTGTTTCAATAAAGGCATAACTTGAGAAAGTATATGCGTCTAGGCATATATCTTGGGAATCAATTGGTCATCAAATTTTATTTATCAAATTTGTTTCTCTTCGATGCCCACCAATTTCTGGCAATTACAGATTTTTTAGCAAACAAATAGCCTTGCTATAAAATATGTACCGAAAGCATTGCAAAAACGTATGAATTTTGAGTAGCGAAGATCACGTCTTTTGCGGGAGAGCTTAAGGTTGAGATAGAAATCTTGAATTTTCAAGAAATTTTTTTCGAACCATTTAGAGATGATTTGGAGAATGGCGTTGGGAGACGGGAAAAATTCGTCTACAACCAAAATAAGGACCACCCTTAAGTGTATATGATATAGATTCTCTTCGATTCTTATTCGATGATTCCAAAAACCTCTTTTCAGATGTTCAGGATGTACTGGATCGTGCTTTGCATTTTGCAATCCAGAGTTCAAGACCGAATCAAAATACCTGTCGGAAGAAAAATACGTTGACATACACGGCACATGTATATCCCCGAGAGACATGCTACGTCGTTAAAAAGTAAAAACGAAAAAAACAAAAAAAAACAAAAAACAGAAACAAAAAAATCGGGACAGGAGAAACCATGTATTCATTGCTTATGTAATTCAAGCCGAACACAGCAGTTCGGTTCGCCGGTCTCACGGCTGATTGAATTGATCATTGTCCTGGGATTATGGTCATTTGAAGTAGCAAACAAATGGTACGTTATTCCATCGTATACCTAGTTTGTTTGTTGAAATTGTTACAACAAGCCGATTATCGGCTAACAAGTAAACATCAAACGACTTATTGTGCTTTTAATTGCCTCACAGAAATCGTTGCAAATGACTGGATGCGAGAGAATTATTAGTGGTAATTTCAACTGAGTCTGGTTAATGGTTTGACGTAATGATAAGTCTGAAGGAGCATGTAAAGGAAGTTAATGATACATAAACCAGCAATCACTGATCTAGAGTGCAAGTTTTTCTTATTAATAAAGCAGATATATATCAAAAGTGATTTTTATATCCATTGAAATTTCTTCTAAAAGAATTGTGGCTTGTTTTTTTTTTTTTTTTTTTTGTTATCTATGAATTATCTAAGTATTTGATCAATGCGGAAGTGTTACAAGGCATACAACAAATAATTTAGACTGTCATGTTTTTTTTTTTTTTTCTTGTTTTGGTTTTAGTAATACCTTCGGAACTGGGATATAACATATGCCTTTGAATTGGAGACTTTTGTTATTTCGCGGTTCACAGAGAACAAAGACTGTGGTTCAGTTTGTTTCGCGTCTGTGTCAGCGTCGACAATCGAAATGGAGAAAATCGCACGTCCAGTTTCAGCAGCAGTGTTTCTGGCACGAGGGATTTATTGGAAGGGGAAAAATACACGCGCCAGTAATTCGAGCTACCGAAAAATTCCTCTTAACAGGAGTTTAATTACTTGATATTTAATCGATGTAGGTACTTCATACTGAATGTAACTCTTCAAAATTATATCGATTTTATGCTATGATATGACGAGTATGTGTCATTCAAAATTTATCATTCAGTTTGAATGGAGAACGAACAAAAAAAAAAAAATACTCCTCCAATATATTGAAAGTGTTAAATTGTTAATTGATTGATTGGAAAATTTAATATACCTATAGTACTCAAAAGTTTTAATTGTTTATAGGAATTGAAATTCATTTGACAATTAAATCGACCACCTACAATATGTCAGAGTTGATTTATAGTATTTAAATAGTTTACTTTCAAACCTATTCCGATTCTTAGGTCTGGATATTTACAGATCAAACCGGACACGCAGAAATACAATTCTAAAACCGAGTTCTCTTTTGAGATGTTATTTATAATATTCTAAAACCCTGCACGCCAGGTAACAATATTATTGAGAATACCTACGCCTCATGCAAAGTGGGAATTGAATCGATCGTTATCTTCAGATTTCGCATCTACCGTTGTAAAGTTGAAGTTTAATGTTTTAGTTTTATGGGATTTCATGTTATGTAACAAACTTTGAAATGGTCTAACTTGAATGTGAAATATTGTAGGAAATTTGTTAAATACACTGTCAAAATATCAAACTGTTCCTCGTATCAATCCCTGCTTAAAATTGTGTCAAAATTAAACTGGCGAAGAAGCATGTTAATGTTTAACAGCTACACACACAGTGTGCGTTTTATTAAAGTTTCAAAATTTAATTTAATTTAAATTAATATTGAATATCTGCAATAGAAAATTGAAAGAAAATTCATTTCTTCTTACAAGATGAAAGGTTTGTGCTTCAACAATTTTCGCCAACATTATGATGGAAGTTTAGATTTTTCTGATATCTATCGCAGATAAAGTTAGTTCGAAATTTGTCACTATTCGAAACATTGCATTCCAAGATTTTGTATGTACCCAAGAAAAACGACAGTTTTTTCTCCGCTAGCTGGTCACAGTCAACTAATTCTTCTGTCTCGCGGTCTGACTAGCGATAGTTGTTGACAATGCAGATTTGCATAACTACTTTGGTGCAGTAAAAGTTTCGTTTACGTGGAGATACGAATTCGCAGTGCGTTGTGACATTGTTTAAACACTCGGATATACCGAATCCAAAGCACAGTTTGCATAAGCCTTTAAAGTTACTTCAACCGCAAACTGTGTCGGCTCATCGTTTTGCTTACTTAGTTGTATCTTATTTTTGCTCAAATTCATATCCTCAAACAAGTTATATTTCTTCGTGTCCAGCCGCAATGAGATATATTTTTCTTTCGGTGTAGATTTTATTCACTCTTTAATCTTCTTTTCTACTTTAACCCAGTCTTGATATTTTCTCTGATTACGTATTTTTACATAAAATATTTTCCTATGGATTTTCATTGGGAATAATTCCAAACTGAAACAGACAACCCTCGGGCTATTGAAAGAGTTTATTGATTGTACTTTTACGAACACAATGGTGCTACGCGTAGAAGTTAATATGTTTCACCCTTTTCAAAATACATCTGTTTTTCACCACCCTTACAAATTCGGCAATTCTACCGTTTGACTGTAGTAACGGTGCCTCAGAAGAAAAAACAGAAAAACAAAAGAAAAAATTGCTTACCTATCGATCAGTATGGAAGCTATTATCGGATATTCCTCCAGGATTGAAATTACTCCAGAATCTTATGTCATGTCATTCTTTATTAAACATCAAATGCTCATGGAGCGAAAATTTATCTAGTATCTTAATTCTTGAATTATTCAAAAAAACTTCAATATCAGTTACCAAAAATTCGAAACTCTACCTTAAGAAGGTAACTGATCTATACACACAGAAAAAAATACACGGTGTGGTGAACACAAGTAAGGATGAAAATCTTATGCCAATGCTACTATGATATAAAAAGTATCCGACCCCTCGCACAGGATAATGATCAGTTCGAAAATCGAATCTTTGACGAGCAATTGCTTCAGCCTACCCAGAAAATGGTCTCGGTATATCAAACTCTTAGACCGGAGCGAATGGTCACGCGCCTTGCGACCTCGTCTACAATCAGAAGACGTACTTGAACTTTCAAGTGATCCCAAAAGTCACGTCTAAGACATCGGTAGAGAAAACGGTAGAATAAAAGCGAAAAAATAAAAGGATAAACCCGATGAAAAGGCTTGAACGACCGCAAACGGTTAAAGGAATCGCATTTTTCACGCATTTTCACGTCCTTTTCATCCTCGTGACAAAAGCTCGTGCTTTGATACGTTCAAGTTTTACGGTTGGTTTCGCTCGTGCGTATATATACGTCCTTTAACAGCAATTCCTGTTGTTTTTAATCCTATAACTAAATCATAGTTCTTGCTTAACAGACATAATCAAGTTCTATACATGCCAATGAATTTACTTATGCAGTTCACTTAATTACAGCATTTAAACTTTTGTGAGATAGTTTCTAATTAAGTATCAAAATTTTACGATCATGTAGATATAGATATACCACTTGTTTAATGGCATAAGGTCGTAAGCACCGACAAGGCTATTTTTGTGATGTAGGGTCGTATAAATTTTTTTTTTCATTTCATCATTCGCTAGAACAATGATGAAAATGCATATTTAAATAAGATCAAGATGGATATCTACGACCTATTCCCTTTCAGTTTTTCTTTTTGTTAATTTCAATTTTGTTTCCCCAATGATTTGGCGCACCAATCCTTTTTTTCAAGTTTTTAGAAAATCTTCATGTTTTTATTTTCACGAATGACAAAAAGTCTTGGATTGTCGCTTACGACCATTTGGAATTGGGTCAAGTGATTATTTTTCGTTAAGTTAAGTTCAAAAGGTTCTATACGCCAGGACTTACGACGTTCTGCTTTTATTCGGTCAATTTACAATTTCAAAGTTATTCAACATATTTTGAGGCTTTCGGTTTCGAAAATGGCAAACAGTCGTATAATGGTGCTTGCAACCTTACGCCTTTAGTCACGTGATGTCCGATCAAAACTTCTAGAGAATCAATTGGATTATTTCAGAAATTTGGAAATTCCACCAATTCATACCTTGTGTCCGATAAAGCGCCTTTGATATCCATACAACGAGTTAAAAACCGCAAAAGAGCTGTGGTATAAATTGATAAAAATTGTGTAATCAACTATTTGCTCATTATCAACCGGATCTATTTGGCAGATGCATTTCCACTGCTGCCACATTGCAAATAATGCTTTATTTGCATCTAGTAGATCAAAAAACCTTTCAAAAAAATCAAAAAGATTTTCAAAAAATTTGTATGAGGGGTAGTTCCTCAATTTCATTTTCTCAACTCAAAACTTGAAGTGGCTAGTGAAAAATCGAAAAAATCATTATATCGACAAATCGTGAAATACGTGTCGACTGATTTTGAGTATAGAATAACATATAAAAATTGCAAAATAATCAAAAAATGTGAGGGTTTGAAAATGTAAAATTGACATGGAATGCCCCATATATATATATTTGTACAGCATATGGATATGAAACTAAATATTCGTATTACTTACTAAAAGTTAAATCAATGCAATGAACGTCAGGTATATCAATCATTTTGACATCTGAAAAATAATTGTCTTTGATTAGCAGCAAAGGTATGTCTAAGTTACTCAGGATTTGGGAAGGGTTGTATTTAGATTTAGTGACTATCTAAAGCTCGTGAAGAGAAGTGTATATAAATAACTTTTAATCGATAAGCATAACCGCAAAGGGTATCCGCAGGAATTTACCCAATAAAATTTGTCTCCTATATATTACCTATGTTTCCTGGGATATTTCAAACTCGTTTACTCTCTCTAGAGATGCTTGTTATTCCCGGAAGCTTGGCCACTGTTCAGTCGACCCAGATAACACAATTTTACTTCCACCATTTGGAACGTATTTTGGACGTCTGGATGGTACAAGAGGAGTAAAAATCGTGGAGGCTTGGTAAATTAGTTTCTGAAATTCGTTACTTCAGAGACAACGACGGTATCAATTTCAGTTTAATCGCTTGCCATAGGCCGAAAACTTTTGACAATCCATAAAAGTGTCAAACTTTGATTCATTCAAGTATTTCTTGAAAATAATTGAATTTTTAAATCACCTCAATTTCATTAATTATAACTGTTAACGAACAATCTACAATTTCCACCTTTATCCATAAGTAGGTAATTCGGTGATTCTCATGCTGGTACGTGTCATTATCATTACCATTCGGCCTTGCATATCTTCAGGCAATTACATGTTCTTACTATGTTCGTCCAAAAATAGCTGATATCGCGTTATCATCCTAGATTTTTATATTTCCAACAAATTAATAATTAAATTATGGTAAGTGGCTAAATTCTCATATATACTAATTTCTGCCAGAGACAATGTTTGCCGGAGACTCGTACCCGTTTCAAAGGATCATTTGCCTGTTATCTTTCGGCTTGGTAAATCCTTGCGAGTTTGGTTACGAATTGCCAAGTATCCTCGTCGGCAATACCATCCGCTAATTGCCAGGAAAGTGGTAATTAGAGATTGTCTCCAGTAATGCTAGCTCGTTCCGTAGGATGTAGAACAACAATTTTGAAAATTGCTTAAAATTTCTGCCATGTTTAGGCGTATTTTTTTTTTTTATTCACGAATAGCAAGCCGCAAAAAAATTACCACCTCATTGGATAAATCTAGTTCAAGAAGACCTCAATCCATGGGATTTGACTTCAACTAGACTAGAACTACGCTAATGCCGAAGTTCGTAGTTAGACGAAGTTAATTTTGCGGTCACGTTTCCGGCGGGTGCAGGGTCCGTGAAAGTTTGCGGACGCGTTCGATACGTCCAGAAATCGTCCTCGTCGTCAGAGAATCGAGTTTGATGAAACGTCAAACGTGGTTGTAAATCTAGCGAAGAACGCTACATCACAGTCGACTAGAGTAATTTCGTTGAGAAGATTTAATAAACTACCTACTATTTTTTGAAACAAAGCTGAGATCCATTGTTAACGATTTTTCTTTTTTTTTGAAAACAATTAAACTACGTTGCATTAGAAAATAATTCTCAATTAGAGTTAGCGGTGTTATTTTATCGTTATAAATAAATTTCGCGATCATCATTAATTACGTAGTCAATTTTTAAAAGAATTTCAATTCAATTCAATTCCCATTTACGCAGTAGCTGAGAATAGGTCAAGTGATTCAGGATCACAATAGGAATATATAAATAATAGATTTCCTTTTGTATTCGCCATCTACTTTGTTTGGCACTTGCGAATGTTATTATCATTCACCATTAACAATAAGCCAGAGAATTTACAAGTGAATTTTACGAGTGCGGATCAATTGAGTAGTGAAGACACAGCAGGCAATGCATCAACCGCTAGATTCACCACTCTAAGAAAGTAGTTTACACCACTTCGAGATTTAGTGACGTACAAGTAAGACGTACCATTCAAGGTTTGCGAATTACCGACAGTACCAAAGTTATCTCCAAAACGCTTGCTGGCAAATCAAAGTCAACCAATAGATATTTGAGAGGAAACAGTTGACTCGTTAATTACAAGGGACATTTATCCGAAAATGTTATTGCGAATAGTTCTAAATTTAGAGAATGCAGTTTATTTCATTAGATCTTAAACGCTACTAATGTTTTTGCTACCAATCAGACGTCGCAAATTCTTCATGATTCATTAACTGGATCTATTAGACTCGCTCTTCGGATTCTAATTGGTTCTCTGGCAGACTAAAATCCTCGGAAATGACTTGGAATTGAGATGGGTACAGGGTAAATAATACTGGAATAGTATTGGAATCACATCAGACTGGTTTTGTGCTTTCTCGTTCTTAGGTGTCGACAAAAGTGTTCTTCATTAACGAAAAAATCCCGACTGATAGATATCGTCCTCGGGAAATTCAGCACCAACGTAATCGGATATCTTGGTGAGAAATAGAAAGTATCAAGTGTGAAAAGTGTCTAGATATGGGGCTCCGGGTAATTATTTACTTGCTCCTCGAGACTCGAATTCGAGAAAATAGTCGATACCCGTTCTAAAGTTTTCGTGATCCCATAAATATTCGTGAGTGATACTGAATTATAAATAACTTGAAACCTTGTATTAGCTGATGCAAGTACAACTCTTATCAAAGTGAACCACTAAACCGTTGGAATTAGTGAGAAAAATCCATTGAAAATCGTAATTGCCAATGGTCATATGAAACGCAGGCAAATATTTGAGTAGGATATTTTTTTATAAGGGAATCAGTGTCATGACTTAGCACTATGGGATAATCTCTGCCTTTATCTTCCCTGTATTAAATTGACCATCACTTCCTGTCCAAGGGGAAACTGAGAGGTAAATGACAAGGGTATACTGTCCCAGTTGCCTAATATTGTGGAAAAAAGTGTGTCTATATTAAGAAAGACGTTGTCAAGAACGATGTCACGTAGAGGGTTTATCGAATTGCGTCGTCTGTCAGTCGCATGTAATTTCTGTCTCATGGGGATATCCATGCACGTCGCATGGTGGTGTAGTGCACATGGTGTTCTGAGGTTTGGACATGAGCTTTTGTAGCTGGATAGCTGAGAGTAGTCGTCATGACGACCACGCCGGCGCAGTTTGGAGTTTGGCAGAATCTCTTAGGGGTGGTTTCGCGTGTTGGCACACCCGGGCTTCCCTGGGTTGGGCGGTGTCTGCCACCTTTTATCCTCCTGTCCCTGTGTTTTCTCTCTGTAGATATCGCGAGCTTTTTCGCTAAAGATATCCCGAATAACGGGCGTAAAAAAATTAATAAGACAATTACTTTAGTAAAACTTTTAAATCTAGTCGGGTATAACGCTCACGTATTTTGTAGCATAGAGATCGCGTGTGCTAGTTGTGAATAGTGAAAGTGTTGTGCGGTAGTGTGTTCCAAATATCACCAGATAGGATCGCGTGAATGAATGAAGCGCATATGCGAAACGTGATATCGGTTGAATAAGTTAGATAAATAAAGAAATAAAGAAATAAATTTAAAAGAAAATAAAAAAAATTAAAGCCAACTTATTTCAAAAATGAATATTGTAATCAAGAATGAATTTATAGTATCTCAAAATTGTCCGTTAAGTATTAAATTAATAGATTACATGTTACGTTCGAAAATTAAATACAGTAAATCAAAATGTAACTCGATACAGAGATAAGCGGTCAATCTTTGATTTCAAAAAATTTGATATAAAATGTTAAAAGGAAACAATAGTTGATTGGATAGTTACAGCAGCGGGAAGGGTTGAGCAATAAATAGAAACTTGAAAATTTTATAACAACGTAGTCCTCGCAATTAATCAAATGAAATAATCACTGCCATGTGAAATTATTTACGGGAAATTATATTTTGGGTAATGAAAACACGTACCCTACAATACGCGTTGACAATGCCACGTTTCAAAAGCAACGATGTGAAATGATGTCGTATTAAAAAGAAGCTCGTGACGTGGTGTGTAATTATTTGTCTTCCGTTAATTAACGGCGATTATAATCGAGGTGCGAATTAACAAGAGTATACGTGGTTTGAATTCAGAGTATAAATAAACTTCGACGTTTACTGCAGACACGATTTAAAAAATGAAAAATAATAAAAAATAAAACAAATTGCGTAAGATTTGTTTTTTCTGTTTTCTAAAATAACGTCGATGTCAGGCGATTTAAGAAAATTGTATATACTTGACCTAATTGCAGCTTTAATCCCATCACGAAATTGAATCTGATCTCACCTCAGACGTAATGCGGTTACAAAGCAATTAAAGCCTTTCTTAATTGCTTGGAGAAATTTAACTTGGGAATGGTAAACATTTTGAATGGATTTCATTTAGGTATATATCTGCCACCTCCGTAATTCAACTTTCGCTTTGTATAATAAGAATTTTTACTTTTGTTTACCTAGAATTGGCACGTGGCTTAGGTTAGAGACGCGGTATTATCGAACGGCTCTCTCTTGAACGATGGGTTTTTTTTTTCACAAGGGGTGTGGCGGAATTTTAAACAATCATCTGCCCTTCGCCACTGCGTTTTAGGTAAATATTCGCTAACGGAATGAAATTGAAGTTCACCTTATCCGCATTATCACCACGAATTTAAAGAAAGTTTTTATTTTTTCCCCCACGACACACAACAGAGACGCTAAATTCGAAATCGCCTCAGAGCTCGTTAATTACAACGTGAACGATGGCAAGCTTTTTGACCCAAGGCATGGGTCACGTGAGAATTTCGCAATAGATTGTCAGTTGTCCGGAATACTGTACACGAGGGACTACCGTAAAGTGGCCCCGGGGCGAAGAGAGAGACTAGGCTTCTTGATACAAGTTACCGTTAGAGAGCTCAGCTTAGTTACAGAATCTCAAACTAACAGCGAATGTTTTATTACTTCGAATAAAGCTGGACAAGTAGTTTATTTTATTTTATTTTATTTTATTTTATTTTTTTACCATACCAATACTGGAAGTGGAAAAAAGAGTATCCCCCTTTGATTAGAATCGAGATATAAATCATTCGACGAAAGAATAAGATCTTAATTACGCCTGCTGAGCGGAATAATAAGTAGAGTGGTAAAACAGTAAATACGGCGAAGATGAGTGTGCGAAAATGAAATTAAAAAGGTAATAAGAAGCAGCACTCGAGGCACCCCTCGCACCATGAATACCAGCTTGATTGAAGTAGGCCAGGTGATAAATAAGTGAAATTGGAGTAAAAACAAAATAAAAATTCACCCCTGGTATATATATGCGTTGTTGCATTGCGTTGGATTGCTTTTTAACTTTTCGGCCTATCTCTGACAAGCTATCTCAGCTTTGAGTTTAGTCGGCTTTTTCGTGGCACGCGATCACAGGACGATACAAACTTCCGAGTTATTTTACCTGTAGCCTAAAGGAAGCCGAAAGTTATACACTTGAGAAATGCCCTCAGAGAAGCGTGGGGGCATACGCTCTTAAGCTAAGCTAAAGAAGCATACTTTGGTTAAACCATTATAATGCAGATCTCTAATTCTGCATGACGGTCTGCTTTCTTTGTCAACTTTGTCTTCTTTGTTCGAGAAAAGGGGATTTCGTGTTCGGCTTAGTATTAGCTTCAACGTATCGAGCGTATCGACTGGAAAGGGTCCTAAGTCGACATTGACTTCCTGAAAATTCTTCTTGTGTGGATGGTATCGATACATTCTTTACTATGAGCTCTTTAAACGATATCGCAATAGTTGATACAATTGTGTTTTGCTGACACCTCAAATCCTGAAAGTTCAACAACGTACAATAATGTCCGAGTCAGCCCATTACTCCAAATACCAAGGTTCATTGTAGATAGAATAAGGATCATTGAGCACTAAATTGTGCGGATAGTTCATTTAGAAATTTCATTTAATCAAATATGTATACGTGAATCAGATTATAGTTACGGTAGGTTACCTTCTGTTCAAGAAACGCAAACTGAGGTATATTTAACACCCATTTACATCTCATTTTCAGCTAAAGATCAATTTTTTAACCGCTTACAAGTCGCTTTTGGGCAGTATTATGTTTTATGACTAAAAGTTACCCCTAGGCTAACAGCAAGACTTGAATGGTGGCCTTTGTCTTTGGCGCCTCGTAGATTGCAACGCTCTATGAAACTGCCATATGTCTGAAAGCCTTTAGCGTAAATCTGTGGGAAAAGTGATTACTTTTTCCATGCACAACCTTATTCTTTACTTGACTGATTAACGCTCTTGAAGTCGGTCTATGAAATGAGATTCAGTTTTAATTTCTCTGTTTAAAAGGAAATATTGAATAACTTTAGCTACTCCTGTAATTATATCGACGTTAGGTTTGTCGACAGTCCGGTATTTTCGTTATGAAATAAAGCGTCTCTGTGCCTCGAGTATTATTGGCTTTAATTGATCCTTAAACGGTTAATTTCAAATGCTGAGAGGTCAAAACTCGGTTGAAAGCGAATTGGAAGACTTGCTTTTAAGGGAAAGTGGAATCTCTAAATATCTTCGGATAATCGAATGGAAAGGTTCCAACAGCCACCTTTAAATAGCTTACGGTCGATTGGCCGAGCCCAAAATCTTGTCATAGTTTCAACAGGCCGAACATTTTGCGGCCGAACGGGAAACAGGAAACATGCAATACAATCGTCGGAAACTTTGAGTGTCTAAACTAGTCAAATTGGTAATTAACACTGCTCTACGTCACGTTATGTAGTTTTGCCATGAGTTTGAACGAGAGACTGTATAGGATGAGGGCGTAGTCCTAGCTCGTTCCTGGAAGTTTCAAACAAGTGAGTCCTCGTCTGCTCGGTTCTATTCAATGCTCAGTTTCTCACAGTCAATACCTGCAATCACGTGCAATTCTCTTGTGTATGGTAAACGGAAGGCAAAAATATTTCCAACAAAATAAAGGAGTTCTGCTTGGGGCGGTGTTTTATTATCTCATATATATTATGAATATACTTTACCTCCATTAATTAATCGAAGTTTTAATTAACCAGACACTTACTGAAAATGTGGATAAATTTTATCACCTGTCTCATTGTGATGATAATACCTAATTGCTGATTAAAAATGATAATTCACAACACCATCCGCGAAAGATGACTATAAAAGTTGGAAATAGTAAAATTCGAAATTTCTCTTGGTTATTTGACAATATCAGTAGCTCCGCAAGCTTCCGCGCTATTGTTCTCTAGAATTGAAAACTTCAGGAGACGAATAAAAAAACGCAGTTATGCTGAATTGTGAAAATTCTATTTTAATCTGAACTTGATTATGTATCATCAATTGAGTTCGAATTTTTACCACTGAAAGTATTGCATCGCTTTTATTTTAATGATAAGATATGAAAAATGCCCGAGGCTTAATACTCCTCTTTGTACATCACAGTTGGCCGAGTTTTTACCAACTTCTTGGCGGTTGAACACCAAATTAAATAAATTAACATAAGAGATCAACCCTGTCGTTGTCGCGAGTCTAATGTTTTCTGGTGTGGCCATTTCAGAGGGTGGCAATTTACTTTAGTCCAAAGTACTTAGTTTAATAAAATTTACACGTGGCTAAGTTTGAATTTTGTTTCATAAATAGCGAGCAAAAAAAATATATGTATAATAATTTGAACTTATTACGGTAAAATATTACGAATGTTATCGTCGTCATTATTTTCAATTCTTATGACTCATTTAATCAGGATGTTAATGGTCAAGTTATGCAAATGATGAACCTATGTAGAGGAAGGTGGGGCAAAACCGGCCTGTGGGGAAAAACCGACCACCCGAAAAAAATGAGAAAATAGCATTTTCGTGTCGATGCTGGTCACACAAGACGTTATGCAAAGTGATTCCGCTGAAAACGATGAAAATTTGGGAGGGTAGGGCAAGACCGGCCACCGAAAAAAAAAATGGCTAAATCATGTTTTCGCATCGAGGCCAGTAAGAAAAAATTGTATCTAACGTATCTCTGCTACAATTAATACAAATACTACAAATAATACAAATTTACAAATAATACAAATTTTAATTTGCATATATTTCTTATTTAGTGGCAGGTTTTGCCCCATTGTCCTGGCATTTTATCGTTTTCGGCAGAGATACGTTAGGTACAGTTTTTTCTTACTCGCCTAAACGGGAAAATACGATTCAGCCATTTTTTTTAGGTTGCCGGTTTTGCCTCACCCTCCAAAATTTTTATCGTTTTTACCGGAATCACTTTGCATACCGTCTTGTATGACCAGCATCGACACGAAAATGCTATTTTCTCATTTTTTTTTGTTGAGTGGTTGGTTTTGCCCCACAGGCCGGCTTTGCCCCACCTTCCCCTACTTGGAATTCAAAGTCCAATCATTCTTACTAAATATACAGGTGGGGACATTTAGAGTGTTACAGGCCGATATCTCGAAAGTTAATCACGATACGAAAAAATACTTCGGAAAAAAACTTGTAGGATATGGAGGAAAGAACATGGTGCAGCATTATTTTCAGTAGATGGACCGGGGTAAGTCCGGGGGAAGGTGAACTTTGTTTTTTATTTTTTTTTTAAATAGAACCCTATGTTTTTTATGGCATGTTTTTGTTTTTTATGATGTTCAGCCAAATGACTAGAGATTTTTGAACTGTTAGCAAAATTTCATCTCTAAGTATTACGGGAAGAATTTATACTCAAAAATGTATCAACATTCGCAGATTGGGTTTTTAAAAAATGAATTCTCGATTTTTATCTGCAGTATGTGTGTTCGAAAATTTGAACAGAATTTCGGTAGAATTTAATAATTATGTAAAAGAATATATTGATATTTGGTAAGTAGCTCATAAATTACATCAAATAAAGGGTGACCAGAGAGTGGGCCGAGCTATGTGATAAATGGCTATCCTTCGCGGAAGCTTACGGTAATTAATGCCAGGCCTAATCACCGTTCACGGTACAGGAAAGCCCTGGATTTAACATCCCCGTTTTCAGCTTCATAAGACCAAAGATATTTTGATGGAAATAATTTTGTCGTCTTAGGATTTCGCGTGGGAAGGTGAAAGCTTATACAGATGAAAGTTGAAAAGTTTTTAACCAGAACGAAATGCCGTAAGATTATCAAAACAAGAAAGAATCATCGTTTTCTCTTTAAACTTCTTATTTCTTAGCACGTCATGAACTTTGACACCGAATTCTTTATTTTCATGTTTCCAAACAGTCTGATCAATAGTTTGAGAACAAGAAATGTCATATTTGCAAAGCACAACAAAAAGTCTGTGGTTGTAGGGTGGTACGAGCAGAATCCGAATAATTTTCCATTGTTGTCCGATCGAAATGACAGGTACTTTGTCATGTGCAGTTGAATCTAGTAAAATATTCTCTACACTTTTTCGAATACAAGTTTTGTGCGAAAATGTCATATATCCTATGAAAATAGTCAGATAAAAAAGCGAACCACTTGAAAATGGTTGTAACATACCCACATCAACCCCTAGTCAAGCCGCGCTTGACTTTAGGGATTGCTAACAACATGATCCTCCAAATTCTGAAAGACACTATCCTCGAATAGACGGAGTTTGGCATCGTCGATTCGTTGGAGCTAATCGTCAACATTATTTTACACGAATTGCCCTACTATCAATTATGGATTTTATTATGGGTGTAGGAAGTTCCGTCGATGTTATAATGAGATGTTGAATATTCGGTGTAAAGTACGAAGTCTCAAATACGAGTATATGGCGCTTACTCTACAAGCATCTGACAATATTTCCAAAATTGGGAAGCAGAAAATATTCAGAATTCTTGAATACCTTTTTCACATTCTTATTTGTCATATGCAGTTGAATTCAGTGCGATTTCCTCTATACTTTTTCGAATATGAGTTTAGTCCGTAAAATACATGTCCTACGAAAATAGTCGGATAAAGAAGCGAACCACTTGAAAATGATTGTAACATACCCACACCCACGGTTAGTCAAGTCGCGTAACTTTGGGGATTCCCTAACAACCAAATCCTAAAAGACACTATCCTTGAATAGAAGGAGTCTCGGAGCATCGATTCGTCGTAGCTAATCGTCAATATTATTCTATACGAATTGTTCCACCCTTCTATATGTATTTTTGTATGTGCTTAAGAATTTCCGTCGATATTATAATAGGACGTTATATATTCGGTGTAAAGTATGAATATGGTTTTTATTTTATAAGCACCTGACGATATTCCCCAAATGGAGAAGCAAGAATAATTCAGAAGCCTTGAATACCCTTTGTCTCATTCTTATTTCACTTTATTCAACATTCTAGATATGATCAAACTGTAAATTCGGCCGAACGAATCAAATAAAATATTCATATTCCTTTTCTCTTATCTTATATCTTCAGGCGTCATACTAAGATATAATAAAACGTATAAAAGAGCCCGGGGAATTGTATCACTGTCATAATATAATACAGACTGAAATACTCAAGTGTTGAGTGACGTACTCCTAAGTCACTTAGGATTGAAATAGACATCGTGATCTTGCAGGGTAAAGCAATTCATCTACACATTTATCATCTAAGGACTGCCTTCCCGTTGTTTCAATTTTTTTTATTTATTCTTCTCCGCGGTGCTGACGAATAATATCCAGCAGCAGGATATATGCTATGAAAGATAAACGCCCGTGGGTAGCATCCCTGCTGATGAAGATTACCACTAAATCGCCGTGAAATTAGTCTCACAGGTTTCAGTGGCGTACCGCATACCGAGAAGATAATAAAGATGAATTTCTATCTCATTGCTTCACCTAGAGTCTGGCAAAGACATCTATCGCAGAGGCACGTCGGAAGAAATTATCGCGCACCGCTGTTCAGCCTCTCTTTCACAAATCAGATTATATTTCATCTTCGTCGAAATAACGGCTATCTTGAGGTCCCTGTTTTGGTTAGATCTTTCTATGTAGTTAGATATATGTATACGTATATATTTGAAACACGATTTAGATCCTGATAGAGCTTTACCTCCCGTACCTAAGTGTAGGAACTTCCCTGACACCGATATTTGGAAATTTCCTTGATTACGACGACGCCCGCAGTGATGCCGCAACGCCAGGAAGGATGGAGATGGGAGATGTAATAAAAATCGGGTTTTCACCCCTTACTCATAAAAGAAAAAAAAGAAAAAAAAAAAAAAACTCTTCCGAGACATTTTATAGAAGCTTCAAAAGCATTGCGCAGTAGCTTTTTCTTTAAAAATGGCTAACATAGGATTATAAAATTTCTTTATTACTCTGGCTGTGAATTCCAATTCATAATTCTTCTTTTTTTTTTATCTTCGTTTTCATTATAAAATCGAAAAACCTATTAATAGTCGAGTTTCTTCAGATGGAAAAGACCCAGAAAAACCTACCGAGCTTTTTTTG
The DNA here is from genome assembly GCA_963924015.1 of Macrophya annulata. Classification (NCBI taxonomy): domain Eukaryota; kingdom Metazoa; phylum Arthropoda; class Insecta; order Hymenoptera; family Tenthredinidae; genus Macrophya; species Macrophya annulata. The sequence goes on from OZ001261.1 coordinate 12,273,272, forward strand.
TCTGGGAAAAATAATACCAACCTTTATACTATAGTTAAGGATATATACGAACATCTCTAGGGCATATTCAGAGCTTTACCGGCCACTAAAATTGGGGCTGGCTCGTTCAGTTTGAGACGGCAATTTCTAGCGAAGTAACATTCAACGAAGCTTTTGCCAATTCAGCAGAATTCAAGGTACCTGCAAAGTATCGAATACAAACGTGGTACAGAATTATGGATTTTACAATTAAGCGGAGACTCTCTTGCTGTGCAATTTCATGTACCTAACTAGGAAAAATTTCGCTCTGAATGCAGTATTCAAAAAACCTGAACATTTTTTTATAGTTTCATTTAATTCGAAAAAAAATTTAGAAAAAATATAGAAAGAGTAAAATGAGCATAGGTCACTACATAGCACCTCCATTTTTAACCTCGATCCCTATATCTGCCAGCTACCATTGTCTTAATACTACATACCAGCATTGTTCTGATTATAGTCAGCTTTCTTTTATTCTCTGACATTATTAGATATTTAGACATCTTATTAATTGCTCTAGGTATGAAAAGTTTCTATGAATATTTTTATTGACCTTCTTTGTGCTTCAATCTGACTAACAGGGACATTAAGGGTGAGCGAGACAGAGAGAAATATCCAGATATTTGGTGATTAATGATTTTGGAAGTAGAAAATGGAATTTGTAAAAATTTGGTGAATGTATTCTGAGCGCCAAAAAATTTGATTGTTATAATAATCATGATGGACAATTCGTAGAAATCTTCTCTGTGTGCGTGTGTGTAGTTAATTTTGACTAATTGACGAGTGTCCATTGCTAACTTGTGTGGAAACTGTTCGAATGTGTCACATTCGTTTATTAATTTCGAGACCATTAGCAAAATCAATTTAAACACAGTGAGAATTTCAACAGATTATTAAAGCTCGAATTTCTAGGCAGAAAGTTCAATTCTCTGTTACAATTTCATTTTAATAACCTGCCGAGTTGCGCCAACGAACGTTACCCTCGCTATACCTAGCTAAGGTTAAGCTGTGGTATGGGATTTCTGTAAAATGTGGAAGTTCAGTTTCATGGCTGGGGTGATTACCAATCAGTAGGGGATTGCCGAGCAGTAGCTTTCAAGCCTTCCAATCAGTTAGGGCTAATCTCATATTACGGCAAAGTACTTTGAATATAGGTTTACACGGTGGTAGGAAAATTAGGGTGACTTTACCCTTGTAGTAAAGTATAGATAAGACTTACATGATGAACAATTTTTTTTTTTCCCACGGATCCAAAATACCTTCATAAAAGCACAATTAAACTTTAAAATATGTCAAATGGTTTTCACAGTGTTAAACGTTAATCTGCGCAGGATTAACGTAAAATTTTTGTACTTCACAGAGGATTTAATTTTTTTTTTTTCTTTTTTTATTTTTTAGATTTAATCCAATTTTAAATGGAAATTGTAAGCGGTTAAAATTTTGCGAGCATATAAAACCTTTGTCCTGTCATCCTGCCACTTTTTATGCACACCTTCGTACGTATACATACACTATGTACAATTAACATTTGGTCTGAAGGGTATATCTTACAAATTAAGCATTATAACTTGTGTAAAATATATATTATATATTAGAGTGCTTCGTTTTAGACGAGTTTTTTTTTTGGTCCATTCACGAAATAATGTTCTAAACATATAAAAACAAATTCTCATCAAATATGAGCTCTTAATTTTAATTCTAAGAACTCGCGAAATGAATTTGAAATTTTCCCATTTGATTAACACGTAAATTTTAATTTTTTTTCTTCAATTATCTCTAGCTTCGTGACATTTCATGATATTTAATTGGCAATAGGTGGAAATGACAGAAGAATCTTTCCTCTTCAAAAGTGTATGTAGCCAATTTATGTTTTGTAACCGGCCTCGCCCGGTAAAACATCTTGAAGCCAATTTTCTCTCAAATTTCATGGTTTTTTTTAATTTTTCTCGTAAACCACTATTTTTACAACAAAATTGTATGAAACGTTTCTATAGGAAATTCAATATACTACAAAAAAAAATTCATGTAAGCTATAACCGTAGAGCTAGTAGTTTTCGAGATAAATCCAATCAAGCATTTCAAAATTTGAAAAATCGCTGTTCTGTCCGAGATTTTAGTACTTTTTAATGGTTACAAAACATAAATTGGCTACGTACACTTTTAAAGAGAAAAGATTCTCTGTCATTTCCACCTATTGCCGGTTAAATATCATGAAATGCCACGAAGCTATAGATAAATGAAAAAAAAAAATTAAAATTTACGTGTTAATCAAATGGGACAATTTCAAATTCATTTCGCGAGTTCTTAGAATTAAAATTAAGAGCTCATATTTGGTGAGAATTTGTTTTTATATGTTTAGAACATTATTTCGTGAATGGACTAAAATGAAGAAAAAAAACTCGTCTAAAACGAAGCACCCTAATATATATAAATTATATATGTAATACTATAATATATAGGTGCAGATATAGGTATGTATTTGTTCGCGAAGATTGTTCGTAAAACTGTATTGGTTCTTTCATCCGGCGTTGGGTTATCTGATTCCATCTCAGGGGTAAAGTTAATTTCCTTCTGATTGCTCCGTGGAAAGACAGATAACAGCGATCCACTCGAGTGAGGTTGCAAGCTACAGGATAAGGCTACCTATTACCTATTTGTTACATAAAAGAAGAATAAAAGTTTGGGGACAATGTCCGTCGACGATATTTCTTTTTTTTTTTTTTTTATCCCACACAATGACTCTTCGTTATCAATACTCGTTATATACTTATAGGAAACCACATACTAACCCCTACAAACATTGAAAGTCAGATAAATTAAACTTCACTGAGTGGCTAACAATTATTATTGTAAAAAATATTGAATTTATTGCGATAAAAAATTCACTCTATACATTCCGGCCAAAACCAAATTTCAGTTTTTATATGCTTGGACAAACTATTGAAAGAACAGTTTAATAAAAATATTGTACTTTTCGTGTGAACAATCGATTTTGGTAACGGAATTTTCGCATATCTTATCAGAATCTTCTCTTCAAATTCTGTGAATCTTTTTTTGATGAAAATTCGTCTCCTTTTATCGTACCTTAGGTAGAGTCTCATTTTCATACGAATTAATCGATTGACCTCTACTCGAGAAAGAGGGAAGGTAAGACAGGCTAAGCTAGCTTCTTAAAGTCTTCAAAAAAGAAAAAAAAAATATGGTCTTCTGGAAATATGCATATTAACTATAAGAAATGGCCTCAAATTTAACATGTTAGTATACCAGACTTTCAAGCCCTTTCGACCTGGCCGTGACTAACACTATTTTCAAATTTTTTATCCTGTTAGTATGTTGCAGCGGGTATAAAAAATTAGATTGACCAAGTTTTAGATATATTTAAAAATGAGTTATCTAGTAATAGCTCAATCGAGCGAAATTACTGTTAGCAACAATCGATTTCGATGATATTTACATAGTAGTCTTTATAACAAGACTTAAATTTTGAGCTTGTAACGAAGATGGGCGCGCATTTAGTTTCGGAGATACAAGCAAATGAATTATAAATAGAATTAACAAAATCAGGTAACCGGTTGACCTGTGGGGTTAACCCTAAACCTTCCCGCTGTGTTAAATACGTTACAATTATTTGATACTATTTTGGATATAATATATTAAAGAAGGTTATAAGTATAATTAGTTTTCCGTATACAAATCTTTTTTTCTTCAATTTCTATTTTTCGAATAACTTTGAAACTACTCGACCGATTCTAAAATCTAATCAGATCTAAGTCCTGATGAATTCTATCGATCGCCGCAAAAATCATTCAAAATGGTTAATTCGTTCCAAAGTTATCGTACGACAAAAAGAGAAATTTTTGTCGTGCAATATCTTTTAAACCAATCGTTCGATTTTGATGAATCTTGCGGCGATCGAAAGGGCTACCCAAGGCCTAAGTCTGATTAAGTTTTGAGACTAATCGCACGAACAATTCAGGAGTTATGCGTTAAAAACATGAAAAAAAAAATTGTTTTTTAATTTTTATTTTTTAAATAACTTTGAAACTACTCGACCGATCGACTCCAAAATCTAATCAGATTTAAGTCTTGATAAACCCTTTCGATCGCCATAAGAACCATTCCAATCGGTCGATTCGTTCTAAAGATATCGTACCGCAAAAATTTGCTTAGACACACACACACACATACGGACGTTCATCCAAAAATAGTCAGAATAGCTTCCTAGGACCCCAAAACTTCGAGATCTGAAAATTCGAAATTCGAAAATCGGACTGAAACCAATAACTTCCCTTTTTTTTGAAAATTTTCAATTTACATTACGGGAAGTTAAAAATTTCACTTATTCTACGACACAGAGATTTTTGCGATAATATTGAGAATAGTAAATTATAATATTGAGAAAAGTATGCTGAGTTTGATCCTTAAAATTATTTATGAAATCCCTATGTAGTATTGCAAGTCAATTTTATTATTATTTTTCCAATTCTGTGATTTCACTTAATTGAGCAATTACTACAAAAAACTATTATACTTTTTAAATCTAAAACTTTTCAAATCTCGTTTCTTGTTACGTTCTACAACATACCAAATGGAGAAAAAAAATTAATAACATTGAGGGTTACGACCGAGTCGAAATGGCCTAAAACGCCTCATACATATATATATAGCCACTTTACGTATAGTAGCGATATAAAATAGTGAATAAATTGTTTCATTTTGATTGAATATCGTATTTTCAATTATTTTTTTTTTTTTTTGTATTCATTTTCCCTCACCTCATGTAGTTGGTGTCAGTTTGATCACATGTGATAAAATAAGTTGATTCATTTAATTCACAGCGGAAACAAGTACTTGCTAATTGTAAGAGTTACTCCAGTTCATCCCGTTGAAAACGGGCACGTAGTCTAATTAATTAGGTAAGTTCATTAATGTGTGACGACAAAGCTCGGAGAGCGTGATTCTTGTTAAATGAAAAAATTAATTCACACTCGGGTACCCGGAACCATACAGTTGAATAATTTCTTCTCCGTCAATTTAAACCAAGAGAAGAAAGGATTGGCAGCGCGTGTATGTCAGTATATCATTCCTGCTTAGATAGTTCAGTTCATCAACGAAATAAATTCACAACAAATTACAAGGCAAATGTAAGGAGCTTACATTAGAGAGAGAAAGAGATTGAGTAGCACGAACAGAGGACGAATGAGAAAAGAGGGTTTAGCGTGGAATGCCTTCAGGGATTTTGGAAGGTTTTAGTATAAGATTTACCCCATCTATAGCTTGTCGTAGCTAACTTAGTAAAGTAACCCCTCGGAAATGTATTGTGGAAAATGAGATTGATACGAGGTAGATCGTTATAATTCATATACAAAATTGTCAATTCAACACACGTAAGAAACGTTTGATAAAATTCACTGGAAAATATAATTTCAATACGAATATTAATCTATTAAACAATTTATTTGTCAAAAGTGGGTAAATTTCATTCACAAATTTAATTCGAAGTAATTAATATCTCGTTCGATCATTCTGAGTGTTACTTTATAGAAGTAAGATTATCGTAGATGAAGTTTCTCAATTGATTTGCATTCTGGTGGATCATTTCCCTCGGTGTACATACATGATACCTTGCGTTTAGAGAAAGGTAATGGTTACGTTGTTCCAGTAGTGTTATTCAGGTTTCCTGTTGTTAATATATATACGTTTTGTTCAACGCCAAGTAATTGAGGCAATTAAATGCAGTACGAGCACCGTTGAATCTCAAGTTTGTCTTGAGCTTTTCAACGATACCTCTGCAGCAAACTTACGGAAACAATGCTTTGTGATACAGCGTTAACATTGTTTCAGAGCTTCTGACGTGATTATCCCTCATGGCTATGAAGACGTAGTACAGAATCCCTTTTGGAGAATTTTAGCATATTATAAGATCATAAAATAATGCTTGATTAAACTATGAATTTTTTAAATAATACGAACTGTACCTGTATGACTATATTAATTAATCAAATTTAACGTAATATATGTAACACGTGTCTTCCCGTTCGTTGTTAGTCAGCGGATTCAACCTACTCAGTTTTTTTTTTTTTTTTTTTATCTCTCGAGAAACAACGTCCCTCGGGATCAAAGGAGAAATATTAAAAAACATGAATTCGTGTCGGAGTTCTCATGGTGTAACTCGAAACAAACGATACGGTGTGGCAGAGTCGAGAACAAAATTTTGAAATAAATAAATAAATGAATAAATAAATAAATAAATTGACATAAAATGATCGTCTAAAAAGCGATTAATGAATATCGATCAAAATGTGACGCCTTAAAATTTATTTTATTTAAACTTGGAGTTGGCACGCGAGTGCCCATAATACTCTGAGAAAAATGCACTATTTTTCAAGTGTCCTGTTCATATCAGGGACATTTTTAATATTCCACACAAATGGCTGGCGGTCAAAGTCTGGGCTGCCATATTCAATATCCAGCAATGGATCAGTCAAACAATTGACTATCGGCTTGATTGTGCCCCACACCAACTTTGGCGTTCGCGAATACGTGAAAGCCATCAACACGGCTGTCGGCGGTCTTCACAAAGTCAGAGGTCAGCCGAAGTTCTCCTTTTTGAAGAAGTACAATTTCACCCAGAATCAAGTCAGGAGCGTCATGATGGAGCTGACTCCAAGCCCCACAGGTAAACAATTTTATCCCAATAATTTTTCAACGATCAACGAAATTCATTTTAATTAATATTTCTTAGTGTCCAGGGTCTTCCAATATTCCTTACGTCCCTTCGTCAGTCCTACCTACGCAAGATGTTTCATGTTAAATAATACCGAAGCGTAATTCGCGATAGTAAATCGAGACAGTCGTGTTTCGTACAAAAAACACTCACCCAATCAATCAAACGACGTTAATTGGTTGATTATCAAACTTCCAGTTCTTCGATAATGACGAACTACGAACAACTGCATAATTGTTACTACCAAGTATTGGATCACAAGTTGACATTCACAGGATATTGAATCTCAAGGTTTCACGCAACTAGCACTAGCATTGCCGCATACAAACTGCACAAAAATGTCTCTCATCCTTATTAAATAATTGTTAGAGACTTACAATTAGTCCAATGGGCACTCTTGGTGTATTAGTCACCAATTTCTTTCCAGAGGTGGTAAACAGAGACGAGGATAAGCAGAGTGCTAGTTAGGTTGGAGGACTTTTTTTTAGTTAGGAAGTAAAGCCAGCATAGCGAACTCAAAGCAAAGGAAAGCAGAGAAGAGTAAAACAAAGCAAAGTACAGCAAAGGTTGGTTGAAGGTAGTTTGATTTGGGCTGAAACAGCAGGGATAACAATGTTCTGCTGTGAGTTAATACGACTCGTAAAAGCTTTTGTATTTCTCGCCGTTATCTCCTTCAAATGTGCTTTTTTATTTTCGAAGTTTTTTTAGAACATAAAAATTTACCTTCTTATAAATTCATCTCGTAGTACAAAAGAGAAATATAAACATGAGACAAGACTTTGCATCCAATATCCGGCATCAATATTATTACCAACGTTTTATGAAAAAGGCTGTCAATAATTTGAACCAGGCTGGCTTTCATTAAGCCACGTACACACTTGAGCATATTTGCGCGCACGGGCTTTTTCCGGCCTCCTTATACTCCAGCAAAGAAGACAAGAAGACAAAAATAGCCCGTGCCCGGAAATATGTTCAAGTGAATACGCGGCTTTATTCTTCAGATTTTGATGGTATTATTCAATGCCAAGCGTACTTCACTAATTATGAATTGCATACTTTAAAATTGGGCAATTGAGATGTATCGATTGAATTATAATTAGCTATATCCAATTTTTGTTCAAGGATAGGGCCTTTTTTGTGGCAAATTCGCATACAAATTTAAGGACCGTGATCAACACTTTGAGTCGGAAATCTGACCTTGTCTAATATTATAGCGTAGGGAGAAAAATCTTATCAAATTAAGTTTTGTTTCGATAGGACCAGGTTGAAAATGAAAAAACAAAAATGGATTTTTATACCTCATTATCCATAGCCTTATTCTTTACCTACATTTTGAGTGCTTAAACGTTGTGGAATTTCAAAAATTACAAAAGATAGAACGAAAAATGTTCATGAATGCATAGAGTGCGCATATCCGTACTTAAAACTTTGAAGCTCATTTTCTCCAAACTACGTTTTAACGCACAGTGGGCGTAATTACTCACGAACCAAGGTACTGAAAGTGCTGAAATTTTGACAGGACCTTTAAAATACCCTTTCCTACAATGGCTACCACGGCCAATACGATGTAAATTCTGTAACGGATTCGATCAACGAAAAAAGACCGTTTTTTTAATGAAAAAACACTAAAAAAGGTGTTTTTTTTATTATCTTCACTAATTTTTTTTTCGAATTAAATATAATTGGTTTTTATGATAACTATGTATACTAGGGGGTGGTCTTGACTTTAGGTATTTTAGAATTTTGATGCTCCCAGAGGCTCAAAGAATTCGAAAAAAATGAAATAAAATATTCCAAAAGTTTCAGGTCTCTATCTCAATTGTAACCCGTGCCTCCCTGCGATGTAAGTTTATCCATTTAACTAACATGAAATTTTTTGCATTTTTTTTTTTTTTTGCCTAGCTAAAGTAATAGTTCGAAAATTTACAACTTTGTAGAATTTATCCTTATGATAGTAGCTGTTCCCCAAAATTTTCCATGATCTATAAGTATCGTATTTTTAAACATTTCTTACATTTTTTTTCTCAATATTCGTATCGAAACAAATAAATATCTGTTTGAATAACGTATTTTTTTCAGAATTATGTCAATTGTAATCTGCCCCGATAAAATATGATCGTACTCGTCGTTTGAAACTCCTATACCACCTTAAGTTAACAAAATATCGACTTTTCTGTGCCATCGAGTAAACCAGACGGGTAATGTCATGTCACGGCTGGAGAAAATTGTCAAAACGTATAGTAAGAGTTTGATTTCATGAAAAAAGAAAAACAACCATGGGTTTCAATCCTCAAGGAAGAGCCCTGATTGTATCTAATTAAGCCAAAAGTGCATCGAAATTACTCAGTTTAATATTTATGGATATATATTTTTTTGAATCATTACCTGCTCCGGTTTTAGATTCATTTATTGATAGAAAATGATGGCTTACAATTTCCTAAAATTATAGATTTTCGCACATCGAGAGTTTACATTTCACACTAACCTTACAGACGCGTTAAAGATTCAGCAGATCATCGATTCTTTTATTATATACATATATGCAGGTTATACCAGTATGATAAGCCTAATGGTCACCCCAGGGAAAATCCATGCGTTGATCTTTGTCTCTTGGTTTGACAAGCCTATAGTTTCGGAATTAATGTATCGTTGTATCTCCTTTGCTTCTGTCATACGCACATTTCTACATATCACGCATGTACTGTTTTGATTTATGATTAGAATGATGGTAATGAATGATTAACTAAATTTATTTAAAATTTGGGTAACCTAATTAATATGAAATGGTACTTACCTTTCCTGGTTTCAAACTCTTTTTATTAAATTTATCGAGAAATTGATACGTTGAAGAAATTCAATCACCAGGAAGCCCACCTTCATTTACTCCCCATCTTGAAAGAAGTCGGTCATTTTTCACAGCCCTAAAAAATATTCCGATCAAATTGCATTTTACTCAGGTAGGTACTAACGAGATCTTGTATAAAAATAAATACCCCAACGATATAACCAAGTTAATGGCATGGAATTCATCGGAATTAATTTTCACGAGTTTAAGGCTGATTGATTTTTAAAGTTGCTATATCAAAAAGCGGAAATTTTCACATAAGCTTCGCCTTATATACAGTCAAATTGAATACAATTATTATCACTGAAGAACAAGATTTTGAGTATTCGAAAAACAATATCTACTACTTTTGAGCAATTTCACAACGTATCGCTTCGCCACTTTGTCAAAATCGTTACAATTTCTGGCTAGACAAGAAGAACTGATCAAAAACATATCTTCACTTTCCTCAGAGAGGTACAATAAAATCTTGTACATAATGTAAAACACCTTCATGATTTAAAATACGCGTCTATCGATAGTAAACGAATATTTCTGACGGTTACCAACTGATCACAGAGATTGTTCCTCTCACTACACAAACCTCGTAGAACGTGAATTGGATTTTCATTTTATCACGGATGGGTTCGCCTCTAAAGTCTAGTACCTACCATTATCGTTGATCGATCTACGATACGTGACGCAGACGACAATGTAAATATATATTTGGCGAATAGACCCTACGAAAAAAAAAACGTCAACCTTGTGGTTATATAAAACTTACTCAATGGTACATCATAAAATGAAGCCAGAAATCGTAAAGAATTTTTGAATGTCTTATTTTTTCGGGATACTTTAGACCCCCAGATCGATAATAAACGATATCAAGAACTTGTATATCATGGGACCCGCACATGGGATCAGCCTTTCAAAATTTCACATATGAGCTAACCGCATTTTGTATGGTAAAAAAAATTTGTTAGATGACCCGTGGCTATCGATCGGTCAACATCTGTTAGCACAATTACAGTTATAATGCTCACTTTTGAGCTTACAAGGTCCAGAACAAGCGGTTTTTAATTTATACACCCAAATAACTCACTGCAGTAATCTGTAGAGATATGGTAGTGACATTTTAGGAGGGTTAGGAATTATAATACAAGTCATACAGTCGAGAACTAACGACATGAGAACACGAGAGGGTTGACTTTAACATAGGTATACATATGCTTCTGGAGCAATTACGGTCTGGCCGATGTCTTAGTAATTTGGGACTAGTGACGAAGTCATCGCCACTTACTTCGACTCCGATACGTATACCTAACTACATAATTCCAATCTCCTGTAATAAGGAGCCTACGACGGATCTCAATTTCATCATCTCCGGCATAACCGTTGCTTCGATATCGCAGAGATGAACGAATTTACCGGCTCAAGAATGTCATCCGAAATACATATATCAAACACCATTAAAGTCTTACCTTCGCCAAGGTATAACTCGAACTGTGTTTTATAACTCACGGTTTTTCGTAACACAGAACGTGACTTGATCGTCAAATATTCAACCCTTAATGTCTTATTTCTAATGTTCCATGCATAATATTGCAGTTATTTCTCATCGATCCTTTCGACAGCTGAAGGATCTTCCTTCAGAAATGTATACTCCGCATTGCCGTACAGAGATGAGACTCGTAATGAAATTATTACAGCATCTTTTGATGGCAGGAAAATTATATAATAAATCGTAATGTTCTTTGAATTATTATGGCATCAGTTATGGTAATACTGAGATGTGCTTTGCGAATGGCTTCAGAACTTTTGTATTCAATTTATTGATCATCAAAAAGATCAAGAATTTTATGAACTAATAGTAGTTTAGTTTTTACGTTGAGTCAAGAAAGACTAATGAATTTCATTACATACGTATAGAGCATTGGTCTTGTTGCTTTAACACCGATGTTTAAAACGACTGTAAATTGCTTCGGATCTATACATCTCCGGATATACGTCAGCGGATAAAACGACTTCCGTACGAAGATGGAAATTCCTCGGTTTCGTAGAATAAATGATTTTCTACCTGGTCTTGGCGTCTCTGGTAGAATTAACATTTCAACGAAAACCACTCGGCTTTGAATCTTCTTTCAAGCTTTCGGAAGATCGATGTAATATATCAGACTTAGATGTGTCGATGCCTGCAGTCAACTCGGGAATATATCGAAGTTTGTCGAAGACATAAGTGAAACTTTATAAATTTGTATTAACAAAATTACGAATTTTACACGGTAATTACCAATATCTGTTTTCAACTGCATTTTTTTTGCCTAACTTTTACAAAAAAAAAAATCAGGAAACCGGTTGACCTGTGGGCCAACCCGAAAACTTCTCGCTGTGTTAAATACGTTGCAATTCATTAACACTATTGTGTTTATAATACATTAAAGAAGGTTATAAGTATAATTAGTTTTACGTATACAAATCTTTTTTTCTTCAATTTCTATTCTTCGAATAACTTTGAAACTACTCGACCGATCGATTCCAAAATCTAATCAGATCTAAGTCTTGATGCACCCTTCCAATCGCCGCAAGAATCATTCAAATCGGTTAATTCGTTCAAAAGGTATCGTATGACAAAAAGAGACATTTTTGTCGTGCAATATCTTTTAAACTAATCGTTCGATTTTGATGAATCTTGCGGCGATCGAAAGGGCTATCCAAGACCTAAGTCTAACTAAGTTTTGAGACTAATCGCACGAACAGTTTAGGAGTTATGCGCTAGAAAGATGAGAAAAAAATTGTTTTTAAATTTTTATTTTTTAAATAACTTTAAAACTACCCGACCGATCGACTCCAAAATCTAATCAGATCTAAGTCTCGATAAACCCTTTCGATCGCTCTAAGAACCATTCCAATCGGTCGATTCGTTCCAAAGATATCGTACGACAAAAATTTGCTTACGCACACACACACACATGCACATACGGACATTCATCCAAAAATAGTCAGAATAGCTTCCTAGGACCCCAAAACGTCGAGATCCGATGAAAACTTGATTTTCGAAAATCGGACCGAAACCAATAACTTCCCTTTGTTTATGAAAATTTTCAATTTTTATTGCGGGAAGTTAAAAATACTAACTGGAGAGAAATATTGAAATTGGTGAGTGTTATGATCAGGTTGAAATGGCCTGGAATGCCTCATATGTATCTGAAATGAATTTGTTTGATAAAAATTTGTCATTTTAATAGCAGTTTGTTAGCAACTCTCACTGGTTTTTATTTTGGCCGATATGAGAGCTTTTATACATTTAATAAACATGAAACAGACATATTACAAGCCTACAGCTTTTGTTGTTTTCATTAACTCTCCGTGATGACCATGCGTATAAAAAACTTAAGCTTACAAGTTTATAGAAAGCAACCCTTAATTTCAATAATGTAACGATGAGCCTTTTTAATTCGGAATGACTCTACAATACATCGAATTGCGATTTTGTATTTATATACAAGTATCGATCAAAGAATCAGCATTTATTAGTAGCTGCTATGAGAATGGACCGTCATTAGAACATGAAACATCGTAATTTTGACAGACCAACTTTGTACAGTAGGTAGGTATAAGCGACCATCCGACCTAATGGATTGGAAACCTATAATCGTGTCTGAATTGCCGTCTGAATTCGAGAAGCTGAGAAGGTGTCAGGGGACTCAAGGCTAGATTGTTCGTGAAGATTTATCGGTTTGAACAAGACTCTAAAAAAATTTAAGCCCATAGAAGTCCTCGTGGATCGCTGGTAGGTATAAGCTAACGATCACTCTAAATAAATCATAATCGTCAGTTCAAGATAAGATAATATTGATTCTGTAAATCACACGACAAATGTGGGCAGGACTGTGTGTACTTCGGGCAAGCGGTAAATAAACCCTGTTAGTTCGGTCTAGTTGAAAAGCACGATCAAGCTCAGCCAGGAGACCAATTAAATTGCCAAGCACTTCGCTCTTTTGCACCATTAGATGGCTAACGACCAATAAATATTAAGAGGCCAATTCACAATGTTCTATATCAAATCCACGATGCAAGTTATCGATCAGATTTGGCATGTAACTGTTCATGGAGCTTTAATTTGAACTTGACGAGAACCGCATAAGTGGTAACGTCGAAAAGCACATTTTGAAGATTGTTAATGGTGAAAAAGAGTTTCACTGGCAGACCGTGTGTGTTTATATTTACGTATTTCTTTGCCAACTAGGTAGGCATATCTTCAAGTTACCGAAGTAGCCAAACTTTGACCCTCATAAATACACGTAATAAATAACAGGGCGATGAGTTCGCGGGCAAAGAATTTATCCCAAGAGATGAGTTTACGGTTCAAGTGCGTTGCTACGGTTCACAAAGGTGAAAAAAGCAAGGGACCAAGAGAAAAGAAAAGTTGAAAAGACAGTCCAAGTTGGCAAGTAGATCTTCCCTCGTTCGCGTCACTTTATAAGACAGACTTTAATGATGCTGAGATTTTTAGTTCGCAAAAAACTGAGATTTCTCCGACACATTACTCATCTACTTTCGTATAAATGCGAAACAAACGCAAAAATGAAGAAAAAACACGAGAAAAAAAATTTTGCTATGTGTACTTATATTCATATAGTCTTTCAGCTGCAGAATACCGTAAGCTTTCAAAGATGTATATGTATATGGGGCATTCCAGCTCAACTCAACCAACCATTGACACTCATGTCTTTGAATTTTTTTCGATAAAACATATGTTAAAGTTCGGATAAAAAAACAATGTTTTTGTAAGTTACAGGTCTTGCATTCAATTTTTGACAGTGATACAATTTTCGGTAAATTCAGACGGCGAACATTTGAAATTTTTGTCGAATATAAATACGAAAACGTAGAAAAAAATGTTGATTACAAAAAACCACCGTTATCTCACAAATTTTTACTGCGATCAATTCCAGAATTTTTGAATCACTTTTCGACCTAATTCCGCTCGATAAACCTCGAGAATTTCGATTGTCTCAAATGTCGCCATAACCAATCTGGATGAATTTTAAAAACAAAATACTAGACCAAAGAACAAAATTTTCAAGACCTTTACCAAGATGCCTGGACCTCTGGTTCCAGAGATATGAATTTTATTAAATCCAATATTGATCAAATCAATTGAAAATGAGTAAGGGGTTGGTTAAAAAATAATATAATTTAAAAAAATTAATGAAAAAAATTGTTCGATTGTTCTGAAATAAATCCTCAGAAGCATTAAATGGTGATTAATATACCATCTTGTATTATTCTTAGTTCGACAATGTATTTTCAACCAACCCCTTATTCGTTTTTGATTGATTTGATCAATATTGGCTTCCGTAAGATTCATATCTCTGGAACCAGAGGTTCAGGCCACTTGGTTAGGATTTTTAAAATTTTGTTCTTTGATCTAGTATTTTGTGTAAAAAATTCATCCAAATCGGTTATGGCAAGATTTGAAAAAATCGAAATTCTCGACGTTTATCGAGCGGAATTAGGTCGAAAAGTGATTCAAAAGTTCTGCAATTAATCTCAGTAGAAATTCATGAGAAAACGGTTGTTTTTTGTATTAAAAATTTTTCTCTACGTTTTCGTATTTACATTCGACAAAAATTTCAAATCTTCGCCGTCTGAATTTAGTAAAAATTGTATCACTGACAAAGTTTGAATGCAATACCTGCAGCTTACAGAAACATTGTTTTTTTATTCGAACTTTAACATATATTTTTTCGAAAAAAATTGGAAGATACGAGTGTCAATGGTTGGTTGAGTTGAGCCGGAATGCCTCATATATTTTTTAAAGGTTATAAGTGCCTTTAAAAACATTTTTTTAAATAACCACAAGTTTTATCGAAGCAGTTCACTAATTCTTCAGCATTTTCGAGCCCCCGCATTCGATAAAATTAGATCTAGTAGAACTAAAGATACTTATTATAGGTTTAGATCAATCGTAGCTTCGATTTTGGATCCTCTGATCTCTAATTATTGAAAAAACTGTAGGTACCCTAAAAAATCTGAAATCGGAGTAAGTAGCGTATGATCAGAGTCTTTACGACACTGCTCGTGCTTCTTTTGCCTCTTTGAGTGCATCTAATTACGAGGGTCGATGGTTCACAAAACCCTACCTTTTACCTGATTATACTTCAAAAGATTAGTGAAGTGCTTGAATGAAATTGGAAGATTGAAAAATTTTTTCGGGGCGAATTGGTCCTTAAAAAAATACTCCCTTCAAAAGCAACACATTGATATAATATTCCGGTAACCTTTATAAATCTTTATCTGATTATTACTAATATTCATCTTCGAGGATAATCACGCGAAAATTCATGTGCGAATTTTTTCATAACAATTTCCAATACCACCTTGACACAGTACTGTCACTCTCGATTTACCATCGCCGATCGAGTGACACAGTGGAAAAAATGACAGGGGTTTCGATCAAAGAGCACCTACAACCTGTCAGGGTCTGTTCAGGGTATATCGAACGGCTACGTTACTCTAATCACAGCACGGCTGTCCCTGTCGACGTCGTTCCAATTACAGTATAAATGCGAAAGTTTCATGTTGAATTAATGGACTTTATTTTCCAGTTTTATTATACCATTCCTAGGTAGATTAAGTCTCGCAAATTGCAATTTCTCATAGTATTTGTGCCAAGTAAGTATATTGACACTATAGAAGTGGTGCCACACTATAAGTCGTTAGTCGTAATTGTTTCGACAAAATAGCTTTTACGTTCTAGGTCAGACTTTGAACGTACCTATACCTGTGAGAACATTAACGAAGGAAATTAATAGTTGCCATCTATATTCCTTTGACTGATATTTCGCAACGATGAAATTCAATAATTTTAATGTCAAAGGAAGGTATAATAATTATTAAACACCATTAGAAAGTAGCTGCTCGCGTCACATGCTTCGATGTTTGAAACGGCTACATTATTTTATGTGAACTTACTTCTTAGAGTAATAAAGGGAATGAGAAGTTTGAGCGAAAATGTAATCTACTTTTACTTTAATTCCAGAAGTAGAAATGCAGTTTTACCCTGGAAATTACAACTTTTATTTATCGTATAAACAAGCTCTTGACCAAGATCGGTTATAAATAAGGGACCAACATATATACCTACCAGACAGTCAATTCAAGCGCGTTAAAGTTTTATTTGTGTACATACTTGACGGATCAAAGGACTACTTTTTATTGGCCAATTTCAATATACCTACCCTTACCTACGTTCAGAGAGTATCAAAATGCCGATCATATTTTCAAGATTTTTCCCTGAATGTTAATATCGTAATACACATACAATTCAACACGTAGTTTAAAACCTCACTTATTTTTTTTAAATTGTAGACAATTTTTTACTCCACTTATAGACTCTGAGAGAACATTTAAAGTTGGTAAATTGATGAAGATATACTCGAATCAAATGACAGCGAGAATAATGAGGAGCATAATACATTCATGTTCTAATATCAGTACCAGAAATGGTACTCTCAATATGTTAATGGTAGTCAGTGAGTGGACCTGCGGATTTAAAGGTGTGTTCTATTCGTCCTTGTTCATCTTAAGGTGATCCGAAAATACGAACATCAATATGTACTTTAAATCAAAGGACTTGAGGCGATCAACTTACGAAGAATTTTATCGAACCTTTCGACAAAAGGTTTGAGAATTTATTGGATACCAACCCTCAGCTAACCAGTAGCTGTCTGAGGCTAGCTTGGGACCTTGCTATCCAGTAGACTAAAGTCTAAAAACCATAGGCCTGTCTTTTTATTTGAGCCAGGTTCCACAAGCATGGTGGTCTAAGGATTTAGTCTACATTTTCTCTCGGGTTGTAGCTCACAGCCTTATCTCCTCAATTCGAACTCTATAACGAAGTAAAAACAAAAGTTGTACAGGCTTTGGTGTAATTCATCGATAATATTTTCATAGTTATACAGTTCAGTGATCAAATTTTTATGAACAAACTTCATCTTTACCGCTTGGAGGAATCCAGCTTTGAGATAATCAATAGCGAGTGAGATAAATAAGAAACTTGTTCCACGATAGTATAGAGGTAGTAATTTATCGTTTGAACGAGATCAAAGAACTCTCTACTATTTACTCAATTTTAAATTATGCAGGTATCATTACCACCGGCTTTCCAACCGTCATCGTATATTGATACGACGTTAGTACTTACTACGTCGTCGTCAAACGACGTTACGCATGTACGAGAATATCGAATTCATTATGAAACAACTTTTGCGACTTGTATTTACTACGTCTTATTTCCATTTTATCTATATAATATAAAGTATTGATCGTTTTCAAAAATGAACAAAATGCTTTTCGGATTTCTTCCAATTTCTTCCAACGACACCAGCGATTCCAACCGAATAAGTCGGTAATATCCACTGGCGTATGTTTTCTCTGTTATTGCACGTTATTAAAGTTTTGTCGAAGTTAAAGAAAATTGTGTAGCATAGTGTCGATAGTATACGTTTCAAACATCTCTGCTACTTGATTCAAGTATCTTAATAACGGCTGAATTATTGTATCAGCTACATTTTTCTGTAATATCAGTTTCCACGGCGGCGTTAAAGGATAGAACCATAAACAGACCGACTACCTACAGTTAGAGTTTAACGAAATGCCCAGTGTTGGACCAATACCGTTGCCGACGTTGATGATCCCAACACAGTCGTTTATCCCAGTACCGGATCAATATCGGTAAATAGTCAGATTGACAAGATCGTGCCGAACTGCCGACGCTGGTAACCGGAACTGGGCCAATATTGCTCATAAACAGTCGGCCAGCGGCAAACTTCGGTACTGAGCCAGTATCTCGTGTTCTCTAAAACATTTGTAATGTATTGCACGAGAAGACCAACCCTGTTCAAGAGATTTGTGACAACATTGGGCTGCAGATGCTGGCCCAGTAGCGATCCGTATTGATAGCGCAGGCGGATTTAACGTTGTTCAATGTTGGCCCAGCGCTCGATGTCGATGCTTGGCTGTTGAGGCCGGACACCTACCAGTATCGGTTATAGACTCTATTTGACTAGGTGGCGTGAGTAAACTTTTGAACAGTAAGTATGCTATAGCTTTAACTCAGCTTTATTCATTGTTAGCAATGCTGAGTCTGGTAACTGCACTACCGTGACGCATCTTGAATGGTATAATGGGTACTTCATACTTGTGAACCTGTTACCGAGCAATAACCTTGAGCACATCCAATTTTGTGGAGGTAAGCAAGCCCTTGGCGTGAGTAAACACAAAGATCAGAGAGTTACAGAGTAGACTGGTATAACCACCCCTGGCTACGAAAGGGCTTCGCAAAAGCAGCAAGTGTAACCGGGACGGGTCGAGGCCATAGGAATTCGGTGACCTACATTTTCCCTGGCTTTTCCACGCACACGCTTACGCGCACACCCACATGCATTAACCTCAAGCCAGTATCCTGCCAACACCGTGACTATGGCTAGAACCACGTCGGTTGAATCAGAAATTAATGCCCCGAGCTTATATAACGATTATAAATTCGCTTGAGCCCTGCCGGACAGAAAACACTTTTCTACAGTGTGCTGGAATGGAAGTGAAAATCAAACGGAAATATTTCGGTAGAGAAATCAGTCTTGGAAATTGAAAACTTAAAGACAAACTGTACGTTTCAAATATTTTCAATCACGTATATACGAAGCAAAACGACGTTAATAAAAATACGTAAGGATAGATTCTTAACATTTTCCGGTCTCGTCTACGCCCTGGTTTTCTATTTCTCAATTTAAAATCGATTCATTGAATAGAACAAAAAAAATCTTTCATATCGTCTTACAATAAAATGTACCGATCTTCCTCGAAGATATCGCTGAACTATACCGATAGTAAAGCGGATTTCATGATATCAGCAGACTATTCGTAAATCTGTTATGGTGTAATGATAAGAGTACTTTACTACTATACTTTTCATCACCTACGGTGATATAAGAGAAGTATGGGGTTTGGTCGAAAAGTGACTTTTGTTCATTTCAACGAATCTTCACGTTTTCGACCTTCTAGTATCCGAAAAACAGGTTTTTGGAAAGATGTCGGTCTGTCTGTCGTCCTGTTCGACAAACTCGCGCGGTGATCTCGAAAACGACTCGATGAAAAAATCTGAAATTCACAGGACTTTACAACCAAATGATGGACACGAAAAATTGCCATGTCTCGTTTAATGTGAACTTCCGGTTCTACCGGAAATTAATCGATTTTTGCTGTTTTACTGCCAAAGCTATACTTTTTTCTCTGTATTACCTTTCTAAATGAAAGATATTCTTCCGAGTTGAGAATTTCATATATATAGGGCATTTCTTGCCAATGTCACCAGAAAAATTGTAAATATACCCAGATTGAATTGGAATGAATGCACTGTATAAAATTGTTGTTTGTCAATATATAGGGCGATCCTTGCCAATGACAAGAAGAAATTGTAAGTGTACCCAGATCGAATTGGGATTAAACGCACTATATGAAATTGTTACTTGTCAACATATAGGGCATTTTTTATGTGAAATTTTCAATTTTAATCTTTTTTATTGGTTTTTCATCACTTTTTTATACTTTTTTTTTCCCTGACAAACCCATTCTTTTTTTTTTTCGTTTCGATGAAAAGTACTCCGAAAAACTGTTTTTCCGGCTTGTTTTCATTTGATACTTGCGTAACTCCTTGAAACCCGCATTCCGTGTCTTCTATTTGATCTGCTTACTGGAGCGCTTGATCAAGCCAGGCGATTATTACAAAAAATGTTTAGTCGATGACTGTTATTAGCCATATCTTCGTGAACGAGTTTTCAATTTTCTTAGTCAGTTAAGAAACAAAAAAAAAAAAATATATATATATACATACTCAGAGAAGCGAAGAGTTGTACGTAAGACTTGGTGAAAATTCTGTGGCTTGCTCATCAGTTCGCGTTTTGAAACTTTGATAGCAATTGAAGCGGAGAAAGAAGTTCTTCGATTTTGTTGAAATTTTACACCATACAGACTTTCCAAAGTTCGGAAAAGTTTTCAGAAAGTTTTGTAACAGTATAGCGGAATTTACTTTC
This sequence comes from Macrophya annulata, assembly GCA_963924015.1. Taxonomy (NCBI): domain Eukaryota; kingdom Metazoa; phylum Arthropoda; class Insecta; order Hymenoptera; family Tenthredinidae; genus Macrophya; species Macrophya annulata. The sequence continues at coordinate 12,293,937 of OZ001261.1, forward strand.
CTTGTTCTACCGTAATGAACAATCGAAGATCCCAATTTTCAAAAGTAATACTTATGCATAGAAGTCTAAATCTCGAATAAAAGGTTATGAGTGGATGCAGCTGGACTGTTCGCTCGTATATTCTGGAATAACTTATCAAAGTTATGCATTTCAAATGATGATAATATTAATAATTGTTCATTCTTTTGCAGACGTAATTCAATATAAAAATAATAGCCAGTGATTTTAACGTTCTACTATGAAATATAAACGTGCCTGTCATAAAGCTGATTTAAATTCAGTCAAAGTGTAAGCCAATCATTTTGGAAATTATTATTTCCCATCAGATCAATTAAATGTGAAAAACATTCCATCGAGTTAAACGAAACTTTAAAAAATAGCCACGATTTTTTTATTTGTTTAGAATTTATGTGACAGGTACTTTGCCATAAAATAAATTTAAATCTGATATGGTATATGCAATTTAAAAATTTATTCTTCAACGAAATCGGATTTTTAACTACCTTGGGATCGGGCAGACTCAACCAGTGCTAAGCTGGAAGAATTTATGTAAACGAACGGGAACGGGCATATAAATTGAATAGTTTAAGCCCAGTGTTTGTCGTTCGTGAGAAAATGTCGAAAGTAAGGATAAATGGAATGTAGATAAGTGGCAGAATCAGGCCCACAACGACTAGACGTCTAATCATCGTACTACAGTTTTTTCCGGCAAAAAGACGTGACGAAAGCGCTCCTCACATAGCCTGAGAGTAGATCAGTTAAATTGGCAAGGCCAACATAGCACAACTGATTGAAACTAATTTGTTAATTTTTCGCTCATCAATCGCTATTTAATTGTGTTAATATCCCGTTGCAATATTTTAGCGTAATCATGGCAGCTTAATGTTAAGCTAGATTTGCTGCGTTTTTTCCGAAAATGATAAAAGCGAAATAATGTTTTTGCATTCAAGCTCACTTTGAATAGAAACACCCATATTCAAAGGAGAATAAATTCTATCGGGAAATAAATTGGTAACCATTGATTAGTTTTTGGTCATTTATTTGGCACTTAAGAGATTGGCAGACTTTGGGATTTGGAGGTAAACGTATTACGGTACGGTATTTAGTTAGAAATCCGTGATGAATGCAAAAGCTGTCGAGCCGAACCGCTCCGAAACAGAAACAATTAAGGCTCATGAAATATCGGCCACTAAATTAGTTTGCGGTGCAATATACCAGCTCATGATGAATTTAAATTTCACTTATATGTGTTGGAAAATTTCAAATTTAAGCTTAATTGAAGATAAAAGGCTCACTGATGCCAGGATCTTGCTTGCCTAGGAAGAATTCAACTCTTCCCTATATTTGGTGGTATCTCGACAAAACAGTTGATACTTTTTTGATAATTTGACTTGGGATTCGCGGTACTTCGAAAAAAAAAAAACTTACGTAAAGAGTTTATGATCTTTGATCACCTTATCCACGTTGGTGTGAAAGAGCGATGTACATTTTTCACAAACTTTGTTCCAATACCATTATTATTTTTAATACACGGTTATGATTTTTCTGTTTTAGCCATCTTGGATTCGTTGTGCAAGGAGTTTCTCTCCGTAAACGTCTCGGCCATTCTTTACCTCATGAATTACGAACAATATGGTAGAAGTACAGCGAGCGCTCAGTACTTTCTGCAGTTGGCGGGTTATCTTGGGATTCCAGTGATTGCCTGGAACGCTGACAATTCTGGCCTCGAAAGGGTGAGTAAAAGTCACAAGGCTTCGGGTTCATCTCTATCTTGACCTTCGAGGATCACTTTTCTGTGTGGGATAAATAGCGCGGAAGATCGATAGGTCGAGAACTCTTGGCATCGTTTATTCCTCTCCATTCAGTGTGCCCTTTCTTTAGCCCTTTCTCCGTCCCATTCTCTTTATTTTTCTCTGTCTCTTTCTCTTTTGGTCCATAAATTACTGACAAAACAGGCCGGATAATATCAAGGAATGGAGAACGAGGAATTTTTGAACAGTTTGCCACGTATTTTCATTTATTACACAAGGTCGCAGAAATTTAACTGCAGGAAAGAAACTGGCTCACTGGATCTAACCGTTAAATCGTGAACACAAGGCAGTTGTGATAAAGTAGTTATAATAATAGCAAGAATCTGAAGAATTATTTTTTAGTTAGAAACGATATTCGAAAGGCATCTGAGGGCAGTATTTTTTAAAGAGCGAAAGGGAGAAAGCGATTCTCCTGTCTGTTAATGAAAGATTTCAATCCAAGCACACGGTTTAAGTTCAATATTTATTCTCACGGGTTACTTGTTGTTTCAAAACAGTACTTGAGCACTACAAGTCCATAAAAATAGAAAAGATATTGATTGGGAGAAGAATTACTAAGTTTTTGAAGTTGTATCTTTTGGACAAGTTTTTCCCCCTTACATCAAATATGATATTGGTCTTGAATCAGCTGAGATTGGTTCGATATTTGAAGCCTGATTTATTGCTGAGGTTTTAGAAATTCAGGTTTTGATTATGATAATTTATGATAAGACGAAGGCGAAATACTCTCGAGACCCTACAGTGATTTAAAATTCTAGACGGCATTAAAACCTTCTGTTATAAATTCCGTAGAAAATTCAAATCTAATCTCAAGTATGTACTTACGTCTTATTAAAAATAATGATCGAAATGTTCAGTAGCAAAAAACTATATTTTGTTTAGGTATAATAATGATAATATACAAAATTTACAATTTTCCATTCCAGAGAGCATCCCAAAGCAGCTTACAACTTCAACTGGCTCCATCGCTCGAACATCAAACCGCAGCGATGCTCAGTATTTTGGAGCGATACAAATGGCACCAATTTAGTGTTGTAACTTCGCAGATAGCCGGACATGATGATTTCATTCAAGCTGTTAGAGAACGAATATCCGACATGCAGGACACCTTCAAGTTTACAATTCTGAATGCAGTGTTGGTTACAAAGCCTGAAGATTTATCAGAGCTTGTAAACAGCGAGTCAAGGGTGATGCTGCTTTACTCAACGCGCGAGGAGGCCATCGCGATATTGAAGGATGCTAAAAAGAGAAAAATTACAGGAGAAAATTACGTTTGGGTTGTTACACAAAGTGTCATTGAAAATCTTCAGACGTCTCAACATTTCCCTGTTGGCATGCTCGGTGAGTCATATTTGACACTAAATCTATGCAGCATGTTCTATTAGGGAATTTTCTAATAGTGTTTCAGTTATGAACACTGATCGAGTAATTGACATTTACGTTGTACTTACTTATGTTCATGTTTCCATGGAATAACCCGTAAGTGGTGATTACTGGTCCGATATATCGATCTGCACTGGTGACAACTGCCTTATTTGATCCGGGAATATAATGACGAATATTTTGCGATGGAAACTTTCAACAAAGGTTAATTGAGGATAAGGGATCTTGTTCACAGTTCAATTGACGATAACAAAAGTATACGCATTTGTCTACGTCATTCTAGTATAATGATAGAATTTATCTGGAATGTCGCAGCTTTTCTTTCTTTACGTCTTTGGAGATTCTGATCGAAATTCTCCAACCTTTCACGACTGCGGGAAAAAACTTTGGTGAAAGAAAGTATGAATACTTACACAGTTACACCCGATAGGTTTACAGTCACAACTATACTCGTAGATAACACAATTCTTATCGTCATCATTTTTGAAATAGGATCAAAGATATTTTGACACGTAAAGTTGGAATTAAAATGTGATTAAAATCATTTTCATTTTTTTGTTTTGTTAATCTATGCCACTCATTTTTTTTTTCATTTTTCAAATTAAGGGAGCAAGGTGAAAGTTATTTGTTCTGTATCTTTTTCTTCAACTCCTTCACAATGAACCTTTTTACTGAGCTTAAAGTAGGAGAGACAAAATTAGATAAGAGAACGCGATAAGGCAAGAGTAGAATCTGTGCCGACGTCCCTTTTATTTCAAGGATAAAAGGACTTGGTAACTTCAAATTCACGTCACGTTGAAAAACGTGGCGTAAAACGGTAAAAAAAAAAAAAAGTTATTTCATTGCGTCTATGTGAAAAGTTTCCCTTGATCGTGATATCTTCTTGATCGGAGACAATATTTAACTTTCAAAATTGATTAGGAATCCAAAGTTTAAATTTTTTGTTTACCTGTTGAAAATTTAACTGCCTTATACAGGGGTAACTTTCGATTGAGTTACTTTAAGCTGACTCGTTAGTTCATCGGTGCAATCGCTCTCGATGAATCAGATTTACGTGAATTCAAATTCATTCAGTTTGCAAGCTCATTCTGCAGGTAACAAACATATTTTTCCATTCTGTATATTTATTTTTTAATAATAATTCGAGAGCAGAATTTTCGAACAGGCAATTTGCCTCTTTGGTAGCTTACACCGTTTTATAACAGAAATAAAAATTTCTGTATTTCTTTTTTTTTTTTTTTAGCGGTCATTTCGCAGCTTGATATTATTAGCGTTGTAAATTTTAGCGAATAATTTCACGCAATACAAAGGCATTTGTTTTTGTATTATTTTTATGGTCGATCAACGAAAAATGCAGACATTTTTATTTTCTTCAAAGCCTTGTATCAATTTTCAAAAATTTAGAAATAAATACTCCATACAGAAAATTAGAGTTCAATTTTTTCATATTTTACAACATTCCGGGAAGATTCTTCCACAGTGGCTCATTGAGTTCTACCCTCCCTTATATGTTATATTTGATTTTGAAATTTTTGAATAAAATTCCAATCCTGCAAAAGCCAGAACGTAAAAATATCATTCCTTGTTCACTAATCCTGAATTATTAATATGTGAATAATCAATAAATATCTGCCGACAATTCACAGCTTTGATGTTACCCTTTCATTGTAACATTATAATTGTTCGTGGGAGATGCAACCATTCAAAATTGGAAGATCAATACCCCTCAAAATTGGGGTGAAAATTAGTTAAAATTCGCTACTCAAAGTTGAAATTTGTTTCACAAATTCACTCTTGAATCCTTCTCCTACTTTACGCGGATCTAATGAATAATTGGAATTAGATCGTTTCACTTAAGAGCAGCTTTAGTCGCAAGAATAATCGTAAATAAAAATCGATTCATTAACTCAAAAAGTTAGAGTTCGGAAAAGCTGCTATATCTATACTATAGGAAAAATCGAAAGTAATGGGTAGGTACTTTAGGTAGAAGTGAAACACAGTTTTCTACGAGCAATGAATTACTTCTAAATATGGTAATTGCGCTTTTGAATATTCACACGATACTGTAAACCGCAATGCGTCGTTGACGCTACTGGATAAGATATCTGCAAATCTATTCCCTCTATCTTGAACTTACGTCTTTTATATTCGAGCTAGCATCGCCGTGTGGGTGGTATGTTTTTTTTTATTCAGAATAAATTCGGGTGCTTTTAGGGCTGACTTTCCCTCGGTAATTGGTTAAGATATTTCCCGTTTACAGGAGCCAAAGTACCACGACCCTCACAGCCTTGGGTCCTTGGATTAGACTGACACGAATGAATCGAACCCAACTCACTTACCTATTACAAATTTCCCAGTAGTTTCAGAAACTTTCTTCATACAATTACGGTACTTTTATTTTTTTAATTTTCTTTTTTTTTCACACTTATTAATCGTTTCAAGTGGTTTTGAAAAATTTAAAACGTCTTTTGAAAAAGCGATAGGTTCAAAAAAATTTTCGCTATCACGCTTTGAGAAAAAAATAGATACTCATGTGGATAACTGACGAACGAAATACGTTCCGGATTTACTCAAAAAATGATACGGGGTCTTGGAGCAATGAAAATTTTTAACAAACTGAATGAGAACTACTACCTCAAACGATTATACATATATGTAAAGTTCTTCCGTTCTGAAAGTTGGCTTGGCTTGTTAGTAATGTAGCGTCCACGAGAGACTTGTCGGGCTGTGCAAAGTGGTTCAACTATAGGAAGTCTTGAGTCCTGGGCGTCTATTAGTTAGTCAGCCCCCCGAGAAATTAAGCACTTCGCTAATTACGTGGACAGGTAGTTAGTCCGAGCTGTTAGATATTTCTCGAGTTTTGAGTATAAGTAGAACTGCGTAGCTTGAATTTTCTGCTAATTATATTTGTGATAAAATTTCTTTTGAGATTATGGTAACTGAAAAAGACGAACTTCAGAGTGAATCTTTCATGCCTTAAGCTTTTTATATTTACAAAAAGGACTTGGCCGCAGTTCAGTCGTATAAGACGAGACGCGACTCACAAAAGTTTTATTGAAAACTTCAAGTCTGGTGTACCTTATACAACGTCGCGCGCGCTTTTACAGAAACGTGCTGAGATTTCAATTTTCCATCTGCCGTTCTAAAGCCAAGTTTACATTCGACATTTATCGCGAGATATTTCTATTCGAGCATATTTTACCCGTGTGTAAATATCGGAGATGTTCTCATCTCAAAGATTTATATCTCATACCTTTCCCATATATCATTTTTTACATATCCCAGAGTTCAACGTGCATCGTCAAATTTCAGATGCCTTCTTATCTCCTAGTCTTCATATAACGCTCGCATTCATTGACTACAGTAATTTGACCGTAAAAAACATTTTTCGTATAGTAAAAATTATGCCAGAAATTTAACTAACTGAGATCTAATTGAATAAATAATTGAAAATCCAAATTTTTATGAAGATAATCAACATATTTACAATATAGAAACTTTTCAAGATATTTTCTGTATAAGTTACCTCGGCGAGCTGCTTGCAGTGACTGCAGAAGTGTATTTCGCGTCCCGATTAAGGCGAGAGAAATATTGGAAAAGTTTTTGCCAGACTTTACGCACTTGCGTTGAAAATAGAGTTAGAACTTCTTTGCTGTTGTCAGAAACAGCTTGCGTATAACTTTTGGCTGCAGTATAGGTACCCATAAGCCTTGTCTTTTATGCTGTCAAGAAACATGCGTGTAGGGTTGCCATAAATCTAAAAAATTGAAAGAAATATTGCAGTTCTTTTAAATAATGGAAATTCTTGTGAGGGATATTAAATCGAAAATTAAGTCAATTTACAAATATATTAAAACAAAGACAAAAGAACTCAAATACAGAAATAAACTTCATACGATATACCGAGATGTTATTTTACAGGTATTAACATCACGGTCGGACGAGATGAAATTTGAATGTGTTTGTATAGGGAAAGTTCACGTTATGTTTGTATATTCCCTCAAAGGGAAAATTTTAATCCCCACAAAGCGCTCTTCGAAGTTAAACATAAACTCCTTTCACCCTGCAATTGAAGTACGCAGCTGTTTTTTTCGAATTTAATAGTTTTCTCGAAATATTCTTTATCAGAAATCGCATATATGACACTCTCGGATTTTTGTGTAACTTTGCCAGCTGAAAGTTGACGTCGAAGAAGGAGTCCCAAATTTGTTTGAGATTTTTTCCTCGCATTTCGAACGTTATTATATTGGTTTTTTGTTATTTTTTCAATGTTTTTTTTTTTTCATTCAGTTTTTGCGCTGTTTTACCAGCATAAAAAATATATATAAGACATAGATTTTCTACGTAGAAAAAGCTCAGCTTTTCAAAGAAAATATTAATTTCTCACTTACCATTGTGGAGAGCCGTTAAAATCAAATTTGAACACTAAAAAGCCGTATTTCTCCCCTTGCCCAAATTTATAAAAAAACAAACAATATTTTTTTCGAAAAGCTGAGAGAATTTCACATGGAATGTGTGGTTTTCAGGATGGGATCTTCGTAAATACTCGAGAAATTAATTGAAAACCACAAAAAATTTAGCAATAATGCCACCTGGAGAATTTCAAAATACTCAATTTGTTACTACAATCACTTTCTTCAATTTGATACATATTTATAAGCTTTTCGATCTGATTCATATTCAAAAGAGTAATTGTAGTAACAAATTGAGTATTTTGAAATTCTCCAGATAAAATTATTGCTGAATTTTTTGTGGTTTTTAATTAATTTCTCGAGTATCTACGACAAGCTTTAGCTTTTCGACAAAAATATCGATTTTTTTTTTTTTATAAATTTGAGCAAGGGCAGAAAAACGGCTTTTAAGTGTTTGAACTTGATTTTAACAGCTTTTCATAATAATAAGTTGAAAATCAATATTTTCTTTGAAAAGCTGAGCTTTTTCTACATAGAAAATCTATGTCTCATACATTTTTTCATGCTGGTAAAATAGCGCGAAAACTGAATGAAAAACAAAAAAATTGAAAAAATCACAAAATACCCAATATAATAACAGTGGAAATAAAAGAGGAAAAAATCTCAAAAAAAAATTGGGACTCCTTCTTCCACGTCAACTTTCGGCTGGTAAAGTTACAAAAAAATTCCAAAGGGTGAGGCCAGATCCGACGTTTATAATTAGTGGACTTGCTCATATATATATGAATAATCCAATAATGTAGGATAATTATGATCTGTGAGGATGTCAAATAATGAAAAGAGAGTACGAGTTCCTAATTTGGAAAACTATTGAAACTATTATAAGCTGCATTAGAAAATCGTCGTACAAAACACTGCAGCTCCATATTAAACTTCTTCACGGATCACTGATCGGTCAAAATCTGCCTACTATACAACTTCTTGCCAAAGTCTGGCCCCAAGAACCAACACTCGTGACTTTTTTTCATTGCACTTTCTGCCCGTATATGCATGCACACAAGCATCCTTTGCTTTTTCTCACGCATTCCAATACTTTGCAACTATTGGTCGCTAAGCAATCTGGTAACTATCTTTGCCAGACTTCTTCGGCTTTGCTGACTACTCTAACAGTCCTTTTGCAGCTGCATCTTTGTTTCGTTATTTTTTTCGTTATTAGTTCGTGCATTTTTCATCAGGGGCATCATATGAACCCAACCCCTGGTCAATACGATCTCACCTCAGCTGTCAACGGAGGGAGGATTATTCCGCCAAATTGTTCAATGACTATTGCGCAGTAGCCTAGGTGTGTTTTATTGATTTGAGTCGTGAGATTTTTTCATGGGAAATTTTTTGAATCATAACAAGAAGAAAAAAATAATATCGCACAAATGTAAAACCCTATTTGCTATGGGGAAATCGTAGTTAACGATTTAAAATAGAGATATTTCTGTAGTTGCCACTTTTTTCTCAGACCAATATAGACTTCACGATACTAAACAGGTACTTACATTGCTGCGGTATTTTTTTCTAAGAATTCGGAAAATTTCCGACGTCATACGACTAAAATCAATTATAGTTACACCTCAATAACTCTGTGATAATTCTCACAATATTTATTATTTGCTATGGTACCCGATTTCAGACCATTCTGACCAGCGGTTCATTTCAAATGATACCCGTGATGTGAAATCTTGCTTAGCGGCAAAAATGGAGACGGTGACTGAATGCCTCCTATATACCCGTATTTACGGTTTTATCTGACACCGTCATCAGCTATCTTGATTAGAGGTAAAAGTCTCCCATATGCCACCAACACCAGTTTACCATGAAAAATGCACAATTGAACGGAAATTATCGTTGCCACAATAATTTTTTGAACGAGTGATTTGGATCTTATGGTGGTAATGCGCTGCAACTATGAACAAAATTGATCAACGATATTGTTTACTTATATTTCATTAAAATTTCTTTCGATCACATAATATCGCGATTTTATCTATAAAAATCAGTTAAATTATCAGAATTTTGAACATCCCCAAATTTCATCCAAACAAAGTCTCAATTGCGAAAGGTATTCAATTTTTTCTGAAAAAGGAACGTTCGAAGAAAAAAACTGCGTAAATTCGGTGCATAATTTTATGCCAGAAAAGACTAGGGGAAAAATATTTGTAACTTGGTGGTCAATTCTGCCCACTATCACATGCGCCTATAATCTATGTCAAAATTAAGTCGGATGCTTTCATCGACATCGTATTACCGTGGGCCTTCAAATACCATGAGCATTGAAAGTTTGGTTCCAGTCAAATTACAATCTGAATAAATTACTTGTTCTCAAGATTTATGTTTCTCTTTATTCCATTGCTGATCTTGCTTGATTTTTTCGTAAAAAGTTGACCTTTGCTGATGGTCTGGTACAAAACTTCCGTACCTTATCACTGATCTAACTTTTATTCAGGACAACATGGAAGACAATTATCTGACTGCAGGTTCGAGTAAAAGCTTTGATCAGATACACAAAGAAATATTTTTATTTGACATTAATTATTCCCCTTGCAAAGATCAAAGTACTGAGAGCGTACGCGATTCGAAATATATAATTTTGCTACCAATTAAAATGAAACAATTATTTATGACAAATTATTACCTAATGAACAAAATCTCTGAATATTTGCTAAGGCGAATGGTATGATTATTTATGTAATATGAATATCATTATCTACGCGATGTCTTATACTGCTCTGTGTGAAACTCGTTGATAGGTATTTTGAAAAGACTGTTTATTTTTCATCAGTTTACAAGATCCCGCTATTCCAACCGACCATATAAGATGATTACTAGCAAGTAAATATTTACTAACATATTCGTATTTTATATCATGGCAGTAGAATCTGCACGGTAGATATGAAGAGAGGTACCACTACCTGGCATACACCATTTTCTGTAGAGGAAAAGACTTACCGAGACACTAAGCCTCTTTTCTAGAGAATTTTATTCCTTTTAACTTGAAAGTAATTATACAACTTTTCTACCCTGGAACGACATTAATGAGAAGTGCGAGTTGGTTAAGTACCACACTGTACCGTTTAGCGATGCGGACAAATGACCCAAAAATCATAACTTAGAGGAGGGTAATTATATGTATTACAGACTAAATTTCTCGAGCTTTCATTTTTCGACTCGGAAAAAATTATATTTTTCGTTACTGAGGGGGTTCTAGTTGTCTAGGTAATTTGAAAAGTCGAAATCTCGTTTCATCACGTTTTCTAAATACGTATTCATTTCGAATTTGGCAGGTGTCCACTTTGATACCAGCAGTGCAAGTTTGGTGAACGAAATCACAACGGCAATAAAAGTCTACGCATATGGTGTTGAAGATTTTGTCAACGATCCGGCAAACGCTAACAGAAGTCTCAACACACATTTGAGCTGCGAAGGCAACGGAGATTCGCGATGGAATACCGGTGATAACTTTTTCAGGTAATGACATAAAAATTATCAAATTTTTAATAATTTTCATTAGTCGCTGATTAAAAAATATCCAATTTTATCACAACCGCAATTATTTGATGTATCTCTCGTTTTCAGATACTTGAAGAATGTCTCCGTAGAAGGAGATCAGGGCAAGCCAAACGTCGAGTTTACTCAGGATGGAGTCTTGAAGGCTGCCGAACTCAAGATCATGAATCTTAGGCCAGGAGTTAACGAACAGCAGCCAGTCTGGGAAGAGGTGAGATACTAATAGAATTAATCGAAAAATCATTTCAAATTAATTCCATCAATTCGATGGGATTCTTAGTCGATGTCGACTTTGGTGTGGCTTATTTCTATTTCTCTGGTTCTGCAATTCAAAACACCATTTCTCGAGTTTTGAAGCTTTTTTTTTTACTTTGAGATGAATTTCTGTTTATTCGTAAATGAAAAGAAGAAAAAAATTCAAACTTACACGTGACAGTTCAAGTATGGTAAATGAATGATTATGAAATTTACGGAAATTTATTGATATGGCAGGCATCTCGTCCTACCATGAAAACGTCATAAAATTTGCCATCACTTGCAGGATCTGGCCATGATATTCCACGAGCTGAGCTTTATCTGTTCCGCCCTTCCCATCTACATGCACTTCTTACCATCCCCTCCTACTCTCGGGTTAATTAATTTTCCAATCACCGTCCAGACTAGTTTTCATTTAATTTAATAATTATCTAGAATGTCTGGTTTAACGCTTACAGGAATTTCTAGCTGAGATTATTATGCGGATTATATTATGCTTTAGAGAAAATGAAACGAAATTTATTGAAATGAATCTTGTTGGTGATGGATTTTATTGTAATTTTCTAAATACTACAATTACAATTCGTACAGCAAGAACATTTCAAACTTTACCGCACTTAATTCAGTTGGGTTTGTTTATGGAAAGAACTTTGTGAGATATATATATCTATTAATTCAAGTGTTTTCTATATCCATCTTGCGCATGCAAATTCATTAAAATCTCATATCAACTACGTGAAACGGAGATAATTGAGTTGAGCTAATTAAAGCATCGGATTCACTGATTCTTGTACCGATGGTAATAGAATTTTCTATATATATGTATATATATATATATACATAGTCGTTGCGTAAACTCGTTAAGATAAATATTTTCTAATTAGATTGGTAGAAATTCATCAATTTAATTGATCACGAGAGAAATTCATGTTTAATTAAATATGTCGTATAAGTTGTCAATCAAATTCGAAAACATATACGAGGCATCGAAGCGTATGGAGAAATGTATAACTTTTCATTATTTGAATATTTCAGGATATCAATTTCCGGGTAAGGGTAAATTGGAAATTTCCAATATACTCATGTATCATGTATTTTCCACTGCCTGCGTGAAATAGAAATTTCAAACACGTTTCTAATCGAACTGTCGCCAATTTTCTTCGATCCCTCCCTTTTTTTTTTCTCACAAAATATCACCACCAAAATAAGGGGAATATTATTTAGATACGCGTTGTGACTGAAAGAGATTGGAAATTTTTTCAAGTTATCACACTCGAGTTACACACGTAGGCCATTACCCCAGCCTCTTCAAAATTCACTGGATATACACTTTCGAGTCAGACTGACAATTTATTATTATAATAAGCCAAAGTCAAATCTTTGAAACTTTTGTCTGTAACTCAACTGTATAAAGCACAATTCGTTAGATATTATCAAAATACCAAAAGATAAATTACCGAATTATTATCCGTACGAAGAAATATGTATTTGTATGTATAAGGCGTTTTGCGTCAAACCTGCCACCCCAATTTAACACGTTATTTTCATTGAATAAATAAATGATCAACATATTATTCATCTGTGAAATCTTTCCACTCTGTCGATCGTAAATTTTACGCTATTTCACGTGAAAATGTCCATTTTCACGACAGCCTAATGCAGAATGTGCAAAAATTATTTAAAAGATATTTTCAGTATTCCCAAAATGCGACCACGCTGATTTCTTTTAAATTTATATAGGACGTAGTTTGTTATGTCCCTCTGGATTTGGTTGCAATACGATTTTCGCCACGCTTGTGTTTTACGTATTTCGCATTAAGTTGAGGTAAAAATGGATATTTCAACATAATAGAAGGTAAAATATCTGATCAAAAACTCGCAAATATTCCGCAGATAAATAAAATTTTGATAATTTGTTCATTTAATGAAAATAACGTTCAAAATTTGGGTTGCCAGTTTGAACCGAAACACCCCATATATTGATGTAGTCAGTTTGATAAAACTATGTGGTAAAAGTGGCGTCAATTTCGAATATGTAAAAGGATGTCATCTCCTGTGGCCTCAATCCATTTCTCCATCCGGTCTTTTTCTTGCAACGACCTTTATCGGAAGTCGATATTGTACGAAATATATAGAATCTACTTTCAGTTGATATACGTGACAACTAAAAACTGGTGCATTTTTATAAAATATCCTCAACGAGGATAAACTCGGTTAATAATTCTCTGTAGAGAATAAAAATGAAAGTAAAAATGGATCAGAATGCAACGGAGCGATGGTACCATCAAGTTTCAAGAATTTTCTTTTACGCTGTCCTAGCTGAAAAATACGAAAACAAACCAAAGCGATTCTCTAGTTTGGATATACGATATTGTCAAGTAGGTATACTTTAGGCTGAAAAGAAAAGAAGCTTGATGTAATTTCAGGAAGAAATATAAGACGTTGTTAAATGTTCGTCATATACCAACGCGACGACGCAACGGTCTGGTTCTTTCCGTCGTCAAGATTTTCTTCTATATCCCTGAACCGTTAAAAGCTTATTATTATTCCTTGCTAACGTGAGCGTGAGCGAAATTTTCCAAGACTTTGAAAGATCTCTTTACCGTTAAAGCGAGGTACTTACCTACACGAAGAGAGTAATTTCATTCTTTAGGTAAAACTTTCTGAGATACTATAGCTATTAAACTTCGAATGGTTGATGGTTAACCACCCCATATAGAACCCGAAACCATGTAATACAAAAAGGAAAAATAAGAAGAAACAAAAAAAAAAAAAAAAACAGGTTTGTTGATCATAAACGTGAGTTCACTCTTGATAAATCTCAAGGCTTGGTTCCTTACTTCTCATAAATTCTCCGTCAATCATTTCCGAAAACTACGTAAAGGCAAAGAGTCTTTGACACTTACGAAGAGACGTAGCGTCGCGTCGCGTCGTATCGTCGCCGTATATATCCACGCTCTACATCGACGTCGGTGTTGTTTTGTGTAAAGCTCCAAAGTCAAGAGGGTCCTAGATACAAATAGTTTTGACGGTAAACCTAAATTAGTTTTGTCTTATCTAACAGGAGCCACGCGTACCCATACGTGAACCTTATACGAATATATATTCTAAACGTTATCGTTCGGTCTTAGTTCAAACGCAAGTCTAGTCTAGTCTACCTAAAATTTCCACCAAAATTCACCGCGAAATTCTAGGCAATCGTTGATACTATTCTTCGGTACGCCCTGGGGCAGTTAGTTATGTCAGCCGGTTGCTAGAGGCTGTCGAATTCTGCGGCTGCCACTAACAGGTCAATCAACCATACGCTGATCGCTCAGATCACGATATCTCTGTCGTTATGACTCAGTCTCAAATATAGTGACCGGGATTTAGAACCGAGGCTACGACTCATGGGTTACTAGTACACTACCCCCATAAGCCTCTGGAATCATACCGCGCTGTTAACCCGGAATTTTCACTAGATTCCCGGGACGTTGTTGATTGCTATTTCCATTACGACCGTTCTGCTTGTTACAATAGGGTGAGGGTCGACATTCTGGAATCCCAGAATGTAGAATGACCGATATTCAAAAAACTTAAGCACAGAGGAATGTATAAATAAATTTTTTCGAAGACAAATGTTGATAACGTTGAAGATCACCAGGCGCTGAATATCGAATTGATGAAAAAATTGAGGACTTCAAGATTTAAGTGGTACAAATTTTATAATAGCAAATATCAAAAAAAGATATAAGCCGCAATTTATTGAGGGGAATGGCCCGAAACTCGAAAGGTCAAAATCTCGGATCGTATGAACATAGAAGGGCCAAATTAGCGAAAGTACTAGAACACGTATTTCATGTTTATCCTGTATCTCACAATCAGGGTTTGTGCGTACCCAAAAGATAATGAAAATACAATGTGTTGAGATTTAGATGCTTGGAGATTTTAACTCTTCCACATTTTTCATTTATATATAAGTTCTATGGTTCTGAATTCTTGTTTTTGACATATTTGTTTGGTTTAGTGGCTATTAAAAATATTAGCTACTCTGGATTTAAATTTTTGAAAATATTCACTTTCCACTTAATTTTCATCTATATTCTGCTCATTCGTATTACGAACGATCTGAAAATATATTTTCTAATTAATATCCGTCTGGATGAATAACCTTCCGGTGAAACAATTCTTTGACTTGATGTATCGGAATAAAATTTTTTTTAATCAAAATCCCTGGTTATTTTAGTATTCGCATTTTTGAAATTCGAAATCTCAGACACTTCATATATTAGTATTTCGAAATTTTCAACCCCCACCGTAATAAACAACGCACAACATACGATCTAGCAAATTCCTCTACAAGATGAGAAATGTCTATGATTGGTTCCATTTCATCGGACTTGCTAGTTACCAATCGATTCAAAACATTCAACTACATATCCCCTTTAAGTAACCATTAAATTGTTTGGAATTAGTGGTACGCGCACAGGTGGGGTGTTTAATAATAATACATCGATACGTTATTGACACAGCTGTGTGGGAGTAAGGTCTGATAATTTACATATCGACAAGCACTTCGACTGGTACACCACTTAACAGCTATTTTCATACAGAATCACGTGCGACGCGGTAGAAACGCTTGGCGTCGCGATACCATTAGATGCGAAAGATCTTATACCTACATATGGGGTCTATAGACCGTTGCGGTTACACACGTTGGAAACCACGGGGATTACTTTGAGAGATGTAGAGGAAAAGGAACCCTGCTGGCAAGGAAATTCACAGGTTGAATACTGTATACAATTCATCCGAGAGTCTTCATCCGATATACAGTACTGATAGCTTTCATCTGATGGCAGCTTTTAGCGCTCAAGTTACAGGAAGCGATACGAAACTCACATTCGTTTCGCACTATGAAAGTTTTCAATCCAGAGATTAAAAACCTCTGGAGATTATTGTGTAATAATTTTTATTTTCTTTGTAAAGTTTGATAATCTATCAATTATTATTGTGTTTCCTTTTTTGTTTCCTTTTATCACTTCTTCTTATGTGGATGGATAAAATAGGGAAGTGACTTGATCGTATGGATTACTGTTCAATATACGACTAGGACGATGACGCCATACAGACATAAGGTTCTTGGTATTATACCGTGGGATACTTCAGTGGAAGATAAAAGAATAAAAATTATCTTAAGTATTATTTCGCACCTGATACTTTTTGTGGTATATTTTTTTTGCTCACTGCGTTGAAAATCAGTATCCGAGATTCTTGTTTTTAATTTCGTAGTTCTCCTCATTAGGATGAAAACATGACGATAAGATAATTACTGATCTTGAGCTACGACGTTCAACCGTTAATTTTGGGTCACAGATATCCACACCACAATTTTTAATGAAAACATTTAAACACGTATTAAATAGTATCAAAAAAGTTTTCGATCTATGTATTCAAGTTCTGACTAACTTGACGAACTAACTCTTTTCTACATCTGATGGGAAATCGAATATTCTCGCTGCACCTGTATGGAAGATGTTTGAATAGAAACGGATATTGAGGATATTGCACAATGTGGGATATTTTCATTCCTTTTACTCACAACGACTCAAGATTTTCATATATTTTTATATATGATATTATATATTTTTATATATTTTTATACCTATATATTTTATAATTTTACTCTCATTTCATCATAATGGAAGAAAAAAGTATAAAGACATAATTATAGTGATTATTTGATGAAGTTAAGCTCAGAGAGGTTGAAGGAAATCAATTCTGTCTTGGTGTGATATAACTTGATTAACTTGAGATCTTATGTTACTCGGACGAGTCTGAATCCAGGAATTATCCGCATCACCTTAAGAGAAATTTGCGTAGCATTGGAAGTACCCGGCGTAAACTTGTGCTGCGTCATACAAATACTCGCATTGTTCCTGCGAATACGATGAAAACCATTAATTAGATTTTGGCACCTGGCTTGAGGAAAATTTCGAAAGCGTTTAATCATTACAGAAAATAAAACTCGTCATCAGTTACCTTAATTCGCAATATTGTAATTACCATTCAATTATATCCAAAAATACGTCTTACCGCAAGTAGCACGAATTTTGGATTTGATCTGCGTACTGCTCGAACGGCGGAAATGACGTCGCACTCTCTCTCCACGGCCATTCGCTCTAATAAAAAACTCATCGCCAGGTACAAACCGCAGCCCGTTACGCCGTCGCTGGAATAGGCATAAATCAGTGCAAGTGAAGGCAAGATTTACCGAAAGATTATATTCTATTGTCCAAAAAAAAAGCTGGTGGAATTACTCACTGACAAAGAACCAAGGTCTGGCCTTCCTGTCGTGGAATTTTTTCCGAGGCTTGCCATAGTGAAATCAAAGCTGTGGGGGTCGGTGGTTTTTGGATTGTGCCACATCTCCATCCCTTACACGTCAACACGGTCAGGGACTGTGATCTCGCATTTTCCTGAAGCGTATAATCAGGATCACGTGAGTCTCAAGTAACAAATTTTCAAACGCGTGACGTACAAAAACTAGTCCACAGTTGGACTCATTTGCTATTTTCATTACCTCTGAGGTTTTGGTGAGCCGGAGCTTTTCGGTTGTAAAGTACTCTCCCTTGTCGCGGTCAGTTTGGTTTTCAACTTCTATCTTGAGCAAGGGGACGGCGATCGATTCATCGGGCATGATGTCGCAGCATGTCTACAAAAAAGAGTTTGATCATGTTTAAATTTGCGGTAAAATCATACAAGCGGCAGACAAAATTATAATCATTCATTCTTTGACCAGACCGCGATTGTATCGTACGTTAGTTACACTCACCGGATCTCTCGGGTCAGAGCATTGTAGAATTATGATCAGTTTTATGTCCCTTTCGACGATGAATTCCCAGAAATCAGGGAGGGTCAAGGGTGACGGCAGCCAACATGCCAGGTATTGTTTCTTCGCCTTGACGCCATCGACGCTCACGGCGTTGATCTGATTGCCTTCCCTTTCGAACACATCGTCATAAATCACTTCGGGTCTATCTGAAATTGTACACGTATCTATAGATATGTAAAAAGAAACCTTCTCTCACGTCTGTGATTCATGAAGAATTTAGTTGAGTTTTTCTTAGATTTTCGAACCTTGAATGAGCTCCGAAATTCCATCATCGGTCAAGTGCTTGGCAGTAGGGGGACTGATCGCAGCCGAGGATTGCAGCGCCTGCAGCTGCCACGTGGTATCGCTTAACCTATATCAAAAATGAATTGTTGCAAAATTGTATTCCCATAATTTCAAATCAATAGCTCCGAGGGACAATTCCCTATACATAGGTATATCACCTTTTCATATCGTATGGTAACTGAATTCTCAATTTATTTATACGATTCGACAGAACGTCCGCGCAGGGTATTTGCGTGGGCCACGACGTCAAGCTTTCCGTTATGATTATGTGAGCGAGTACGTACTGCTGCAGGGTGCCTACCATGTTCGCGCGATTATGGCGCATTTGAGCAATCACGGCCATTACGTCGATAACCTAAATAAATTCGATTGCAATTAGAACGCGTCGTCACTTACTCATGTCATAGCAAAGAGCACTGACCTTTTCCGCAACAGCCTGGCATAGGCAGATTGCGCATAATATGATGGTGCCGGTCCGATCATCACCTGTACTGCAGTGTACAATGACAGGGCCATTTCCATCGGGTATTCGTTCAAGCTTTTTCAAATAGTTAACGAGGGATTGGGGATATGTCGGGACCCCGACATTCGGCCATCCCGTGTAGTGAAGATGTGTAACCTGTGATACAGAGAAAAACATCGGAGAATCACGAGGAAAAGGAAAATTTACCAACTGTTTAGCTTTTTCAAAGTACCTGTTGCGTCTCTCGTTTATAACTCAGTTCAAATTTTCTGAAAGTATAGTCGGCATACACCTGGTCATTCGTGTTCGAGACGTGAAAGTCACCGTACTTCATCCCGGTCCCGACATCCGGCCAGTACTTTTCGCACTTCGTCTGCAACATTGCGTCTTGTATTGTTATTGTTTTTCTGAACTTACATTTCTTTTCGTTTCAGAATTGATTTATTCGTAATATTGCTACCTCGCCACCCTCTATGACATTCGTCAGCATACAAATCACTTTGACTTTCTCCTGCCAGACCATTCTCCAGAAATCATTTACAGTGTTCGGCTTTGGTCCTTGGGCTGCAATGTACGCTTTCTCTTTTTTATAACCCTGGAACATGTTGCGTTCGACAAATTGACCGTAGCGTTTTCACAGTGATGGTAATAACGTTTGGTTCTCACCTTTATGTAACTGGCATTAATGTAGTCAGAGTGAGGATCGCCGGGAATTTTCTTGAGAACAACCCGGGAATGGTCATCTACAATTGATGATAGATGAGAAGAAAGATTAGCAGATAAGTAAAGTAAGTGTAGTAAGTGAGTATCTAAAATAGGTGAAGTACATGATGGTGAGATGCCTTTCAGTGAAGTTTCAATAAAAATATGCCTATTGTACTGATCATACAGTTTGTTGGTAATGCGATTTTAATAGGTTTTGTATCAACTATCACAAAAGTTAGTCTTGTTTGACTAGGAATAGTCATTCTTCGAGGAACTAAGAACCTAATAATCACTAATGTGACGTACATGCTACCACGCTTCCGTTCCTGTTCTTTGGCAAATTTTCTGGCAATCTTCCATAGTCGCAGGGACTCGATGACAACATACGGTGTAGCATCTGAAAAAAAAAAAAAAAACTGACAATAAGATAAAATGTTTCCAAATTATTTTACAAATTCGATAAAATAGTCCCAAGGCCCACTGTGTTGTCAGTGTGTGTAGCACTGGGTAGTTCATTTTTTTAAGCTTTTGAATTAATTCCATCAGAATATGCCACGTAATTGAATCGATTTCTTATCCACCACGAAATAACCGCTTCACCTATAATATTTGCTACGGCTGGCTTGATGTATGTAAAAAAATAAGTATTATCCTGAGAAGTTTTTTGCAATATTCGATTTCTTCGCCAAATCTTCTGAGCACTTCCAGTCTTCTCATCGAACCCCTGGATCATTGTTGACTAATTTTATAAACGAATTTGCTTAACCTGCTCGAACGTCTTCCGAATCTGTTGCTAGAAAATATAATTTTCTACCTCGAACTGTGAATGCAGTCGTCTACTAGTAGCGGCATTTTTAGCGTACTCGGCGAAGTCTACGATGCTCACACAGCAAAAATCGGGTGCGTTCGGCAACGTGTACACGTGATCTGACGACCGGTCTTCAGTTATTTCAGGCTGAGGTGAACTAGCGGCAGTATCAAGAGCCGGACAGTCGTTCATTGGCGTTGTTGTCGGTGAGGGTGGGATAATTTCTAAGTAACTGGGTCGCAGTGGTATGCTCGGTTGTAGTTCTTGAGCGTTTAGATGCGTTGAATTTTCGTTTCTATCTGCCAATCTCAATGATACTGAATTAGGTTCCACATAGTTGGGTTGCCTCGACTTCATTGCACCTAGTTTTCGTTTTCTGAAAAGTTACGTGACCTTTACACCACATCCGATAAAATGACTTATCATGCGACCAACGTTGATTTATTGTTACATGTGAGTTTATAAACAGAAAATACTTCATTACGTTGAAATAAGTCAGATATTACAACCTTGAAAATTATTAATAATTTTTTGTTACCCTCCATACGTCGTTTATAATTTTTTTTTTTTTTTGTCTTTATTTCAAACTTATCAATCCCTAATATTTTCTCATGGTCGAATTTTAGTTTTTATAAAATCGTGTAATTTTAGGGTAAGTAGGTAGCTAGATATTTAACTCGGAATCGAAAAATTGATCAATCATTATAAAAATAGTATAAAATAATTTTGTTTGCAGGTTTTTGTTGATGAAAATCGATCATTTTTGAGTTGTTTGATGTTATTGTACAAAACAGTATAGTATACGCACTAGGCCTGCCATTTCATAATGTTGTAAGTGCCTTTTGAAATTTTTTTTAGAAATCGACTGAAATTGGTTCAGGATGGCATTTGCGACCCATTTCAGCAAAAAAAAGAAATGGATTTCGAAAAAATGGCACTCACACCGTCATGGAATGGCAGTGAGGTTATATTAGAAAGGTCTTTAAGTTGGTGATATTCCAATTTTAATGCTCCCATAGGCCGAAATGTTTCCAAATACATGCAAAAAAAATGTAGCCAAATCCCCAGGTTCCTGTTTCAATTCTAAGTACTATCACAAACCCTTAGAATTTTCTCAATTCAATAACACATGGTTTTTAGCACTTTGCGGTTAATTTTTGTTTTTCCATCGCAGCATCGTTACAATTTTACTATAGAGATTTTTCTAGAATTTGGAAAATTTTTCTTACCGATGCCAAATAAAAATGAAAATCATGCAGATCGCGATTATCGGCAAAACGGTCAACCAGATGAAACTCTCAGCAGTCGGTTCTAGAATGAATAAAGTATAATTTTTTCTAAGTATAATAAAATACGGTTGATTAGGCAGGGTTGATAATTATAGCAGTCTCCACAGTTTTTAATGCAATTAAATTCGCAATAGTCATTAGTGTTTTATGTACACATAATTAAGCTCGTGCGATAGACTTTTACTTCGTGATGAGCTTACCTGGATTACGATAGCCTATATCATTAAATCCTTGGTCGCAATCCTCAGTACATCCGTTAGGGTCGCAGATTGAAAAATTTTTTCCCAAAGATTTGCACGAAGAATCGCATGACTTTAACCAATTGCTGATAAGCTGGGATGATTCTGTGTTAGGAACAAATTATTCTATACACAAGCGTTATCGTAGCATTTGAAAATGCGACAACGTCGATACGCGGATTGCAAATACATATCAGTTTCACGTATTGAATGATGAGCTGTTTACTCACCGCGTGTTTTGTCGTTTATCATGGTGTTAGAACGCGAATTGACTCTGTCTATTTTTTCGTAAGATAGTTTTTGACACTTAATTGTAGGCCATCTTGGAGGAAATCCGTTCTCTCGTTTAGTCGTTATAGTTGATTGTCTTATGGTGTCTAAACAGTAATAATAAAACATAAATAAAACATAAAATAAATAAATTAATCTTCGGAGCTTGTTATAATTATGATTAAATTTTATTTTTTATCGATTATAATTTATTACGGGTATTCACTTACCGATTGGTTCACACATACGAACGTTACCGATCGCCCACTTACCGCTGAATCCATACAACACAAAATTTTGAATCATCAACCGAACTTTTGTTGCAGGGATATTTAGTTGTCTGTTCAGTTTGACTGATCGCCATCTCAGCAAACCATTGTGACCAAACGTCTCAGTTCCATCAATCATACCGATAAGATAAATCTTATTCGGAACGCTGTTAATTTGTTGCAAATTTACACGCAGTTCACATTCGGGACAAAGGCCGACCAGTAGTTCGATGCAGAAATTTTGTTCGATGTGAAATTCTTGAGAATATACTGGAAGTAACCGATTGACTGCCATGTAATAATCATCTAAAAAAAAGGAAATAGTATCCAATCTTGTACAAATCGATAATGCTGTAAAATTTTTTACAAAAACGTTAACAAAATAATTGTGTCATGTACTTACAGAAGTGGAATCGAACGCGTGCTGCTTCATCGCTTTTAATAAATATATGAGAAAGATTTTTTAATTTGACTTTCAGTATTCCTATCAAGAATGGCTTATCTCCACGATCAATAGCTCTCGAAACCTGAATTTTTGACTCAGATTCGTTCCATTTCAGTATAAGCGAACGCCATTCAGACGTCTCGAAGATGTTTTCAGTGCCATGCTGTAAGCAAACGCAACGATAATTATGAAATTTCACAATCGTTTCAAAAATCGATTGGGCAATTCCAAAGCGACTCAAAAGTATTGCACTGATGCCAACAAGGCTGCAAACAGTAATGGACATTAGATACTCTTTACAATACCCAGATACTGTCCACGACTGTGCATTTTCCTCCGTTTCCAAAGGGACAGCTCCGTATTTCGGATCGTTGACCCAGCAATTTCCCAAGTATTATTGAAATGCACGGACCATTATTCCGCTGCTCATACATGCAGAGAAGAACGTCAACCCCGCGTGATCCTCGGACGGAAAACACTATCGTTTCAGCAGACTTTTCAATCTTTCTCACGTATTGGTACCCTTCATCTGTCTCGTCCTCATTGAAGACGAATTCCTTAAAGCCTAAAACCACCAAACATTCGTTAGGGCAGTTTCAATCACCGTTTTATAGGCCCAGCAGTGAAGAGACTATACATACACTGCCGCTCATAAGTTCGGGATCACTTGTCGAATTTTCAATTAGAGCAAAAAATTAAACATCTTAGCCAAAGAAAACGTATGATTAGCGAATGATCCGGAGAGCATTTGAAAGTCGAAGGAACTAGCTTCATTATGCTACTTTTCAAAATTCTTTACGATTTTCTTTCCACTCTAGGTGATGTTAAACATGGCTCTTTTTTTTTTTTTGTTTTGTGATTTTCACATTTTTGAAAAATTTTTATTTCTCAAAAAATAGTATGATCAACATTTAAGACCATTTTATTTGACCTCTCGTTACCCATTAAGCAGTAAAATTGATCAGACAGCTCGCGAATTTTCAACCAGAAATGAGCATAAGATAAAATCTTATAAAAGGATGTTAAAAAAAAAAATCGAAAAATATTCGAATAAAAAATTTCAAACACAAGTTATTCGCCTCATTGCCCTCAAAAAATCAAGCTCTTCAGAAGTAATTTATCAATATTATTTTGGCCGCAAAATATAAAGAACCACAAAATTCCATGTCTTTGAAAAACGCATGTCATTTGCTGAATTTTCAACATACGGCCGAGAGATTCGTTCTGTATTTTATTCAAACTATTCCATAAAGAAATCTGTTAACCCGCTCCGGTTATGTCTTATAGTTGCGCGGTAATGAACAATCTACGAAAATCCGTAGATGTGCCTTTCGGATCGGTCGGCTGACATAAATCGGAAAAATATGGCCGGTAGTAGTTTTCAGTATATACTTTCAATATGCTCAATAACAAATTTTTTTTACCTCAAAAATAGCATTTATTTTAAGTAAATAAGATCTTAGCTCATAAATAAATAGAAATAAAATGTTTATCAATTTTTTACGGCCGAACCCGGACCTAACTTTTGTAGAAAACAAGGGTGTCGCCAGCCAATGGGCCGGGGGGGGGGGGGGGGGGGGGGGGGGCATGATGTTAGATATGAGATATGAATTGTAGGAAAAATAAATACAATTTGTGAAGTTTTAATCGTTAACTACAAGAAAAACTAATATCTCAATTAAAACATGATCTTCTTGGGTTTCTTGTGTAAAATCGTCTAGATTCTCAATTATATGGCATAGGTGTGTGTTTCAGATCGCATCGCGCGGGAATTATAAATCGGACAATAAATTACTTAGCATTTGATTAAATTTTTTCCAGTCTTTGGGGGGGGGGGGGGGGAGCAGCTGCCCCCCCCCCCCCCCCCCCCCCCCCTGGCGACGCCCATGGTAGAAAACTTCAAGGCTATGTTTATTGAGGTCTAATGAACTTGTGGAAAAATCGTTAGCCTACCCCTTTCCACAATAGAAATCTGTCTATTTTGTCTAATCCAAGTGGACTAATGTTTTTGGAGCAGATTTCACTTCTTTTTGTAACAACGTGATAACGCGATAGCTAGCTGAGAATCATTCCTTACGGAACCACACTAAGATTTTGGCTGAAATTTATGGGGTTAACAATTTAAGTCTAAATACGATTCGTATAAGAGCTGAATCAAAATCGACCGAATACTTCCGAAGTTTTCCAAAGTTGATACAAAATTATTATCTTTTTCTTCTTCTTCTTCGGTGATGACGATGGCAATAACAATAAGTACAACAATGACAATGACAATGACAATGACAATGACAATAATAATATCATCATCATCATCATCATCATCATCATCATCATAATCTGATTAATAATATATCTAGATTTTTCAAGATTTGTCGAATCAAGAACCTGTGACGTTATCAACTTGTACGCCGCATATTGATTTGAGTCAATCTTTTGATTACATACGTGATCGAATTCTAGCCAAAATAAATAGGGAGCGAGATATCGATGGAGAAATTCTCCTTTCCAAATTGTAAGTTGATCGGTGAATTGGTTCTAGAGATATCGGTGTCCACAGGAAGCGTCTGCGTAAGACTTATCCGGAGAAGAAGAAGAATTGAGAGATTGTGATTTTTAATCAACTTTAGGAGTCTATAATTTCATAACTAGTTGGTCGATTTCGTCGAGATTTTCGGACGAATTTCATTTGGACTTGAATAGTCAGCCCTAAATATTGTGTGGTTCCGGAAATATCTATGACGCAATATTCACAGGTACGAAAGTTGGCTAGGGTGAATGATTCTCAGCTTGCGCTCGCCGGCCGCAAGGTAAACTTGGCAGAGATTTGCTGCTGCGAGTCTTAATTCATTATTTTATTCAAGGCCATCCTCGGGAGGCCATTGACCGTACCTACCACTTTGTGACTTTGATAAAATAAGCCGACTGAGTGCGGGTTCAGATTTGCACTAAAATCAATGGGGGGCTAGATTTCGATTGAGAATAGCTGTATTTTAAATCCTAAGTCGATACGTACACCAGTTCGTTTCAAATCGTGACGCTTAGCCGCTGCTTGCGAAAATGCGGCGAAGAAGAAGAAAGAGAAGAAGAAGATTGTATTTTTTAAGCAACTTTGATGGTCAATATCTCTGAAAGAATGAAACCAATTTGCTTCAGATTCACAGAGCTGACTTATATGGGCTGGAATTCATCACTCTGTGAATTTCATCAAAAAAATTTCAACCGTTCGGGAGATATGATGCCGAATTTACAATGCCTCGGGTAAATGATTCTTGGCTGCGCTCGCCTAACTTAATCAAAAAAAAAATCTAACTTATCGAAATTTCATTGGTATTTAGTACTTGGCAGTGACTCGCTGCCGCGAATCTTGACACAACTTTCTTCTAACTGGACATTTTATTTTAAATCCCATAGTTCTCGAGTTATGACGCATTTCCGAAAAACCGAACTATTGTGCAAAAAGTTGACTAACTTTGCGTGAAAAAATCATAAGCAATTTTCCAAAAACTGAAATTAAAGTTCAATCCCGCTTCTTTTGATTCCCTCTGAGAAGAACTCTTATTGCTATGACCCAAAAAATTACACGTGGCTCTATGAAAGTATGAAAATCACAAAAAATCAGCCATGTTCGTCATTACTTAGAAAGTGGAACAGAATGTTGTGCAAGATTTTGAAGAGTGGCGTAATGAAGCTGGTTCTTTCGACTTTTAAATGCTCCTTAGATCGTTCGCTTATACCATTTTTCATCTGTGATATCTAACTTCTTGTCATGATCTAAAATTCGACTTGAATGATCCCGAACTTTGGCGCGGCAGTATATAGCTATTATAAGTCAGAGCTGATGTCATTTCCAGTTTTTGAAACCCACGAGGAAAATATATCAACAGATTTAACCTAGAGACTGCTGCTTGCTTTTACCTTCCCATCGATAGTCAAAGACAGGACTCATGGGTCTGTCAGCAGAGTTGACCATTTCCCATTGGTCTATACTACTCCATTTGACTGAGCATTGCGTCGAGTTCCATATCGCGCAGTCGGAGACATCTGACGGCGGTTTTTTGGGCTCAAAATCTAAAATATGATTTAAAAATCAAACTAACTCTTATACAGCTTACTTCGGTCTGTGTTTCATTGTTTGTGAGCGAACATCGTCAGCTGGATTATTAGTCATGAAAATGTGATTTGTTTGAATGTTCTCTACTCACCTGTTAAGCCGTTTTCTACGTCTGTTTCGAGATAGTAATTCCAAACTAACGCCGCATTGTCATCTTCCGAGAGACAAGTCAAATCTCGTTTAGTTTCATCGTTAGTTGGAGGATGACGTACAATAATAAGCTCTCCTAAATTCCGAACTATTATCGACACTAAGCAGAATAAAATCGCGGTTAAAAACGTTAAAGAATAGCCCATTTTACTGATTAAATTTTTCGATCACTGTCCGGTTCGATTCTTGCCGTTGAAAGATTCGTTTGTCCTGTTTGAAAACAACTGTTCTGAATTAGCTGGTAAATATTAATTTGTTTTCGCACAGAGTTCACACGATACCGTTAACAAAGTTAATAACTGACTGATGCTTAATTTATAGCCGGAAAATTATGGCAAGGAAAAAAATAAATATATGCGTTGCATCAGAGCTTCCGGCTAAAACATATATGACGATAAAGACCACATCCTGCAGAAGTGCGAAAATATGTTTGTATGGTGTACAGTATAAATGGGAGACCGCAACTTATCAAATATGCTGTCATACGTCTAGGTATATCTTTGTACGCGTTGTTAGTTTCGCGATTTTTGAATACATTACGAATTGTTTGTAGTGACTCTATCGTTCGTTTGTTTTACATTCATATACAGTGCAACCTCCGAATAAGACCGCGCCCGGGCTTGTAGGGGAATATAATTCCGAGAAATGAACCCCCACTCGCGGTTTGACCTCACCACAAAAAAATTTTTGGCTCAACCTCCAAATAGGACCGCTTGCACTCGATGAAATTCACGTATAAAGTGTGGTAACCTAAAATAAATTCTAACTTTCGAAATTCTATTTTTTAATGTTGAATTCGTCTAATGTACATACCTACATAAATGAAGAATGATATTCAAGTGATAATTACATGTATTATTCTGAATGTAATAAAATTTTTAATAATATATTTGAATTAAAAAAATTTATAAATATTATTTATAGGTGTTAACAATAGAATTAATGAAATTGATCACAATCAATTGAAATTTTCATTACTATACTATTATTCAAGATCAAAACGCAATTTCTACGCGTGGTCCTATTCAGAGGTTCGCCCCCGATTCTACGATGCACGAAGTAGTGGGGGCAAGTTTCGAACGAACAGTTGGAGAAGCGGTCTTATTTGGAGAGGGCTTATTCAGAGGTCGCACTGTAATTAAATTTGTTAAACAAGCTGAACTCAAATTTTTAATGCAATTAAAACTTGATTATTGCATTACAAATTTGAGTTCGGCTTGTCTAATAAATTCACTAGTATAAATACATTATGAATTATTTTATCGTTGAGAGTTTTTTTTTTCACTTTTCTTTACTTTCTGCTTTTTATCCTCTGTGTATAAGTCATCCGTAAATCTATTGCATCATTTCGAATGCAACGTTTCGTTATTATTTTTTGTATTTCCTTGTTTTGTATGAATTGCAGAATTAATTACTCATCGACAAAGTACGAAAGTCGGTCCTTCCATGAATGAAGATGAAATGATAAAATTCCATAGTTTGCAGGGCTAGTGTATAGTGATCGTCAATCTGATCGTAAAATAAAATCGAATCGACTATTCGGTTTCTGGAACGTACCTTACGATTTTACTTTTAATGAATCAATGTGAAGGTTTTGAAAGTGTAATCAAC
Source organism: Macrophya annulata (assembly GCA_963924015.1). Taxonomy (NCBI): domain Eukaryota; kingdom Metazoa; phylum Arthropoda; class Insecta; order Hymenoptera; family Tenthredinidae; genus Macrophya; species Macrophya annulata. The sequence continues at coordinate 12,322,869 of OZ001261.1, forward strand.
GACCAATATTGTTCACACTGCATCTATACAAAAACGTCATTGCAATCGTTCATAATCTGACGAATTTCTTTCATGAACTAATGCATTACCCTTCCATCCTCAATCAGGTTAGCCCGCGTACAAATATCGCGGACATTTTCCTGCCATAAAATCATACAGAAATCATTCACTGTATTTGGTTCAGGTCCCCGGGTCGCTATGTAGGCCCTCTCTTAGCGAAAACCCTGAAACGTGGATATGGATTTTTGAAAGAGATTGGCCGATGTTTCATTCAATTTTTTACTCAAAATAATGATATGATTGATAATAGATATTCTTACGGGAATATTACTAACGTTTATGTAATCTGAGTGAGGATGTCCAGAAGTTTTCTTTTAGAAAAATTCTCGCTTCGTTATCTTCGTATGTCGTGGTTTATAAAAAAAAAAAAATTCCTACGATTTTTTGGTAAATTCTTGCGATTATTATTAAAAGATATACACTTACACGCTATGGATCATTCTATCTGTTCTTAGTCTTATCTTTCGGCGATCTTTTATAATCGGAGGGTTTTAATTGTAAGGCCTCTAGAAGATTTCTGCAAAAAGTAATTATAAAACCAAATTATATATCTTCATCGATATTAAAAATAATCGAAAGAATTTTTTTGCAAGCGGATTGCTCACCTCCTACTGTGACTTAAGTAAACCACTAGGCTACTCTTTCTTGATATGTTCTTCGAATTTATCAATTTCCATAGGATATGAATAAGGATTAATACGGAACAACATCAGGCGCGTTTTACTGGGTTGATACTCGATCACTTTCAGCATCAAACAAACTTGTTGAAGGCTTACGCTGATCGCACAAAGCCATAGAGTAGTCTGTTATACTCGAACGGGTTTCCTTTGCTTCTTGGAATTATCTTCGTTTTCTGAAAAAATGGATAAGTTTGAGGTTCTTTCGGGACAGGTGAGAAACATTTCTCCTCCTCTTTCAAAAATCTGCTTACCAAGCAAATACCAAGGCGCTCATTAGATTTTCACAACCACAATCAAACGCTAAATTTTTTTCACCTTATATACACGACCGCTAACCATTCTTTCGGTTTTATAGTCGAAGAAAATATAGGGGGATCGACCGCTCCCTCTGCTCGGCACGTTATTCTTCGTCACGTTAACAGCTTCAGGAGTTAGAACTTTGGAAAAATTTCCAATCTGTTGAATCGTCACATTTGTTTCATGCTTATAAGGGATGCTACTGAAATCGAGATTTTTTATTTTGCAATGGTAAAGTTAAGCCGATTTATCGCCACGATAGAAACGTCACGCCGGAGACCACATCCTTTGTGCTGACAGGAAGTGATACGGTAGCGGTTTTTTGAGGTCTTGATAATGCAAGAGCTTGATAAAATATTCTTTCAAATTACGGTTTGAAAAACAAAAAAACTTTTGATTTAACTAAACAAATATATTAATGAACGTTGGTACACTCACAGAAGTGGAATAGAATGCTACATTTTCCCAGATAGAATTCATTCCAGACAAGAATGGCTCACGATCAAAGTCCGTGAAAACCTTGAATAAGTTCTTCAGGATGTCCCATTTTAATATACGCCACTCATACACGTCCAAGTATTCCGAAGTTTCGTACGGTAATTCGTTGTAAAGTTCAATTTTCGCGGTGTCAATGAATGTCCGCGAAATTAGTTGGGTAGTCTTTACAATACCTACCTGACTTTTCGCTAGGCCTTAGCAGTTCCCAAGCATCAAAGTTTGGTTGGGATCAGGTGCTCTATTGGCACATGATCTGATTTCAGATTGCCTACCGTACCATCTGTTAACCAGCCTACCTATCTAAATGCAGGGACATTCAATCTGTTGTTCAGTTTTGCATAGGAAAACGTAAATAATTTGATTTGACCCTCGGATAGAGAACACTTGAGTACCAGAATTCTTGTCAACCTCATGAATGTGCAGGTATTCCTACCCCGCTATGACCTTGTCAAAAGCAAACTCATTGAAGCCAACAAGCACCCAAATACACGTCGATCTAGATTATCAAATTATTCACAGGGTGTAGTTGTGACGATACTGTGACTTTGATTAGTCGGTGCTGGTTTTCAGTCTCGGTTTACCTTCCCATAGATGATCGAAAATGGGAGCCATGTTTCTGGTGGTGAAGCTCACTGCGTTTCGATTGCTACTCCCGTTCCATCGGACGATTCAGATTGTCGATGTTCATACTGAACACGCACTGATGCGCTTTGGCGATGCTCTTCTGGTTTTAAAAACTGAAACAAGTGTTCAGAATCAGTCAAACTGTTATAATTTACAATTAATTCACAATCTTATAAACGTACTTAGGATATGTGTCAGATTTCGTGCAATTGCGATGTGTTTATTAAACACTTTGATATAAAGCTTGAAAACTTTTTTCAATTTTTCTGCTCAACAGCAAATTTTATCCGTCTACTATTGACTTCGTGTTCGTTAGAATTATAATTCTGAATTAAGAATTCAATATCAGTATGAAAATGAACCTGTCATATGACAACAATTTAGGAGTTGGATGCAATAAGAGCACATTAAATGGATATATCTTTGTTGCAATAATCTGAAGAATGATTTACAGGAACACAACATACCTTCTCAAGTAATTAGCCTTCACTGCGATCTTCGCAAGGAGGACATATAATTAACACTTCGTTAGACTGATGTAGAAGAAAAATATATAAATGGAGCATTCCGCCTCAACCCAGACAGCCTTTAAGCCTCACCGTCTTCGTTTTTGTCGCCAAGCGAGGTTCGCATGAAGGGCACCATTTGAAACGAAACCCGGATCAGAGCGACCCCAACTCTAGTATCATAGCAGATAACAAATATTTTGAGAGTTATCACCGAGCTGATAAGGTGCATCTAGTTAATTTGAGTCGTAGGAATTTTTCGTGGAAAATTTTCGGAATTGCTAAAAAAAATAACGCACCAATGTAAATTCCTGCTAATTCTAGCCAAACGTTGTACCTATTGATTTGTTTGCGACAAAGCTTACAGGTTACATGAAGTTGGGTAAAAGGTATCTTAGTAGATCTTTGGTCCGGGAAAAAAGCGGCGTCATCGGATATATCGCCATTTAACTTTTGTGTATCATGTTTTTTTAACTTCCCGCAATGAAAATGGAACATTTTCATAAAAAAGGGAAGTTATTGGTTTCGGTCCGATTTTCAAAAATCGAGTTTTCATCAGATCTCGACGTTTTGGAGTCCTAGGAAGCTATTCTGACTATTTTTGGATGGACGTCCGTATGTGTATGTGTGTGTGTGTGTAAACAAATTTTTGCGGTACGATATCTTTAGAACGAATCGACTGATTGGAATGGTTTTTATGGCGATCGAATGGGTTTATCAAGACTGAGATCTGTTTAGATTTTGGAGTCGATTGGTCGAGTCGTTTCAAAGTTATTTGGAAAATAAAAATTAAAAAACAATTTATATTAATGTTTTCAGCGCATAACTCCTAAACTGTTCGTGCAATTAGTCTCAAAATTCAATCAGACTTAGTCCTTGGATTGGCCCTTTCGATCGCCGCAAGATTCATCAAAATCGAACGATTGGCTTAAAAGATATTGCACGACAAAAATTTCTCTTTTTGTCGTACGATACCTTTGGAACGAATTAACCGATTTGAATGATTGTTGCGGCGATCGAAAGGGTTCATCAAGACTTAGATTTGATTAGATTTTGGAATTGATCGGTCGAGTAGTTTCAAAGTTATTCGAAGAATAGAAATTGAAGAAAAAAAGATTTGTATACGGAAAACTATAACTATAACTAACGGAAAACTATAACCTTCTTTTAAATGATCTCACAATATTTATTTTGCACCCAAAATTTGATACTCGTACGATTCAAAAATATGCTGGCGATAAACAGTAGAAATTCCATGATTTTCTAACGTGTTGGATGTCAAATGTATTTATATGCAATTTTTTTACTATAAGGGCGTGTACCGCATATTCTATAACAAATTTATTTTGCTCACTCGGTGATATCTGCTTTTGCACTCAACATAAGTTCTATCTAGCACCGTGACTGAGCACGCCTGAAAAAAGATCGCTTCGAAATATCTATAACTGAATGAATGGAACGTTTTTCTCAATTATCTCAAAACGGCAATAATTCGCTATATGCCTTTAATACATCCAGATTGGTAATCACAGTTGTTCTGGGTTACAGTATAATTTTATATCCCACACCTTATAGTTATCAGAATTTCAACGAACAGTAAAGCTCATCTACCTAATTGATTCAATCTCCAATCCAGATTGCATAATATTCGCTGATGAATATGCAAGCAATCGGCGGCTTATCACCAATAACTTAACACAAAATTGGTTACTTACAACAAGTTTTACAGAAATCCAGAAAAATATTTTGATGCCATTTGAAGCCGTATTTACATATATACAAACCGATTCGATAAACGTTTACCCCTGCGTATTCTCAATTGAAGTCATTTCTATTTCACTGGCTTGTACGACTCAAAAATCAGCCAAAAATGAATTTACACATTTTTCCATACCTTGCGTCAGGCTTTGTCGATGTCGAATGTAAAAAAAAAATTCTCTATGTTCAAAAAATTTGAAAACGGTCTCAGAAGCTTCCATTTTTTTTTTTCTCGACCCTAAAAGACCAAAAATCAAAATGATGGTCAAAGACATTCTCGTTTTTTCGATGACTTAACTACTTATTTATCGTTTAAACAATAGTAGCTCGTTAAATATGTTATAATCAGGAAAATCACAGAGGATTTTATATATTGGAAATTTCATTGCCTATAAAAAAGGTATCCAGACATTTCACGGCAATTTTCATAGTTTCCGAGTTACAGTCACAGTCTTTATAGAAAGAATTCAATATTTGTGTTAAATCGTCGAAACAACGGGAACGTCAAAGATATAAACCAATTTGATTTTTGGTTGTTTAGGATCGAGAAAAGAAATGAGAATTTTCGAAACTTTTTTGAAATTCTTCGGGCATGGAGTATTTTTTCTCACTCTTAACATTGACAAAGCCTAACACATATTATGAAAAAAAAATTGCAAATTCATTTTCGACAGTTTTTTGGGTGATACAAGCCAATGAAATAGGAATAAGTCCAATTCAGAATTGGAAGGGTGAAACGTTTATCAAGTTGGTTTGGGATGCCTCATATATAGGTCCAACAATAAAGCCGATTAAAGGATTACAATCTTGTGCAGCGGCACATTTCTACTAGCACAGAACCATCTAGTTCAGCAACCGTATTGAAATGCACAAGGTACCGCGTATAATTTAACAGGGTAACTTTGTTAAAGCCAATAAAAAGAAAAACTGAAGGTGCATCCGTGCTACTTACTTTTTCTATTCTTTTGTACTTGACACTGATAAGAGACATGAACTTTTAGAGTTTCCATGCTGTGGAAGCAGGATAAACAAGCCAGAAAAACAGTTTTTCGGAGTACTTTTCATCAGAAAGAAAAAAAGGATGGGTTTATCAAGGGAAGAAAAAGTATAAAAAAGTAATGAAAAATCGAAACAACAGATCAAAATTGAAAATTTCTCGTAAAAAAATTCCCTATATATTGACAAACAATAATTTCATACAGTGTGTTTAATCCCAATTCGATCTGGATACACTTACAATTTCTTATTGTCATTGGCAAGAATCGCCTTATATATTGACAAAAAACAATTTTATACAGTGCATTCATTCTAATTTAACCTGGGTATATTTACAATTTTTTTGGTGACATTGGCAAGGAATGCCCTATATATATGAAATTCTCAACTCGGAAGAAAATCTTTCATTTAGAAAGGTAATACAGAAAAAAAGTATAGGTTTGTCAGTAAAACAGCGAAAATCGATTCATTTCCGGTAGAACCGGAAGTTCAAATTAAACGAGACATGGCAATTTTTCATGCCCATCATTTGGTTGTAAAGTCCTGTGAATTTCAGATTTTTTCATCGAGCCGTTTTCGAGATCACCGCGCGAGTTTGTCGAACAGGCCAACAGACAGACCGACATCTATCTAAAACCCTGTTTTTCGGATTCTAAAGGGTCGAAAACGTGAAGATTCGTTGAAATGAGCAAATGTCACTTTCCGACCAAAACCAATACTTTTCTTATATCACCGTAGGTGATGAAAAGTAAAAATTACATTCAAATTTCAATTTTTATTTCGATCATTTTAAGGGTTTTCCATGGTAGAACCAACTTTCTTTCTACTTATTTGAGCATTGAAAATTTTCGATTAACGAAACCTGATATTCAACCATTTTGAAAATATAAAACAAAATTGCTTAATGTTTTCAACTCTATAATAAACATGTTCAAATCACGTAGCAAGTGGAATTAATTGTAATGCTAGTTTTTGAATAACTTAATTTCACGTTTGACATGATATTACGAAAAATAAAAGAAACCGGAAATGGGAGTAATTCAAAAGCGCTACTGCATATATCACCTGAGAAAACTTCAACCAAATTAAAAATGGGCAGGTTAAATCCTGGTCAAGTTGGCATGAAATTTCTCATAAATACATTACTAGGTCCGTATTTCGGAAGTCCTAAATGTCAGTTAAAACTTAGATAGTTTATTTTCAAACAGCCTTTATTTCGTTAAGAAGTAATGTCGGTCAAATAAATTTATACTTATAGAGTTTTCTTCCGAAAATACTTTTGGCAGAAACAAATAATACGATCAGCTTGTCCAGCAAAGAAGTCTGAAGTACTTTTCTACTTTAAATGTTAGTGAGAATTTGGTAAGTGTAGCCAAATTGGTCAAAATCCTGGCAAACTGGTTACTATATTTCTCGCTAATGCGACTGAAATTATTCAGTGAAAATTAAAAATTAAACTGAAGGTCTTAAAACTATATTTTTTTCTAGGCTTTTCAATTATTCATTTTTGCACGAAGATTTAAGGTTCTGCTACAAGACGTACCTATTTCATTTATTTTACATCCCATTTCAACTCGTTTTCACATCCAACACGTTCTTATTCTTGTAATTATGATTTAAAAATCTTTGAAAAAATTCCAAATATACATTGAAGTGTCCACTCGGTTACCCAATACCGTTTATACTTAAAAGTCATATTTGGATGAACTTATATTCGGAGTACGTATCGGTGCTCTTGGTTTCCAATTTTGAAAAAAATACCAGGTGTCAAGAATTCGCTTTGAAATTTCTCGAATTTTTAATGACGATGGACACAAAATTATAGAACAAACAATTAGTCTAGATCAAAATCTGATATCGTATTTACTTATTTCAGTCAATAGCGTGATAGATATTGCTGAGAAATGATAACACTCATTCGTGATTAATTAAGTTTGTACTTTATATCGGCTGACTCGATTATTTGGCCTATGATTGCGTTGGTAGAAATAGAAACTTTGTGGGTTGAATCCGAGAAATCCGTCCTAATCTCAGTCTAATCCCCATCTAGCTGAGGATAGCACGATTATAATTATTTCCTCTGTCTCTCTCGGCGCACACCATTCCGACCCATTCTTCTCACTCCGTGCAGATTACTAAAGTAATATTCTAGACAAAAGTTTATAAGATTTGAACTAATGCATAGTGCCGAATGGATGAATTGAAGTCCATAGATTTGAGTAAAAAAAAATTTATTTAATAAAAATTACACACACCGAACCATCTCGTTGAAAAAATGCTGATTTTTGTCTCAATAATGAGGTCAGAAGTGTCGCAAATTGGCATTAAAGTCGCTGAGTGAAATGAAAAAAGTTTTTTTACAAGTAGAAAGACTTATTATTATTAGGTAGCATTAAAACTGAAACTCTTTATTATTTAAAGTCATACCTGCTTCCCGAAGTTTCAGAAATAAAATCAAAGCAATTTTAAAAGCAATGTTCTGCGTTAAATACTTTTACTTTTATTGACAGGTTTGTATTTTGAATAAAAAGTATATATTCAGCAATCCATCGCACTGTGCACTTGAAACTTTAATTCTGATCCATAAATTAGATTCTTTTCTTGGAAAGAAATACTGTCTCTACACCTTCAGCGCAGACTTGGCACTTAGAAAAGCGAATTCAAAATACGTAAATTGTAAAAATCTGACAAAGTCGTTTTTAAGTGCTAATTGAAGATTGACAAAGACAACGTCTTCGCTGCAATACCAAAGCGAAAATAAGGGTCTGGGGATTCCGAATTTTCCAGACGATCCATTATCAAACTCCATCTCTTCACTGCTTCGTAGATTTTCGTTGCAAGGTAAATTATACGAAGATGGCATCCGTCGACGTAGATTCTCGTTACTTTTTTTACTTCTATGTGCATTCAACGCCCCGCCGATACCCACTGAATGAATTATGGCCCGATCAAGTCCGAACTTATCAACTTCACACACCCGTCGGTTCACTCACTTAAATTACCATCGATCAAGCTAGTCATGTCTCCGACTTTACCCATGCCACGCCATGGGTTTATCATCCAGTTATCGCCCCGTCTCTAGTCAACCGACGCCAGCTTTCAGAACGGGAATCGCGTATCATATCACGAAAAAAAAAAAAAAAAAAACTTCCCAATGTTGTGAGGTGAAATTTATTACGATCTTCTTCCTTCCGCTACTGTTTCATCCTTTTTTCACCAGGTAACAACACGACAGAGTGCTGACACACGTCGTTAATCACTAGGTTACACTTTATTGATGATTTAAAATCCTGACGTACATAACAGGTGATGACATAGACGAAAAAGCAAAGTCCCTGCACAAACTGACTAATAAGAAATAAGTATGAGCGATGAATAGTTGAAACAATCGTCTTCTAGTCTCTCAAATTTCAAGCCATGCATCAGGGCAAACAAGTCGTTATTGCCATAGTACTGTTGGTCAATTTTACAGGTTGTAATTCATGAAGACGAAGGCTCGGTTCTTTCGATTCTTACAACTTACGTCAAACACCGAACAAAGTAAGGCAAGCTGCTGACAGCGTCTCGACAATGAGATAAGTCTGGCGTGTAACACTTCTATGAAACAGACTGCTTGTGAGAGTATGAGCTATCTAGGAGCAGGAAGTACGTTGTTAATCAAGAAGATGAGATCACCAGCAACTAAATACTAAACTAATAATTAGAACCAACGTCCCCAACACCACTGGGCGATTTAGAAGTAAACTTGAACAAACAATATCTTATCGGATGTGAGCTGTTCCTCAATGTCACACGTTGTACTTTATGAAGAGGATCTTCTCTTTGCTTCATTTACAGTCTAGTTTTAGTTAAGATGAGATGGTCTGATAGGTATTGGATGGACTATAAGATAATATCATCGCTAATCTTATGTGAATGTTAGTTCAAAGTAGGTACTGGCTTTGTGTGAAATAGATGAAAGAGATTCTATTTTTTTGTGCGCATTGACATTATATGTTGTTGATCTCTTCATGATTTCGGATTATGTGTGTTCAAAATTAGAAATCTCATGCTTTCATTCATCTCTGTGTGAAGATGCTTTGGAGTAATTGACCAAAGTATATCAAAGAAAAAGAATCGACAAAAGCGACGATCGACCATTCACCATGGGCATTGTAATCCCAGACATTTGTCACGTCTTTCTGTAAGAAGAGAAGTGGACAAAAGTTCATAGCTTGAAGGACAAGCCGACAGAATCGATTTACTTTTTCTCATCCCAGCTATTCTTTGGTTCTAGATTGGTGTGTGGAAGTCCTGGCAAAAGGAAGGGCTGGACATCAAGGACATCGTGTGGCCCGGGGGTTCACATACTCCTCCCCAAGGAGTGCCTGAAAAGTTTCATTTGAAGATCACGTTTTTGGACGAACCACCGTACATAAATTTAGCACCACCAGACCCAATCACTGGAAAATGCCTGATGGACAGAGGGGTTCTATGTCGAGTTGCCAAAGAGTCTGATATGATTGGGTAAGTAACATTGTTCTCTCACCTTTGACACAGCGTAACATATTATATTCACAAGGTAGAAATTAGCTTGGAGAAAAAAAAAACGAAAAAGTTTTTCTCAAATGAAAAATTATTAATAATTTCAGGAACCATGTCTTTTATATAAAATTGAAAAACCGCTGACTATATTAACGTAGAAATTTTTCCATCAGCTCTGACGGTTAATTTTATCTCCGTGTATGTAACACGGGCCAATTTTGTTAAAACGGATGGGTAACTCGTGTCGAGTGAATACCGGAAGTAAACTTTCAGAAGTAGAGGAGTTTCGTTGCAAATTCACTTGGCTTGATTGAAGACTGAGGGGGGTGTTTGGGCCTGTGTCAATTGCTTAAGTAATCAATTTCCTGCCAAGTGATTGCGCCTTGTAACTCCTGTGTAAATTATTCATCTCACTCCGAAACGAGTGATCGAAAAATTGACGGGGCGTTTATAATTAGTGAGAGTATCGTGATTCTGAAAACGCTTATCTATGCAACAAGAATATTTCTTCTTTTAAGTTTTGATTAATTTCTAATCTGAGAATCAGACATTTCGACGACTTCATTTAATTGAAATTTACCTTGATACTCAAGGGAAAATTATTATAGGTCACTATCAGTCTAGGATTGATGTACTAAGTCATCATGAAGTTGAACAAAGGTACCTTAAAAATCGACAGATATACGTAGGTACAGCCAATCCTGGAGTAGGTAATTATTGGAAAATATTTGTAGGTTGGAAAAGCATGACTGAGGCGTAATGAAAAGCGGTTTTCCCATGTGGATAAAGTTTTCCGAATTCATAGAAGTGTAGATATATTTTAATTTTCATTATAACTTATAATTCGGTCTCGAAATTGAGTAGCGGTTAAAATAATGACGGATAAAAATCTTAAAAGTAAAATTATTTTATTTTATAGTAATCCAAATTACGATCTAGTAACAGCTTCCGTTACGGTCCAGACTCTGGATTAAAGGGTCTCTAGTTTATAGCTTTGGCTAAATACGACCTATTCAGTTTATATATATTCAGCAGACAGTTTTGATAAACGAGATATCTCCAGATGTGCAGAGGGTTGCTATAACGAAGACTGTTAACTAAGTTTCAGCAAGATCCACCTTTCCTCCCTATTCCCTCTTACAGACATCCCGAAGGGTCTGACCCTCCAGCTTCTGTTAACCAAACTCCATTACTGTTCACTAGCGAAAGACTTGGTCTTGTAAACGAATCGGCGACAAAAGAGCGAGAAGAAGGTAGTGTATTAATAGCAATCAAACAAGACCACGAACGATCTATATATCTAAGACATTTAGATAGATAGAAACATACGTTTAGTACGAATATTGTTGATTAAAAAATTATCTAAAAGGTACCTGAACCGGATACAACTTAGTTAGACTAATTTCGTTATACCTTTGAATGGAAAAGATGAAAAAATCGTTGAGTAAAAGCATGAAGAAAAGCTGCCTTCATTTCATTACGATTTTTAAATGACATGACATTTCAACTTAAGGTACGTCGTAACCTACCTTAGACCTTTTACTTGCTTCTGTTGATTAAAGCTCATTGGAAATTAAAATGGAATAAAATCGAGTGACGTAATAGAAACATTTTATATACTTGTATCTAGATTCAAGTTACATCCATTACAGCGTTTTATTCTTCGTCTAAAAAAAAAACTATCTTTAAGAGCAATCCGGCTGGAAATGAGATAAAACAATTGGGACGAGGACCGTCTACAGGTTATTAACGAGGCAATCTCTTAGGTCTCGTATTTCAAAGCTGGAATGTCAAGCCCTTAATTCTTGTCCACCGTAAAGTTTTGAACCGCGCAAGAAGCTTCACCACTATATTTCTAACTTGATTTCATCAATTCCCTCGTCTTGGGAGATAAGATTTAAACTGATTGAAACGCATTGTCGCCGTTATTCCATTAGATCTACTCACGTGACGGGTCAACAAAAGTTTCAGTATGTAGCCTTAGGGTGGAACTGTGTTTCTATTCTACTAAAATAAAAGAAACCTCGTTCAAAGTCACTACTCACTTTGTAACTTTGTGGATTCAAGAACCGTACATTTATCAGACATTTACCTTACATTTGGGTCAATCTTATAAACAAGGAAATCCGGCTTTCCAGTTTGGGATTGATATCGAAAAAACATTTATACTAGCCTCTTTTAGAGCTTTTGTGTATAAAGTTCAACATATGCTACCCTCGTTGTCAAAAAGTACTTAACAAACTTAAACCTGGAATAAACCCACAAAAAATATCAATAGACTCAATAGAATATAATAATAAAAAAAAAGTCAACAAAAATTCAACAGTGAGTGAAAAGGGTAGTACTTTCCGCTCTACAGAACAGAAAAAATGGGGGAATTTACTCTGCAAACAGTGAAAATTTTCCTGAAAAAAATTAAAAAATAAAAAATAAAAAAGCTAAAAACTTTTCCGTATTATTAACGGAAAAGGTACATTTTTAGCAAAAATATTTTTACCCTGCAGGGATAAAAGATTAAATTTATATAGCTTTAGTAATAAATACTCCGCGGCACGTAGATTGTATTAAACAGTGGAGTAAAATGTAATTAAAAGTATTGTCTAGGCATGTATTGTCTATGTATAGGCATAGGAGGTTAGTAAAGTTTAAGAGTGACTGCGGTAATAATTTACTGAAAACTTTCATGTATTATACTTTTTTTGTGTTAGCAAAATAAATTTTATAATCAATTTGAGCAAAAATTGCTCTTTAATTCATTCCGATAATTTGCGAAAAATTAATGTACCTACTATTAGCGCGATGTTATTTGTACCCGATGAAATTTTCTTACAACCATATTTCTGATAGGATTATATGTAGCTGTGTATGGGTATTTATCGAAAAATTTGAAAGATTTGATTCTTTTGATATTTGTTCCACAAGAAATTTTAATTAGTTACGGAATTTACATTTCAGGCTATTCATATTTCTCGTAATTATTTGTTGCTATATTTTAACGTTGATTTTTATACAAACAATAAAGTAAGCAACGTACATACGTTCATAGATATTCAGACATCCTACAATTCTGCTCCAAACAAGCAGGAAAATGGAAAATTATTCTACGTATTTTTATCGATGTAAATTCCGTAGCTCAAGCTGTAGCTGATTTGAAGTAATATTTTGTGATATTGAAAATCAGCATTTCTTTAGCATACCAAATTCTAAGAGAGCAAAAAATTTTGTTTGTTCTGGTCTTACAGATTTCCCCAGTATCAATGAATTAGTATCGTTTGTAAACTCCGTATAACTTCACGGGGAAAAAATAATAAATGTTTCATAAAAGGAACCCCAAATTCACTTTTTGGTATCACTATTTCTATTCTGTAATCATATATTCAAAAATGTGTGAATCATATGTAATTAAGTTTCTTTATTTTTTATTTTTTTAAACTTGATAAAAATACTTGAGCATGAAAAACATGTGAAAGCACTTACTCAGGTAACAGACAACCGAACCACTATGAAAAAGTCCTATTCCTTTCAACAATTTCACAAAAAGTTCTCCCCATCAAAGGATCCTTATTTTCTGATAAAAATCAATGATGGATGCAAAAAACAAAAAAAAAAAAAACAAAAAAAAAAAAAAAAACGTTATAAAAACGGGGATATCTGACGATGAGTGTTTTTTCGCTGATGTATAAAGCGTTGGTATTTATTCAAGCAGGCACCTTATTTACTTACATGTAAAGATCGAGTGACAGTATAAGTACGTGACGATGGTCGTACATCAGGCTGTCATGTCGTAGAAGTAAGCTCGAGACAACGTTCCATATACTTGAAGCCTGGTCTGAAAGGTAGTAGAGTTATGACGTCATTATTCCAAAAAGTAACGAAAAAAAAGCCACCGCTGAAAATTGAAAGGAATCAATGAACCAGAGTGATGACTCGTCCGGAACAGCACCGTAAGCTGCAAAAAGCTACGCCCAAGATCTTTTGTCGTCATAGGTATATCACAGATCGCTAACTTTGAAACTCGAGAAGATATTGAAGATCAAAAGATTAAGATACTCCCCAGGAAAAAAATAATCTAGATCTACCGGGATCTCAATCCCGAATTATACTTAGATCTAAGTAGATCTCGATTTTTCATTTCTTAGATCTAACTGATCAACGAAGATCTAACTAATCTACGAAGATCAAGGCTGACAAAGAAAAAAAATATCACAAAACTGTGAAAATTCTACATTTTTATTTTGAAAGAGATTTCGAATTCTTATAAATAAATTTGCAAACAATTTTAGATCTCAAGAAGTATGCATAGATCTGAATAAATTTAAGTCGATCTACTGGAGATGAACGTAGTTCTATCTCAGAGCGATTTAAAAGATCGTTATAAATATGGTATCCATATTAATCGTAAGACAGATCTCAAAGAAATATGTCTGAAAAGTCAGCTTTTTGTAGAAACAAAATGAATAAAAGAAACTGCTGTGACTCGCAATCTTTTAAATTATTTTAATAACTTCATTAGAAAACTTGGAATTTCTTCCTGAGAATCTCAGATCTGCAGAGTGAGATGGTCGTGAGATCTAGTGGTAAATATTATATTCAAATCATAATTTTGACCTCAGATCGCTGACCCGTAATTGGCAGAGTTTTCCATCTAGAAACGTGGAAATGTCTAGATGGTAAATTGGACTAAAGTGGAGCGTATTTTTCTAAAGTAAAAAAAATTATCCTCAACGTTATCCAAGAAGCTTGTCAGCAGTCGAAGAGTTGGAATTCATCGGGGAGCCGACGAACCTTGGAACCAGTACCTTAATTATATCTGACTTTCGCGTGAGCCGTCATAAGATTAGCAATTTTTTATCACGAAAACTTTTTTGGCTTTCCCAAGAGACTTAGAGGGATCAGCCCATCGTTCACGTTTCAGCGACAGTGAATTTCGTTATATTCCAATCAATAGGGTATAAAAGACTAAATAAAATTGGAAGTCAAAGTTCAATTAGCATTTTAGATTCATTTTTCGGTGAAAAATAACGTATCAATTTCCTACCACCTACGTAACTCAAACTGTCCGAAAATTATTGTAAATTTGGTCGAAAGGTAACAGAAAAAAATAATAATAATGATTTCTTTGAACTTCAGAGAAAAAATGACGACTTATTAAAAAAATTTATTTTTCCATACGCCGGGTGCAAAGTTCGATTTTACGCCCGCTTTGTGCTCACAAAATTCAACTTCCCGTACGCTGTATCGAAAAACAAGATTCGATACATGCGCGAAGGTTAATTCTCGACTCGTGTGATTGTCACCCTCGCTTCGCTCGGACGATAAACTTCGCACTTGTCTGAGAATCGATACTTTTGCACTTGTATTGAAATGTACTATTCAAATTGCACATCTTTGAAATTTAACTATATACTCGTTTACATACATGCCAATTGGTAAACTCAAAAGAGAAAACTCTGAATTACAAAACGACGTTGAGTAGTCGATTTGAAGCCTTTTCCAAACCTATAGACCATAGATTATGGTCTGAATTGGCGGAAGATGAGTTGCAAAGTTTGGGTTGAGCAGTGTGTCACGAAGATTGGAGAATTGCACCCTTACCAGAAAACCCAATAACTTTGAGGTTGAACATCGCGTCAAATATAAAAGGTAAAACCAGGATAAATGGGCCGGTAGGAGGATGAGAGAGAAAAACTGGTGACAGTGAAAAAGAGAAAACCATCTGGTAAACGAGAAGCGATAGTGAGTCTCTATATAGATATATAAAAAGCGCGAGCAGCAGAAAGCAAGAGATATTTATGAATGTAACAGTGTCACGACAAGTAGAACTCCCGTTAAATCTAATTTAAGGTGAGCTACTAGCAGGCGTCCTCTCTAATTCATCAATTCACCCGCGTGGTTTTAACGGACGCTTATGAAATGCAAATTGAAACGAATCACCCGAAATATATCCGTCGAAATTTTGTCACAGAAATCCATAAATCATATTTCATGCATAAGCTGAAGGCTAAAGAATTATTCGCCTTTTTCAACTAACTATAGAAACTTGAATGTTGAAATTTGGGGTTTTATACGTCAACTGTAGGCAATGCTTCGGACCTCACACCCTTTTATGGTATATTTTAACGTTAATTTCAAGGCAAACATTTATCAGCTACAGTCATGAAAAGAAAATTTTTTTCCATAGCGAAAACAATTAGCTTGAAGTGTTTGAACGAGTACGATTAAATCTGCATTCCTACAGGTGAAATTTTCATTCCACTCTTATATAATTTTTTTCGAGAAGCAACACGTGTCACTAAAAAGCTCTGAAGATGTCACATTTGAAATTTTTCTCCGATTTGCTCCACGTGAAAAGTTCTTTCGCTCAGCATTCGTGGTAACATGTCATATATTTATTGCCTAATTGGAACGGATTTTTTGCGGAAACTGGAAAACCAATTATGCCATGAATTTTATAACGAAAACCTCTACTTGAAAGAAAATTAAATTATCTTCAAATATGACTGAGATATTCTCGTACCGGAAGTGAAGTTCTATTCATTTTCTGTGGGAAGTTTTTTTAGACAATTTTAAAGATGAGGCAATGTGCTTTGAAGTTAAGATACTGAACAGAGCTTTAATTTGCAGATCTAAGTTCAACCGAAGTAATAAATATGGAAAATAGTTTTTTCTATAATTTGCAAATTGGTGGAGGACGAAAACCGTCGAGTCTGGTGGACGTCAATTTTTTAATTTTTTTTTTTTTTCCAGTAACGAAAATCGAGGCACGGAACATCGAGCTTTATTTGAGTGATCGTGTAAAAGATAGCGAAAAATGTCATTTCGCTAAAACGTGCTTTAAAGCTTTGGATAGGTATACTGTACATGAGATAACGATCACGCGGCGCTTCGTATTTCAAGTTTCTGCTTCGTAAATTTGACTAATTGGTGACTATCTAATATAGTGAAGAAACGGGTGATTTCGCCCACCTAACAAAGATGACGATAACAAACTAAACACGTGCTACAGCACACCGAAAACACGACAAAATAATAGTTCAACATCTTTACTATATGCTTTAAATTGTTCAGTTTTATAAAATGTGTGACAGATGGGTATGCTGATTTGACGCACTGTTATTTTTCAAATTTCATTACCATCTTATCAATGTCTTTGTATAGTATTTCAAGTCTTTGAATAAAGTGGATTATCTTTCTAACCTGTAGTCCATTCACGATTTAAATTTTTCAAATAATTCCTTTTCTCAAATATAGAACGAAAGCTATAATGAATAAATATCTCACGGGTAGAAAAGCTTGTGGAGATCTTGGATATCAAAGACCGCTTTGTAAAGAATTTTCAAATCCAAGTAATACCTGATGTTATTTGATAAAGTTAAGCGTTTGAAAGAATTCACTTGAGGCGAAACAAAGAGAAATAGTCAAGCAATATGGAAAGTTCGAATAGAAAAGGTATTCGCCTCAATCCACCCAGCCGTCAGACATAGCTTTTTCCATATTTGCCGTCCAACGAGATTTTGCATCTAGGATACCATATGAAACAAACCTCCGGTCGAAACGATTCCACCTCAAATACCATTGAAGATAACGGAGATAGAATTATTCTGACAAATTGTTGAGAAATTATTTCAAAGTGGACGAGATGGATCGCATTGATTTGAGTCGTAAGATTTTCTTGTGTGAGATTTTTTGAATTGTTAAAAAATGTAAATCCCTTTTTGCTATGACGAAATCGCATTCAAATGTCCAAAATGGCGATATCTTCGAACACGCCGCTTTTTACCCGAACCAAGAAGAGTTGGAATCGTTCTGACCTGAGGTTCATTTAAAATGGTGCCCTTGATGCAAAATTTCGCTTGGAGGAAAAAATGGAGATGACAGGTCTGACAGCTGCCCGGGCCTGCCCGTCCCTGAAATTTCTGTTCATATAAACACTCACATCTACATACGTAATACACCTTTCTGTGAGATATCTTAGTCTCGAGAATCCTCCCAGGTGAAATAGGTACAAAACTTTTTCCTCGAACATCTCCGGCCGTTTCATAAGGTCAATGTTGTACATGTCGGGTATGATTGTCTCTACTTTACTGCTGTCCCTTTGTCTCTTATTCCCCAACCGTTTTCTTCAATTTTTTGTTCTATTCTATCCTATTCTATCCTAGTCGTATCCTTGGATCTGTTTGTTTGATCAGACTATCTGTTTGGCTAAATATTATATTCCCCTACTCTACAAAAATAAATTTTGTATCTATATTCCACGTCGACACCCTCAGAAATGTTTATCGTTACAGGGAAACTGTCGAAATGCCTTGAATACAAAACAGTAATGGCAAGCGCGGTATTTGACGTCACGACTACCCCCAAACCAATATACGTTTCAAAGAGGGGTCAAAAACGGGTCATGAATAGTACTAGACATGTACATAATGTATCGTTAGCAGCAAGAGACATACAGCTGGTAATGGATGTAACTATTTGTACAGAAATAGAAAAGCTAGTTTGAGCGTAGTTTCGTTTTCATAGTTTATTTTCACTGCTATCCTCTAATCCTTGAGCAAATTTTCTATACTCTTATTACTTTTTTTTTTTTTTAACTCAACGTGTGACATTCGACTTTTGCCAATCCAGACAGATCCTTCAGCTGCAAGACTTTGCACAATCCTAAGCTCTGCAAATAGAAATATTTCATATTTATACTTTGCCCTATAATGTAAAGAATCTTTTTTCTGTTCTTTTGTGGCAGCGATCCTTCAAGAATCATTTTAGAAGATGAAATATATTGTAAATATTAAAGTTTTCCAAATTGGGTTATGGTATAACTCTGTTTAAAAGTCTTCGGGAGCGATTGAGTTTTCTGCTACGTTTGATTTTTCTTCCAAAGTTTCCTTTTGCATAATTGAAATCAGGTTGTGAGATTGTTTTGGAATTCTTACAAATAACCAAACCTCATGCCCCTCGAGAAGAGGATTGATATATTCGGTTTGGGATTCTATATGTTTGCTTCATGTATCTACACGCGAAAATTCATTTCCTTAATTCTGATTATCAATGTGTTTCCTCTTGTGTTTGACTAGAAAGTCTAGTTCCTCAATCTTTACAAATTTCAATATTCCGAAATGTATTTCTAGATTTTCGTCCCGATGGATTTCAGTTGAAAACTTTCGTCATTTTTCGTACGGAAAAATAAATTCCACTCTTTGTTCACTTGAACTTCGCTGTACTTTGTTGGATTGCTTTTCATTTACTTGTTTCTTTCTGTATTTTCCCGTGAGAAACGACAGGGCTACATACTGTGAAAATACAATACAAATACAAAGTTCTGAGCCCTAACTTTCGAAGTGTGTGAAAACAAAAAATCGCAAAAATATGAGACCAGATTAAAGATTTTCTTTCGTCGCCATAAACTTTTCATATTTCTTTTTTCGTTGTTTCAACAATTAATTTACTATTTATCACAATTATGAAGTTCAACAAAAACGCGACGATTTGGTTGCATTTCTAGAACATTGAACTTTAATTACTTGTCACTCCGTCATCAGATAGTCAGAATAAATTTCATTGGCGATACGTTGGTTGTTCAAAAACATGTTTGAACAAATAAATAAGTAATTTGATGAACTATTATGATCTTACTAATAAATATGTGCGATATATGCCATCTCGTTCACGAAAAACTATGCGAAATCATACAGAAGG
This sequence comes from Macrophya annulata, assembly GCA_963924015.1. Lineage (NCBI taxonomy): Eukaryota > Metazoa > Arthropoda > Insecta > Hymenoptera > Tenthredinidae > Macrophya > Macrophya annulata. The sequence goes on from OZ001261.1 coordinate 12,342,505, forward strand.
TTAAATTATACCTCAAATACGGTCCAGCACTGGTCCAGCATCGACGGGGAGCGCTAAGCCAGCATTGAACAAAATGAAATCTGCCAGCACTATGAATACAGTCCACTATTGGGCCAGTATCTGCAGCCCAGTGTTTTCACGAGTCGTTGGGACAGTATTGGGCTTCTTTCGCAGTACAATTTCAAGAGCTAGAAACCAGAAGAAGGTAAGCCCTGTGCGATATGACGCCCTTTTCGTGCTTGACTTTCGATATACATTTTTGAAGGAATTTGAGATGCGGCTCAGTACCGAACCACGTTATCGGCTCACTGTCTATTCGCAATATTGGCCCAGTTCCGGTTACACGACGGAACCACGATCTTATCATTTCGACTGTTTACCGGTATTGATCCGGTACTGGGATGAACGACTGCGCTGGGATCGCCACCGTTGGCAACGGTACTGGCCCGACACTGGGCCTTTTGTTATACTTTACCTTGGATTTAGAAAACGTAATTTTCACGGTTCAATGCGGTTTTTGAAAGACAAAATTAAGTCAAGTAAAATATGACCCCCCTGAGCGAGAAATTATTTTATGTGCCTTTTGAGCCCAGATACAAATTGTTTTGATCTATTTCGAACGAGTTTAACATAATTTTACAATAAATTACAGAACCAAAAAATTTTTGTTTCCACGATGCCCCCCCCCCCCCCCCCCCCCTGAAAAATTAAAATGAAAACAAAAATGGTGTTTTGTAATTTATTTTTGTTGGTTTTAATTACTGTACATCTATTTTACTTATACCGAACAAATCTCTTATAATCATAGTTGGCAAATATTTCATTTTATTTGCACAATGTTAATGCATTTTGCTTATTTAAATCATTATAAATCTCCGAATCGTAGAATTTAGAATTGAATAGTTATATTAGTCCCTGAAACTCCGAGAATACAGGACGCCCTATACAGATAAGATAAATTAGATGATAAAAAGAAAATGTAAACTTGGAACTTTTAAAAAAACAAAGATTTTATCAGAGATGATTCCTATTCATGATAAAATAATCCAGAAATATACGTGATTTTTATGTGTACATTTATTCTATTTTAAACGCCAATTGAAACTAAAAAATGAAAAAAAAATTGAAAAATATCGGAATTATTACTCGTAGTAGTCCAGCACGTTGTATATTGTGCAGTACTCGGTGACCCGTATTCTGCTGACGGAACCATTGATCTGTAAATAAAATCGTTGCAGGTCACCATAAATATAATCTATGTAGATAATAATATAACATATATTTGTAGATAGTAGACGAATAATTTAAATAGCGATGAAAATTGGCGAGAGTAAACAACATATAAACGAGTATCTCGTTTTGTTTAATATTTTTGTATAAAAATTGGATACCGTGATTTTAGAAACTGTGTATGAAGCGTTGAAGATGAAACATGGAATAGTTTCGAGAAGAAGGGATTCATGTCACCAAACTTGTTACCGGATCTTTGGAATTAGTTATTTTTTTTTTCATTTCTCTCTTAGATAATGAATATTAATAATATTATTGCATCCAATGAATACAAAATTAGCTTTCAAAATACTTAAACTTAATTCAATGATTTTGTGTATACTTCAAGTACCTACACTCCATTTCAATTCTCTCTTTGTAACCACTGTATAGGTTGGCCAATTTAACAAAGACTTGTGAAATTAAATTCCACAGGTTCTTCGGGATTAAAGACCCTTTTATAACACTCAAATTTTCATTTCTTCATAAATAAAATACATAAGAATTCAAATTTACGAGTACTGAGCTCGGAGTTGGCAATTTTGATATCTTTCATTTCATAAATGAGGGTGTTGGTGGGTTGACTAACTTGAAACTATTCAACAAATATAGTGATTTTGTAATTTATAATTACTAAATTTAAAATATCAAGCCAATCGTGTCAAAGTAATAAAATTGAGAAAATATGTAACATTAAAATTGGTCGGTAATGAACAGGTTGCAAATTAAGCTCAGCCCGTTCTTCGTGGAGCTAAAATTTTCTTCATCTTTTATAGTTTTGACTAGTAGTTATAGAGTTTGTTTCTGAGAACCAGCTGAAACTGTAACAAGTTAATTAAAAACTATAGAACTTCGCACGAGTAAGAAGTTTAATTGTAGTTAGTGTCAACGTCTGTAAGTCTGTTCTGACTTTAGCGAGTCGTGTTTTCCAGCGTCAATCTTGAAACTACGAAATTTCTTCACTTCCATAAATTATATAAACTATTCTACAGATTTGGAAACAATGCTGTCTTACACCGCACTAATCTCCTCCTACCTCACACTTGTTCCATTTCATGTCTTCCTTATCTCGTATTACCCGTCAGTTTGTCTTTATATATCGATCAGCTGTCACTTAACAACCATTGCATACGTCGTAAGCCGCTGGAATACAAGTCGCAAAATCCAATACAATTTAAAATATTTACAATATTGTAAAATCGCTAATTTATTGCTGTTTATATTTCGCCTGCTTAAAATGATTAATAATAATATAACGTAGAACTAATTGAGCAGTTGGATGCAATAAGAGAATCTAAACGACACATCACGTTTTGAAATAATTAAGTAAAACGAAATATTATAAGATTAGCATGCGAAAATAAACTGTTAATTAACTTGAAAGCTTTTCTGATCTTGTAATTAATTTTTTGATACGTTGGATTAAACCCTCGTCGATGATAACTTAAGTTAAAAAGGATCTTCCAAACCTATTCAAACAACCATGGTAAACAATTCTTGGTTCTCTTTCGATAAGCACTTTTATTCCATCACTCCTAAATCAAACTATGCTCTGATCCATCAATATAGTGGTTAAAAATGGAGAATGAGATAAAACGAAAATCCGATACGGGAGAGGCGCCGAACACAATGGGATTATGAGCACAAAGCCTTTTGGCTCAAAGCTTCTTTTCAGACTTTTGTGAAAGTTTGTACTTTGACTTTTCAAGCGACAATAATAAGAAATAATTTCTATTTTAACGGCCCGTTTCTGTTTTCGACGAGCTAATATTTTTAGTTTTTTAGTTAGATTTTCAAATGCAATAACACGATGTTAAGATAAAATTTACCTGGCTTTATTTGATGCAATAAACTTCTATAGCCTTATGCATACTTGAATCGCATTGTATATTTACGGAAGTTTCTCGTATCTTGAAATAAAAGAATGTTACGGTGATTCTTGTAAGATTATACAGGAGAAGATCGAGTACAATCAACTTTACAACGACGCTCAAGTGGGCATCGTTATTGGTAACCAAGACGATGAACTTTTTCTCTCTTAGTTCTCCTTCTCACTTATTTATTATCTATTCATTTTATAGAACGGAAATGCGGAAGAGCCCGAGAATCCCGTCTTGCTATTTTTCTTATTTCAAACCATTCTTGTCTCACTATTACACACGCGGATATTTCCCGTCACTTATTGTGCTCATATCCAAGATTTACATTTGTATAGCTGGGATTCGATTCCGGAATAGATCAATCCTATGGTTTATATCTTGTGAGAAAAAGTGTTCAAGCAATGAACATCTGCAGTTGGGCTGGATTCGAGGTTTTAGGAGTTCACACACTATACTGGGCCAGCATCTGTAGCCCAGTGTTGTCACAAGTCAATGGAACAGTATTGGGCTTTTCTCATAATACATTTCAAGGGCTGAAAACCAGAAAAGTGTGAGCCCTACGAGAGGTTATGAGTTTCTCGTCCTTAGCCTTGATCGATATATGTTTTTGAGGAAATTTGAGATACTGGCTTAGTACCGAACCACGTTTTGGAACATTGTTTATTTTCAATATTGGCCCAGTTTCGGTGACAAGCGTCGGCGCCATCTTAATAGTCCAACTATTTGCCGGTATTAAGCCGGCACTGCGATTGACTACTGCGTAAAGATCGCCACTGTCGGCAACGGTACTGGTCCGACGCTGTGCCTTTCCTTACACTCTACCTGGTTAAGTGGCTGATTATCCAGGAAAATCGGTAATAAATAGACGCAGTCTGAAAATTTTTGTGGACCAGAGAAGGTCCAGGTGAAATGGGTAGTCTGATTATGATAATGAATAAAATATGTAATAATTAACTAAAATCGCCATTTGTTGATCTGTATTGGTCATTACTTTTGGAGATTTAAAGAATACAATTAGTTATGACAGTGAATTGGAAATCTTATCATTAAGGTAACTATATCAGCTCGAATTTCCTAGACAAAAACGCTTTCAAAATATAAACGAATCGTAAATGTACATACATACATACATCTGGACATGGATACATACATCTACGCGTCACAGTGTTCGTAAATATTTATTAAGTCGTAAATATTAAATGATTAAAGTTATTAGTTAAAAAAGAAAATTACTTTCCCTCGTATAATCACTGTACCCGAGTTTCCCCCACAGCAATTTCTGATATTTTATGACGGGATATACTAACGGAAGGGATCAAGCACTGGAAGGGATTAGAGATGTACCCATGTGCAGGGGTGGTAATATTTGACAACATCGGGTTGTTTATCGACCGATCGAATTAGAGAGTATAACGGATAATATAATAACTATCAAGTTAATTAATCACAATTAATACAACCGCTATTAATGTCTCCGTCTCCAAAGTGGATGGGTGTAGGTACATTACTCGTGTACAAGCACGCGATTAGGGTGGAGTTGGCCAAAACCGGACACTTGGGGTGGGATTGCTCACAGCTCCAATAATAATAAACAGTAAACAGATTATTTCTGATTGTTAGTATGATAAATTGAGTAAGTAAAACAGCGAAACGAAGCCCCGAAAGTAGCAGATTTTGAATGAAGACTTATAATGGCAGTCTTGCTTTTGTAATCTCGAAAATTTTCTCTCTTGAATTTCCACAATTATTTAGTGAAATCTCGTAGCTCTTGACTCCTTTTTGTTTTTTTGTTTTTTTTGAGAATAGTATAAAATTTCACTCTCTGAAAGCTAGACAAACAGTAGTAGTACGTATAGGCATACTCACCATGGAACAAAGTATAATGCAGTATTCCGTTTCATGGTGCCATCCGGTTTTGGCCGAATCTAGAAAACTCTTTGAATCAGAAATAACTTTAAAGTTTAGAGCTTAAAAGTGAAGGATTTAAGTAAGAGCACCTATGGTGAAAATATAGATAAAGACATTTACTGGAACTTTCCAGTGTCTACTTTGAGGAAAACCTTAGAGTACTTTAAAGTAGGTATTAGCATTTTTCCACAATAAGTACCTAAAGTATTATTATTCAAGTGAAGAAACTTAAACACTTGCAGGTTATACTTACTACAGCGCAACAGTGTTTCGCGTTTTATGATTATGAAGTTTGTTTGGATACAAGTTGAAATTATTATACAGTATCCAGAATTAGTTTCAGTGACTAATGAAAGCGCGAGTTTACAGATATCGTTGATGAGGGTCGTTGCCGGATATTAATCAGGCGACACTTCGCCGAGCACCTTTGCTAATATGTAGAGTAAATAGGAAATTCAAACTTGAAAGCCAAGAGACAGTCAATCGCATGAGAGAAGTCAGTCCATAAATTTATTCCAAAATTTTCCTTCAATTTAAAAATAGGCTCATCGAGTAGCACGCGCCCAATCATAACTGTAACTAATTTAAATTCAACCCAGTATAAGAAAAATGTTAATGAGAAATTTTTCATTTTTGTTTTGAACAGAAAATTAATAAAAATCGATGTCCGTAATTAGGAAATCGACCAATAAATGAATGTTACGTAACAGTAATAATGAAATTCCTGAGCGAATTTATACGTCGAATATACAGGGCCGCGATGTTATATGACACGAATTTTTCGCGAGTTTAAAAAACGTCACCTTCGTTTAATAAAAATTATAAAATTGAATCGCAAGAAGTATGTGTGAATATTATTTTCACTGATTAATTCACCATTAAAAAACATAACAATTTTTATCCTGATCGAGTTTGACGAAATGATTAAACGCACAGTAAAAAAAAGTATATCCAAATTTCTCTGTTGATATATTAACTGATCTTGAATTAATTGTCTAGTTTTTAAAACACTCAACATTTGTTACAGTATCGATATTACAGAAGCTCATAGAAACGGAAGCTTCTATCAGTGCTGCAGTGGATTCTGTATCGATTTACTCGAAAAATTTTCTGAAGAACTTGGGTTCATTTACGAACTGGTCAAAGTGGAGGATGGCAGATGGGGCACTCTCGAGGTAAATCAATTCACAATAGATATATGTATAAACAAATTTAACATTTTACAGTAAATAATAAAAAATGTTTAATATAGTATATCGTGTATCAAGGGCGGAAAGTAGGCGATTACTGATGAGTGTGAAAGTTGCGAAGTTGGCCATCATATCTACATGTCAGAATTGCCTTTTCGTCCGTCGTGTTCACGATTTTTTTGTCCAATATCTGCACCTGAAGTTTGCATTGGAGTGCATGGAAAAACGAACGGAAAGTAGTTTTGTTTTGCACCTAGGGCGGTAAAGTTCTTTAGTGCGGTAAAGTGTCGTTACCGCTCTAGTGCGGTAAAGTACTTCACTGCATTAGAGTGCAGTTAGAGCTCACTTTACCGCCCGAGGGTGAAAAAGTGCTACTTTCCGCACGGTTTACATGCACGTAATGACATACTTTCGGTGCAAGTCGGATAAAAAGTCATATTTCACATGACTATTCAGTCAATAATCACTTGTCGTGGATCTTTAGAGCTTGAGAATTCAGATTTGAGTGTAAAATAATGGCGAAATTGTCTAGAGAAGCAGCATTGGAATTTACTGTAACTTGTTAAAAATGATGATGGGTTTGATCCCTTGAAAACTCGTTGGCATAAATACGAAATTTATTCAACAATCAAATTTTATTATACTTACGTTGAATATTTTTGAATATGTATTTTCCGTATTTCTCTGATATATTTTATTCATAAACTCGAGGTATCATAATCGAAGAAATAAAATCAGCGGAATAACTAACGTATCGTTTTTGGATATCGTTTTCGAATTTGCATTTTATGAGATCATAAACGTAATTTTAAGAATAAAATGAGTTTCTTTAACTTTTACTACGGAATTGACAAATTCTCTAAGCCTCAACATACGAGTATAGTGAAAAAATTACCAAATATGATAAACGTGTACGAAATAGTTCCGCAAGTTTTTTACCCGATTTACTTTTTCGTAGAATGGCAAATGGAATGGACTGATAGCTGATCTGGTGAACCGAAAGACTGACATGGTAATGACTTCTTTGATGATAAATTCAGAACGGGAAGCTGTGGTTGACTTCACGGTACCCTACATGGAAACGGGAATTGCTATTGTAGTAGCTAAAAGAACGGGCATCATATCGCCGACAGCATTTTTAGGTAAGCTACGAATTTTTATGCTAATGAATGTTTTTTATCCGTGGACTATAACCTTCATCACGAGGTTTAGGTTAAATATTACATATTTAGCGTCAACTGAGCATTTTTCTTTCTTTCAAATTTCTCATATATAATCTCTAACTGTTTTTATATAACGTGGAAGTGAAATTCGCTTTTTCACTTGATTAAATATGCTATCAACGGCCGTAGCATATGCAAATAAATATTACCAAAAGGGATTCCTGTATCATAACATGCCGTTTGAAATGATGCCTGAGGCATTTTTGACTGATGTTGATAAGTTAAAAACTGAAATATACCCACATCACGAAGGCTTACCATCTTGCGTTAGTATTTGTAACTCTGTAAGCTGGCTTCAATATGTATAATAAAAGGTCAAGTAAATTTCAAAAATTTGTAATGATAGAAAGATAACAGTTACCTTAGTAAAGAAGCAAAAGTTCCGCTTTTATTCTTTGCTGCATTGCTTTAAAACATCCAACAACTATCGATATACAAATCAAACAATTCGAGAATGGATTTCATGCAGATGTAAGCATTTAGATAATAGAAAAATCATAGCAATTATTTATCTAAGTAGTTTGCAAGGATACGAGATTTAATTCATTAATTCGAGTTTTGCATTCATCGGTTTTCCCAATCGAAATTTGATTGATCGTTTTATCGATGAAACGAAGTTATCGAGCAATTGATTAATCGAAAAATCGATTAATTTAACAGTTTGATTAATCGATTAATCAACTGATCGAAAAAACAATTAATGCAAAATTTTAATTAATCGATTAGTCGCCCAGTCTTAGTAGTTAGTACGATCTATAACTAGAATCTAGGTAGTATAGAAGCAAGACATTCGCTTCGGACGTTATGTTCTTTTCTGTAACGTCGACAAAAAGTCATTGACAATTTCTTTTCTCAGAAATTTCAAATTCTTTCAAGATGACAGACGTGAACAATATTTTTGACATGCGATAGAAAAGATCAATTTGAACATGTAAACCAATAACTCATTTAAATAGTAAGTAGAAAGGCCTGCCTGAATATAGCGAAATGTATCGTAAGAATCTTTAATTACGTATACATTTAATTTTATGAAGATTTTTACTAACGGTTTTTTCAATCAAAATCTTTTCTTATATTTGTGAAAGCTATACCATAGTGTCACACATCGTAACTTTGAATAGCGTATATGGGGCATTCCGCTTCAACCCACGTAGTCTCCAGACATTATCATCTTCATTTTTTTCGCAAAGTGAGATTATGCATCAGAGGCTCTATTCGAAACGAACCCCCGTTCAGAGTGACTCCAACTCTGGTACTACGGCAGATAAGAAATATTTTGAGAAGTATGACAGAGCTGTTGTGGTACACCTAATTGATTTGAATCGTATAGGACTTTGCGTGGGAAATTTTCTGAATTATTCAAATAAAAATACCGCACAATTGTAAATCCCTGTTTACTTTGGCAAAATCGCATGAAAATGTCTGAATTAGCGACAACTTCAAAGACGCCACTCTTTTCCTGTCAGAATAATCTTCAATGGAATCTAAATTGTGAGATTGTTCTGATCAGAGGTTTGTTTCATATGAGGTTTGTCCCTGATGGAAACTCTCACTTGGTGGCTAAAATCGAAATGGTGATGTTTAACGACTGCCTGGATTCAGACAGAATGCCTCATATATTAAATTTGAGATACTTTGTTTATAGTTATTAGTTTTCTTTTTATTTATAAAAAATAATCCTTCACCTATACTGAAAGTAATTTTGCGAAAAACTTTTTTTCAGAACCATTCGACACCGCGTCATGGATGTTGGTCGGCTTGGTTGCCATTCATGCAGCCACTTTGATGATATTCTTATTCGAATGGTTATCACCTTCTGGTTTCGATATGAAGGTAAACCCTTCCAGCGCTCCGCAAAAACTGGTACCTTTCATTTTGCTTCTTATATTAACTTTTCTCATCACTTATCTATCTTTTACCCTCTAACTCTCTCCATATCTCTCTTTCTCTATATCTCTGACAATGCATATGCTGAGTAAGAATTGATCTCATTGTTTACTTCACAATAACCAATACAATACGTATCTCCCTATGTAGCGAATATTTTTCATATAGTATAGTACCTAGATTCCATAAAATGTTTCTTTGCGTTGATATTTATTAATATTATTTTTCAAAACTCACACTATATTACAATGACTTATCAATTATAAGTTACATATTACCCTTTCACTAACCAGCGAAAATTTCGCCCTGATTTTCCCAGCATCCAAGATCTAGCATGGGTCGATTATTCAATCGTATATACCGTGAGGTTATAGGGAAGCCGTTCACTAGATGCAGGCAACCCAACAGTCAAATCTCGAAGACTTCCGAAGACATTGTATTTGTCATGACAACCACATGGTGGAGGTTTCAGTTCTATGTTATTTATGGCGGATATAATAACTTCGGACGTCTTCGGGATTTGACTGTTGGGTTGCCTGCATTTAGTGAACGGCTTCCCTATAACCTCACGGTATATATCATACACCTTGTGACTTTCGTATATTTTGCACTATTTTCACATTTAATTGTACATTCACAGTTTGTGATTTAAGTATCTTATTGTCTTACAGTTGACAATAAGTACGACGTTTACCCAATTAAACGTCTTTCCCTCTCGTTCTTTCTCTGTTTCTATACCTTTCTCCTCTGACTAACAAATTGTTTTTTAAAAATAGATTTCGTGTTGCAACGAGTTGGGTTGTGGTTCAATTATTGTTCACGTTTCTTTCGATTTTTTGTTTTGGATTTATTTTTCGATAAACAAAATAATTATTGGCGTACTCAAAAATCCCCTGATTCTAGTTTTCAATTTCAGTTGATCAAAAACGAAAACATCAAACGTTTCGCACGATCGTGAAATGGACATAAATTTATACAATTTATTTTTTGTGTGACTGTAATATAATTGGAGGAAATAAATTTTCAAACCGTAAAAAAACATCACCATTTAAATGCACTTTGACTTCGTTCCAGTTGTCCGTGTCCCAGATCAACCCTTCGCCAAATCACCGTTTCTCATTGTTCCGTACTTACTGGCTGGTTTGGGCGGTACTTTTTCAAGCAGCTGTCCATGTTGACTCACCGAGAGGATTCACAGCCAGGTAAATCGTAAAATTTAACTGACTATTCTACAACCGAGTCAAAACTTGAACAAGAAAAACAACCGACACATATTTGAAGAGATTTTCATCTACACAACACCCACGCGGTGTGAATAAAAGGCAAACAGTTTTCGCAGACTATTGTAACTCGACCACTAGCAAAGCTTCTGCAAAAATCCTGGCTTTAAACTTCAGAGTGTGATCACGAATAGGGAAAACTTTGAATTTTGAAAACTGGTATTTTCAACTCGTTAACTTTTACTATTATTTACTCACTATCGTTAATTTTTATCAAGGTTCATGACCAATGTATGGGCCATGTTTGCTGTCGTCTTTCTTGCCATTTACACTGCCAATTTGGCAGCCTTCATGATAACCCGAGAAGAATTTCACGAGTTCAGCGGCGTCGACGATCATCGATTGGCCAAGCCATTTTCCCATAAACCAATGTTCAAATTTGGGACAATACCTTGGAGCCACACGGACAGCACGATAGCCAAATACTTCAAGGAAATGCACGCCTACATGAGGACTTTTAATAAAACTACCGTTTCAGAGGGCATTGAAGCTGTTATTAGCGGGTGAGTTAATTAATATTTAATTTTGCCCAAGCTGTTGCCACTCATTGCCAATCGTTTTAAACGAATTGATCGATTCCAATTACACCTAATTAATTTTAGTTGATTTCCAATTACTTATTTCGATTCACTCTAAAGAATTGAAACCCTCATTTCTTTTTGCTGTCGTCAACCCATTTTCAAGATCGATGGGCTCGCTTATCACGAAGTGGTTTATTTTTGCAACAATCGGTGAAACTCTTTGTGCTCAGTAAATGGGCCTTACACGAATCACCGTGTATTTTATTCTCATATTTGTATCATGTCATGTGCCAATTGGTTTATCAATGCATCTAAAAATTAATATTCTAAAAAAACATTTTCAAGCAACCAATTTAGCCCGTAAATCCTTCATCACATAATGAGACCTCAACGCTTTATTCATTAAGTACCCTTTGCTCATCACTCGACTCTAAATTAGAAGCAGGACTTCGGCACCTGCGATCTTGAGTATAACCCAAAAGACAGGGGCGAATCTTTTTAATTAAAATCGGGTGTGAATAAAAACAGCTGTTCAAAATACTTGCCAATCTTCATAAATTCAAGCAGTAGCGTTACGAGTTTTGGAATCAGGATGAACTTGGATTTTATTGTGATATTTGGAATTAATGTAGATCCTTTGACGCTTCTTGAAACTTGATCTCATTTTGTCTATTGCAACTGTGCAAATCAAAAATTGATTGTAGAAAAAAAAAAAAAAACTACAAAAACCTAGATTACTATTTTTGAGAAGCTGAAACAGTGATTGGAAAAATCATGCGGTTTCAACACTGTCAGGAATGTTATCCTCGGTATTCGCACCGCAGCCGCATTTCTCGAAGTTAGGAAAACTTTTAAGCCACAGATTTTACCACAACCGTTAAAACCGAGTATTGGAAGAACGGTCAATATCTAATTAAACTTTATAATCCCCGAACTGCCTAACAAATTTCAACCTGTGGTCAGACAGGTATTTCCTGCAAAGCACATCAAAAGAAGAAAGCAATTATTAATTGTTGGTATTCAATACTTCGTTAATTGTTATTCAAGTGTATTATGTATTTCATTCACATCAGCTTCTTTCTTTTTTTGACAGCTCTCTTCTTCCACGTTGTTCTTATCTGCGGCATTGTTTCTTACACGAAGCCCGGATTGGGCACAATTATTACTTCCCAAAAAATACTCATACTAATAAATAATATTTTGTTTGTAGGAAAAATTCATTTCATCACAAATACCTACAACTATCATTCTGAGTCGAATGTATGAAACATTTAATATACCGGGTGTTCAATATAAGGCGTTACGAATTTCTAACTCGGAAACAAGGCGTTTTCGAGCAAAACTCTTCTTACAAAAATCCGCATCGTTTCAAGGAGAAAAATTGGTAGTATTTTTTATTTTTAATTTGATGGATGCTGACAAGGTTGTTATAAGATTAACTCCGTTTTTTCAATCAGAGACCCATATTTCTTATAAAAGTCATTCGATTTTTTAATTTTAATAAAATAACGTAATAAAAAATATGGGTTTCCATTCGAAAGAATGAAGTTAATTTTGAAATCACCTTGAAACCATTCACCAAATAATAAATAAAAAATTATACTCTCATTTTTTCTCTTCAAAACGATGCAACATTTATACGAAGAGTTTTGCTCGAAAACACCTTGTTTCCAAGATAAAAATTTGTAATGCCTTATATTCAACACCCGGTATATGAAGAGAAAACATTTAACCGTAATTGAGTTCATGGATGGAAAAAAAGAGCGAGTCGAGTCATATCAAACATAATCAAAAGGAATTAAATATCACAGGATACTTTTCAGGGTTATTATATTATACAACCTGAATAAAATGTTTGATACTCAATATTCCCATTAAAATTAAAAAAAAAGGGGGAAAAAAACTGGAAGGGATGTAAAATTTTGATTCAAACACTTTCTCCAAATATCGAGATATACTCATCGTATCATTTGTAAAATATATAAATTTTTGATTGCATATCTCCCCAATAATTAGAAACAATTAAATTGGGATATAATGAATTTGAAAAATATTTCAGCAGCATTTTGTAGCACATTATTTTATTAAATTTTGCGTAACTTTACTCAGCTCAATCCTGCTGCAATAATGTAATGAACAAAATTTATAACTTTATACAGTCTCTCTTCAAAGGGATGTTACCTGCCCTTTGATAAAAAAAAAAACGTGTATTACCTACATCCACATATTAGCATAGAAATGCCCGAGGTACTTGCACAGAGATGATGATACTCGTGTACACATTTTGCGTTATCTCATATGATAAAAAAAAATGTAATTTCAACCTCGTTCGTAGAGACATGGATGCCTTCATCTACGACGGGACAGTATTGGACTATCTCGTGGCACAGGACGAGGACTGCAGACTCCTTACTGTCGGGTCTTGGTACGCCATGACAGGATATGGCCTAGCCTTTTCTAGAAACTCAAAATACGTTCAGATGTTCAACAAACGACTTCTCGACTTCAGAGAAAACGGTAATAATAATAATTGTACTGTTGTCAAATTTTCTGTTACTTTTTTCATTTTTCAAAAGGAACAATTAGGTTTTAATAGGTCAGAATTTTATTCACCAAAAATAAATTCTACTTCGTTGAAATGCGTGAATCTGTTTGATCTACCAATTTCCTAGTTTCAATATTATTGGATTTCATACACAGGTGATTTAGAAAGATTAAGAAGATATTGGATGACCGGAACTTGTAAGCCAGGAAAAGAAGTTCAGAAGAGTAGCGATCCCCTAGCTTTGGAGCAATTCTTGAGCGCTTTTCTTCTCCTCATGTGCGGAATTTTACTGGCCGCAGTATTACTTCTTCTAGAACATCTCTATTTCAAATACGTCAGACACCATTTGGCCAAAAGTGACAGAGGGGGATGCTGCGCCCTTGTTAGTTTGGTGAGTCAAATTCGATTGTTTTCAATAAAAATCAAAAGCAAGTACAGGTGTCTGTGTTCTGACGAGTTATCGCGCATTTAAACTTATCTTGATTAATTAACTTCCTCTCCATAATGTCAAATCCATGAATGCGTGAATATCGATCGAACCGTTTTCGTAAATGTTTAGAATATCTACGAAAAGTCAATCATGGCAGTCCAACTTTTAGGATGCTTACCTACTTCGGAAAATTTGGTTTACTACTACAGGAAAAACTCGGAGCCGCAGGAATCTAACCAGTCGACGGTTTTAGCGAGATTAAATTTGCACAGATTTCTGACTAATTATTTGTTTCGCGCTTATCACGATCATCTTGTTTGAACGCAAATAGCTTACGTTGGATTCCTCAACTGACTAGATTAAATTTCCTAAAACCGCGAACATTTCTCATCATCACATAATTATCACTCTCTGTTAGTCCCCCGATTTATTCATCATGGCGCAAATAATTACCAATCTGTGATGAAATTTGCGAAGAAAAACCATAAACGAGTTGCAGGCTCTGTTCTCATTTGTCTATAGTTCGTTGAAGAAAAGTCTTGAATGTTCAAAATTTAGGCTCATTTTGATCGCTTGTGAATTTCAGAGTATGGGAAAGTCATTGACGTTCCGAGGCGCAGTATACGAAGCTCAGGACATTCTGAGGCATCATCGTTGCCGAGATCCGATTTGCGACACTCATCTATGGAAAGTAAAGCACGAATTAGATATGGCAAGGATTCGGATACGGCAGTTAGAAAAAGACCTCGAAGCTCATGGAATCAAGCCATCTCAAGCCAAGTACGTTTCCAATATACCTAAATATTTGCAAAAATTTTCTATAGTTATATGATCAGATAAAATCACCGGAACAATGTTAGGAAGATGATAATTGAACCGTTAAACTTGTTGATAAAAATTTTTATCTGACGCTTAAGAGCGCCAACACACACGCGTGTATCGTAGTTACATCGTAAATGAAGAATTTCTACATGTAGTTGTAATTTGAAATCGGTCGTGAGTTCTTATTGTTTAATTGAATCGATGATATATCATTTGCTTTATCAGATTTTCTTATCACGCTAAATATATTTGAAATACGTGAGGCAGGATTAACAACGAGATGAAGAATTTCCGCATGATATACCACATAGTCAATCTCTGTATTTATTATCCTATTTTAATTTCTTAAGGTCGTAGCCTACTGCATATTTACTCGAAATATCGTTTGAATTTATACATTGCACATAATAACTGTAAGATATATCTCAATAGTGAGCAACGGCCTTAAGCTTAAGCCTACTTTCGATCACATTTAAAATTGAGTCTTGCTCGCACAGCATGCAACCACTTATATCCACTGAAATAAATATATTATATTATATTATATTCCTTCTTATATCGTCCATACTTTCTATATATATATATAAATATACTGTCGTCTGAATTGGCTTACGTATATAATTGGTGATTTACAATAAAGAACACTAAATGCAACACTGCCGTATTAAAAGGGTGTAAGAAAATTCGCTTGAATAATAATTACATCAGTGATAAACTAGAAGCTTGATGTTCAAGCAGTTGGGCAATTGTTATGATACTAGATAACGGGAACCTGACCTATAAAACACGAAAGTGGGAGCAGGACGATAAAATCAATCAAAACCGTAAAGAAATTTTGGAAATGATTTTATTGTTTCAAATGGTTTATTAGGGTACCATTAGTAAAAATCCAGGTTTTTCCAACACCCCTGAGCCCCACAAAGGTACAAATTTGGTTTTCCGATAATATCTCGTTTTCTCTTTGTCGTACTGCTAAAGTAGCCGAATATAAAATCGGAGGTGATAAAATTGTCCACAAAATAATTTGTTAACATTTTTTCGTAGAACTCATACTTTCGAAGCAGTAGCCGCGCGAAGTTGTGCGATTTTTGATAGATGCAGTAAATATCGATTATTGCTTACGAAATACCACAAAAATATATGAATAAACACATATTGCATAAATTTTCGTTAAAAAGTGTAGAATTTTGTTTAGAATTGGGAATCGTTCGATTTATTGTGGCTTTCATTAAACACATTTATACAGCAGCTCAATGGTATCAATATTATTGCTATTATTGCTTACGAAATACCACAAAAATATATGAATAAACACATATTGCATAAATTTTCGTTAAAAAGTGTAGAATTTTGTTTAGAATTGGGAATCGTTCGATTTATTGTGGCTTTCATTAAACACATTTATACAGCAGCTCAATGGTATCAATACAATCGTCTTCTTTTTGGCATTGTACGACGTTCTCGGGTAAAAGGTTCATTCTGAGTTGATATTTTTCACGATTTAGATGGTTGAGAAGTGATTTCCCTTTCTCCGCTTTTACCCTTGTTGTCGATCACAGATGATCCACTCTCAGAATCAGTCATGCCAGTGTTTTGTGCAGCTGAATGCTTAAATTGCACATCGATCTCGTCATCAGTGTCGAAATTCTTTTATTCAATCTCGATATTGCAGCAGGACTGGCCCTGGCAGCTTTCGCAAATTATTGAGCAATGCAGTCCTGTCTTCTTACATCTACAGGCTGTTCGACACCCTTGTTTGCGCTTACAGGATATCGTGATAAGAAGCTCCTGCGGAGCACCATATATCAATGTAGGAATAAGTGTCAGGCCATTTCTTTTGTTTTTCAAACCCCAATCTTGCGGACCTGTTTCCATACCATTCTTGAACCTGATGATAGGTTGGGTGGTAAAAATCATAGTCAGGCGATAATTCAACCAGTACGGTGTTGATTATAAGAATATCAGCGTTTGCAGTAGCTTGAAACTCGCTCCTCGGCATGGAAATGAGCTACCCTGTGTTCTGGTCGTTGCGCTGGCATGAAAGTATGGTAACATTCTTTGTACCGTGTTCAAGTGCAAGTCCCAGTTTCCTGTTCGGATGAACTATTTTATCAAGGTAACCATACAGAAATATTGCACCCACAGTTTAGCAGTTGGTCCATCTTCTGCGAGTCCTGAGAATCCAATGTCTCTGAGAATTTTCGTATTACACTCCTCAAATGTCCCCTTTCAATGCTGTTCAAGAATTTTTGAGAGAGCAGCTTCCATATCTGCACGTTCCTCCATAGTGAAGCCCACTGCAGAGAAGATAATCTTGGCGAGAGCTACATGAGTTAGTATATGTGCTCTTAAGGCCCTTGCATACCAAGAGATTTTCTTGAAACTAAACAGTCGACAGTGCATGCGTGAAATAATTTAATTTCATTGGTCGGCGAGTCCGTCTTGTGACGATATTTGAGCCTGTGAGACTGTGACAGACGCCGAAACTAACGCCTGCGCTGTCGACTGATTAGTTTCAAGAAAACTTCTCGGTATACATGACCAATCAAGATTTCCTCCGTAGACGCAGTTACATAAACGGTATTGAAAAGGGTCTCTCAATCCACTTTCGTCCATAATGTAGCCTATTGAACCCATGAATGACATTAATAGACTGACTATAACTGCGTTCAGATCGGAGTACTTAGGCACAGATGATATAATATCCCGAGCCTTGATATAGAGCGGCTGATCGAATGTTACAAAACAGTTGCTTTGGTCAAACGACTTGCATTTCTCAGCTACAATAAGAAGAACTATATCGTAT
This sequence comes from Macrophya annulata, assembly GCA_963924015.1. NCBI lineage: Eukaryota > Metazoa > Arthropoda > Insecta > Hymenoptera > Tenthredinidae > Macrophya > Macrophya annulata. The sequence continues at coordinate 12,360,266 of OZ001261.1, forward strand.
CATGATTGCTTGGAAGTACTTTAACGAATGGTAGATACAGTAGACGTGACTTTGAGTACATCATATGTGACGTGACTTGTTCCATATAATCATTCCAGTCTAGAATATTTGGCATACCGTTCGTTTTTCCATACAGCCGGAGAAAATCGCTTTTTGGTAAACCAACTCCATTGGAGACGGGGTGGATTAAGTCTTTTATGTTTATTCTTGTTAGTCCATTATTACCGGTCTTATGAAATGTTCTCAAATCAACATTACAGAATTATCCGATAGTATGGACATGTCGAATATTGAAACACCTCATGATTTTTCAATCTGAAGACACAGTCGTAGAGGAAGTTATACACTGAATTCCTCCCATCGTGTGAAAAGTATTTAAACCGTCGATCGTATTGATGTTAACGTCTGCATTATCGAATACGAATTGCGAGTGCGAGTTTTTCATTACTGTTTTCTGAGGGTGAAATAATTAGGCTGCCGTCTCGAATGTCACTATTTCGTCGTTAGAAGCACAGAATGCTAAAGCTGATAAGACTTTGAAAAGATCTTTGGATCCATATTTTCTACACAACAGCGGTCCAAGGCCGATTTGGAAAGATGACACGGAGGACTTTGGCCTCACTGCGGCTATAATTGCATGTGCAGTTGCTATGATCGTCGCCCTCCATTTATCCTGTTCTCCACGTTTATTGTTCGTGATGATCGTGTCAAGAAAAGCTTTTAGAGTTTCGGGAATGTCACTTTTGATATTGTCACTCTTGTGACTCTGTGTAATGCCGAGAAAACGAGATATTGCTGTAAAATTAATTCTTTGTACCTTGTCGCCATCACAGACTGCAAAGCGGATCTCGAGGGTGTGAGACAAACTTAGATTCTTGCTAATGGCACCCAAATAAAGCGTTTAAACCAATGGAATCTTTGCCAATATTTTTTCCGTTCTAGATTACTTGCCGCTGGTCCAAAAAAAGAAATTTTTAAAAAAGTCTATGACGCTGATTAAATATATTTATGAATCATCATTCCTTACACCCTTCAACAAACTGCGTTCATTTTGATGTGATCAAATAGAGAAAAGATGCCGATATCAATTTCGTCCCCTATTATGGCATCCTCCTGGATTTCGTTATTGCCAAGTCTTTCATTAAAAAATCTGTTATATTTTGTATTGTTTAAATTACTTTAATCATTCTAAACCAATTAACAATCCATTACGGTTGTTTTTTTTATTTTTTTTCGTGTTATTCTGATAACGATGAGTTTTGTTCAAACGTACTCGTTTTTCTATGCAAATTATGAGAAACTACATCCAACAAATTTCAATCCTTCGCACCTAAAATAGGCAACCGAAGTTATACCACGTTTTAAATTAACAATGCCATGTGAACTCACTCGCAACCTTCCATTGCGGCCAGCGACATAAAGATTGGCCGTGCCATCCGTATCTACATGATATACTGAATGCGAGCAACCAAATGGCAATGATAGAATGTAAATGCGGCCACTCTTTGTTTCTGTTTACTAAAGCTACAGCACTGGTTAGAAGAAAAAAGGTATTAGCTGCACGAGGGTTTAAAACGGCCAAAAATAACGTGACGTAATTGTCGAACGGTCCCTCAGTTAAAAACATCAGAATCAATTAAATTTTTTTCTCCCAAGTAGGTTTGTTTCACCAAATACCGATAACTCACCAAGCTTCCTCAATGTATCCATCAAATACGATTAAAAAAAAAATCGCGGACCATCCATCCGCGCCGATCCATGTATTATCTGCACTTTACCCTACATATACATTTTGCCTCACAGCTGGAGCCAGGAGAAGAAAAAAGCAATTATCCTCTTTGCAATGTCGTCCATATACTTTGCTCATATTTTGTTTATTTTTAATTCTTTTCACATCGTCGAAGCCCTAAGTAGTAGAAGTCTTTTCCATAATCATTTATAGAAAGAACTTTTCTGCTTCATCTTATCAAATATTTACTTAAAAGGAAAGGCTGGTAATATTCGCAATCACGGGTTCTTAACGTCATCCCCTAGCTCCGGAATGAAAGTATAAGAAACGAGTACTTCGGGAACCAATTTTTATTTTTTATTGCATGATATCGACACATACTTTATTAGTAATTTAATTCGTGTAGCTATCATATCGATAAAGATAAAATATGGGATGATATTCGGTGCCTTTTCTCTACCATTAAAATCCACCATTATTACAACAACACATAACATACCATATATTTATAAAAACACAGTAAATTAGAGTAAAACAGCTAAGCTTGGTAATTTGAGCAATGTAACGATCTTAGGCTGTTCCCTGAACTAGGTTCCAACTGTTTTGTAAAATTATTTCGTATAAAAGCTTTTATATCGATAAATTAAACCGTGACGTGTTCCTAAAACAAAAACAAATAAGAAAAAAAAAATAAAAACAAAAATGGTGTATCTAAATGTCAAAATTTTCTACCAAACTTATGCAACTATGACGGATCATTTTCTTCCGCGAATGTCTATATATTTCCGCATGCGGTTATACGTGGTCCAAATATTATTCAAAATATAACTTCATACATAAAGCAGAAGATGCGCTGTGTTACTTTTTTTTTTTTTGTTTTCCTGTTTCTTGCGATTCTGTGGAGCCATTACATTGGTCTTTTTCTCTTTAAAATAAAAAATGATGAAAATCAAGGAAACAAGTAAGATAAATTCATACTGTGATAAGCGTAACATTTCTTGGTAAAGTTAGGGGGAAAAAAAAGACTAAAGAAAAAAAAGTTTCAAACCTAAAATGGAACGAAAGATGCCAAAAGAAACGAAAATCAGATTACGTGAAACGGTAAACGGGGAACAGGGAATAAGGGACGGTGGTGGGTTCACTAGGAGCTGGTTATATATGAGGCGGTAGAGTAGGTAACAGATCGTCATCGGGTTCTTTAAGGAGGAAACCGGGAAAACTTGGCTGGTGGAGAGGATGTCTCCCGACAACGGACCACTCCCACCCCCACCCTCCGTTCGCGGTGGAAGCCCCCCACCCGCTACCCCCGTACTTCGATTCGTAAGTTGTCCAGCCTAGAAAAAAAACAAAAAAAAAAAAAATAACTCGACGACGGAGAAATTCAGGGAAGAAATTTAATTTTATTATTTTTCATAAATTTAAGTCAATGTTTATTCAATTTTGAACAAAATTCAATAATATAAATGTACACAATGAAATACCTTCGCCGTTTATTCGGTATCGGTTCGCGCTGGCACTAAGATCTATTTTAATATACCTCATTCAAATTGGGAGCATTTTTTCATTATAAATCTTTATTCAATTTCAATGTGAATCAGATAATATCAATAAAATCAATCTATGAAATGATGTACCGAGTTAATTAGCAAACGCTCCGTTTGCATTATAACGCCCTAAATTAATATCAGGTAAAATAATGACTGTGAGATTATTAGAATTAATTCTTCCCTGTACTTCTCGGATAAAAATGTCGTGCTCAAAGTTATGGATAAATGATGACGCATACCATATGTATGTTTGTATATCGTATATATAAGTGACATCTTATTTTGTTTAAACCAATTTTTTGTGAGGTTTTTAGATACTGCAGCTGATAATATAATAAAATAATTTTGAGCGCGATGGAATAGATTTGAATTACGCTTATAATTATTATTATAGTAATATGTGATAGATTAGCTGCTTAGCTTCTAGGCTAGAAATATATACCCACATAATATATATATATATTGATAATATATTTTGATGATGAAAATTTTATCGCATGGCATGTAAATTCGAAAAATAATTGAACGTGAATAATATATTGTGAACATTTTATTCAAAAATTTACTCAATATAATTCTGATTTTCACAGCTTTGAACCCATACGAAAGCTAACGATTATACATACCTGTATGGGGCGTTTCACGTTGAATTGGCCACCCCAATTTTACCCGTTATTTTCATTAAACAAATAAATTAACAGCATTTCATTTATCTTTGAAATCCTTGCACGCTTTCGATCGAAAAAATTCCACTCTTTCGTATGAAAATTTTTGAGGTGTAACGTGTCATATCTCCCCTTGGATTTGGCTGCAAACATGCTTTGCGCCACGATTGCGTTCTGTAATAAATGATATTTTTTAAAAGTGATAAAAATATTTTTCATTATGGATGTTCACGCTTCATTATTGATAGTCTCAACCTCGAGCTCAACCCTTTGCCTTTTAAGTGCGTTTTGCTCTTTTCACATTAAATTGACGTTAAAGTGGATATTGTCACATGAAAGAGCGAAAGATTTCCGATCGAAAGGATGCAAAAATTTTTCAGATAGCTGCTAATTTATTCATTCAATTAAAAATATACGTGCAAAATTTGGATGGGCCGATTTGACACGAAACGCCCTGTATATACTGAAGTTACACATGAATGTCAAGTGTATTGTGGTTAAATTAATTTTTTTGTCAAATCGCATGTCGATAAAAGTGCAATTAAGAATGTGCTTGCAAGGCATTACGGAGATGACCCACCGTTATAAACGAATAGATAAAACAAAGAATAATTATTCGAATAAAAGTGGGTTACTTCAAAGCCTCGGCTGTTCCGTAATTATTTGTTACTTCTATAAATAAATTATTAAAATTACAAAGGCAAAAATAATAATTCGCGTCTACAAATGATACCTGATATACAAAAAATTCTAAAACAACGCATGAAAATATTTATAAAGATTATATAATCAATTCAAAAACTGCATTTCGAATTTATATAAGTCAGCAAGAATATAGATTACCTGATTTCTTATTTATTTATTTATTTCTTATTAGATTCGTCGATGCTGTAGAAGTGGCCAGGCCAAGGGACATGACAAGGAATCACGTTGCAAGCACAGAATATTCCGAAAGATTTCTGCCCACGGAAATTTATAGGTAATGTTTCTTTTATGCCATTTATGAGCATTGATATTCAAGGGTCCTGACTATATGGTTCGGTATTTTTTGACGATTTATTAATCATTGAAATGGGCACGGAATAAATTTTTTATTTTTTTTTTTTTATTCATATTGATAAAAATTTTTCCTATAATAGTCGAAAGAAATCGGGCCACTTCAAAGTCAGGGCCCTTCTATCTGAATTCACGAAGATAGATCAATTTCGATTAAAAGTAATAGCGAATTGTCGCAATCTAGGATTTCCGATGACAGAACAACAGCGAGGACGGAGATAGCAGAAATGGAAACAGTTCTGTGATGTTAAAGAAAAAAAAAATAATAATAATAATCACAATTTGCCAAACCATCGACAACACTTGTAAATAATGCAAAGACTACACAACTGAGAAAAAAAGAAGAAAAAAAATAAAGAAAACCAAAAAAAAAAAAAAAAACGAATTTGTCATATAATATTTGTGCTTTTATCAAAAGTTAACAGAGATGTTGGGTTATCTGATATATTTATTAAATTTATAATAATAAATTTTTTCTAGACATTAAAATCACGTTAAATAACAAAATTACTATATTTACCATTTACAAAAAATAAAAAATAAAAAATAAAATAAATAAAATAAAAGAAATAAATAAATAAAACTTGATAAATGCGTCACGCGTTATTCTCATAAAGATGAAAAAAAATAAAAATGTTGAATACGCTGGCGAGGATAACCCTCCATCTCGTAACTTTATCTAATACATTTAGTACCTACGTCGGGAGAACAGAATGCCAATAAAAAAATAGGGGTTGAATTTATTCACAGCTTTGTTAACTCTGCATTGAACAGCGTATCGCATGAAATAAATAGTAATTAAAAAAAAAAAAAAAAGAAAAATGTAATTCATATACAGAGTGAGTTTTCTCTGACGTCCTAAAAGGATGTGGCTTAAATCGGCTGAGACCCCGCCTCCTTTCATTCATACTTGTTATTGTCAGGACAATATTCTCCATTCAGATACTAATATCTTTGTCCCTAAGTCGATCTGTTATTCTGAATAGGCTGGCCCATGATAGACAATTCACTCAGAAATTGACGTAAATAGTATTATCTCATTGTTCTGACAAGGTGACATATATTATTGTGTATATTGTAGATGTACAGCAAGAGCCAAATAAATAGTAGCTGACATTGAGTGAGAAGTGTTATTCCGATAATAACAACTATAAATAGGCGGAGGTGGAGTCTCAGCCGATTTAAGCCACACCCTCTCAGGACCCCGGAGAAAAATTACCCTGTATTGTTATCTTCATATGTTTTATTGGCATTTTCATTGGTTCTCTAAGATCACGTTACATATGTATACCCTTATATAGGACCGTATGTATTCAAATGACCGAGACAATTTTACGTCGTAGAGTTTTCAATGAATATCCCACACCGTCGGAACCAATATACTATATACATATATATTATTAACGAAAAACTTAAGCGTAGTTAGGCACCAACAATGCAATATATCTAGTGATTGAATGGTTTGTAAAAGAATAATGTATTTGTAAGAATATACAGAGTGTCCCATCCTAGGTGTCGAGAATGGGAGGACCTTAGTTGACGCTAAGCCACGCCCCGTCAGCCAATCAACAACTAGGTAAATGCTCAGTACTAAAATAGAACGACAATAGAAGATACATATAGACAATAAAAGATACCTGTCTTTCCAATCATGGTTCAACGTGACGTTTGTTTTGATAACAATTAGCCGACAATTCAAATCGTCGTAGTGAATACATAGTTACCGATTTAATTCAGTCGTTGCAGACATTTTATTCTCACACTAAGGAAATTCTATCCTGTATTTTCGTTCTCGCAATTTCCGTAGTTGTTGATTGGCTGACGAGGCGTGGCTTAGCATCAACTAAGGTCCTCCCATTCTCGACACATGAGATGGGACACTCCGTATAATATATATATATTATAATATAGTAGACCGGTATTTTTTCAACTGGTTTTTTTACCTTGTACACCATCGAAAAAGTTAGTTTTTGATGTTAAATAAAACCTCCTAAAACATGAGCACGATAATTTAATTTTGAGAGGTGACGCATGGGGGCCGATTTTTTCCCATTTGACCAACACGAGATTATCACAATACAAATATTCTATTTAAAATATCTTGAAAACGATGAAAGTTGGAGAGCTGAATCTGGTCTTGTTTTATAAATAATTAAATTCTCTATAAAAAAGTTATACATGCTTAGAGTTGTATTTTCATTGATAAAGGCATTTAAATGCTTATACTATGAGTTTATGGACGGACCAGCTACGCCTGGCCATAGGCATCCCAGCACTCATTTGTTTTTCATGAATTAGGTAACAATTTCTGATTTTTATGGCCCTAAACATCTACTGCTACGTCGCCTGCCGATGAAGTCATCTGAATTTCTTGCCAAATTCATTAAAAAATTATTGACAGTTGCCAAATTTATTCAAAAAGTGATGATATTTGGGTTGCCTATCTCGAGGTGCGTCTGGTCCGAATATCAAAAACTAACTTTTTTGATGATGTACGAGGTGAAACAAAAAAAAACTTGAAACGAAAATCGATCTAATATGTATAATGCATATACAGGGTGAGTTTTCTTCGGGTCCGAGAAGGGAGGGGCTTATATTATACCAATACGTATTATTTGAATGCCAATTACCACACAAACAGATAGATTTGTTATTGTGTGAGAGAAGCGAAATAGGGATTCTCATTCATACGATAACAAGTATGAGTAGAATAAGCCCCTCTCTCCTCGGACCCGGAGAAAACTCACCCCGTATATACAGGGTGTATCACCTGAAGTGTCCAGAATGGGAGGGACTTATTCCAGACGAAACTTCTCCCCTCCAGCTAATCAACAGTCAGAAAAATTTCATATACCGAAATTATTACAAACAAGAATAGAAGATACAATTTGTTGGTATAGGTAATGTTAAAGAAGGCCAATAATTCGAACCGTTTCTGTGAGCATCGAAGTAACTGCGGCTGGACACTTGAGGTGATACACCCTGTAATACATAATTTAATCAGCAAAAAGAATATTCATGTGACAAAGAATTTGAAAAGAGAAAGAAGAAAAAGAAAACGAAACAGAAAATTAAAAAAAAAATTAAAAAATAAGAAAAAAAAAATATATAAAAAAAATACGAGAAAAAAAAATTACACTATTAAAATACTATCCGATAAAATTGATGTGTATCATACTAAATAAATATTAAATTTAAATATATGTCACATAATATTATCATAATAATTACACAATATAGGTTTAAGAATAAACTGTGAAATATTCTAAAATTTACTTTGAGGACGTAACATGCTCAACTACAGAGATTCGAAATCTGTAATCGATAAAACATTTTGAATTTTTATATTTGTTTTTTTTTTTTTTTATGATTTTTTCCTGTCTTATCTCTAACGTTTTTCGTTCAATTTAGGTTTTTCGCAATCACCTCACACTGAAAATAACGTGCAGCTTTTTAGAATAAATAAATATCTGTTGTGTTTAATTTTGACTAAAATCCAATGTGATAAGTACTCATTGTTTCTTTTATTACAAAATTTTTTAAATCCGGATTCGATGCCAACGAACGATTAAAAGAATTTTTTTTTAATGGCTATCGAAATATATACTGATATGTTACAGAATTCAAGAGTATACATGACGCTGTATATATATTTAGGCATTGTAAGTACATAAATATACCAAAGATTTTAAAACTACCTATGTTACCACTTTTGGTTTTCTTTTTCATTTATCAATTTTTTTAAAATTTATTTATTTTTTTTTTTTTTATAAAGATAATATATTACAGATGTAGAGGTTATTTAAACCTAAAAAAACACACTTAAAGATTTCTCTGTGTGAAGAAGAAGAAAAAAAGGCCAAAGCTATTGTGTATAACGTCAAAATACCAGTTTGTGCAAAAGTTTATCCGAACATCATTTAAATAAACGTTATTAGATCGAAGAAGTTAAGTGCAGTGGTTAGAGAATGATAAAAGAAGGACAAGTTTTTGCACTATTTGCGTTATAAGTTTATAGCATGAAAAATCCCATAATTTATGTATGTACTGTATTTAAACATATAAGCGAATGCAAATGAGATTTTAAATATGTTGTTATTGGAGGAAACTGTTGTTACTGTTGTTGTTAAAGATAATAGTGTTAACTTGTTAGGTCAAATTTATCTTCGCTGCATATATACAAATGGCGTATTCTTAAGCTTACATAATTATTATATTTATTGCTGCCAGTGGCGTACCCGAAATTTCTTCTCATCAGATGAACGAGCGGATCAATAATAATAATTGAATCCATTAATTGTATAAAAAAAAAAAATTTCAACGTGAATATCATTTTCATGTGCGCTGCATAATATGAGTGTTCACTAATTTGCTACCCCGAATCGGATACGCCACTATATCTCTACCTCTAAAACTATCCTACATACCTACTATATTAATAATTATATTAAAATTAATTTAAAATTTCGCTAAATAATACTAAGGCACAGATAAATGCCGATATTTTTCGCTCGTTAATATTTATTTTAATTCGAAGTTCGAATTCCCAAACAATTTTTCAATTCTTCTAATTTAATATACCTGCATCAGGTATTTTTAGCTTTTGCAATATAACATCTACGATAAGTTAACGATGTGCGAATCCAAGAGAAACATTGTTTCGGTATTCAAGCTTAAAATTTAATAACAAAAGGAAAAAAATTCTCGACGATTTTAAGATTATTTGTTTCTATTTTCGAATTCAAAAGCTCGGATATGGCTCTTATCCGTTGAGCTTGCACACAGTACGTTATGTTGATAAGGCAGCTCGCTGACGTATGACTTACCCTGAGCTTGCAGCAATGGGCAGAGTATTCTGCAAGCTCTGATATTACCAGTATGTTACCGACTGTAGATCGAGCGGACATTTTAATTTAACGATTTATTGTTTGAAAAATGATGACTTACTGCGACACTGTTAAATCAAAAGAAAAAAAAAATTGAAAGAACAAAATAAATAATAAAATGAAATGAAATGAAATGGAATAAAATAAACTATTGAGACAAGTTATGAAATGAATTATATAAAATTATCATATTCTATACATATATATCTATATAGAAATAAGTTAAACTATATACCATATATTTTTTGTTAAATAAGAAAATCATTCTGTATGTACACATTTCGTGAGTGTCCTGTCCCTTGGTGAAACTCTGGGCCAAATGACAAATGATTTGGCTCTGAGATGATTTCTTGAAGTAGGAATCGATATGTGTGTTTAAAAAAAAATTATAGAAACAATGTGTGAGCTTCCATAAAAAAAAAAAAAAAAAGAACAGAAAAAAGTGATTGGATACGGTACTGTGCATGCTAGTTTTGCCTCTTTTGTTTAATTCAAATAAAATTCAAACTTCACGCAAGCATTCGGTGCTGATAATTTAAAATAAATTTACACCCGATGAGACGAGAGAATACTAATGTACCTTATTCACAATCAAACGATTAGTAGTAAAATTGATGAATACTACAGTTTTGTCTAACGAATAACATGTTCAAATAACTATTACCAGTCATATGTAAAAGAAGAACAAAGAAAAAAAAAAATGTTCAAGATTAGTAAGCACGTGCGATATCTAACATTTTAGTTAAATAATTTTAGCTTGCAAAGCTTTTAGCGTTGCTTATTCGTGTGCTTTGTGTTTGACCAAACCCATAATTATTATTCCTAATTCTAAAACTTAATGTATAATCTTTAACTCTTGTAACATCTATTATCTTCAAGCCCTTACTCTGTCCAATTCTATATAATTACAAGCCAAGACTCTTTCCATCTCCGAAGGCAAAAATTAAAAAGCTCATTTATCCATCTAGATATTATCAAATATTTATAACGCATATATAGGTATTGTTTTTAAAATGTAACATTCATTCAACAAGATAATATTATACACAGAACGACAACGAATGCGGTCACTATAATATCCTGTATACAATACAATATACATAAATTATTCTATACTGTTCGATAATTTTTTGTAACGGTTTAAAAAAAAAAATGATTCTTATGTATAAAATCATTATTATATAAATTAGGTGATTCACGGTTAAACAGAACTCATGACTAGAAATTTTTTTAAATAACCGTATACGTACATAATATATAGTGATTTGGGGTTCCCCTCCAGGTAAACGTAAATTTGTCGATACACACATTATGGTTTCCTCTTATACCTAAAAATAATTTTCCACAAATATCGGACGTTCGATAAGAGTCAAAGCTCCTTAGAAACTTAGATATACCTTATACCTTATCCTATAGTAATTATTAGATCCTCATAGCGTAGCGTATATACCTTATTAATAGCCATGTAGATGACAATTATGTGCCCACCAAAATGTTGCTGTGACGTCATTATTAGAGATATGAGTATGTGTACCTAATACCGTGTTATATCGTGTATGTATACTCGTGTATTATTGTACATAGCCCTTATTAGCGTAAAGATATTGTATGTATGCCTGATCCTATATAGACTAATCATAACCAATTACCCGATCCTAAACTATCCCAATATCTATACCTATAATCTTATCTCTGTAAAGAGTATAATAACTATTGACTATACAATTTACATTAAATTCATAAACGATCATAAAGTACATTAAAATATATGGCATTAAAGTAAAATAAAAACCACGTATCATAATGTATGCTCTGAAGAAATGTTGAATAATGGAATATACCTATTGCAATATATACATTAAATAAATAGTTAATTTAAAAAAATATAATTATTGATCCAATCGCGTCAAGTATACCTGACTTTTAATTAATGTAATGAGGTAAATAAGAAGAAAAAATAATAATATAAAAAATAAAGAAAAAAAATAGTAACAAACAAACAATCGAATGGAATATTTTTTCGGCGCATACAAATAATAGGCTTAATAAATAAATGAAAATAAAAATAAATTAAAAAAAAAAAAAAAGACACCCATGGCATGTGATTGTACGTTGTTCCAAATAATAAAATAAAAAAAAATTGTTGTTTTGTAAAATTATCTTTCAATCGCAACTTAAATATATAATAAATTAAACTGACATTGACACATGGATAAAATACAATTTTGAATAGATTTTAATCCACACAATAAACGACAATGAGATGCACAGATTGTAATATACTTATGAATATATAACCGACTGATAGTTGAATTTTTTTTTTCAAAATTATATTTGTTGCAATATTCTTAATATAACTGCTACCTCTATAATTGACATTGACAGAGAATAAATCCAACTTCGATAAATATGTATATAATAATAATTTCACCCTTACAGAGATCAGGTAAGTTTATAAGGAGATGCTTTAGCGAAATGCTTATATGGATTTCATGTTGTCACTATAATTTCGATTATTAATCAGATGGCAGAAGCTTCGCTCAAAGGTATTATTGGTACTGTTATCGATATGTATATCTCAGAAAAAAATTCTCGATTAAAAATGACAAGAAATATAAGACTCTACTAGTTTCAGGAAAAATTCGATCAGCGAATAGAAACGTCTCAGAATTGTTAATCGATGTTTTTCATTGCGATAAAGTTATTGGTTTTAAATTAAAGATCAATAAATATTATTCTACCAAAAGCGGAATATCTTATTCAAAAAGTTTAAAAACACCCGGATATAATGACAAAATAAAATTTGAACTATGACCACGGAATAAAGAAACAGAAATAAGATTCAGAAATTCAATAAGACTCGCGGAAACGGCGCGAATCGTAAAAGCTTGATATATGCAACGTATTGGTATCTCCAAGTCGTCAATTTCTTTGACATAAACAGAAACGTGAATTTTATTTTTTCCTTTTTTATTGTTAGTATCGTGAGAGTCTTTTAGTTTATTGGACGACGGTTTTATATTGTCATGTTATGAGTTCCAAGAATTATTTTCACGACTCTGAAGGGATCAACCCCTTCGGTTATGTATAATAAAAAAAAAACTGATATGGTTAGAACAAGACACATATATATACTGAGCAAAAAATTGTAGATTCTAAATCGTAGCACCATCTGATCTTATGAAATTGCCATTTACCGTAAATTGCAGTAAAAGCGAAACTTGGATAGATATAATTCATATCGAAGTAACTAGTATATCCCATCGACTGTGCGAAATTGAATTGGCAAAATAACTGGGTCAGTGGTTTCAATCGTTTGCAAAAAATCAAGCAATTCATTTCATGCGAAAATAAAGGTACAGAATTATGTTTTTACAAATAAATAAGACGTAAAAAGCTGTAGCATATTGCGGCATGCATATCGATAGAGAAGGAAATATCTACATTTTACTACGTATTAGAACGTCTTACTTGCTTCATCAATTAACTGGAGTTTATAGATAAATTCATAACTGTAAGAGGATTCAGTGCGCCATTACGGGAAAACTTTGTTGGCTTATTGTTTTATACTAAAGTGGATAAAGTCTGTTGCATAAAGAGTATCAATTCTGGGTCAGAATATATTGGCAATTATTGATAATATAGGCTCTTGATCTCAAGATATTTTCAATGTGTGCCACAACTGAAGAAAATAATTCTATATCTTTCTGAACTTATTTCCTCACGATTTATAACCGAATGTTTAACCCTTAGTGTTTACACCGCCCTAACGATTCTGAAAGTACATATGGGGTCAAATTGAGAAAGTATCATTAAAAAAATTGAATTTAAAATCACGTGAGCGAGATGACCATAAGCCCCGCCGATTTCCAATTGAACTTCATGGGGAAAAAAATAACATTCAAGGCTGAAATGGTCATAATTGCTCCTTGTCATTTTGGAATCGCTCTACCCTTACTTTTAATTGCTCACTCTGTTTTTATTATCATCTGTTTAGATCTGTGACAAAAGCCTTTATTTCATCTGAACAAGTATTTATCATGGGAATATGCTTGTGTGCGAATCGTGGTTGGATTTTCAATCTTCGAAATTGATTTCCTTAGATTTGTAGCAAAATATTATGTGAGGTTATAAGGTGTCAAACGAGATAAAATATTTTCATATATTTGTCATTTGATTCACAATTCGGTCATTATAAATGAGAATAAATTATCAAAAAGTTATACCATTCGATCTTCCAAATTAATTTCTCTCCAAAATATTGTTTGATGTTAGGTTATCACTCGAATAGGTATGAAGATAATATTTTTAATTATTGTATTCGTGCGTTGAAAACTCTCACCTGATCAAATAATATTCTGCTACACGGTAAAGAAAATAAATAATGAAGGTCTGACATCAAAGTGCGATTAATTTCAATTATTGTGTTATTTATAATTTTTCAATTTTAAATGAAATAATAAACGCGGATCAATATTTCTTGTGACCGGACCAGACTGGAGAGCAATCAATGAAATTAGCGAAGCAATTGAAAACAATTAAGGAGAAATTGATTGGTATATAAAAAAAAACTGAAAAATAATAAAGTCGCCGGCTAACTTTATATAAACGTATACAATCGTTAGTCGGCGATACAATACATTGTGCAGTCGATAGAATAAGTAAATGCATGGGCGAAGATACATTTTCAAATAGTGCTTGGAAACTGTGCGCCCAATAAATTTGTATTATTAAAAAATGGAGTATCATTTCCTAAACTATAAAAACATATACCTAAACTTTCCCAAACGATTCCTCATCGCGATTGCATTGATAAGAAATAATGAAAAATTTATTTACCTGCTAAGTATATATACGGAAGTCTTGAACTGGTTATAATCAACCTCGTCTGCAGGTGTACAAATAAATTTTTTCAAAGAATCCACAAAGAAGCTTTTTCTCTCCTCAACACACTCATTAAAATGGATTAATGAAATAACTAGCTTACCGCGATGTTGCCGTGTTAACATTAATAACACCGCCTTTCGCACAATTCAATTGATATAATTTTTCTCACTAAACTTGACAAAAATCTTAGCAGCTAATTTGTCGATATCTATCGCTTTAATAATAATTTCGATAAAAGAGCGTATTGATATCTTGATGGGATAGATTAGAGGTCGCTAGGCAGGTTGCCATTAAATAAAGCGGTTCTTATTCAGATTCGCATTTGTTCAAAATTCGCATGGCCTTGAACTGGTTATAATCAACTTCGTCAGGTGTACAGATGAAGCTCCCAATTGATTTCTGCATATGTGACCTAGGTTTAGTTTCCGATACGAATTGACATTTCGATCCACATGATTTGCGTAAACACCTAATTCCGATCGAAAACTAAGACTACTATCGGTTTCAAAATTCCTGACCCCTAGCTTTCGAATAGTGTAATACTTTTAAAATAAACCTAAGATTATGGAACGAGAAGCATTCTGTAGCCTGAAGATTTTTTTCATTTCTTTTTATTGAGAAAACTCAATTTTTTTCAATAATTAATTTGTTATTTATGGCAACTGAAGTGAAGAAAAGTGCGGTATATTGGAGGCTTTTCTGAACAGTCGACTTCAATAGCCTGCGACTCAGTTAATAGTAGTCAAAAAACTATGAGGATTTCACTGGCGTTGCGTCGATATTTTAGAAACACGTCCATGCTAGTGAAATTAAAATTTGACGAAGCGTTTCAACGTTATTAACAAATATATGCGACGGTGCTATCTCGTCAACGGAGAACGATACGACATCGCAAAAAAGTTTAAATGATACGCTAAGTACTTACAAATAACGTCCAAAAAATGGATTATCGGAAACTTTCGTTTAATAGGAATAAAAAATTAATAAATTTTATTTCACATCAAAAGCGTATCGCAGGAGTGGTGTTACAAGAACACTCAAGAAAAATTTTTGAAAGTGCGTCATCTCGGAACACCTTGCAGCTGAAATTTTGAAATCGCAATGTTTCCACTTCTATATACCGCTGTTGGTTCTGGCACTTCAAGTGTTCGGTAAGGGTCTTCAAGGGTATTGCCAGAAGAGTTTTTCGTGCCTGCATTTCTGTTTCACGACATGTGGCTGAACTTATGGTCATCACTATGGTATAATTCAAGTTTATGTTAAAATTCTTCCGGGCTTTGCCTTGTCACGAACTTTTCTCCACTGATTAGTTAACGCCGTTTCTGCGGCATGCTTTTGAAATGAACTAAGAATCCAATAATTTTTTAATTTTTATAAACGAAATCTGCTGATGATCCAGTCATCGGACATCATTTGTGAATACCTAACGTATCATTTGCCCTTTTTGACGATGTTGTCTTGTTTTCTATTGACGAGATAGCACAGTCGCATATATTTGTTAATAACGTCAGAACGCTTTGTCAAATTGTAATTTCATTAGCATGGGCGTATTTCTAATAGATTGATGCACGACCAGTAAAATCATCATATTCTGCCAATTACTATTAAACGAGTGGCAGGCGGTTGAAGTTGAGTATTCAAAAAAGTCTCCAAAATACCGCACTTTTCATTATTTCAGTCGCCATAAATAACAAACGAATTATTGAAGATAATTGCATCTTCTTCAGAAATGAAAGAAATCTTCAAGCTATAGAATGCTCCACGTCTCATATTTTTACAATTTTTTAAAACGAGTTACACTTTTTGAAAGTTAGGGGTCAGGAAATTTGAAACCGATAGTAGATCACATTCAGAAATTAATTGAGAGTGAATTGATTTGTACCTGGCAACCCCCATTGATTTCAATACTTTTGTAGAATCAATGACTGCAAAACTATTTTTGTGGAAAATATCACATCAATGTACTCGGCGAAAGGCTTCTGCACCAGATGTGCCTTTTGGAGGGAATATAAGATCCCCAAACAGGTGGATGGTGGCAAAGCATGCTATATAAGCGTTGCACCAACCCGAATAACGAACAAAACTTAACGAGGATTCCGACAAGTCGTTTAGCCACGCTAAGCATCAATTATCAATATACAATTTTCAAATTATTCTAAACCTGCAATGTATCAGTTACTACTTACGACATTCTTTGCTGCAAGCGTACTAGCTGCCGGCCCTATTTCCCTACGTAAGTACCACATTTCACACTTTACACCACGTACTTTATTTATCGTTACCTCCTTCTATTTCTGCGATTACAATTATGTAATTTCGTATTTACCGCAACGGTGGAACGTTTTTTATCTAATCATTTTATGTCAGACTTGTGTCAACTCTTCAATTTCAAAGTCAATGATTTTTCAACGACCAAATAGTTGTTACAGCCGCGGAATCATTTCGTAGGGTAGGCTGCCATTATTTCACCAATTTCCAGATTATTCTGTAATTGGTTAAAGAAAAATTGTTTTGTTTCTTTGAAAATGCTGAAGCGTTATTTATCAACGATTTTCCGGGTATCGCAAATCCCACCACAGGCTCTTTAACTCGCACCTCACGTTAAATGATATTGACAATATTGATTGAGACCTTTTCTCTGATTGAGATGTGTGCGAGGCGATGAACACCCCGTCTAATTTGTAAATCAACTAAAAGATGTCAATTTCGTGGAATGATTTTATATAAAATAACGACCTCCCCTTATATACTGTGAAATAGGATTTTAGAATTAATACTGAATACTCTTAGGTAAAAATTATCATCAAATTTCTCAAGGGCAATGAATTAGAGACGTTATTCTAAATGATTATAAATAAAATATATCTATTTGTAAATGTTTTACAATAACCAACGTAGAAGAGTTATGAATCATTATAATTAATACCAGGAGGAAATTGTATTACCTATAGCTATAGGTAAACAATACGTTAGCAAGTGGCTGTCGGTAATTATATATTTTTACATAATACATCACTGTTTGTATTACAGCATCACCTCTTCACTTGTGCTTAAGAGGGGATCCGAATCTTAACAATTGCTTGAAGTTAGTCGTACAGTCTTCAACTGTGGATTTGAATACAGGTACGTCGTTATGGTGATTTTATTTCCTATACCTATTACAAACTGATAATTGTGAGAAGATACTGTTATTATGCATTAATAAAGACTGACATGGATTTAGGTTTCACATCCCTCGGCGTGTTGCCGTTGGATCCTCTGCAGATATTCCCGTTAGGCATCAACCAAGGCACCGATCCGGTTGCAATAAATTTTGACTTCAAGGATCTTACAGTCCATGGCATGTCCACGCTTGTAGTTGAATCTGTCGTGTATGTAACGTTGATACCTATTTGATAATTTTTTTTTCAACACCTGCACGTAATCGGCCATTTTTCTTGCATCTAAGGTGGATGAAAAATTGCTCATTCCGAGCGTGAACCCTATCACATCCTGTAGGAGGTAATGAGTCTATTTCCTACCAAAAGAAGGTAATATCTATTACCTCTCCCAAAAGGGGGAAACTTTATGAAGCAAGGCACCGTTTCAAAAATTTCAAATTTTGAAAAAATTTGATAAATTTCTGCCCGACATGCAGGAAAAAGGGTCCACACACACACACACACTAGTTAAAAAAGTACAGTGTACAACAAGGGGGGCTAACGGCAATTTCTAGCTCGGGTGGTGATTTTGCACTCAGCTTCCTCTCGGGCGCCTTCGGCACCCTCGGTCGCTCCGACTCGTGCAAAATCATCTCACCCTTGCTAGAAATAGCCTCCCCCCCTCGCGTCACCCTTGTTATACAAAACACTAATAATCCACGACGAATAGTCTGCATATTGACTGCATCGATTTTAACAACAAAAAAAAATTAAAAAATTCTAAACTTGTATCACTATCCAGTCAAGTATCACTGCCGCCCATTGTCAAAATACTATTTCTTACACAAATATATTTAAGGTATATACTCCCAAGAGCACACACATATTTACATATACGAATAACACAGTACACCGCACCCAAGTGAAAGATTGCAAACACTACATCAATAGCTAAAAGTCACCGAAGCACTTAGGTTTAAAAGTTTTTTTGTTTTTTTTTTTCCTTACATTCTTTAATCTTTAGTTCTTTATCTTGCTCATTTAATTATGGCATTTTGTTACAAATTTATATTTAATCTATGTATTTTTATAGAATATGTCAGTATTTCGTATACCATATTTGAACCGTACAACATCTTTTTATCCTTGCAATAACTAATCAATCGCATATTTTTCCTTACATACACGTAGTCACATTTTCTCAAGGGCTATGATATTAGGAAAATCCTGTGGAGTTGCGTATTGCTCCCCTCTATCAGGAACAAACATAATAAGTGGAATCCCGTCTAGCCCTTTCGTACAAAAAACTTAAAATTCGAAAAATTACTGCGAAAACCGTCCTATGAACTTTTCTCCGATGACGCCATATTTTTTTTTCGAAAAGGCCGAAAGAAATGAAGAACATTCTTTGTTTAATCGTTCAAATCCGATCAGCGGTAACAAAGTTATGATTCTTACAAAATTGAGAATCCAATAATCATTATCTCAAGAACCAATGATAGTGGGGAGATGAGATTTTGGTGAAATATCGTGGACATATTGTCCTTCGAAATGCTCATACTGAATAATTTTTGCGAAAAAAAAAAATAAATAAATGGAGTGGCTGAGTTAACATGGAATGTCCCATATGTAAAATGATATAAAAACTTTGTCTAAACAGACAACTGCAGTATTAGCGAAATAACACAAATATCCATGGGACGCAAGGGTTTTTGAGGATTCCGAACGGACTCGGCAAATCCACTAAATTTCGTCTGCGTTCCGTTCCGTCATTCCGGATTTTGGCAATCCGGCTCTTCATGGGACGTCACCATTAGAGTTATTTTTTTTTTAATGTATACTTGGCGCGAGACTCTACCGAGTCTCTTGATCCGTAAACGATAAATAATATTTATATTGAATAATTTTGTCAATTTTAGTGCACAACTAACCGAAGATGTGAAAACACTGAGCATCAAAGTCAAGACGGATGATGTTTTAAGTTTGGTGGGCAAGTACAATATCGGTGGAAAAATTCTCGCCCTACCCATTTCTGGAACTGGTGACTCTGAGATTAAGATGCGTAAGTCGATCAATTTTAAACATTCGCCACAAGGTGACAAGGATTGATAGATAGATATAATCGTGTATGATATGAAAATGCTTATTGATTACAAATATATTGTTGAATGACATTAAATTACATCACTGTTCTGATTGCACTTGCTAAAAATATATTGTTGAATGACATTAAATTACATCACTGTTCTGATTGCACTTGCTACACGGGTCACAAGCGCGGTCGCTAATAAAAATTTTGTATTACAGTCGGTGCATCTGCAACCACGACATTTAATAGCCAAACAGTAGCACAGGACGGAGTGACATATATCTAATGTTTGAATCTGAGTCGCTCGATCTGAACCCCAAGATCGTGAGCCTTTATTTCGATAATTTCATCAATGGTGACAAAGCTCTTGGTAATTTGAATGCAGCTTGAAAGAAAAAGCCTGACATTATAGAATTGCACATTAAACAATGATATTTCGCAAATGTTTCAGGTGACAATATGAATAAATTCTTAAACGAGAATTAGGTGGAGGTATACGACAAATTGAAGGGTTCGGTCCAGACAGCATTTACAGCTACTTTTTTGGAGATCGCAAATCAGATATTCAGCGAGGTGTCTTATGACAAGATTTCCCTGTCTTGATTATAACCTGAACAAACACTGCAACCGACCGAAAATAGATGTGCAACGAATGAACTAACACTAATAATTATTTGACATTACATTATATCTTTGAAATCAATAATAGAACATTTGACATTTTTCTTTTTATCTCTGCTCGTGAGTTTGGGTTATTCTAAATTACGGTTCAGTTATGATAAGTGCGAGATGTATTCAATGAATACCCTAGTCTAATAGCCATCGAGTCCTAAAATCAAGGCCATAGCATAAGAATGCTCCGTATTTTAAATTTACGAAAATGAATTTTCGGAATGGTTCAACTGCATCACAAAAAGTCGACAATCAGGATTAAAAATTTTTCTTCACTATGTAGGTATATCAAATTCTAGGATAATTTAGGTTATAAAAATGTACAAATGTAAGACAACATTTAAGCAAGACGTGATTGCATAGAAAACTACGTAAACAACAATTCTTTATAGGAAGGTACACTTTGCCTACCTATACTTGTTGTTTTTTGTTGTTACTTATTAAAATTATATTGTTTACTTATCACTGAATAAAATTACTTTTAATTTACCTGCACTGTCTCATTCTGTTTATACCACCCTATATGTCACTCCTACCATTTTCAACAAGGTTCTGAAGACCTATTAAGAGACTCGGTGGAGTCTCGCACCAATTAAGTACATTAAAAAGAATTTTTAACGCACGGCGCGGAATTCGATCGAGTCTCTATACCCGCATAAGAGCTCTACGGCTTATACGGTGATTGTATATCCTCATTTTATTCCGACTCGTGTAATACGCGAGATTCATATATTTATCTCAGAATATCTGTTCGAATGGCTTTCATTTAAGCCCAATTTTCATGCAATCGGTGCACGGAGAGCTGAGATATAATATTTCGATTTACAGAAATGCTCAGTTCGATCAAAAATTTTCGTCCTCGTCTCTGCGTCCGTCGTCGTCGTCGCCACCTAGAGTTGTGCGCATATACCGTGAGGTTATAGGGAAGCCGTTCACTAAATGCAGGCAACCCAACAGTCAAATCCCGAAGACGTCCGAAGTTATTATATCCGCCATAAATAACATAGAACGGGAACCCCCACCATGTGGTTGTCATGACAAATACAATGTCTTCGGAAGTCTTCGAGATTTGACTGTTGGGTTGCCTGCATCTAGTGAACGGCTTCCCTATAACCTCACGGTATGAATAAACATAGAGAGGCGTCTCTTCTTTTTTTGGACCCACGAAAGGACGTAGACGGAGACGGACGGGAAAATACGAACACTCACCCGTCTAACTGCGACAATATAGTCTCTGGCCGTTAGTAAAAGTTTCGTTTGCCGGTCTGCATGTCATATGATTATACGAAATTAAAATGCACAATTTCTGCTAGGCTGCTCAATTCACCCCTTAAATAAAGTTTCGATCTTTTAGGTCATGATGATAGTCACTATCACATTGTCAGATGCATATTTCTGGACCTTGGAAAACTATACATCACGCAAAAAAATATCAAGTATAAAAAAGTTTTAGTTTGAAGTAAGCTTCAAAGTGATGACATACAAAAAACTATGCCAGTTCTGGAAAGTTGAAAAAAAGTTTCTATACAATTGGTGTTAAAAATTTCTCAATAACCATACGTCTTGTGGGGCTAAGAGTTTTGCAGAATATTCCTCTGTAGTGCAAGGGAACCTGCATACATTTTATTATGGAGCCAGACTTAGTTTAGAACATACGACTTTTTAATGACTTTATTTCGAAACGAAAACAACAACAATAAAAAATTTTGTATCGCAAAGACTTCGTATCGACTCATAAAATCTTAAAAGACCGTTAAATAAACAGAACTCTATAATCTGTACATTTATTCCGTCAATTTCGCAGAGCGCTGACAAAGTTATATTTTTGGTTCTGAATGAATTCGGTAAAAAATTCATATCTCCTAACCGAAATCTGGCCCCACCATGGTAAAATTTATACCCTTTCTTTTCAGACAATAAAAAAATATTCTCTGAAATTCTGAGCGATGAAAAAGCGTATGGTTGTTGAGAAATTTTTAAAACTAATTTTCTAATAATTTTCTTTCAACTTTCAGGAACCACCATATATTTTTCTATGTCATTATTTAGTCATCATTTTAAAGTTTACTTCAAACTGGAACTTTTTTATCAATTAAAACACGGATATTGTCGATTTCCGCATATATCATATCAGCTGCTAACATTTGAACGTTTTTTAATGAAAATCTGTAAAAATTCATACGTACTATTATCAACTGCCACAAACATTTCTTAAAGCTTGAACCAATTTTCAGAGGGTCATAATTTATTCAATTCATCATGAACAAGATTTAAGGGTAGGGGAGAGGTGGGCAATTCGGGAAAATTGGGCCCTCCTGAAGATCTTTCGTAATTCCTTGAGATTAAAAAAACGATATATATCATTCTTATGATATGAGGTTAATTTGATGTTTCAAGTCTTCTATGACAAGTAAATGAAGAAATTTCTTACTTTTTGAGATATAAAAACACTGCGGAAAATTTTCGGGGGACCGATGTGCACGAAATTTTTGTACATCTGAAGCAAAGGCGACTCGTGATCGATCAGGCTATCGATTTTCAGCCAAAATTAAAAGATCTATCGATTTAAATTTCCATTTGGAACCTTACTTCCTTAGCGGCCTCGCTTTACCCGCCTTTCCCTTATAGCAGAATAAGCATGAGAAATCTACCCCCACTCCGATTGCTATCGCACGTGGGGGCTTCGGAGGGACATACCAAAAGATCTTCCTAGCCAAAATTTTAGACTCGCAGCGACCCCCTTATGTGTATAATATTTTTTGGCCAACTGAAAAACCATGTTTCTTCATGGATTTTTTATTTTTTTTTTGTTTTTCCAATTGGTGGTATTGAAAAAATTCACAAAATGGGAGATCATATCGAAAATTGAGAAAAACTACTCTTCAACCATTTTTTCCCTCATTCTAACGCTTTCGGCGTCTACTTAGCGCAATCCAAATGCCTAATTCACATTTTTCAACCCGAAATTCAGTTAAGGGGTTATACGCAGTTGGAAATTTCCAAAAATCAATTTTTATTATTGCATTTTCGGAATATAAATATATTTGAGTATATTCTTTGAAATTTTCAAATCGATCCGGCAAGTATTCTCGGAGATACACGCATATTTGTAAGCGTTCATTCGTAAGCGGTCTGAAAACTCTTGAAACTTTGAACGCGTTTTTCTCAAAACGGTGTTTTCAAAGTCGGTGAGCACGATTTCTCAAAAATGGCTTCATTGATCGTTCTAAAATTTTGACACAACCTTATCAGATATATTCCTCAAGTATTGATCGAAGGAATAAGATTTCCGATAATTATTTTTATCTTTTTTAAACACTTGAACGAAAAAGGTTTGGTCGAAAATTGAAAGTTTTTGCTTTAGAAGTCGGCATTTTGTCAAAAATCAAAATTTCGACTATTCCTTCGATCAATACCTAGATTCATCTATCCGGTAATAAAATCTGTTTGGTTTTCTTATTTTGGATAACCCAAACCGGAGATATCGTGCTCACCGCCAGACGCCTTCATTTGGAGGACCTCCAGGAGATCATCTCGGGAGCAGTATAAATCAATATTTTTGAACATAAAAAAATGCCCATATAATGTTAAAACATACCACTACATGTCGTAATACTTTTTTTATTTGTCAAATAAAATTCCTTTCCAAAAAAAAATTCGTAAACAAACGACGTTTTTTAGCCTTGCAAATGCGTATGACCCTTTAAGGAATATTAGACATGAATCAAAAATTCATGTGTGATCATGAAGTATCACAAAACCTCGAGATCCGACCATGTGTAACGTTCAATCTACAAGCAATGCAATATTTTACGTGAAAACTTTTGTTTAGATCTCAACACTTATCTGAAAAATTGTTTTACACTCTCAAAATCCCTTATCCGATATTCATGTTGAAAATGACTTTAGGTAGTTGGATTAATGAGAAAAACCCAGGTAGGGTGTTGCTGCTTTTAGCAACACTTACTTTTAATGTTGAATTTTTATTAGAATTTCAGGTACAATAAAGTTTCTATATCTTTGGGTGAACATTAGAATAATTCAGAAACGTGTGTAAAATAATTCATATTTTCAAGAAATATGTAAGCTTTATTTGTCATCAACAGAATTTTTTTCTTAGTAATAATTGAAGGGGCCAGGGGAACGCCGCTTCAGTCCATTTTTCATCAAAAACCTGTGAGCGATATCAGTGTTGTGGCAGTAGAGGGTACTTTCAGAAAATACCACTATTGAATATGGGAAAACCAGCATCAGGTCGAGAAAAACCCACCAGAAGAATTTACCTGCCAACCAGGTTCTTATGAGGAAGGAAACATTCATTTGCATTTTCCCCAAGATCAGTCCAAATAGACTAAAGCGGGCGGGTATTTTTGGCTGTTAAATAGTTCAATTTATATTTTTTTGTAATTTTTACAAAAATGCCCGCCAAGTATCACGTACTCCAATTTTTTTTATCTTTTCGTTGTTTTTTCCTAATTTCAATTTTAATTGATCTTTTCTCACGAGTACGTATGTCGCATATTTTACGTGTTTACATCAAAATATAAATTCCTACCCAAAACTATGAGACTACTATCGGTTACAAAATTCCTGACCCCTTGCTTTCGAAGAGTGTAACTCTTTGAAGAAATAATCCAAGAATATGGGACGAGAAGCATTCTATAGCTTGATGTTTTCTTTTATTTTTCGAGAAGACTCAAATTTTTTCAATTATTAGTTTTGTATTTATGGCGACTGAAGTGAAGAAAAGTGCGGTATATTAGAGGCTTTTCTGAACAGTCAACTTCAATCGCCTACGACTCAGTTAATACTAGTCAAAAAACTATGAGGATTTCACTGGCGTTGCGTCGATATTTTAGAAACACGTCCATACTAGTGAAATTAGAATTTGACGAAGCGTTTCAATGTTATTAACAAATATATATGCGCCGTTGCTATCTTGTCAACAGAGAACGATACGACATCGTGAAAAAAGTTAAATGATACGTTAAGTAGGGGAGATGCGGGCAAAATGGGCACCAAAACGAAAAATAGAAATTGGGGGCAAGACAGGCACTTTCTCAACTTTCTTCAAAACGACTAAATTCAATTTCCTGATGTTCCTCTGCACGTAAGAAAAATTAGAAACACGGGGGTGATGGGAAAAAACCGAGTAGGGGAGCAAATCGTAAGCCTCGGTTGAATATGAGAATTGGGGGCAAAGTAGGGACCAAGTCTTAAGATAATAATTTTGTATTAATCAATTTATTAGGACGTTCTGGACAAATTTTGAGAAAAATTCTGATTCGATTCGAAATGAAAAAAAATTTATGAATAAATTGACTTATTTTCCGCTGCACTTTTTTTTTGTAAGTACCGTCAGAAAACTAACACAAGTCGTTCCTCAGAAAGTTAAGTCGGTGCTCGTTTCGTTTTCAATTCCAATTTCTCGTTTTGGTACCCGTTTTGCCCGCATGCCCCCTACTTACAAATTTCGTTAAATAAGATTAAAAAATTATTCACTTTTATTTCTCTCCAAAAGCGTACCGCAGGAATGGTGTTACATGAACATTCGAGAAAAGTTTTTGAAAGTGCGTCATCTCAGAACACTTTGCAGCTTACTAAAATTTTGAAATCGCAAAGTTTCCACTCCTACACCAGTGTTGATTCTGGCACTTCGAGTATTCGGTAAGGATCTTCAAGGGTATCGCCAAAAGAATTTTTCGTGCCTGCATTTCTTTTCCACGACATGTGGCTGAGCTTATAGTCATCACCACGGTACAATTCAAGGTTATGTTGAAATTCTTCCGGACTCTGCCTTTACACAAACTGTTCTTCAGTGTACACAACACACAATAATATTTTAATCTTAATGAACGAAAATTGCGGATAATCGATTCGTCGGACATCATTTGTAAGTACTTAACGTATCATTTAACCTTTTTTACGATGTCCTGTCATTTTTCATTGACGAGATAGCACATTCGCATGTATTTGTTAATATCGTTAGAACGCTTCGTCAAATTGTAATTTCATTAGCATGGACGTATTTCTAATAGATTGGCGCATGACCAGTATAATCATCATATTTTGCCAATTACTATTAAACGAGTGGCAGGCGGTTGAAGTTGAGTGTTCAAAAAAGCCTCCAAAATGCCGCACTTTTCATTATTTCAGTCGCCATAAATAACAAACGAATTATTGAAAATAATTGCATCTTCTTCAGAAATGAAAGAAATCTTCAAGCTATAGAATGCTCCACGTCTCATATTTTTACGATTTTTTTTTAACGAGTTACACTCTTCGAAAGCTAGGGATCAGGAAATTTGGAACCGATAGTAGATCACATTCAGAAATTAATTGAGAGGAAATTTATTTGCACCTGGCAACGTCCATAGATTTCAATACTTTTGTAGAATCAATGACTGCAAAACTATTTTTGTGAGAAATATCACATTAATGTATTCAGCGAAACGTTTTTGCACCAAAGGTGCCTTTTGGGGGGGATAAGTTACCCGAACGAGTGGATGGTGGCAAAGCATATTATATAAGCGTTGCGCCAGCCCGAATAACGAACAGAACTTAACGAAGATCCTGACAAGTTGTTTAGCCACGTTAAGTATCAATTATTAATATACGATTTTTGAATTAGTCTAAACCCGCAATGTATCAGTTACTACTCACGACATTCTTCGCTGCAAGCGTACTAGCTGGTGGCCCTGTTTCCCTACGTAAGTACCACATTTCACACTTTACACCGCGTACTTTATTTATCGTACCTCCTTCCGGTTCTACGATTACAATTATGTAATTTCGTATTTACCACACCGGTCGGACGTTTTTAATTTGGTCATTTTATGCCGGACTTGTGTCAATTCTTCAATTTCAAAGTCAATGATTTTTCAACGACCAAATAGTTGTTACAGCCGCGGAATCATTTCGTAGGGCAGGCTGCCATTATTTCACCACTTTCCAGATTATTCTGTAATTGGTTAAAGTAGAATTGTTTCGTTTCTTTGAAAATGCTGAAGCGTTATTTATCAACGATTTTCCGGG
Source organism: Macrophya annulata (assembly GCA_963924015.1). Lineage (NCBI taxonomy): Eukaryota > Metazoa > Arthropoda > Insecta > Hymenoptera > Tenthredinidae > Macrophya > Macrophya annulata. Next base: position 12,387,972 of record OZ001261.1, read on the forward strand.
TATCGCAAATCCCACCACAGGCTCTTTAACTCGCACCTCAAGTTAAATGATATTGACAATATTGATTGAGACCTTTCCTCTAATTGAGATGTGTGCGAGGCGATTAATACCCCGTATAATTTATAAATCAACTAAAAGATGTCAATTTCAAGAATGATTTTGCATAAAAAAGCAATCTCCTCTTACATACTGTGTAATAGGATTTCGGAATTGATGCTGAATGCTCTTACTTAAATAGTCGCATCAAATTTCTCAAGGGCAATGAATTAGAGACGTTATACTAAATGATTATAAATAAAATATATCTATTTGAAAATGTTTTACTACCATTAAAGAGTTATAAATTGCTATGATCAATACCAATAGGAAATTGTATTACCTATAGGTGTAGGTACATAATACGTCATCAACTGGTTATCGGTAATTATATATTTTTATATAATACATCACTGTTTGTATTACAGCATCAACTTTCAAGGTGTGCTCAAGAAGTGATCCGAATCTTAACAATTGCTTGAAGTCAGCCATACAGTCTTCAATTATATATTTGAGCAAAGGTATGTCGTTCCTATTACATCCGACAAACTGATAATTGTGAGAAGATACTGTGTACGATGAAATTATTCATTAATAAAGACTGGCATGGATTTAGGTGTCAGATCCCTTGGCGTCTTGCCGTTGGATCCTTTGCAGATATTGTCGTTAAGTATCAACCAAGGCACCGGTCCAGTCGCCATAAATCTTGACTTCAAGGATCTTTCAATCTATGGCGTGTCCAACCTTGTGATTGAATCTGTCGAGTATGTAACGTTGATACTTATTTACTAATTTTTTTCAATACCTGCACGTTATAGGACTTTTTTCTTGCGAATAACACAGCACACCGCAACTGCAAGCAAAATATTGTAAACATTACATCAATAGCTGAAAGACATCGAAACACTCGCGACCAGAATAAAACTCAAAATTTACTGCAGTCACACGCAAACTAAAACCCAGTGCATGTAATTTTCAATCTTTGCCAAGTGCAATTTTACATCGTGATTTGTTGTGATTTTAGTCCATTTGGAAGTATTGGTGAGCTTTCTTTAGGAATTTATCAACGTGAATACAAATTTTTGAAAAATCTTAGAGTAAAAACTGAATCATGATAGTTTGATTTTCAGATTTTTCTGTAATCAGCTATACATATTCTATGAAACGTAAAGTGGATATAAACAAATATCAAAATCCTGAATTCGAAAATATGAGGTTCGTGAATAGATGTTTAAAAATTTCAACGAATGCTTTTAAACTATATTGAAAATTTATATTTGCATTGATCAACATCGCGGATAAAAACGGCTTTCTATGTGTGGACTAAAACGGTGGGATCTCACTGAGTTTTTATTGACCATCTTTTCGCGAATTGAATAAATGTAGGTACATAATTTCACTCGTAGGAACTCAGAGAATCTTTAGTGAAATTAAAGTTGTTTTATATAACTGAATCATTACTTGTCTATTGATTCAATCAGTTTGTAAATCAATTAAAAGACAACCGAATGGCTTTAGATGATGATTGAATTTTTTAAATAATTGTAACAATATTTTAAAACTATATGAAAAAGATAACACGAAATTTGAGTAAATCAACATCTTCAACCATATATTATTATAAGTATGAGATATCCCTGAATGAAAAATGATATTTACATTGAATAATTTTGTCAATTTTAGTGCACATCTAACTGGAGATGTGAAAACACTGAGCCTCAAAGTAAAAACGGATGATGTTTTAAGTTTATTGGGCAAGTACGATATCAGTGGAAAAATTCTCGTCCTACCCATTTCTGGAACTGGTGACTCCGAGATTAAGATGCGTAAGTCGATTAATTTTAAACATTCGCCACAAGGTGACGAGGATTGATAGATAGATATAATCGCATATATTATGAAAATGCTTATTGATCACAAATATATTGCTGAATGACATTAAATTGCATCATTTTTCTGATTGCACTCGCTACACGGGGCACAAACGCGGTCGCTAATAAAAATTTTGTATTACAGTCGGTGCATCTGCGAGTATTACATTTAGTGGCCAAACAATAGTAGAGGACGGTGTTACATATCTGATATTTGAATCTGTGTCGCTCGATTTGAACCCCAAGATCGTGACCTTCCATTACGATAATCTCTTTAACGGCGACAAAGCTCTTGGTAAGTGGATGCAGCTTGAAAAAAAAGCCTGACATTATAGAATTGCAAATTAAACAATGATGATTCGTAAATGTTTCAGGTGACAATATGAATAAGTTCTTAAACGAGAATTGGGCGGAGGTATACGGCGAATTGAAGGATCCGATCCAGAAAGCACTTGCAGCTACTTTTATCGAGATTACGAATCGCTTATTCAGCAAGGTGCCTTATGACAAGATTTTCCTGTCGTAATTATAACTTGAACATACTTTAACCGAACAAAAATAGATGCGCAGCGAATGAAGTAACACTAATAATAATTGGCATTACATTATATCTTTGAGATCACTAATAGAACATTTGACATTTTCCTTTTTATCTCTGCTCGTGAGTTTCGGTTATTCTAAATTACGGTTCAGTTATGATAAGCGCGAGATGTATTCAATGAATACCCTAGTCTAATAGCCATCGAGTCCTAAAATCAAGGCCATAGCATAAGAATGCTCCGTATTTTAAATTTACGAAAATGAATTTTCGGAATGGTTCAACTGCATCACAAAAAGTCGACAATCAGGATTAAAAATTTTTCTTCACTATGTAGGTATATCAAATTCTAGGATAATTTAGGCGATAAAAATGTACATATGTAAGTCAACGTTTAGGCAAGACGTTATTGCATAGGAAACTACGTACACAACATATTTATAGGAAAGGTACACTGTACTTACCCATACTTGTTGTTTTTCATTATTACTTAATGAAATAATATTTTTTGCTTATTAGTGAATAAAATTACTTTTAATTTACTTGTTCTGTCTCATTCTGTTTATACCACCCTGTATGTCACTCCTACAATTTGCAACAAGATTTGGAAGACTTATTAGGACACTCGGTAAAGTCTCGCGCCAATTAAGTATATTAAAAAGAATTTTTAACGTATGGCGCGGGATTTGATCGAGTATCTATACCCGCATGAGAGCTCCACGGCTTATACGGCGATTGTATTATCCTCATTTCATTTTGACTCGTGTAATACGCGAGATTCACATATTTATCTCAGAATATGGGTTCGAATGGCTTTCATTTAAGCCTAATTTTCATGCAATCGGTGCACGGAGAGCTGAGATATAATATTTCGATTTACAGAAATGCTCAGTTTGATCAAAAAATTTCGTCCTCGTTTCTGCGTCCGTCGTCGTCGTCACCACCCAGAGTTGTGCGCGTATATTAATTAACGTAAAGATACGTCCTGTCTTTTCTTGGACCTACGAAAGGACGTAGACGGAGACAGACGGAAAAATACGAGCGTTCGCCCGTCTAGCTGTCCTAATATCAAAATTAGGACAAGATAAAGAACAGAAAAAAAAAATTGGAGTACATGGAACTTAACGAGTACTTCTGGTTATGAAATAGTTCAATTTATATTTTATTCTAATTTTTACAAAAATGTCTACAAAGTACCACGTTCTACAAAATTTTTTGTCATTTTTTTTTTCCTAATTTCTATTTTAATTGATATTTTCTTATGAGTACATATGTCGCATATTATTATGTGTTACGCTATTAGACACATCGAAATGTAAATTCTTATCGAAAACCAAAACCAGGTCACATTCAGAAATTAATTAGGAGAAAATTTATTTGTACCTGTTAACGTCCATTGATTTCAATACTTCTGTAAAATAAATTGCTGCAAAACTATTTTCTCTGGAAAGACCCCGCGTGGACGGTTCATATTCATCGTCAGTATCCATTAGTTTTTAAATTCACACTCCTTGAATAACTAACTATATCGCTATATTAATTCTGCACTAATGATTAAGTAAAATTGCACTCAAGTGATCAGATCAGCTGTCCATACCTCTAAGCTTACCGAAAAAAACGTCAAAGTAGAATAAGATTCAAATAGATTTGATCAATTTCAATATTCGTTTGGTATGTTTGAATAAAAAATACAAAATGAAATTTAAATTTTTTTCAGCACGAATTCGCTCCAACCATGAATTTCGATGGTTCAATTATAATTACGGGAATAGCAAATATCGGTATAAAATTAATATCACTACAATCTCATGAATGAAAGCACACAGAGTAAATAAATATGTTATTGCCACAGAATGAAGGTGTCTGTTTGTACTCTGAAAGTAAAGTTTAATTATTATCATACTGTATAATCAAGGAAACATTCTACGACAGCGTAATTGGCTGCTGAAAAATAACTATTGTCGATCTAACTCTAATCAACGCGTTAAATTTAAACAAAGTCATCGTTTGCCGATTATTTTTGTTTTAATAAATTCAATTAATCTTTGATAGAAATTATTGGGGCCGGATTGCAGTTCCAAATTTTCAGTTTCGAACGGTAAAAATTGCAAGCTTTAATATTGTGAATCATAGTGGTTGGAAAGAGTATTTCTCCGAATGTCTGCCTAGCCGATTTTAACAAACTTGAAATTGAAAAACCATCGAAGACTCAAAATTCCGATTGCTAAAGATGCAAAGGCCAATAGACTCTGAAACTATTGAAATTCACGCACGCAAGTCGTGCTCCGCCATTAAATTTTCGAATTTTTGAATTCTTAGAGTTTTTTACTTTCTGAGTTCTTAGCTGGTCCGTAGTCTAATCTTTCCGAATTATAATATTTTGATATTTCACGTTTTTTAACATTCCAAATCATCTGAAATAAATTCGTAATTTTGATCATTTGGAAATTTTTAAATTCGAAACTTCAACCCGACCTGGAAATATTTATCCCAGTAAAACATTCATATGTCTGTAATTTGTAGGATGAAGAATAACTTTCCAGAATCTGATAATTAACGAGTATCTCATACATGTAAGAAGGGTGAGTGCAGAAAAAATTGACTAATCTTTTCTGATATGATATGTTACCCTATACAAGCCCTAGTATATGTTTGAAGGATGATAAAAGACAGAAGATGATATTTGAATATAACGAAAAAACTAATTGAGGTTGGGTAATTTTATAATCAGTGAAACTGTCTCACGCCTCTGAATCCAAATTGGTTGAATTTTTTTACATGTTCACCCTCATGAAACGTAAGATGCCTGCCAAAGATTGGATGAAGACAAAAAAAAAAAATACAACATATTGAAAGGCATATGAATTTCTTAAACTTTATGACACTATAATAGCCCTCAAATCGCGTAATAGACCGCAAAATATATTTTTTCCTCTGTCTTGATGTGCCGTATGACTATAAGCAACTTGTCCAAGATCTTTTTCATGTGAAATCATCCAAGGATACGAAATACGATCTATAAAATTTGATTTATTGACTCCGTGTATAAATGATTTTCATGTATAAGCTTCATAATATTATTTCGATAGAAATTTTTGTGGAGATTATAGCAAGTGGCAACATAACTACAGGTATCTTGCAGATAGATATTTCAGCGCCTACCCTCACGTAGAGAATGCTTATACTGCAGAGAATACGGACCAGTATTGGTCCAGTTTCAACAGCCGAGCATCAACGTTGAGTCCTGAGCCAACATTGGGCAATATAAAATCTGCCAGTGCTATTCATACGGCCCACTACTGGGCCAGCATCTGCAGTCCAGTGGTAGGACGTACCACAAGTCGTTGGGACAGTATTGGGCTTCTTCCGCAATGCATTTGAGGGGCTGAAATCTGGCAATGGGTAATCCCTATGAGAGATTACGCCCTTTTCGTACTTGGCTTTCGATATATATTTTTGAGCGAACTTGAGATACTGATCAATACCGAATTGCGCCACTGGCCCAATTTTCATTCGCAATATTAGCCCAGTTCCGGTAACCAGCGTCGGCCCGATCTTATCATTCCAACTATTTGCCGCCAAAATCGCCATCGTCGGCAACAGTACTGGCCCGACGCTGGGCCTTTCGTTAAACTCAAACTGGGCCATACCAACGTCTGTACATTGGTTGGTGAATTATTATCATAGCGTATATTCCATGTCAGGGTTTTACGAATTTTTGACATTCTGTTAGAATTTTTACTAATATAGATCCTATAACTATTTACTCGATTGCTACTGTTTACTTCGGCTGTATGTACTTACCCCTTGAACCTTCCTCCCCTGCAGTGCGTTGTTAGATTAGCTAAATACATGTAGTCTGAAGGGTAAACTAAATTCATCTCCGGGGTAGGGTAAACATTGTTAACATGTTTTATTTATTATACACAAATTTGTGTAAACGTGGATCACCGAGCATCCGCTCAGTGAAGTAATGTATACAGCGAGAAGCTAATTACAACTGTTGTTATAATTAGCATCAAAATTTGATTATGTAGAAACTAAATAGATCTACTTTTCAGCTTTAACAAAAATGCTCCTTTTTGTTGAATCAATCAAATAATTTTTATTCAATATTCAACGAACAGAAAAATGTTAATGATATAGCCGACAGAACAAAATTCACTTTATTCTGAATTCGATCATTTGAAAAATATTTTTCATAATATTTTAACGCTTATTCAGTGTATATAAATTTTGAATGCATATATTTTATAGGTATGAGTATTCATGATAACAAATTTAATGAGTAAATTTTTTGCCAGTATATTTTATTAGAATAGAAACATTTTCATCTCGCATATAGGAACATATAGATTATACCTACGCGAAAGACGTAGGTGGTCTAGACGTAAAAAACTTTCACAGCGGGAGGAGTGACAGCCAGCTTTCCCTAACTTTTGCGCTAAATATTGATGGTTCCAAAAAAAAAAAAAGAAGATAAAAAAATGTCTCCAGAATGTTATGTCGAATAAGTAAGCGAACAACTTTTTCCTCTGGGATCCAGCTGCTCAATGTTTGTTTGCGAAATTCCGTGAACTACGGTAAACGGTGGCGTCATTATAAAAAACGTTTGTGCACACTACGATAAAAAAAAAAAAAATAAATAAAAAAAAAATAAAACCGTACATTTAAATACCTCTATCTAGTTTCAAATTTACATATAAGAACGTTTTTATTTATTCAGGAAAGCAAATAAGCTTCACAATCTTTAGGATCCTACAAAAAAAAAAGAAAAAAAAAACACAAAGAAAGAACGAATCCAATATTTTATCTGAATAATATTTCACTTGAGTCTCGAAAAGTTGTAAAATTTCACGTGTAGAAAATTCTCTTTGTATTTTCCACTTTGCAGATGTGCTAGTCTATTCCGTAAATTTTTTAGTTTTGAATCTCATCAAACGTCGTCCCGGAATAAGTAAACTATCGGAAAAACTATTGACAAAAACTATCGAATTTTCAAAAAGTTTTTTTATTTATTTTTATTTTTTTATTCAACTATTGAAACGAACTATTGGGAAAAGTTATCGACGAATGATTGACTATTATCGTCAAATTGTCAAATTGTTTTCGATAAACTATACCCATGCGAATAGTTTTCTGCAAAAATTTTTCAATCAACTTTGCACCAAGGTGACAAAAAATTCTAGGGTATCCAATACTTTTCACGAATAGCTTTCCAATGATTTCAGATACGGATTTTGTGTCTATATTGAGTAGTAATAATATTTATTTAACAAACAAGACAAAAGGTAGTCCGCACACGTTATCAAGTGCAAGAATTCTTCTCACACGAATCGACAGCTGTGATCAAATTTTTCACGGAAAAAGGTATAAGGGTTTATTGAATCGAATTTGAGTCAACGACGAAACCTATTCGAACGTGATACTTACTTACTAACTTCTACGAAGTGACACCTGTCCCTGACTGCCTGCTGGACCACCCATCGAAGTGACGAATAGTTTTTCTGTACACGTTACTGTTTTTCAATAAAGTTTTCAACTTTTTCAAGTCCGGAAGTAAGGGTACTTTTTTATGGTACTTATATTATTCAACAAATCGAATTATCATTAATCATGTGTCGATTGTGCAATTGTGATACTTGCTGATTCAGTACTTTTTGAATTTTGTGAAATGAAAATCATGCAACTTTTTAAAAGAGTAAAAAAAAACGTAAAGATTTTAAGGGGGTTTCCTAGTCTTCAAATTTTTATATTACCGATTTTCTGATTGTTGGTATATTATTGTAGGCCGATCTTCAAGCTTCATTTTGGTCGTTGCCCAACCCCGAAATTCGGAAAATTGAAAAAGTTATGGACTAAAATGTAAAGCTCCGTGACTGGGCTAGTTCGCGCGTAATGCTGTGACATGACGAGGCATGTTTAGTGGGCATGTTTTGCGATACGAAATGCAACTGAGTTGGCTCAGTTTAGCGCATTTGTTCTACTATTATGTTTCCTGTTGTTTTTTCATTTTTATGACTGTTATTTTTTTTGTGAGTTCTATTACGTGTGTTTCTGTTGCACAGAACTGCTAAACCTTCGGAGCTCGTTTTCTCGAAACCACCTCTTTCAAAACAGTGACCACGATTTCATCAAAACCGTTCATCCGATTAACTTGAAATTTATACACCACTTTCATCTTATTGTGAATTAAGCTTCTATGAAACGGATCTACCGTACGTCTTTTAGTTTCCTATAAACATGCAAAATCAATTGTAAAAATCAAGAAAATCTGAGTTTTTGATTAGAAAATTCATAACTCAGCCAAATTTTGCTTTTTCGAAAATCAGTTCGATAGAAGCTTGGAGGGTACCTTTAGCATTAATATGATTCCTCGGGTGAGGCTTTCAAATACTCCTTTTGGTTACAATCTTGGTCACCGTCTTTGAAGCGGTTTTTCGTCGACCGTGATTTTAACGCCCATAGAAGTCGAAGAATTGATGCTATTATGAACTTTTTTTTTTCATATTAAAGCTGGAGTTGCGAACTTTAAAACCGTATATTTTTCATATTTTTACTGCCACAAGCTTGAGCACTATAGCGCTGCAAGAACCGTCAACGCTTTCCGTAAGTCGAGGCTAGGAAACTTCCTTAATCCTCCGTAGTCACACGTATGTAGAATCACGTAGTAGTTACACTGGGGGTCAAATTGATCTAACGCCAGTTTCAAATCATTGCCGTATAAAAAGTATTCGTGCGATTTTTTTCAAAAAATTATGAATCATGCTTTGAACATTGTGAAATATGTAGTAACAGTCAATTTAGAAAGAATGAAATCTCAATGTGCCTAAAAAAAAAAATTCGTGAAGATGTGAATGTGCAAGAAATTTACTTTTTCAGTAAAATATTCATAAATTTTTCATTTTTCAATTTTTTTTCAAAAAATTTTAGGGCGATACTTACGAGATATGGTACTTTTATAAAAAAAATCGCTCAATAGTAGAAGTTTCGAAAAAGGTATTTATTCCATCGAAAAACAGATATTTAGCCCAAAATTGCAAGCTGGGTTAATTTGACCCATGATGATTATACTGAGGGTTAAGAATGTATTACTGTGTCTAAGCTCCGCAGTTCATATGAATGTGTATCACGTAAAGAGTTCATATATAAGTTGAAAAGTGAAGATTAAATGTTGGGCATCAAATAAGTTTAGGAAGTTTATTTGCGGCCACATAGCTAGATTTAAGTTCTCAGTAAGTTGGGAGAAGTTAGTAAGGTGGTAAGGATACTCTAGGGAGCCACACAGCCAAGGTAACACAAGTCAAGTTTCTGACTAGCTATAAGGGTCACGAGGGCCTATTTGCCCTAAATACTTAATGCCTAAGTCCACCGGTCGGACTTATTGCAGCATATACCTACCTGAAATTCCCGTATAGCACCCCCTTGGGTATGTATCGTTACGTGACTCATATCGTTGACTCTGATATTGCTCCTAATATTTATCTCAAGGATTTGCCAAGAACAATGTTCTCGAGAATTGTTGATAATAGTTTCACATCAATTCGGTCATGTATTAGAGATCTTCCAATAAATGTTCAGCAAGTTCTAGATGTTATGTAAATTTTTTGCAGAATATATCTTCACACTCGAATTTTGAGTTTTTGCATTTATATTCTGAGAAGTGATTTGAAAATAGAGCTTGAAAATAATTAATTTTGAATCACTGATGAGCCGTGAAGAAATACTTTATTGATCCAGAAAAATGTTGATAATTTATTTATTTAATGAAAAAAAACATGCAAAATTGGGGTGGCGGATTTCACGTGAAACTCCTCATGTACATAAACTTCTTCAAATTTGAAGAGAAATTTCAAATTTTCATATTGATGTAATTTTTTAGTAAACCAACGACATTCAACGAATTTTAATTTCAGATACGAAAATTTTATACTTTAAATTGAAATGAAGTGAGTGAATAGAATATTTCTTCAAATCGTATCAGTGATTTGAAAATAATTATTTCCAAGGGATATATACTCTCATAACCATTTTTAAAAAGGCGATCTGAATTATTAATTATGTATTTTGATGATATGAGTATTAAAGGAAGGCTTCGGTGAAATTCTGATAAGAACGGTTTTTCATTTTTAAAATTACTAAGAAAATCTTATCAAAAATTCCTTTCAGCAAGATTTAGATTCTGGTAGTATGTGTATTGAAGAAAATTTTCAATCTTCTGATTTTCAATCTTATTTTAGGTATTTTAGAATTTTTATGCTTCCAGAGGCTTACGTAGTTCGAAATAAAAAAAAAAAAATATAAGTTGATCCATCTAAAATGAGATGGAATTTTTGACATTGAATAATCAATTTTTTATTTTGGCTAAGCTAATACTTCAAAAAATTTAAAACTTTGTAGACTTCATCTTTATGATAGTAGCTATCCTCTAGAATTTTTATAAATTTTATTCTATTATAAATTCTGGAGCTGCAGTTTAATGAAAAATAATTTGTTTGTTTAATTTTTAATTTTTTTCCTTCTAATTTTCTTTCTAAAAATCTATTTCAATTTTGGCGGATAGCTCCTATTATAAGGATAAAGTCTACAGAGTTTAAAATTTTTTGAATTATTACTTTGGCCGGAATCAAAAATTCAATTCAATGCCAATAATCCCACGTTATTTACTATTATAGATGGGAAACTTATACCGCTGTGCAGCTCAAGGTTAAATTTGAGATATAGAGACCTGAAACTTGGGGAGATTTTTTTATTTATTTATTTCGAACCATATAAGCTTCAGGGGAGTATAAAAATTCGAAAATATTTAAAATAAGGACCACCTTAATGCGCAAGGAATATTTCACAGAAAATTTCCTACGCACCGCTGCACTGCCAAAAATTTCTTGTGCATATACACTGTCAGCGTAGAAGATTAAAATTTTCTTTTTCAATATAAATACTGTCATGATCTAAATCTTGCTGGAAGGAATTGATCAGATTTTTTAAAAGTAATTTTGAGAGTAAAAAATCGATTTTATCAAATTTTCACCTAAGTCTCTTCTTAATTTGATAATCTCACTGAATATTGTAAATATTGGAGTCTTTGAAATGATGATAATATTCATAATGTTAACAATTTTGTACAATTAAGAATACATTTATTTTTCATTTTTATAAATTGGGTATGGAATAATATTTCGAGATAGTACATGATATATTCACTGGTAATTGAAAATACCGCATGTATGTACCTATACATAGTGAAGGGACGGGCAAAACGGGGTTGGGCAAATCAGGGTACCCTAAAGACTTCGCTAAGGAAATATTCATTTTCCAAAATGATTCTAAACCGTCACTTATTACTCTTATTATCATTTTTGCATAATTTGGGGTGGCCAAGCATTTTACTTCGAAACAATTTTTTTTTCTCAAAATTTACCGGGATTTTTTTTTTTAAATTATTCTGTGACTGAAAATTTATTCTTTTTACAATAATTTTGAATTACTTGGAGTAGCTTGAGATTTTTTTCACTGTTTTGAAAAGTTACCCCATTTTGCCCGTAACAAAGAAAAAAAAAAAAAAAATTCATGGTAACTGAAAATTCGTTTCATTTACTTCAAATAGAAGTAAAAAACAAAGAAGATTAAGCGTGTTTGAGTTCATTCAAGTCCATCATTTCCTTAGCATCCCCGTCTTGCCCGCCCTTCGCCTACATATAATAAAGATGAAAATCGATAATCAAAGTCGTATTTAATATCATACATGTATATATGTATATTAAGGTGGTCCTTATTTAGGGCTCGGACGATTTTTTTACCAGACGCCCCCAAATCGGTTCCAAATAATTCAAAAACAATTCCCTATTTTTTTTTTTTGGATTTTTATCTCAACTCTAACCGCTCCTATAACCAAGAGAATGGATTCCCCCATTTAAAATACACGTGTTTCGACTATATTCTCAGTATATATTTTATTATAAGAGTACTAATTGTCAAAAAAATCTGTAACTATGAGATTTTAATAAGCATTGATGCTACTATCTGACAAAAAATTCACATCATCATACCAGACAAATCCAGTCGAATTGCCCACCCTTTAAATCTCACTGAATTGTAAAAGGAAGTCAGATTAAGAAGGTGTGCAATTCGTCTAGATTGCCTGGCAGAATGATGCGAATTTTTCTTCAGGTAGTAGGATCAATGCCCACTAAAATCTTGTAGTTACAGATTTTTTGACAATAATTACTCTCACAAAAAAATATATAAAATGAATATAATCGAAACACGTGTATCTTAAATGATGAAATCCACCCTCTTGGTGGGAGGGGGTAGAGTTGGGATAAAAATCTGAAAATATTAGGTAGTTGTTTTTGAATTATTTGAAGCCGAACCCTAAATAAGGACCACCTTAATGTATATGTACAAAAGAGATTTGATTCGATTAGCTTTTGAACTTTACATATTTTATGATCAAGTCGTTTAAGAGAGCTGTTTAACAAGCTCACGCCTATAACTACATATGTATACCTATACTATACATACATATATATACTATTATACTTACATTTCATTAATTAGACTAAATAATGCCATGTACACAACTGCATTCACACTTTGACTGTAACAGGAAGCTGTTTAATAAGTAACTAAATTCTATATCCATTCAGTATCATGTTCTCAGATTTTGATATTGCGTTATCACATCACGTACACAAGAGGTACACAAGCAAACTGTTAACGTAGAATTATAACACATTATTTAAAAAGTAAATTGAATAAAAAAAAAAAGAAGAAGAAAAATCGATATGATTATTGGAAATATTAAACATACTAAATCGTAACCAATTACATTTTGGTCTTTCAATCATTTCCTTTTATGAAAAGGAACTATTTCTCACCAAGCATAATTAAGTATACAAAAGTATACGAGACGTTGCATTCTGTGTTTCGTCAATTTTTAATAATGAATGCAATCCATCCACTCCAAGTAGTAAATATCGCCTTTTTTCTATTAACAGTTCGTGTTTGGTATATAGGATATTAGTTTCATTCTTTCTTTCTTTTTTTTTTTGTATTTTTTTTTTTATTCTCTTTTTTATATATAATATCGTCACCAAGATTTCAAAGAGTACATTATAATTAGATTATTTAAGTTAAATTTTTTTTTTTCTAATTAGAAAAATAGCTGTAATTAATTAATCAATATATTTGAACTAATTTACTTTAATAAAATGATTTTAAATATACAACCCCGATCTAATTATTATAGCCCTTGCGTTTTATTCGATTTGAAACAGCTTTAGCAAGCGGAATCTTAAATTCATTATATTCTAATTCAAAATCTATGATTTGGTATTTCAAATGATAGTTTTGAAATGAATTTTTGGTATTAATTGAAAATCAAATTTCATCAATTCTCACTTCTATAGACGTGACAATACAAGACGCTAGAAAAATGAACTGTCAGATGAACGCATAATGGCAACGATCATTTGGCTAATTATTATTTCAAGCCCTTGAAATTTTGGTGAACGAAGAAGTTGATTGGGAATACTTCTCAGTCCACACGTTGGTATAAGATAAGTATAACGTATTACAAAATCACTGCACTTCACAGACGAAGAATGTTTCAAAACTGCAAGGACTGTCATTCCATCTTAGACCTTTGCCGTCCCTATTCCAGAGTTCCAAGCAATGTTCCTCCTCTCCATTCTCGTATCTATTTTCCAAAATCGAATGAAATTTTCAACGTTATTAAAATTACTGACGGAATTTTGTACGCAGGCTAAAACTATAGAAAAAACTTTGGAGAGAAAAGTTTTCTTAACAAAATAAATATTCACGAGTTTAAAATATGGAAAGATTTTCTCTGATCTAAATTAGGAAGAAGATCAAAGTATAAAATCATCATTTTTCATACCGGAAATTGTTTGGCTCTCCGACATTCCAATTTTCAAAAGTAATTGGGCGACCATTAGCCATCCAGAAGAAGGTGCCTTCTTCAGCTTGATCAGTGCCAGAAGTCCAAAAGTGTTCGTGTCCTAGCCCAAAGTCCTTGATGTGTTTTTCTAATCGATCATTTTCTTCCTGAGAAGCAATACTTGCCAAGTGCATACCGTGATACCGACAGTATTGCGATGCTCTGTACCAGTTTGCCTGAAAATATAAACGAAAATCTTGATAAATCGCTATATTTTAATCAAAATAAAAAAATAGGTATATATTTTCAAAAAGTACTTCGGCATTATAATAATTCATTGTCCGTCAATTTCTCGATTAGATTAGTGTTAAGACATGATCTCATAGTTTGATCTGATTATAATTAGAAAACGGAGTTAAGATAAATCGAAAGATCAAAGGATAATCATCTCGTGATTCAAGGAAGTCTCAGATTAGCGTCTTCCCTCATTCCTCTGTACAATCAGTTCCCTCGAATAGTGTCAAGTCAATCTGTTGAAGCGGTTAGATTTCTCTGAAACTATTCCTTCTCAGACACGAAAGCTGTGAGACCTTTGAACTCCGGTAAACTCTACCGTATACTCAAATGCCCGTATAAAGAACAAAAGACTATCCCTGGAGTTTTTTCGCTAAATAAATTTTTACTTTTAATTACCTACTCCGTTTATTTTCCCATTCCGTAGGTACTAATTGAGCATAATGAACGCGTGTTATACCCAACATTAATATCGTGTTTGCTGTAATTTTTGCTCTTTTAAATAACACAACAAACGACCAACACCGTGCGTAAAATTGAAAATAGTTTTATCAAAATCCTAAAGCATGATGTATGTACAGTTAGTTAGTAATTTCTATTAGAACTTTACCAATGTCTCATAGATTCGATCAGTGTTCACACATATGCGTATGTATGCTAATACGGTGTCGATTATTCATTTGAGTTTATCATAAAAAATTCAAGTAAATAAACATACGTAAATCACAGATTTCCGGGATTGCAAATGAATTGCAATATGAAAAAAAAAATTCTGCAGTTATATGACTGCTGCGACACTAAGTACTGGTTTAGAGCGTGTCTGCATATATTGCACATCTTTGCAGGGTCAACCAGCACCGTTAAGCTGTTTTGCAGTGTTCATGTTTTTCATATTACGTAAATTTGTATACATAGGTTATTTATCGCAACTTTTGACATTGAAACTGAAAAGAGCGTTGATAAAAAAAAAAAAAACAAGCGGGAAAAACAGTTTTTCCGAGTACTTTTCGTCAAAAAGAAAAAAAAAAGGATGGGTTTGTCAGGGGAAGAAAAAGTATAAAAAAGTAATAAAAAACCGAAAAAAAGATAAAAATTGAAAATTTCACATACAAAAAAATGTTCTATATATATAATTGACAAACAACAATTTCATACAGTGCGTTTAATCCCAATTCGATCTGGGTACACTTACAATGTCTTCTTGTCATTGGCAAGGAACGCCCTATATATTAAAAAAAAAAAAACAATTTTATACAGTGCATTCATTCTAATTCGATCTGAGTATATTTACAATTTTTTTGGTGTCATTGGCGAAGAATGCCCTATATATATAAAATTCTCAACTCGGAAGAATATATTCTTTCATTTATAAAGGTAATACAGAGAAAAAGTATAGGTTTGTCGGTGAAACAGCGAAAATCGATTCATTTCCGGTAGAATCGGAAGTTCAAATCAAACGAGACGTGGAAATTTTTCATGCCCATCATTTGGTTGTAAAATCCTGTGAATTTCAAATTTTTTCATCGAGACGTATCCGAGATCACCGCGCGAGTTTGTCGAACAAGCCGACAGACAGACCAATATCTTTCTGAAAACCTGTTTTTCGGATTCTAGAGGGTCGAAAACGTGGAGATTCGTTGAAATTAGCAAAAGTCACTTTTCGACCAATACCAATACTTTTTTTATATCACCGCACGGTAGGTGATGAAAAGTAAAAACAAGTAGTCCAGTAAACCAAGCTCTGAACCTCAAAAATTTTAAAGTAGCTGTAAACTTGATTTTATCTTCGTTTTACACCCGAGAATATTATACGTAAGTTTGCAGAGTCAAAAATATCCGGAAAATCATGAAAATTGATGAAACAAGACGAAAATTTCTGTTATTTGTGATTATCTCGGTAACGGTAAAGAATTTTAAAAAAAGTTTCGAATAAAAGTTGTAGTGCTGAAACTTCTGCATTGAAAAATATCTTAAAAAGTTAATTTTCGTGTAATATTTACGAAGTGACAACGAATTTCCTGATTCTTCATGCATAAATCGGTAAATTTGTTGTCACTTCGTAAATGCTGGACGAAAATTAACTTCTGAGGACATTTTTCTACGAAGAGTTTTTAGCCCTACTACTTTTATCCAAATTTTTTTTTCAAAATTTCTCACTGTTACTAAGATAATCACAAAAAAACAAAAAATTTCAGTTTTTTTCATCAATTTTCACGATTTTCTGGGCATTTTTGATCCTGTAAATTTGCAGATAATATTCTTGGATGTAAAACGAGGGTAAGGTCAAGTTTCCAGCCACTCCCAAATTTCTAAGATTCAGACTTTGGTTTACTGGACTAAAAGCCAGATAATTTTTCTATAAATTTTCTTTTTCTTTTCACATTTCGGTTTATCATCGCCTATATAAAAATACCAATAAATTCTTTTATTTAATTGCAAATACCGTGTAAAACGAATAAATTAAACTTATACAATTCGGAATAATAAAAGGCAATTCTGATCAAAGTAATTGATTGATTATTGCGTTAACGCAGCAGTACGTGATTCTGTCTTTGTCATAACAGTTTTATCTGTATTTTTACAATTGATTTTGCACAAATGACATTCAGATATACAAATACGATACTTTCTAAATACCGATAAGCCATCGTCATACCAATTTTTGAATTCGAAATATGCAATCATGAGTCATATTTCGTATCGGAGAAGATTTTGGCAAGGTCACAAAGAAGACAAATGCTACTTTATAATGCTAATAAAAAATTTCGTGAAAGCGGCTATCATTATTTATTATAACGCAACTATAGTCATCTCATCTTGAATTTAAATCAATTTAAAGATACAGGATGAATTAGTAATCGTTGCGTAAGCTTGTTTTTAATAAACGCAAGGCCGAATACTGAAGTGTTACAAACCGATCATCAAATATTCCCACGGGTTGTAATTTTGAACAAATTCGCACGAAAGTTAGCCAAAAAAAAAAATTCTTTTAACGATAAGAAATTTTTATTTTTATTCTTATTTAGTCAAGAGAACAAAAAACGCTTTACTTTTGGCTATCGAATGATTGCAAGATTTATTCTCTCTAAGGGGTAATACTATCTCACACTTTCCATACGAGTCTTCTAACAGTAACCGCAAGTTTGAAGATTATATTCAGAGAAATGAAACGGTGAAAGTGCACAAAATTTAAGTATGAAACATATTAATGTGTGTAGATATTATAGGTGTGTGTAGGTATATTGGCTTATGCTAATTCTAACGATTTCTAAAGACAATCAATTTACAGTAAAGACAAATTTGATTGATACTATATAAACAGCCGTTTAGTGTTCATAAACAAATGCCATTAATTGGATGTAGTGAAATAAACTTTTAAATGTTCATAACGCAATGACTTTGAACTTAAGTTAAAATTTTTTTACACGTACGTTTCAAACTCGGAGATGAAAGTACGTTAACTCTATAATGTCAAATATAAATCAGCAAGTGAATATTAAATTTGTATAATTTATTGCAACTGTTTATAATTAAGTCGTGTCAAAGATGCCAAATTCATATCACGATCGCATATCCATATTATTTTAGAATTATTTTCGCACTAATTATAATAAATTGAAAGTATAATTAAATCCATGAATTACCTTGAAGAAAATTCCCAAATAGTATCTTTTTTCACCAAGTTTTAGAAGAGGCATAGTCCATCTAGAAGCTGCTATACTTCCGCTGTGCTCGTCGACGCAATTCGGACAATCATCTGTAAATAAATCGAATCAAACTTCCGATTAGTTAAATGAAGAATCATAAATAAAATAAAGTGAAATATATTTCTTGCGTACATTATAGTTTTTGACTAAACAGATAAAGTGTATTATTATTATAACTAGACGTATCTAGTACATCGACTATGTTTCATGCTGTGCTTGAGGGGAATCTTTCAAAGAAAGCTTTATATATGTTTTTTTTTTTTTTTTTTCTGATACGAATCATATCTCTTTGTACGAAATTTTTTTCCCCACACCGGAAGTCTTTAACACGGTGATACAGGGGTGTGATTTACGAGATACTCTTATAGTTAGAGTTGGAAAACTGATATCCTAATGCATACATATATATACCTAAATGGTTTACCTGTCAGTGGAACAAACGCGACTTACTATATACGTATAGACAATTTATCTAACTTTTTTTAAATTTTTTTTATGATATCAGTTTTTATGTAGATAGTCGATTTTTTATTTTTGTTTATTCTTCAATTTATTTTCAGCTCATTTTGTGTCGTGAAAGGAACGGAGAACACAATGTCCGTTAAAACTACTAAGCCGGTAGGTACCGTGATAGCGTCGTGCTATTTTCTCACAGTAATTTGTTCTCCGTGCCAAAAAGTGTAAGAAATACAAGGAACACTAAGCCGACAATTCAAGTGAGAACAAAAGACCATTTCGTAGCACAGTAATTGTGAGTAAAAATAAATTTCCGTTGGTCCAGACGCATGAGTTACGGGGGATTAAATGAATTTAAGAATCTGAAATTTAATACCAATTAGGTAACATCGGCGTGGGATCTTAATCGCAGTTATGGTGCAAAAGATAAGCGAATACAGTATTCCATGACGTATTGCGTAACGTGTAACGTGTAAGTGATGAGTGAACAGAAAGTTAGTAAAAAGTAAAAAATCTTGCAAGAACAGTTTACGCAGTTTACTGGTAAGTGGTCATACATTTGACATACATTTTATATAATTTGTACCTCATGCTGGTCAACACTTTATCCCATAATTTCAATACACCTAATATGACTTCCAGTTCTCTGATTGATGATCATATTTCTCGCTTTTCTATTTATCCAAGTTACAACATTCGTAGGTAATTAACAATTCGTAAAATCCAGGTAAAACCGGGATCAAATGCCCTGCATGAGGGGTAAATTAATGCCGACACGTATATATAACACCAGCCGAGTATTTATCGGGCATGAAGCTGATATGTCTATGTGCAATGATATTTTAGTTGAATATCTATTGACAAAGAGATCAAATATTTGCACCGCAAGAAACAGGCAAGAGACTGTGGTACTTGTGGAGTTTGGTGATGTTTTCTGACGCGGTTAAATCTTCCGGTATGTCAATAAACAGAAAGCAATATAAACCTACCCCAAAACAAACAGATTTCGCATCGGTCAAGAGACACATTCCTTCATAAATTGCAACCCTCGCGAAGGTTTTACGTCCATAAACTTGCGTTCTTGACCGTTAGGGGAGAAGAAAAAAAGATGCGAGAAAAAAAAGAAATTTGAAAAAACATTAAAGAAAAAAAAAACACATTGAGTGGCTGACGTCATTGGAGAAAAAAATAACAACTACAACGACGTAACCCAGTTCTTATACACTTAGGTACAACGTCAAATACAGCACTTTGCTTGCGTGGTGTGGAACTAGTGGCCTGCAATGCTAAGCTTAGTTTTTGCCCATTAAAACGCCAGAACCACTACTGCAGTGTTACGTTGTACACATTCTCGGCAAGGTCTGCTAATTTATTTTCGATCCAATTCTTTATAATACCTACCAAAGAATTAATTCCCAAATTAGATGAACCTGAAATGAAAGTCATGGTTGTAGCTAATTATCCATATCTGATTAACATAGTTTGGAATATTTTTGTATTAATAAGAATGAACTTATAATTCTGGAACCAGCTCGTACATGTTGGTCTATTTCAAATCAATGAGCTGAAATTTTTCGACGTTAATTGGGTTAAAACATGTTCAGGAGTAAAAAGAAACCTTGGAAATGAGAGAAGCGGCATCAAATTTAACCGGCTAAGCAAATTCGAACTGCCTTTCTTTGGCTCACTGTAGATTGTTCTCAAATTTTTCCATTTTTCTTCACAAGAATCGTTTGGTAGTAAACTTTCCATGTTCCGAGAATTAAATTGACTGATTATACGACGATGACATTGAGACACTCGTAAATATGGATGAGCTCCTGATTATAGTTTTCACTTGTCATCACCTACGGTGATATAATAAAAGTATTGGTTTTGGTCGAAAAGTGACTTTTGCTAATTTCAACGAATCTTCACGTTTTTGATCCTCTAAAATCCAAAAAACAGGTTTTTAGAAAGATGTTGGCCTGACTGTCGCGCGACGAACTCGCGCGGTGATCTCGGAAACGGCTCGAAGAAAAAATCTGAAATTTACAGGACTTTACAACCAAATGATGAGCATGAAAAATTTCCATGTCTCGTTTAAATATAACTTCCGGTTCTACCGGAAATGAATCGGTTTTCGCTGTTTTACCGACAAACCTATACTTTTTTCTCTGTATTATCTTTCTAAATGAAAGAATATGTTCTTCCAAGTGGAGAATTTTACATATATATGGCATTCCTTGCCAATGACAACAAAAAAATTGTAAATATGCCGGGATCGAATCAGAATGAATGCACTGTATAAAATTGCTGTTTGTCAATATATAGGGCGTTCCTTGCCAATGATAACAAGAAATTGTTAATGTACCCAGATCGAATTGGGATGAAACGCACTGTATGAAATTGTTATTTGTCAATATATATATATAGGGCATTTTTTTATGTGAATTTTCAATTTTTATGTTTTTTCGGTTGTTCATTACTTTTTTATACGTTTTCTTTCCCTGACAATCTCATACTTTTTTGTCTTTTTGATGAAAAGTACCCCGAAAAACTATTTTTCCGGCTTGTTTTTTCTAAATTTTCTGTATATATATACATTAAAAATCTTTAATGAACAGAAAATGTACCACAATCCCCGAAAAAGTGTCGAATTTTTACATCCTAAACATATATGCACCCTCTTAAATCTCTAACGAAATAGTAAACTAGCGAAACTCGAAAGTGGACCACCAAACGAATTACAAAAAGTTGAAAACTTCGACGTAGGGTGAGGGTCTAACTACACACAGTTAGAGGATACAGCAAACTGCAAGCATCCAGTGAACGTGAATGTTCACTTTCATCGAACTATGCGTACGCCTGAAACTCTGGTAGGTAAGTTTTCACCAAGCAGGTGGAATCATGCAACGCAAAATTTCTCTTGACTCTGAAGTCAAAAGTTGACTCGCCTTGGGCGAAAGAGTTTCGTACCTGTTCGTGTTCGTTTCGTTTACCACCTTTAAAATTATACGCTTCTAACCGCCAATCAAAAAGTGGAACAAGATTATTTTTTGGATATCAATAATTATCATATGATTGACTGATGAATAACATTAATATTAATTCGATAATTCTGTCGCATGCATGAACACAGCGTGGCCGGTTGTTCCTGATTCGCTTTAGAAAACGAATACTGGATCATAAAATTTGGTTAGCCATTTGGCAAAGACAAAAATAATTTGCATAGGCTCTGTAAAGAACGGTTCATTCTGTACATACATGAAAATTCATGAAATAAAAAATCCTCTGAATGAGTAAAACAATTGTGAATGAAGTAATAAATAAATGAAAACTGTCTCTGAATGAATCCTATGGAAATCACTGGCCTAAAACAGAGTGAAATTCACAAGAAACGTATAAGCTACTCATACTAGAAATTTATTCTCTTTGCCTCTATAAAAGCTAGACATAAGAGCAGCCACATATAGTGCAACTGTACTTTATCAAAGCCCGTTCATAATACAGAGGATTAAAAAGGTTCACCTAATAATTCTCTGTCCTCTCTACTCTGCTAGCCGCTTGTTCAGTGAATTTATGAAAAGCTGAAAATATTACTGAGCCAAGTTTTCACCGGCAATGGAAAGTACATTTCATTATCACATTGGACGTTATTCGGATATAGAATCTGTCATTATTTAATCTATCGCAAAACGTCATCCACGGTATATTAATTCGGCTACGAACAAATAGTTGGAGCAAAGAAAAGGTGGGCTATTATCATAATTGAAAGTAAGAACCGAATTGATACTAAAAACTTAAAATATGATAATTAAAATAAATTTTTTTGCCACTATTCTTGCCAAATCGTGTCACCGCTTTGAGAATATTCTAGATTCTATGAATTATCTAACGTAGCATCTGTTGGTCTATCTGATCTAGTCCATTAATTATCGTGCAGTCTGTAGAGTCGCATAATTAGTTAATCCTAGTTTGCTTAGGTCTCTCTGTGTGTCCATTTGTTCGGACATACGTACTACGGCACTGTCGCATAGCCACGATATATCCAAGGCCTCGTGTCTAACGGATTCGTATTTATCTAGAGCAAACATCTGTGGAGAAATCTGACCGATGTTCGCAATGTGGTGCATATGCTTACTAGGAGTAAGGAATCTAGTCGTTTCACCACAATTCCATCGAAACTGTTTGAGTATTATAATATTTTCAAAAATTATTACGCAAGTACACCGTGATGATATCAAGTTTTTCATTCCAAGTATTGATACGACATAAAGCGACCAATCCTCCTAACTTCATTCATCATTTTACAATTTTTATTGCAAGCAATCTGCACAGGCCCTTCCTTGCAGATCTTAATCACACTTAACTTTTCGAACTTCCGAGGTGTTACACAGTAACGTCGAAAGTACGTTTCGTGCAGTCATAAAATTGAACCTACACAATCAATCATCCAAACTTCATGTCAGATATATTGAAAGAAAATGTGCAGTCATTGCAGTTTTTTTAGAATTACTAACTGTCAATTGAATAGTTAACTGGACAGTACTACCGTCCAATGAAAGGATCCATGCATATACTAATGCGATAATCAAAGTTTAATCTGGCACCTCTACGTATAGATATTGTATGTCCAATTGTATTTGCTACATAAAGGGAGCTTTATAGTAAGCTAACAGATATAGACCAAGAGATACAATTATTTAGCAATGTCATTAGTGAGAATAACACTATTGTTTCATATCAATCCGGGTCCTGCACAATTAAAAAGCTCTCTTTTCGTACGATTAAGTGAGATTCATCGAGTGATACTGCATATCTTATTCAAAAGTATCAGTCATCTAATCACGGATTTCCATATACAGCAGTTCGCAAAGACTAGACATCCAATTCGGATTATGGATTGTTTATTAGTCACAAAAATTTTTATTATCAAACACGGTAATTGGAAATAATTTTTCTAAATGTGAAATTTTTCTTTATATCGATAAATATTTTATGTTGAAATTAGAAAGTTAATTTCATATTTCATATTTATTGTTTGTTGTAGGTAATTCGCATTAATACTATATAGTGAACAGAATCTTGTCTGAAAAATTGAGGCCTTTCGTTTCAAGCTGATCTTAAGTTTCCAGAAGTTAGTGGCTGTTAGAAATTTTAAAAAAGCACTTCCGGTTTGTCAGGTTATTATGCCTAGAGGATAAGTTTCTTGTGTGTAATTGAGAAGCGGGTACATGAAACAAATAAAAAATTTACAGTAGCAGAATCGAAGTTTTTTTCGAGTGGAAATAAGATTTTTTATACGATTGAGTCCCCAGTTTATACCATGACGCTGAAACGCACGTGGATGATCAAAATCGTAACGTAAAAGATTGACACCCGTCTCAATCCGTCCATTTTACATCGTTTCACACACGAACAAACTAGCTTTCTCATCATCTAGTCAGCCTCGTACGATAGATAGGTACAAGAACGTGTGTTCGGCCACGTGAACTAGAGAATCCATCCGCCTACGGCGTCCTCTTCCTTTTTAATTCTAAACCCCCTCAAGTCCTAAGAAATTCCACCGCACCTTACAGCTGCATAAACATTGAGACTCTTCAGTTTATTATGCATTAAATATGGACAGTTTACTTATTAGTTATTATATCCAGTCAGCTACACTCTATTGCAATATTATTTAACGTCACGTTCATTGGCTTCCATAATTTGTCCCTAATTATTGATAATCCACTCTCGCCTCTCTCTCTCTCTCTCTCTCTCTAATTATTTTGAGAACAATTTACTGGGATGAGAAGACTAAAGCAAAAGCTTCAGTACTAGATAATTATCTAAGTTCATACTTTAACTGAAATTTCATATTTATTTACAATTCATCGCAATTAGAGTTGCACAATCCGCTTTCGGTTCAAAGTAGTTTTTGCGGTTTGGACAGTTTTAGATAAGAATATTGAAGCGATCGACTCATGGCCGTGGTTCGGGACAGTATATAGAATAAAGCCGACAAAGATGGGCCAGTTCCGAAACTTCGACCCGACGATTTCCTAAAGTTCATAGTCTGGTACTACCTAGTACAATCGAAAATCTGAAAAAAATTCAGTCCAGTTCCGATACTTTTAACCCGAGTTACAGCATTTCCTGAATTTGCCAAGTTTTCTTAATTTCAATCGAAAGTCTGGTAACATTTTTTGTCAATCCGTTCTGTACTCATGGTCAAATTCATCTTAGTCCACCGTGTCGGAACTCAAAGACGTGATCCATCTTCGTACCCGACAATTGAAACAACCGATAAAAATTTTTTTGTAACTTTTGACTGTAAAGTAATATTTTTTTTTTTCTTGAAGCTAGGACATCGAAACGAAGAAATCGCATAGGCTGGATTTACACATTTTAGAGCTTGGAAAGACCAAAAAGAAACTTATGTGATCCATTTTCGCACAGTTTACGTCCATATCAATATAATGTCTGTGAGATGACTAATTTTTTATTTCGTATTTATATTATTTGCCGCAGTTGCCATTTTTTTTGTTTGCATTCTAGTTTCGTCTCTATAAGACGTGGAAAAATAATCTGCGAGCATGGCGTTATTGAGTAATTAAAATTTTAAGCTCGTTCGAATTAGTTTCTCGAAAAAATTATGGTGGTCGATATCCGACGTATATATATATATGTATATATATATTGTATAATAGGTAAATTCAACGAGTAATCTATTGTAGTTTGTGAACTAAAACTATGTATATAACAATATAATCTTCTACCGCCATAGTTTGTATAGGGCAATGGAAATTGTGGGTACGGATTACTATGGATTAAAATTGATTCAAACTTGTTTGTCACGTCGTAAGTATTAGCGAACTAACAATTACTGTGGAATCCCGTAAAGCCTGCAGAAATTTCATTCGAAAATACTGCAGAATATAAACTCGAACAGAAATTATATATAACGAATATAAGTTAAATCCATTTGTACGTTAATCGATATCTGCAGAGTTTTTCGGCTTCACATATTTCACTTGAAAAATATCAAATCTTTTTCCGATCACAAATCATTGGACTTTGTATTAATTATAGAGAAATCATACTCCGCTACTTGAACTTGTGAAGTACACATCACATGATATAATATTATGGTACATATATTACGATGGTCAATAGATTGTAGCAGCTGAAATGTCAATCATTTCCCAACTGGTTCTTCACCGGACCTTGACTGGCATGTATATGACGTATATATGAGTTATTGTTAAATACATATACATCGTTTTGTATACATACTCGAGTACACCCTCGTCAAAAGTCCCCCTTTGATCACATTTCGTAATGGCCTCAAGGTCCGGAGGTCCAGTTTCGTAAGCCATTTCATCAATGATGTTTGAAATGATGCATCATCGGTAAATCTTTTCATTTTTTTTTTTGTGTTAATTATTAGAAAGGGTCATTAGTTTATCGTTAAACGATCTGAAGGTCAGAGCTAACCGCACAACTTGCCATTTAAGAATATTTTACTGCCCATAAGAGGTTGGAAATTTCGCAACTTTTCCATTCTCGAAGCTGCATGTTATGTATGTACCATCGAATTATCAGAAAGTCTTGTAATAATTATACCTTATTATTATATAGATGTACAATTTAATTATATTTATTTAAACGAAAGCGATGGTTCAATAAATTTTGAAATTATACACAATTTGATGTATTATCTGTCAGCTCTTCGAATTCGCATCGTTTTACCAGTTTTTTTCTTTTAATTTTTTTAACTTTCAACAATTATAGAAGAATTTTTGAATCGTAATTGGAATAATTGGAAACTCGTTACCCTTTAGAGACGAACCCAATACCGATTGCCTAAACGTTGGCTTGAATACTGCTTATAATAATTGAAATTAAAAACAAATATGAATCTTTCGACTATTTCGTTACGAGTTGGGCAATCGGATTACTTAATTAATTCGATTCTCTTTTCAGAATAACTTAATGCATATCGTGAATTCGTTCATTTGATATTTTCACTTGAGGAATTTTCATTTGTTCAAACGGTCCAAGTATAATTAAATTATTTTCAGAGGAAACAATTCTCAGGATAAAACGATGGACATAATTACAACCTAAATTCAAATTCGACGTATTCGACTCACCTTTTTTTTTTTTAATTTCTATTTTATATCATCATCCCCTTATTTTTAATTATATATGAAACAGCTGTACAACTCTGTCTACATAAAAAATAATTTTATGAACGGAACGTATTAATTCTGTTAAATTTAGAATATGGTTTGATATCGTTTATCAAAAAATTTTTTTATTCGTTCTAGTAAATGATCTATAGCAATGTGCATTATGGATCAATAACTGGACTCGGTGTTTAAATACGTATTAAAAATAAAGCCTTCAATATATCCCTTTGAAATCATATTTATTACATTTTTATAACTCTTCCTTATTTCTTGGTCATATTTTTTGAGCCGTTATCAATAAAATGGCACATCCCTTCCTTGACAGTTACCGTATAATCTGGATTTTTATTCAACGGAATTGACCCAAGAGTGTGAATTACTCGCGAGAACCAGCTGCGTTTAACGCAGGAATAAATAATGCGGCTGTTTATTTTTCAAAGAATGTTAGAAAAGCCCAATTTTATGACCATTTGCGTACAACATGTATACCGCAAAATGATCGTAACATTTGTATATTCAATTACACAAATTGAATGAAAATCATGGTAATAAGAACGCCCTAATTTTTATATATCTTTTAGCACAAATTGTTGCGATAATTTAATGGAAATTTTGTAAACAGTAAAACGTTTAGTTTAATTACGTTTCCATGTTCCAATGCTGATCCGGTTCAATAACGATTACTTTATCCTTGTGTAATTCTTCGGTGTTTGATACAAATCCTAAAGGGAAACCGTCCATATCCTGGCAATAATACTGTCTTATATACTCTTACGAAATGTGTTAATGACGCAAGGTAAACCAATTGTTACATACAGACACACCCACATCGTAGTTATCTATGGTTCTACGAGATATATTCCATTGCAATGCGGATTGAGCGAAATATTTCAATTCCGATGTCACTAATAGATAATATTTTTATGTATATGTGTGTATATACATATATACAATATTACAATTATCTGTTAAGTAATTCGGAACGGGATACAATCTCAAATAATCAAATAGCGATACGAAAACCAGTGAATAAAGATTTGTAGATAATTATTATCACAATTGCAGCTTTCAATTTTTTTAATTATAATTTAATATTGGATTATAGTCTAATGATAATGGGGTATATAATTATACATGTATATATTATAATAGCAATTATATATCCTTGAGAGATTGATTTAATTTAAGGAATTCAACTTTTACGTCCAGTTTCAATGGCTTGACCGTCACTATTTGTGCTTCGCGAAACACGTTTGAATATTTTAACTGTGAACATTCGAATAAATTAACGTGAATTTGAATAGCTGTTCATTAATCAGCATCTAAGACTTGCTATTTTTGAGTCTTTAATAAATCAAAAGTGAGGAAACATCTAATTTTTTTTTTTTCCTTTTTTTTATGGCTCTCAAAGTCGTTGACCGTTTCAGCAACATAAACTGATTATTGAACTTATCTACGAGGACATACCTTGCGCTTGCAACTTCGGTCTAGGTCATTATAACATAAACTAAATTTCTCGTATAATTCTGATTCACTTATATTACAGCCAACTGCAAAATTAGTTTTAAATTAATTGAATTCACGCTATCACAAGGTAGATTATAGTTTACCATGTTTCGTCTACCAATTTCAAGGGAAAGCTACCCCAAGTAATTAGACTTTTGTTCACTTTTAACACGATTCAAATTAGCGTCAAAATTTCATTATAATGTACAAACGTCTCATTTTGCATTTGGTTGATATACCATCGGCAAAATTAACACATATTCGATAATTTGAGTGAGCAACATTACTAGAAAGCTTCGTGGACGGTTCCTTTAAGGCCATCTAACACTGATATTATTAACCGATATACTCCGAATTTATCATTTCCAGTATAACGGCCTTGGTCCATCCTCTGTTAATTATTACTTTGAGGCGCATTGCGACATCAAAAAATTGCAAATATCTGCACGAGGTATGATAGCGTCAGAAAAGTTACGGACATTACGTAAAGTCTACCTCAGGGAATTTATATTTAATAAATTCTAACTCTGCATGAGCATTACAAAGGCCTCGGCTCCAGCTCTGGTGCGGATGCTTCGACTGGCTACTAGCAGTGAAAATGACAGAAACCGTGATTGATGCTATGGCTGATTGGCAATTATCCAGGGAATTGTAATGAAAAGTTTGAACGATGGAAATGTAATAAAAAAAAAGTGTCGCATCCCACGCTTGCAAGCATTCGGCTTGAAGTAATGTACATTGTACATTCATTGAGGTGTGTGATTGGTTGTTATCGATTCAAATAATCAATCGACTACTCTAACACGTGTGATTGTTAAGAATTCACTACTCAATTCAATTTGAAGTTCCTCTAAAATTTCTTCCATCTCAAGAACACTGCGTCAAATAATTGAGCAAAAGCTTCATGCAGATTACTCTGAGTCGAAGTTAAATGTCGACTTACTTCTTTGAGCTTTCAACGGGCTGTGATACTTCTTTTGTTTTTTTAAAGAAGTCTGTAGAAAAATTTTTTATGCAAATTTAATATTAATTTTGTTACAGGTAGTTAGATCTTAAATTTTGACAACCTATCTAGTCCTTTTTAAAACCGTTTGGAATCCATATATTTAATGTAAATCTTGTGATCCTGATTTAATTCAAAATTTCTGATGGTGTTTCATAAATGATTCATGCATTGGTATTTGGTAAAAATTGCCTGAACCGTCTGTAAAAATATTTTTCCTAACTCTATAAGGCTGCTTCATTCGTTATAATAACTAAGTCGAGAATCTGGTACATGATCGAGACATTCGAAGTTCAAACTTTTTATAAAGTGAAATGTACTGGGGACTGTAGCGTGAAAGGACAAGACAGGTGTATAATTGAAAAGAAAAGAAAAGACAAGAAGAAGAAGTAAAAAAATGAAAAAAAAAAATAATAAATAAATATTACAAACAAGAAAGTGGCGTGTCGTTATGTCACTTACCTACATTTCAAACTAACGATTATTCGTCTTGCGTGACACAACCGGGCGGACTTGATCCCGGAAAGAAATTATCACGTTGACCTATTATAACGGGTGTTTACATAATTTCTTTAATTTTGTTACAAGATCACTGTCTCGTAGTTTTAATTCTCTCACTCTAATTCGATCGTGAATTGATGATATCAATCAGTTAACACACAGGTACGCACACACATACGTAATACATACATGTATATATATATACTCAAGTAATTGACGTACCATTAAGTCGTCCTGGTATAGCTTCTAGTACTCCCACAAAAACAGCAACGAAAATAATCACTGACATAGATATCCATGCCATTTTATTATTATTTATTTTTGTTTGTTTTTGATTCCTTGTTTCCTTTTTTTTTTTCTATGGAAATCAAAGCGAGAGTCGCCCGCGGCGTAACTTGTAATAAAACTGATGATAAAGTAACTTGGCACGCACGACGCGACTCAAATGAAGGAAAGTTGTTAAGTCAAGACTTGGAGCCTCCCGATGCTGGGTCTTGGACGGACGGCAAGAGAATGTCTCTCCCAACACTGCTTCTACCTGCAGGAGATAGGTCTTGCCACATACTAAGGTAATGGTATGAGCAACATTCGTATAGGAATAGGAAACTGGTACCAATACCTGTCTGATTCGTTACGTTCGGCAGATACTCTCACACTATTTTTTATAAACATTAATCATATACCATATAAAGGTGGCGCAGTTATTCCATGACCATCGACTCATCTTCGACGTTTACTTACATCAAGCTTTGCGGTCACTTCGACCTTCGAGGTTTGTCTGGACCTCATTGTTTCAAGGATTAAACTGTTAAGACATCATTTCACATTTGTTAGAGTACAGAATGAGATATAATTAGCATTTTCGATCTTACATAGATTTCTTGTTCACTTTCATATATACCTATAAGTATATAAGTGCTAATGTTTCCTTTATTATAGTTTGATACCTTCGTAGCACAGTATTGCGTGTACTTAAACACGGAGAACGAGATTGTTGTCTATGACATTCATTTATGTAACAGTATAAGTAGGGACTTAAATACTGCGCAACAGAAGCTATAGCATACATATCAAAGCATGTATATGGGTGTACATTTCGTTGTACTGATCAAAGTCCTTGGTAAGAGGGTATATTTTTTTTTAAGATAGCAATAGCAATCTTTAATCTTAATCTGTTTAACACAGTTAGAGAGGCTAAATTACAATACCGATGACTGGATTTTGATCTTTGTGATATACCCAACGTAGAATTAGGTAAATTAACACTACAGATTACTTCATGTGTTCTCTACTCAATTAATATACAAGTTAATGAAGCCATGGTGTAATTAGTACATAACACAAACTCTTTTACAAAGAAACTAATGACTCGTAGATTTTGTACATTATAACTTATACCAAGCACCACCGGCAGAGATGTGGCTGTTGAATTATTTGCTTGTACTGCATGCTGCACTAATCACTTCGTCCTGTATAATCAACGTTGTTTGCATTTATGAAAAGGAAGAAGGATTTCATTGCATTTCTTCATTTATTACACTTTATTTCACGCAGAGGTGATATTGTCGGAAATTTAAGCTGATTATCCCGGACCTCGAAGTCTCGAATAAGCTAAGTGGTAGGTGTAATTGACCGTCTTCAAAGAGTGCCTATATCTTGTCTGAAACCGAAACTGATTCATTGTAGGTATGCCCGGCAAGGCCATTTCATGACCATGTCAAAATCTCCTGGCATTTCACGGTCGATCCTTTCCTCGAGTTTCAATTACTGAAATCGTGCGAGCTGTGCTTATTCGCTTCCATGAAAGAAATTACGACGATTTGTGATCCGGGTGTGATGCGGACGTTAAGGTTTTCCCAATCCGGCCAACAAAAATTGGCACTATTTCGAGGACCGAGTTAATTGCACAAGCGTTCTTCACGTGATAATTTATAGGACAGTATCGAGAAGTCGGAAAATGAAAGTAATTTTTTTTTTTCAGTCCATTTTGAGAAACCTAATTCTTTTAAATTTTCAAGTATTTGATACAGCAGACTGCAAACGCATTTTAAAACGTGAGAAGGAAGCGTAAAGTCTGTTTAAATCAGAATTGAGAATTTTTTGAGGAAATTTTGGTGGCTATTTTTTTTTTTTTTAAGAATCAAGAATCGTGAGAAGAATTCGGATGATGGATATAGACGAATGGACCGCGTGAGGAACTTATGAGCGTCTCATTTTCTTAAGAAATCCAAAATAATTTGGAAACATTCGGATTCCAAATTCGGCACTGGGTTGAAGTTCTGAATTCTCAAGACTCCGAATGAGCAAAATTACGGATTCATTTGATACAATTTCGAATATTCAGAATATCAAAATTCTGACAGATGGGAATGCAGACAGTTCAAAATTCAAAAAATGAGTTCAGGAATCCTAAAATTCAATATGAAATGGAGGGGGCATGACATTCCGTGCGCATAAGCTTCAAGTTTCGGAGTTTGGACTTTTCGGGTCTTTATTTCTCGGAATATAGAACCTTCGATGTTTTTCAATTTAAAGTTTTTGAAATCGACTATGCAGACGTTTGGAAAAATATCTTTTCTAAAAGCTGTAAGTCGTTGACATTAAAATTCAGAATTTTAACTGTTTGGAACTAGAAAAATTCAGAACCTTAAACCGGCCCCTAAAATCGTACCACAAAATCATTTGACATCGTTACTTAAAACCAATTTTCGTCCTACACTCTCTTATGATGATTGTATCTAGTCAGTAACCAATGAATAACCACAATTCGATGAATAAGTTCTGTTACAGTATACTAGCTTCGGTTTGAATGACCCCTCGCCACTATACGATTCCCGATATCGTGGTGTTGGCGTAAACAATACACCTACTTCCGTGGAATGATCGGTAATAGTAGAGTCACGTCGCCGGTGAATGTCGATAGTCTGAGCAGCTGAACAGAAGGAGAAATTGAATCAGCTGGTATGGCTTAGGTTCGTTCGGGTCTAAGGTTTGAGGGTATCGCAAGCTATAAACTGTCCGTTACTACAAGTTTAATACAGAAATGCCATAGCCACCTATTGTCCAATTGTACGTGGGGTTGAGCTATGAAATGTCTTTGTTAATTAAACAATAAGCCGAACCAAGTTTGCCAGTGCTTTAACAAGTCTGCCGAATTCCATGCTTCTCAATTGTTGGTAAACTGGGCTTTAGAA
This sequence comes from Macrophya annulata, assembly GCA_963924015.1. Classification (NCBI taxonomy): domain Eukaryota; kingdom Metazoa; phylum Arthropoda; class Insecta; order Hymenoptera; family Tenthredinidae; genus Macrophya; species Macrophya annulata. The sequence goes on from OZ001261.1 coordinate 12,421,139, forward strand.
CATCTGAAACGCGTTGGGTTCGGTTTAACCCTGATACGAGAAAACCATAGAGACAAACCTATAGATAGTTTCTGAAGATAGAAATTCAATCGAAAAGAATATAACGAGGGTAGCGAATTACGCAATCAAAATTCAAAGTACATTTGGGGATATGTCATTATCTGAAAATTTACAAATCTTTTTTTATTTTTTCTATTTTTAAACGACCTGTATTTCACATGCAGCTATAATCGATATAACTGCCTCTAATTTACATTTGGAATCACTTCGCAGGTATCAATTAGCCAATTATATTATTACGTATTCGAAATTTATATTTGAACCGTGAATATTATGAAGGATGTATTTAGCGGTGAGAATTGGTGATTATCTCTTAAGATTTGGCAATTTGTATGCGAAAAATCGCGGCTTTATAATATTTGTAAATACCTGTATTATACAGCAACTATTTTTTTTTTTTCTTTTTTTTTGATGTTGCAGATGTTTGGAACTTGTTTAAATTTCGACTTGTCAGAAGAGGAAAGTGAAAACTGATGAGTCGTTTAGATATAGAAGATGTGATCCTAGCGGATAACCATTCTTGGATAGATAGATTCAAGATATACGTGGATAGAAGTTGGATCTAATCGGCTTGCGTAATTGAAGAATTCATCGCATTTACAAATGCCATAGAGATTGAAACTTGCAAGTTACTTATACCGTGACTATGTGCAAAGGTTTACGTATCTGCTAATTATCACTTTGACCCACTAGCTAATAACGTTGTGTAATCAATGCTCAGTTATAATATTAAGCGTTACATTGTTTTTAGGAAGAAAGTTTAATCTTCTAAAAATACTTAAATTATTGCGTAATTCACGAACGAAAGTACGACAAAGAAAATGACAGTAATTTAACACAGTCAGGAAGATTGAACCGACAATGTACCCAGCTTCTCAAAGCTTACGATTTATGTGAAACCCTATAATTTTGAAGCCACAGGTACGTGGCGATCAAACTCTCCAGAGAAATCTAACTGTCTGTAGGTATGTACGGGTTCGTTTCGCAATTTTCGCCTCAAGCCCGGCGTCATACCGACCAGAAACAACACTTCAGCATTGGTATGTAGGCCTCGGTCACTGTATGTGGACCATGCTAGTTACTCCACGACTATATCTTCGGATAATGAGATACGATATTTTTGAGAAATTTTTAAAAAGGGACAATAATTGCGTTTGAGGAGGTGGGCTAGTCAAAAATCAATACTTTTTGTTAAATTCATATCAGGGGATAGTCAAGACATTGGATTTTCGTATGATTATTATATTTGTAATCTGAGGATGTCTCTAAAAATTCAATTTAAAAAAACAAAAAAAAAAAAAAAAAATACCATAATTATGAACAAACCGTGTGATATCGATTTTCATTTCAAATCGCTTTGAAATAATAAAAAATCTAGTAGATTGGTTCGATTTCACTCTACGATGGTTTTTTATGTTCAGAAAAGTATTCTTCACAATACTACTGGGTCAGTTTTTTGTCATCGCGTTGGTGACGTTGAATATTCAATTTTACAAGATTGGTCGATTCTGATCAACAAATAACGATATAGAATTTCCTATTGACAAAAAAAATAATTTGTTACAGTGAATTTGTGAAAAATACTTGTCTGGACAAAATAAGCCATCGAAGAGTGAAATCGAACCAATCTACTAGATTTTTCACTATTTGAAACCGATTCGAAATGACAAATCGATATCTTACCGTTTGTTCATAATTTTGATATTTTTTTTTTTAGTTGAATTTTCAGGGACATCCTCAGATCACAAATATAATAATCATACGAATACCCAATGTCTTGACTATCCCTTGATAAATTTAACGAATAGTATTGATTTTTGACCAGCTAACCTCCTCAATTATTGAAAACTAAATGAAAGAAGATTTCATTTTCAGTAGACGTAAATTACTGGCTTCTTTGACTTTTCCTTTTATCCAGTCTCCGCCGAGGTGAACTCGCTTAATTTTTATAAGGACCAATACCACCTTGGGTTGATTCGTTAATTATTATTATTTGTCTGTACGTACGAAATTTCATGAGGATAAAATACGAGATCATGATAAACACTTTGTCAAACGCAGCTGAGCGTGGATCCAAAAAAGTTATATTTAATCGCATAGCGATCTGCGAACCCGATTAAGATTCACTTTTATTAGCGTATTTTGGACAAACTTCGTGGGTCTAGGTTAACACTCGGAATTTTAATGAAAACTTGATTTTTCATCGAAAAGAGAAATTCGAATTTATTATGTACCTCTTTTGTAGTAATTATCGGCAAAATATTTGGCGCCACGTGCTTGACGTTGGTCTGGATCTTTATAGAATAAATTATTTTGGTCCAGAATTTAATAGTCTGTGACGTGTAATAAGTGAGAGCTATTTTATCTGGCGAAATATAATCTAACAAATTTTTTTTTAACGTTAAGTAACTCAATCCTTCCGCAGAAAAGGCGATTCAAGATCTATCGAAACCCACGTCTTGAATTATATTCTCTCGCAATTATTTTGAGTAATTTTCTTAAAGAACGTTTTTACCTTCTTCATCGAGTTCTTCGAACCCACACATTAAATCGGTTGACTCATTTTTTTCGTTTTTCCTTTTTTTTTGGTAGGATAGAAAAAAGATAAAGAAGATTGGATATTCCCTGACGCGTTTTACGACCGCAACGGATCACATTCCACGTATATATGTATGTATGTATGCAAAGCTGGCAGATTAAAGCCGTTAAAAAATGAAAGTTTTGATTCTATGAATAGATTTTGGGTTGTAGCTACCTGGTTGGATTCTGTTCACTCCTTTTTTTTTCTTTATTTTTTTGTTTCTAACTTTTTTTGTTTCTTTTCCTTTATCCTTTTCGATTGATGATATTATACGGAGGATTTAATGAGTGTAGAAATCGTGGTCTGTTTTTCTTCATACCAAACGTAGCGGAGTGAATCGAATCGAATAGAATCAAATCGGATCGAGATTCGAATAATGAAATCTCGTTTTTCTGGATACTTTAAAGCGTACGAAGATGCACCTTCGACACGACGAAGTGATTCTACTTATTTGAGAAAAGCAATCTCCGCAGAATGTCGCAGGCAGTATTTTTTTTTTTTGTTTTTTTTTTCTCCTTTTCTTTTTTGTTATTTTCAATTCACTTTCCTCTCATAGTGACAAACAGGTTCGTTTGAAAATAATTTTAATCTATAAAAGATATCGAGACTTTCTACCTCCGCAGACTCAAATATTTCAAACTTTAATCTCCCTGCTGGATTTAAGGCTTCGTTATAATTTCAATGTATATACAGCGTTTCCAAAAACGTGTAAGATCGAAGGTGATGAAACAATACCAGCAGCAACTTTGCAGGTTCATAATTACAACGATCCCACAGACAAGCTGCGAAATGTCGATTGGAACGCGCAATGCTCATCTGTTCAAGGACGGGCTTGGCTTTCAAGATTGGAATTCTTGTAATCGACTCAATCGAAAGTTAAGTCAAGTCAAGTTGACCTACTCGCCCGATCTTCGGACTGTTCGAAAGACCCGTTCAGCTCAAAAGTGTAAATTCATTGAATTAATGATTTGTTTACAAAATCCGTACGAAATATTTGAGACTCTAGATTCCCGATGTTTCACCTGAAATTAAGAAATTAACAAATTTCAGTATTCCTGTAAAATTCAACGCTCACGACGTTCAAAACTTTCGTAAATTTCACGCCATCTTTCCGGAGAATAAGCCCATGGTGAAAAATAAAATTCGAGCCCAGATACCTCGCACAATTTTTTAGATCCGGTATTGAATTCAAGCGAAATTGGATGAGGGGCTTGACGGAGTAGCGGGAGAAAATCTGTTTTCAAACAAGTATTATTATCTCGTCAACCGTTTTCGCGATCTAAACGAAACGTTTTTTATTTATTTTTTTCACTCAATATTCTTGCGGCGGCAAAATTTTTTGCAAAAATAAGCCATAGGCTGGAATCGAAGTGTAAAAAAAGTGGGGTATCAGTTCGTTTCATGGTGGCATAGATAGATCGATAAATATTGGGTCGATTTGAGGGATAATCGTACTGCAGAAATGAAATTTGTTCTACATTAACCAAATTTTTAATATTCAGGTTGAGCCATGATAAAGCCCGTAGATTTTGGGGGGACATACCGTAATCAATTTTTAAAATCGGGAATTTTCCAGGGAGTTTCAATCGACACCGTAAAACTGTACAGATTCGTGAAAAGAAACTTGGTACAATGTATAATTTCGAAGGGATTTTCTACCGTTTCCATATAACGAATACTCGTTGCCTTTAAGATAAAAAAAAGCTCCGATCACAGATACGAATATTGAAAGTAATTTCCGAAAGATGCGAGATAAATCTCGTGGAAAATATAACTTGATTTGGTTCTAGTCACGTACGAGGAATCTTGCGACAGAATGTAATTCCCTACAGCGCTGACCAGCTTCGTCCAAATGCCATCCGGTCATTAAAGATCCAAGCTGCACGTTGAGCGTGTCGTTTGAATCGAAAACGTGATAGAAATTCTAAATTTATCAAAGACTTGAGCAACCACTAACACAGATATAAAAAAATTTTTAAGATCAAGTACCTACCTACTCCTACGTAAATTTTGTGATCCTCAAAATCAACTAAATTCAAATTACCTACGTGAAAACTAATTTTGAAACCGTGAAGAAAAATTTTTAGTCAGTCTAATCAAATTGTTATTAATACCGCAGTACTAGAGACGTGTACTATATATCACTCATTTAGTCACGAAATACGAGCTTCACTTCATGAATAACTTAATTTAAACGAAGCTCTAATTACTTTCGTGTGTCACGTAGCTCTAGAAGTCATCCGGCTTAAAATTAGGCAGAAACAAATAGCTTACTATCACCATATAATAATATTTGAGAAGTTTCAGGTTAAAAAACACAACTTCTTGTCCGCTAATAAACGTGTCTGAAAAAACAAATCGCATTCCCGACCGTTGCGTAAGCTTATAGTAATTAATTTATTTGCGATAATGACCCGATTGCACACTTTTTTTTTTTACTGGACAATGAACTAGAACTCAGTATAGTAAAGTTTAGAGCAAGGTCAGCTTCTCGCGGTGCGTCAATGAATTTCGAAAGCAACAGATTTCAACTCCTACACGCTTCAAGGCTGCAAGAACTGTCTCGACCTATTCAAATGGCTTCAATAAATAAATACTTGAATGTATATGTCATAAGTATATTTCTAAATATTTTATAAGTATCTATATATATATAATTTCTAGGTTCTTCTCAACCTTACCAAATCATTTCGTAATTCCGTTTAATCGTATTCTCCGATTATTCTGAAAGTTAGGAAACACATCCTCGAGATTTTTAGAAAAATTTCTAAATTAGGCGTGTCCTGATGTCCCGCACGCTATTAGCACACACCAATCAAACGATTTTCAAGTGTTTGACAAATATTTGCGACTTCATGATGATATATGAAGTTCCTAATAGCCTGATAGACTTAATATCATTCAACACACGCCAAACAAGCATACGATATATTTATTCACAAATATCGAGTTTCAATTAATTTTCGTGATTTAGCAGCTACTTCAGAAGATCTAATCATTAGCTTGATGTAATCGATAACCAATCCTTATTGAGTTAAATCTTGAACTAAACCCCCACGTGGTATGACGTTAGGGAAGACCGGGATGGGTTGTCACACGGATAGGTTATCGCAAAACTGAAATTAGACCTGCCGAGTAATTATTTTCCATTTTCTAATATGCTTTTTCTCAATTTCTTGGCTGCCTTGGGATATTTCGCAATAAAATATTCGGAAAGGTGCAGGTTCTTAAATCGCTTTCATTTGATATAGGAGAGAGGCGGGTAAAGCGGGCCCTATCGGGCAAAGTGGGCCCCCCTGAAAATCTCTTGTAATTCTTTGAGATTAAAACAACGATATATCTAATTCTTATGATATGAAGTTAAATTGATGTTTCAAGTTTTCTATGACAAGTAAATGAAGAAATTTATCACTTTTTGAAATATAAAAAAACTGCGGGAAGTTTGGAGGGGGACGATGTATCTGAAATTTTCGTATTTTTGAAGCAAGGGCGTTCTCGTAATCGATCAGACTATCGGTTTTTGGCCTTACTTCCTTAGTGGGCCCGCTTTGCCCACCTCTTCCCTATATGTCTTTGATATTTGAAATTGAATAGCGGGTCAGCAAGATGCACACATTTTTAAACAAAATCGCGGGTTGGGGTAGTTTGTCACGAAATTATTGTAGCAAGTTGTCACGTGTGATAACTTGCCCTGTTTCCACTTTTCCACAGTTTTCTGAGTCTGAGTCGAATTTTTCATGGTTTTCGGGAACTTCGGAGTCTAGGTCGACCGCGGAACGGGGTACGTATGTCACACTCCGCAGCCTTTTTTGAAAATTTGAAAAACCCTATTCAGACTTGCTTTGAAACAACCACGAATTTCCTCTATGTGCGTAAAGAATGGATCTACAATCCCCGATCACTAAATTTCAGAAATTTTTATCCAAAAAAATTCTAAAAATGTATGAATTAACAAAAGATATTATTTTTCGTAATAATTATGACATCCGCTTAGTTACAGCTATCAAGATTATTTCAAATGATCGTTACTAAATCCTATTGGCTAATGAAAAAATAAACCGTAACACTATTTACTTGTGCTACTTTGTCTCAATAGCTGCCGAATCAAGGTTCTATATCAGCCTGATCGTTTTTTTTGCGCGCTTCACTTTCGTTAGATAGATTTATATCTTTCGAAATACATGAGATATAAGACGAAAAAATAGATCTGATAAAACGTCAGGATGTAAAGGATCGAACTGTCAAAATCCTTACAACCTGAAGATATACGTATGTACACATACAAATCCTTTTGTATGAAAGTGGTGCTTATAGAACATTTTCTAAGAAATTACCAAAAGTGGCAAAAACTTATTTTATGACTAAAAAAATTAAACATTCTTTCCCTCGTCGTAATTTTTTACAAGATGGACTCAGACCACTTCAATTTTCAGGAGCTTATACAAGGAAATGCTTTTAATTAGATCTACAACCCGTCACTCGCAGATTCGTTACTTGCCAGCCAATATCCTAGCATTAAAAGGCTTCTCAATGCCAGGTCAAAGTGACATAGTTATTAAAAGCGATCATCGCCCATTTAAGGAACATCAATTCCTCAACATTTATTAGTTCTAATGGAATCTCGAGTTCTTTCAAGGCAACGTAATATGAAGTCTTGTTGGAAAGCCTAAAGTACCAGGAAGTAATTAAATCTACTTCTCGGTGTTTCATACATTTTTTATGTTACAGTCTGCAGTATTAGCTAATAAATAACAGTCGTGCATGAACCGTTCAACGGGGATTTTTTTGGCAAAAATATTATCACTTACTCACAATTCACACGCCAGTTTTATTACGAAAGCTCACTTGTAGTTGTTTGAAACAGAATTGAGTAAAAGTTAGAACTTCTGAGCCATCGCTAAAGTAAAAGTAAAAGCAGTTGTAAGAACTTAAATCAATAATGGCTGATTGAATTTTATAAATTTTTGAATATTCAATTATTCATAAAACAATTGCTTCTAATTTTATCATAAGTGGTAAGAATTACTCAATTAATTAATTTTTCTTCTGCTAAATTTTGTAATTAACAAACTTTTGTTTGTTTTTCTGGTTTTTTGTTCGGTAAAAGAAATTTAAAAAAACCAAAAAAGTTTTCTGTCCATCTGATAAAAGTTTCAAAAATTCAGCTTTGAAGTTCACGAATCTTGACAAGTGTACTTTTATTTTGACTACAGCAAGACGTAACTTCGAGAAACTATGACTTTACAAGTCCTAACTTTTACTTGATCGTGTTTGAAAATATTAGCGAATATTCTATAACAAAACTAAGCCATCAAAACTGTTATATTGTTCTTCGTTACATACAAATAACCTGCAGTCATTGAGGGATATCCATTTTTGAAAAATTTGTAGCCTCTCAATTACTGTAGTCCAGTATTAGAAATTTTGATCAGGACTATCCAGCCAACTTATTCAAGTTACTCAAATTCGTTAATATTGCTTGAGACGTGTACTCAATGTTCTGGTAATGGAGAAAAAAAAACTAACAACAAGTGAAGACGTCAAAATCTACTTTATAACATTTTTGTTATACTGACCAATGTTTAGCTCCGACATCTTGTAGCTAGTGTATAGAGACAATACTGCTTGGCTTGTTCGTCATGACAAACCATGGTATGTTAATCAAATCAAAACTTATTGGAAGGCACCGACCACAACCCTTTACATAATTTGCAGAAAAAAACATTCATGACGAAGTATTCGAGCAATGTATGCAACGAAAGACTTTTCCTTTCAGTGATTTTTTGATACTCTGCAGAGAGCTGAAAAATAAAAGAAAACAAAATGCGGATTTTCAGTTCCATTTGGCTCTAGCTTCTCGTAACTTATGATCAATAACGCTCGCTGCAGACACTGCAGATACCGAGGTTAACCACTCATTGAATAAGGGACGAATTCAACAACTTCTACCTGTACTCTGTGGTCAGACCTGATAACACTTCAAACGCTCCTCTACGGTCGAAGGCGTCGTTGACATTTGTACGAGATGATGGGGGACAGTGAACATACTATGTAAGACACGTGTATGTACATGATACACATCCTATATACTCATGGTATACATCAGTTTCAAACTCTAATCAATCTACTACCGTATCTCCAGAGATATTATAATAAAGATATAAAGAAACATTTTACATAAAAGGACTTGAACAAGAAGTGTTACGTGGATGAAGTTGAATTTTTCGATTTTTTCAAATAATATTTTATCATGATTTGACATCAGCTATAAGACTAATTGAACAAAAAAAAATTCAGATAATGTTGAAATTCCCAAGACGCTAATTCCATCGAGAGAAATTTAATTTCATTCACGTGACATTCATTTCAATTTAAAGTAAGTTTTATACGTCAAAAGGTTTGTCCATGTCCTCATTAATTTCAGATACCTACATTACAGTAAAATAATTAAAATCAACTACCCTGTAGGTATATATTTAGATACTCATAACTCGTTGCTAATTGGCCCATATAGTCTGTCACGGCTATCGTCTGTGTGCAGTGTACCATTCAGATCAAAGGCTTCGCTACCAGGGTCGCCTTTGACCACAAGCAACTGACCCTTCAACCACGAAATTGTTCGCAATTCTGAGATTCCATTACCGCGTGTGACGTTATATCTACCTACTAGAAACACAGTATCAGTTATTCGTACCAACCGCAACTAATTGAGCTGTATAAAAATATACTAATACTTTTTAGACAAGTGAAAATTTTATCAGCATACGATAATGGCGATTCAGAATGGGGAGTGAAAGGTCTGACACGATAGGAAAAATTTCATAGATCAGTAATACAGAAAACTGATTCATTAATCAAGTGCTACGTATCAGTTCAAACACTTATAGTATTTTTGTAGCTAAAAGTACTTTGATCGTTATTATCCTATTTTGAAGAAACACACATTTAGTATCTGATTCTTTGTTGTCAGTTTTGAGAATGAAAAATTATGATTACCTTCCGAGAGAATATGGATTGATAAAAAACCAACTTTTTTTTATTTTCAAACACAGACATCGCAGTTTTTTTTTTCTATTACTTTCTTTCAAGCTTTTTTGCTAATTTGGGTAAATCAGGATACGCTTAAAGGGATTTATCGGAACATGTTTTGTAAATTGAACCTGATGAATTGATCAGGTCCCAAAGGTAACCGGATCTAGTGTCGAGGGAATAATGGTGAGTGGGAATTTAAAGTTCGTGGTAAAGTATGATGGAGAAGTGGCTCCGGATCCCCATAATCTACAAAATGAAAGAAGAAGATTCATAAAAATTTGGTGTCTGTCTGTTCAGGTTCGATGTATTAACCTAAATGTGTATACTTTTGACCAAATGTATGAAAATCTTATATTTTCATGCGAATCAAATCACCCTTCATAATGCAGTATAACATTTTTACCACAACCGTGAAAATATCTTCAGTCAATTTTCATTAAAGTGTCTCGATTCGTCTGACTTTACGCTATATGTGTACAGTAATACCGTAATAACTCCGGCTAATTGTGCACTAAAGAAAGCATATAAGTATTGATTTGCCGTTGGGTATAGAACCTTTCGACATCTGGGTCAAAAGCTGTTTGCAATATATCCCTGGGGTGGCCACAACTACTATTCGCCGACGGAGGCTTTTTGCGTCGCATAACTCATGACCCCTTTTATTGGTTCAACACTTTCCTTATAAACCGCCTGGGTACCGCGAGAACACTCGAACTATGGAAATCGGCTTTATATCCAGCCAGTATAACACATGTATGGGTACAATGCTTGAGTGTATTTGGTTGCGTAGGTATAACACGTGTGTAAAGAGAGCGAGGAATCAGCACGCAAAAATGGAAATGACATAGCCTTAAGTGAGAAGAGTATGAGAAGATAAAAAAGGAATTGAAAAAAATGTCAGTAAATTAAACCAGTTGTAATCCGTTTCGAAATTCACCGAAATTCATGTTGGACTACTTGAACTATCCGATTTTAAGTGAAAAATTTTTTACTGACATTTGGAAACGCCTTTCTTAGTAGAAGTTTATCAGTTTATTGACTTTCCAGCCGCGTAATAACTGAGTTTGTTTAATTCTGGGGTAAATTAAATCGAGATTTTATTTTTATCTTCAAAATGACTTATATATTATCGCCGTTCTGATCTTGCAGTAATTATATCCGTGGAACAAAACCTCGGTAGTCAATTCTTAACTGGATATTACTTCATGTACCGAGACTTGAGACTTGTACATATAAGCGAGGTATATATGCGAAACGCTTTCTCTGTAAGGCATTCAAGAGGGGCAAGCCGGACACTCCAGTCTCACTTGGCTGGCCTTGGTCACGTAAACTGGATTCTGCATACATATTTAACGATGCATTTCTCCGTTTAAATTCCATAAAAAATATACAAATATTTTTTGACATTAATATCAGCGTAGAAGTCGAGTATGTATAAAATTAAAGAAAGTCGTTTAATTATAGGACTTTGATGATTGAGAATAACACAATTTTTTGACAATTTTTCGAACGAAGTGTACGTCACGTCGTAGGAGTAATAACGGCAATCATTTATTTGGGAAAATATTTTTGGTGGAAAAGAGCCAAAGAAAATGAAATGCGGTAAGCGAGAAATAAGACTGCCGGAAGTTAGATCCCCATACTCTCATATCCTTTTTCTATACGAATCGTTATCTGAGCTTTTTCTTGGCTTGCCAGATCCTGTTGCCAAATACTAAGAGCTGAAGAGATATGATAATAAATGAAATCGAATGAAAGAAAACATGTTAGCAGATTTCAATACGACAAGAATTCAGTGAAAGTCGATTACGTATATGTCCCTACTCGATGCCCCTGCAGTACTTGTTATATAGACACACGGTTGCGCAAATTTGCGTGAACTTTATCAACGGTTAATTTCGATAATTACTGTATGGACATGCAGACACCATAAGAAATAATCGAGTCTCAATAAATACCGGACTAATAAATTAATACGAGAAAATTGATCCACAAATTCGCTAATGAATAATTTTGACGATGGATATAACTTCTATTGTAACAAAGTTCTAGTTGTTGAGGAGTTTCCATTATTAGGTACCTGAAATTTCAATTAACGATTAGACCAGCAGCTAGGAACCCGAAAACTGAACCGAAAAGTTCCGGGTCTCCTTTCTGTTGTAAAGACTGGAATAAAAACCAAAATTGTGCAAATTCATCTTTGACCTCCGTACAGTTCGGTCAACATTTTCGAATCCTTGTAGTATTCCCCTACGCTAATTGGTAAAAAATTGACAAATGTTGTGCGTTAAGACTTGAAATTAGTAATACCTACAAATCACACATACTGTACGTGTCATCACCAAATGGCAATGATGCACGTGTAATTAGCTAACATTTAACCACGATTTGAATCGCGAAGACTATACAATGCAGCGAACATTTTGAAGCACATTTTGGTTCTTTAATTTATACTTTGAGAAAAAACATAAAACGTGTTGAGCTGAAAACCTGTAATTGTTTGTCGTAAGTTGTTGGCCTTGCAAAATTCATTCTCGCTGCATGTATGGTAAGCAAAAAGATTTCAATTTTATATTTGACGATCAGCTTGGATTAATCTGTGTAATCTGTTAATCTGAATGTTATTAAAATGTGAGTCAATAGAACTGAATGATCTGAATTTTGAGTCTTGATTAACTTGAATTGGAGACTAGCTAAACGTCTGCTGATCGTGGCGATGAGTGATTTTTAACTGACCTTCCGCCAGAAATATACAATCTGTTCAAATCTCCAGACAGTTTGTTTTTCTTCAATTCTGATAAAATTTTACACCTTCCTCATTGAAGGCCGGCCACAAATCTTGAACCAGAAGTCCTGTGCGTTGAATATACTTTATGCAAAAAAGAACTTGAATTTTCAGCACTCATCGTCTCATGGCTAATACAACAAAACTTAAGTAGACACCAGTTTTTACATGGAATAGGAGGAGTGGGAAAGTTAGAGAAATAAATACGGATATGGGCGTACCACGAGTCGATGGATGCTGAGGATCGATCACATGCGGTTCATTCCAAAATTACGAGGATTTGTTCAATTCTGTTCAATGCCGATGTGTGCAATGTGCATACTCTCGAGAAAAGATTAGAACAATAAGAATCTCAGTTTAAAATCAAGCTCATGCTTGTTCATTAAAGCGATCAAATAAGATCAAGGGATAAAACTGTCGATCTAAGAGCGATCAATGCCTATTAAATTTGCAATTGAAAAAGATATAGTCTTATATCCTTCACTCTAAATATAACTGTAGACCAATATGAACAGGAGTAATGCCAGTTACGAAATCAATTGATTGTTACATCTTCACAATTAGACTATATTTCAACGAGACACCCTCATTACCGATACCATGAACTCATTGATTAGGATAAAGATAGCTGTCGAGTATAATGCCATGGTTTATCGCTAAAGACATAGTGATCGAGCAGCCATGGTAATGAAACAGTAGCGTTTCATGGTGATACTTAATTACAAGCACAGCTAGTTATTCCAACGAGCACCTCATCGGTACTTGATAATTATACGGATGTTTGTTGCAACAGCAGACCTTATCAAATTCCACGTGTACATACATACATCGTTGGAAGCATTGATACCGGCACAATTGGATCTGCCTGCAATTGATTCATCAAATAGTTAGTTAGAGTCCTTACACATGGTGATTTCATTCCAAAGACAATTGATGGTATGTATTGATCCCATGATTTTCATTGAACAAGTGTCTAGTTAGAGTGGTCGTCAGATTTGGGCAAGCTAGGTATCTCAGTGAGCCACTTCCAATCGGAACTGTCAGTATAATATCGTCATTAATTACTTCCGTAGTCTAAAACGCGCGGTTCGTTCCGCGGGAGTTTGAGATCTGCATGCTAATGCGCGTAGCGTTCTCGTGTTCGTCGTTAGATTATCCGCCTAAACCATCCCATCCCCATACTCCTCAACGGTATACCGAAAGCTCTATAATAGTTAAGTTACAGTGTGCGCACACTCCTGAGTCACGGGAGTCTGGCGTATTTACACAAGAACTGTAATTAAGTTCAGGCAAGAGGATGGGTATCCCCTTATACACGGTCGCCCCACGGTGGACTTAGGATTGCCAAGGTCCTCGACCACGAAGAGACGCCACGTTGTTGAAGAGGATCAGACCACTTCATGGCGAATATCATAAGATCTATCCACAGATTTGTCAAGCAGTGCTTTCGTCTGTAGAAATTCAAACTCTTGTGAAAATCTCCAGATGTATGTACAAAGAGGCTACAGAGTCCTTGAAGATTTATACTTTGTAGATTCCTGCATGAAAAGCTCCAAAGAGAAGCTCGTGGTTAGTATTTTATATAAGTGAAGTTGAATTCTGTGAACGTTTAGTATACATATACAATTGCTTAGCACATCAAGAGATGATCTCATGATGTAGGTACATGAGGTCTCATGAAGGGTCTCTTCAAAGTTAAAGTGGATTTCAAGCTTTTACCCACACGCACGGTTCTGCCCTCTACGGTCATCGTAATAATACCCTGAAGCTATACCCATTGTAATTTAGGGCTCAATTATTTCCAAAGCCTTGTTACGGTCTGGGTATAAATCTATGTATACATACGCATAGTCCAAATGTTCAATTAAATATAGATTGTTGAATCGCGATCGGATCTCTTCAGGAATTTATGCGGTATAGTTCATGACGGACTAGGTATATCAATATACTGATGGTATGTACTGAAATTGAATGGGGTCGCTGCATTCCGTACAGTCGTCAGGGAACCCGTCCAGTCGTAACAGCGGAGCTAATGGCGACTCTGATGACCGTGTCAAGGTACTTTCACCTGTTCACGTTCACAGCCTCATAGTTTAGGAGGGCTTCGGTATAATAACCGATAGAGATCCATGCTCGTTTGGAATAGTAAAAATAGGTGCTTTCGAATACATACGAACTCGACACAGCGTGATACCATGAAACGTGCGAATTATTTGCAATGTGTAATAAATCCAGGATTTTAAATTTCCATTTTTTCTTTGATGTAGTAAATTTGTGTAAGGCGAACCTCGTAAATTTTGAAATATATTTTACTTGTAGTATCAAAATACTAACGATCAGTTGTGAAAAAATTGAGTCATATTCTTCATAGTGTGATTTGAAAAACAAATTATTACAAAGTAAATGTGTTGTGATGAAAGTTTCAATATTATTTATAAAAAAACGAAGACGCTGTATTTATTGAAACTATAATAACTTTACGATCGAGTGAACCGTATAGGGTCAATAAATGGACAAATTTATATAGACATAGGTACACATCCGGATGTTACATGCATAAATGTAGGGGCGTGAGATTTGTTTGCATGAAAACGGATTTGAATTCCAAACAGATATGATTGAAATAAATGGATTAGATATCGCTGTTAGCCGTGTGGGGAAAGAGAATCCATCAAACTCCGACGGGAAGAGAATAAAAAAAAAAATAAAAAAAGGAACTTTTTTGTGTTAAAACAGGCTGAGTGCGTTAACGCATTCAGGCCGTATTTAACAAGGGCGAAAGTATCCTGCATTAAATTTACGCGATAGTAGCTGATACGCAAAAAATAAAAATGCGTAAAGTCACGTGGGAAAAACTTTCATTAAACAGGTGAATTTGCGACAAAATATAAACGATCATATAGCAAAGTAAATCTCCGTATCAGATTATCAAGATTTAGGGTATCGGCTATATGTCGACGATTTCACAGACGAGGTACTAAAAATAATGCTGCTAATATAAATTATAGACTTATCCTCAAATAATGTTGCAATAATTAAGACAATGGAGTTAAAAGGATGCTCCATGCTGCAGATATTGTGAAATGCCTTTGCCCCAATCTCGAATGATTCGCATCCGGCTGTATTTTAACTTTCAACTAAGACTGTATTATTCGAAAAATCTACTCGACCGTTTCAAGGTTTTCAAAGATTATGGTAGATACGTTTGTATATGAACCATTATATATCGGTATTACATAATTTTGGGACACAAAATGAACAGACCAAAATTATCTTCAGTTGACATTCTTCGAACTATCATTAACTTGCAACGATAAATTCAAGGTAAATTCCACAATGTTCAGTAACCCCAACTGCAATGATATAATTGCGGCTGTAATTTTTTCTGTTTTTTATTCTGCAAAAAACATCAAGTTGTAGTTTGAAAATTAAAAGATGATTATACTGATAAGTCTGAAGAAATAAAACGAAAGAAATTTACCGTACTTATCATATAGTTTATTTAGTACGTGAGATACGTGAATCTTATTACTTGCATATAAATGTCAATTTTGAGTTGAATTGTATCAATAAACAATAATTCATCAAAGAAAATCACAACATTTTACCAGCATCGGATATATATACATTTTTTTTTTTTTTTTCTTTCGATTTTTGTTTTTGGAGAAAAAATTAAACTCCTCGTTTACCATTGCGATGAATTGCAATGCGATTTTTAAACGAGTTCACGCACAATTCCTTTTTGTACACACATCGCTGTGAACTGGATGTGATCGTTTATGGAAGGTCAACGTAGTTCATAAATCGTGAATATTTTTTTTTTCCACTTACCACTGACACCTGTTTGTGTCACAAAACAATTCCGAAGCGAACCGCAAACCGCTAGACAGCATCGACCCGTGTAGTTTTCGGCCGAAATTTATTGCGGTAGTTATCGTTGGCCCATTATAATAGACGAACAGCATTGCCCTAGGCCTGAACTCAACTACAGGTATTACTTACGACCAAAAAATTCTACACTAGTGACATCCAGCAGGCTTTAAACGTGACCTTAAGCTTGGAAAAACCTGCAAATCACTTTGAAACTATATACCAAAGTTATTAGACGCAAAACTGTTCGAAATCTCTGTACAGGGTCTTCAATGAGACAAACAAGTAAAACAGAAATTTAAGTGCATATAGTTTGATAAATTATCGCTACTGTCTTTGTCATTGCAATGCGTATGATGATAAAGTTATTTACAGTATTTTTGTCTCACTTTCAAAATGACTAAAAAAAAAATGACAAAATTTCCAATAACGGAGAACATGATTGAAGTTTAAATATCCTACCAACTGACTGGAACCTAATGCCAACTTCTGACGCATTTCTCGGATTTCGTAAAAGCTCTTAGAGACGATTTAGGTTTCGGCTTTGAACCGCTCATCCCTTTCTGAAGAGACCGAAGAGCCTTTGAAGGACATGGGGAATCCCCAATCGTTTCGAAGTTCTATGAGGTCTGATCGCGAAAAAAAAAGAAAAAAAAAAAAATTCATCATCGGTCTTTACGGCGCTTTAGCGTGCATATATTGACTTGATTTTTTCTCAAGGCCTTAAATATCAGAAACTCTGCGACGTTGAAGGGGACATGGAAAAAGCTGCGTTTGACAGGCGTCTAGACTCGATCAATCCCAGGGATTTAGAGAGCGATTAAGCCAATGACGGTAGGTACTAGTGAAACGAACAGACGTTGAGAATTCACCCTCAGTGAAACAGAAATGAATAACCGTAGTCGGTTCGTCGATAAAAATCCCCATGCAAAGTTATAGAACTTTTTTTTATTCATTATAGTTATTCTAACTTTAGCATCAGTTTTCAGTTCCTGAAAAACCACAATATTGAAATACTTTCAGGAGGCCATTTCACTCAAATCTCAGATATTACGGCACTCGTGTGGAGCTTATCGAAAAGCCCAGTATCAAACCTGTACCGTTACCCACAGAACTGGGCCAATATTCCAAACAAACAGTCGGCCAGTGACATGACTCGATACTGACAATGAGCTAGTATCTCAAGTTCCTTCCGAAATATATATCAAAAGCCAAGCACGAGAAGGGTGTAATCTCTCATAAGACTTAACCCCCTTCCAGTTCTTAGCCCTTGAAATACATTGCGAGAGAAGCCTGACAATATTCCAGCAATTTTTGCCAACACTAGGTATGCTGCAGTTGTGCTCTACCATTGCAATAGTGCAGATAAGGAATATTTTTTATCAAGTTTTTACCGAATAAATTTATCCTAGTTCGGCTACACTCGCTATCTTCAAATCCTTGGAGGTCGTCTTCATAGTCATCGTAATCCTCTCTGTGTTCTTCACTTTCAGTCCGATTAAGGTCTACATCAGCGTCATCATCGGATTTATCCGGTGTCTTACGTACTCTGGACTGTCGATTTAAGCTGAAGAGAACAGACGGTGGTGGAGGACTAAATACTTGTACACCTTGTAACCGCTTCTGAAGATACCTTGCCAAGATTCCCTGTACGTCAGTTTCTCTACCTGAAGACATAAGAAGAATATTCATATAATTTAATTGACAATATTTTCTTCGCTATAGGGATAGTTGACAAAAATTTCAGAAAAAAGAATAATTTTTCTAGTGAAACGAGAAAACATTGTCATTTAATTAAAATATGAATATCTTCGCCTGTCTTCTTGTTCCACCACTATCTTAGTTAAAAATGACGAGAATTGTTATCGATGCTTCCGTCACTTTTTTTTATTTTCTACCTTCATGGTGTCAAAATTAAAAGTATACTTGAATTTTACAATATTCATGCATGGTGAGCCAATGAACTATATGGTGTGTAATTTTGAAAATTCGATACACATAGTCTTTTGTTATTACAGTAGAATGAACGCATAAGCGTTTGTATAGCCAGTGGATGGTGCAGTGTAGCGCGATTAATTCAAATTTGAAAATTACGTAGAACCTTGGTGTCAGTTCCCTTTAGTTAACGAATAATTATATATTAGCAAAAGATCGAATAAAAAAAAAAAAAAAAGAACAAAATAGGTTTGTGATGCGTAAAAACATAGGAAATATATTCTCAGAGTAGAAAAGTGGGTCTCTATATTTGATAGAAATCAATATGTGAATCTGGTTGGAACTTTGACATAAACAAATCTATTCACTATCCGAGAGCCTCAATGTTAGTTGACATTTTATTTATTTGAATCAAAATACCTCGGCTTTAACGTGTTCTTTATTTTTTCTTTTTTTTTTTTTTTTTTTTGTTATCGGGGTATCTGACAGGAAAACAACTTTGAACACGTCGATGTCAGCGCGTACTGAATATCGATAGGGGAATCTACCTTTGCGTCAACACATCCCTTTGACAAATGTCAATATTCTCTCCAATGTTTATCTCCCGGCCAGTTTCGATGGTAAATACCATTTACGAACATGGTGATACTCCAAAACTAATTGCAATAGAAAAACGAACGCATCGTCGAATCTCCCAATCGCATATAAATTCAATGAAGCACATTATTCATTTTATTTTTTAAATATATATATATCCAATTCAACCGACTCCAGATTTTGAATAGAAATAAAATTTGACAAATATAATCCCTCAGATTTTATTTTTCATTTACAAAAGAAAATCAGAGAAGGCGTAGAATGAACGATGAAACAGAAGACATGTAGGATATTTATTATCTAGATAACTGTTAGGCGGTAACCTCGATCTGTGTCATGATATTTTGTTGAAAATTATCAAAATTTTTGCAAAAATTTCAGTTTGCTAGTTCTGTACATCTTCTAAAAATATTGACGATGTTAATAAAGAGAATGAGTTGAACCAGAAGTAGAAAAAAAAAAAAAAAAAAAAAAAACAGTGAGTTTATTCTCATGGGGAATCCCTCTCATCTAGAAGTGAAATGACATTGCCCGCGGGAGTTTTTATTGCGTCGGGGATTTTAGCTTACGTTATTCTTTGGCTATATATTTTTCTCCAGTTTTTCAAACTTGTTAAACCGTTCGAGGGTTCTAAAGATTCTTCCCACGAAGCTGACCCCAAATTGTTTGACGTCTTGATCTCAAACTGTACCGAATCAAGTGACGAAGACCACAAAGAATCTTGTCAAATAATCGCCAACATCTTACCGCCAAAGCAGCCCGTCGTTTTGAACTTTGAGTTCTTTTCGTGAGTGCAATATATTTCTAGTGTGGAATTTATGAATTGAAATTATCAGAGAATTTTATGCTCATAGAAAAACCTTTAGAAATTTCATAAGGTATCTGCGTGGATTGAAAAATGAGAATATATATTTAATTTTTGATGGGGTTTTCAGATCAGAAATTGAACCTGACCACTACGTGATTCGAAATAACAGTCTCCTCCTTCAGTTCGATAAAAATATTTATCCCGTTTCTCGCGTGCTTGATGAGGTCCGACATTTCGACAAGATCCTAGATGTATACAAGTTCTGGAAGTTCTGTTCACGGTGGAGAATTAGACCTCGAGGAATGTTGATGGTGACAAAAAAGAATAAAAGTCAAAAGTCAAAGCTTCAAAACATGGAACTCGCGAATGATGAGATCAAAGATTCGCAAAAACCCGGAAATCATGTGTTCAGTGATATTGGTCAATCATTCGGAACTTTTGAGGTCATGAAATGTCACGCGACGCCCCCGGACACGTGAGTTCAATATAAAACCAGAATGCGAAAATCCGAATGTGAAATGGCATGCCTCTTGTTTCCCAAAAATATTTATCAACGGGAAGTTTCTTCGGTGATGACAGCTTCCATGGTTCACATAAAAATTAACTTTTTATGATTTCCTGTATATTTGACGATCTCTGTCGATGATGGTTATCAGCTATTTCACAATCGGCAGAGAAATTCTGAGCCAAACTTCGTGGGTCATTGATGACTCGTGTTTAGCCCTGGAATTTATCGTTGTTCTGTACGTCGTGCTTGGCCCGATTCCGGAACAAAGTGCACAGGGACTTAGGATAGCTTTCCCTACTGACAACAGATCACAATATCGATCTCTCATTTTCAGTAAACCCGATGTACAGTTTGGCAGAGAGGAAAAGGATTTGAATACGATGATACGCCGCTTAGTCGGAGCCGAATTAATGAAATGTTGTGAAAAAGAACATGGTGCGATGAGCAGGGCTCACTCCGATACTAACAACAGAGTGAACTGGAAACGAAACAAATATAGCAAACAGGTCATGAATTATCACGCAAAGTAAGTAAAACCGTAGAACAATCGTCCTGAAATTATTTATGTAGCGTTAACAGTAAGCTGCGAACTGATAAAAAATTATTTTTATTTTATTAACCCTCCTGAGGGCTTTTTTTATCTTCTTTCTATTTTTATTATTTCATTCATTTCACGTTTAATTTATAATTTATGACTTTACGGCGTGAACTTGGTCAGACAGAAAAATTTGTCTAGTAATTTTGTAGTAAAACAAACATTATGCATGCGTAGAATTTCGTATCTTCACATGAGGCTGTATACATATAACATTAGTGGAGAGTATAGGGTACGTTGGACCACATGGTAATAAATTATTGCATTCAAATTTCGTAATTTTTTGAAATGGTATTTCCAGAATTTTAAATATTCAAGAAATGGGTATCATCAGCACGTAAAATACTCCAAGTATTCCTTTTTTACAAATTTCAAAATTCAGGAATTAATTTCTCAAAAAATTACCGAAAACTTTAACGGTCCAATTCACCATGTCATCCAACATACTGTACTCTCCTCTATATGTGATATGATCTGAAAATAGAAAATTTTTACTTGAAATCATTTGGGGGTCACTCCAAATATGCAACTGTACAAAATCAGCTCTTGAATAAACTAAAATTACCTGAAATCGCGATAGATATCGTTCGGAATTATTAGCAAACCTTGGAAATAATTAAAATTATAGATATGACGTGTCAGTAGAAAACCAAGACGTTTCAAATTCTGCTTGAAAAACGTGCTATGTCGAGTTCTGCCTAGAAAAACAGCTTTAACAAAACTTTTTAGCCTATTTTTCAAACATCTTTCAAGATAGCCGGTTATTTCATACAGTCGCCGATATCTCCTGTATTAAAAATATAGAAGATACCATATTTTTGTCACAGAATTTGAGATATCATGATTTTAAACCAGGATTTGATACATCATGTCTTTCCACTCATGCGACTATGTAATTAAATCATTCGGAATCACTTTGAAACTGTTTTCGACAACTCGAAATTGTATGGGTTCGTGGATTTTCTCGTGTACAAGAATCAGAGTGAATAGCCCTCGAGCTGAAAGACTCGTTTCAAACACCTGGTATTTTCAGATGGGAGAAATTCGTAACAATAGGTCCAAAAGGTTCCAGATTATTTGCTATAAAGTTAACTGAATCGTGCGAAATTCGACTGAACTTTGTTTTTATCAAAAATTTTTTTTAAAAATAGAACATTTATTCCTGCTCATAACCCATCCGCAAATCTATCGCAACTTGCATGAATTACAAATAATTTGTACAGTATTAATCAGATGTGTAACTGACAGTTCAAAATTGCTACACTTATAGCCCTGTACCCTCGTTTGGCCAGTCTCATCAAACGCCCAAAGAATCGACTTGTGAGTCTGGTAATCCGGAATCTATCCCGACCTTTTCAATCTTGACAAAAAACCACAACGACCTTCTAAATGAGAAAATTAACAGTGACTTAACGCCGAAGTTTGTCACCAAAAACGTTGCTGAAAGCGATCAAAGCTGCAATTCTAATGACGAAGAGGAAGACGATGACAAAGATGGCGTCGAAAGCGTCACAATCGTGGAAGAAGACGTTTCGATCTCGTTCAAAGACGGTTATTCTATAAAGAAACCCTCGGTATCCGAGAACGTGGCATCAATTGAAGTACGAGAAACGGAAACGATAAGAACAACTAGGACGGACGCGATACTTCAGTAAGTTTCAGCAGTGTTGCAAGAGATCATGGCTCGCATTTTCTTAATTAAAAAAAAATGGATTTGTTCGAAAGTTGTGAACATGCTATGTAAAAGCGGGGCGTAACTGAAACTGTATCATCGGATTTTACTAACGGATTGAATTTCTTTCAACGCATGAATCACTATGGGCCGTAATACTTGGCAATTTTAAGTATTGTACTTTCATACCCAAATCTGTAGAAAATTTTCGAGGTTTAGTCATGTTTTGGGTGGCTGAAGTCACATGGAATGTCCCATATGTATATGCAGTCTACTTATAAAGTTTCACTAGATGCTACAACTAGCCTTGGTATGTACATTTCTCGTATATCACACCAAGAGATTAGCTGCTTGGCCTTTGCACTCGAGAATTTGGTCACTGCAGTAATGGCAAACTATTCCGTGGGTGGCCCACTCAGAATTGACGATAATGCATCACAGACCAAAACTTTTGCTAATGATCATATCAATGGATTAAGTTTAAAACTCTGATGCGTAGCTTACGAATATGGAAATAAAAAATACACAGGTTCTTCAAACGTAGTTGAATAAAAGCCAAACCATGTGAACTTTTGGACTATTTTCATTATGGTTGTTATTACGAATTACGAGAAAATTGCTAAGACCATTATCGTTCTCGTTACAAAATTGGAAACAACTTTCTGATTGTTCAATCTTTGTTGCAAGACTAATTCATGACTAGTCTAATTACTCTAGAATCAGTTTTCTTGCAATTAGTATTTTAATGATGTCTGATCGAGGCCTACTTATTGAACGAGATTCTTTCTTGGGCTGAATTTGGTCTGTAAGTTTCTCACTGCCAATCACTTTTTCAAATAGCATTCATCCATCGCTGTCGCATAGATATAATACGTAATTGTATTTAAATTCTTCCACGTATTTTATTTCAATTCATTGCACGTAAATTTTAACGCACTTCACATACTAACCACGGCACGTAAAAAAAAAATCGTCATCAATTTTAGTGTTAACATATGCGAAAATATTCTCCCGTGTTTTAATTGCAACATCATCGTTACATAATGACATATATAATTTTTATTTTGTTTAGACCGAATTTGACAGTCGGAAAGTCTGAAGACGCTTCAACGCAGACTGAACACATGTACATGATTCGTGCAGTTAGAAGTTGCCCAGGTCGCAGAAGACGACTTCACCTTCTTGGAAATTCTCGGGGAATGTCTAAGACGAAAAATAGTGGCATTACTTTTCCGATAGATATTTCGTTGCCAGAATTTCTTTATAGAAAAGCTTCGGACAATCTGATCTACGAGATGAGCAAAGGTAGTCGTAGCCCTGGCTACATACCTGTACCAGAACGTTTTCGTTGGCGATATATTATGCCCACCACAGTCAACTGATCGTCAGATTAGAAGAGCAGGGCTATATCTAAAGTTAGTTCTAAACTTGTCACCGATACATGACGATGGATGATCTAGCCCTCCAGTTGTTCTGATGGTGATCTTTGATCCTTCGAAAGTAGAAAGACTTTTACCAAGTCTCAAATCTGGCGTGAAACCTCAATCGAAATTCACTGCTTGATTTTCGTTACATCTTGTGTAAATGTGCACATACAAGTCTGTACGAATTAATTATTATAGTAATGTTGGACGTTATTTAAAAAAAAAAAATGTAAAGCTCAATTCTGCCAGAATATGTTATGATTTTCAATAAATTCATATCTCGAGTTATTTTCCGTTAAGATAGATGCGAAATACTCGATTTTTTGTTATTAATTTATTGCTTTTGAGTTTATTTAGTATCAGTTGGTTGAAATTCAGTACAAAGAATGTCTTATTGAAGACAATACAGCAGTTATAATAACCTCTTGCCAGTTTCAATTGATTCACATATTCACATGTTTGTTTGTTTTTTTTTTTTTTTTTTGAGTCAACATTTTGTAAACACTCTCTTTCACGACTATCGAGATCAACAAGAGCCAGTTTGTTTTTTAGTCTGTGAATGAAGGTCTACAACTTTCGTCCATTGTCAGTGTCATCCGTATAAATATACCTAGACTAGTGCCAATATCACTGAAACAAAGTAAACCGACACGTGTGTTCATACTACCACAAAAGAAATATCTCTGACAGGATGTGAAAAGCCTTGATAAATGAAAGATTCTATACAAAAAAAAAAAAAATACAAATCAAATATATTGCATTTACATGTGTTAACTTCAAATTTAATTTCTGTTATCAACTTGATTTAAAAATATTCGCCATTTCGTGTTCTTAACAATCTCATCAAAACCCACTATTCCAAATGAATTACTATCAATAATCAATGAGAGGAATTAGTGGCCAAAAAACTGGCTTTTTACAATCCAATTACCTTTACCGAAAGCCAAAAAAAGAAAAACATTACATCGTTCAAGACAGCTTCCAAATTAAAACTTTTTATTGAATTCCCACAGTCGAATGCTGAAGTTATTCAGAGAATATATCAGCAGTGTGAATGAATTGAACATTCACTTGACATTCCCGATAATGTGTCAAACTTTGTGAAAATCCTAGTTTTGTATAAGCTTATGACAATAATCCTGTGACATTGCATACTATAAAAAGTGGTTCCATGTGTATGAGGTTTTTACTCTCTTTGTAAACCTACGAGATGTGGATTGATGACGATCCCATCCGTCACTGCAATAGAAGTCCGCTTGTTGCAATTCATCTCGTTGCATAGTACACTCGTTCGTTACAAGTTCGAACACCAGCTTGGTCCATAGTCGAAATGGGACTGCAGCCCGGAGGCAATAGGTGACTGAGTAAAGGTCGACCATATCAATTTCTCATGTGGCACTGAATGAGTACGGATTTAAAATGGGTTTACACTACATGCTACAAACTTTTTGTTTGTCTCAACAAGTAAGCAGACAGCCCCAAGATGATGAAAATTGAATTGGTACTATAACTGCAACTAAAGACAATGTTTGATATGATGTTAAATGATTATTAAATGTACACACAAACATGATTTAAATTATTCAAAAGAAAAAAAACTGCTTACTAAACTTCATGGTTTAATGAAAAAACTTTTATATCCCTTAACACGGTTTTCATTTTACCCATATTATGCATGCGTGAACTTTGGTGGGAAAGAAATTATCTTTGAATAATACTCGACGTTTGTTTTAGACCTTGTTTTGTCGAAAAAATGAACTTTCGTATACTGTCTGATACTGACAGAAAATTTGACCAAAAATTTCAATTTTCGAAAACGGTTTTAACATATTTCTGTTAGTATCTCATAAAGGATAGAAGAAAAAGTAACCCGACTTGGCCACTTTGGCACATCCGAAAGTTTCCCTTTTAAGATCTCCTTTATTTACATAAGATCGTTTTCCTCGCAATTTTGATGATTTCCATAATTCTCATCTTGTAGTTCTTCATTTGAAAAAGTTAACTGTCTATAACTGAAAGGTTGTGATAATCGAATATGAAAAATCCCCTACAATGAGCCTAATTATAATTCAAATTTAAATGGGTGATTTAATATTGAATCGACAACATCGCATCAGCTCGGTGTACAATTCGCAGAATTTTTTTTCTGGGTTGTATGATTTTGACTGAAGAACCCTTCGAGTTCTCGGCAAATTGATTGGCGTTGAGTTTAATTAGTGAGGGAATTCGATGGAACTGGAATCCAATGTACACGAGGTTCTGCTCCAGGCGATTTCTTTATTCAGCAGGGAAAATTTTATTTTATTTTTTTATTTTATTTTATTTTACTTTATTTTTTACCGTTTTTTTTTTTTTTTTTTTCTTTTTTATTTTTTCAACGACGTTGAATAATCAAACCTATACGATTTAATTTTTATTTTACAATCTGAAAGAGCCTATCGATTTTTACCATGGCAACTTATGAAGCCACCCATTATCGGATAAAGCTCACACGTGGGTAAATTTTGTTACGTAAGTTACACAAAAAATTTGATTTTCATTTTTCCAAAAAAGTAAGAAGTAAGCTACATGGCAGGTAATTTTCACTCTATCAAATAAAAACTTTGTACAACAAGCACAACGTAACTGTGAGTTTGTTGATTTGAAACTCTAAACTATAATTTATGGAATTAAAATTTGATCATGATAATATCGTACAGACGTTGGATTAACTGAATATTTTAGTAACTTATTATACGATACAATTAGACGGAAAACTGAGACTTGGGCACAATGATTTCCACTGTGAATGGTCTTCAAGTTTTAAACTATATCCATTTACTTCGATATCCGATTAATCAAGTGCCAATAGTCGAGACCACAATCTACTGACCTAAGCGAATTGAATGAAATTGGAATTTAGTCACATCTTTCCAAGTAACACGTACCTACACGTGAAACGTGAGCTCCGATCAAAGTGTGGAAAATAAATTGGTGGACGAAGTCTTTGTGTCTGAAAAGTTTGAGATCCCAGAGGCAAAAGGAGTCTGATACCTTCGGTAATTGAATCGAACAATCCATGAGTCGAGAGCTAGATGACTTTTCCCTAATTTTGCGTTGGTATTCTCTGTAGTCTATTCTGACCCCGTAGTGAATGTGAATTGATCAATCGGATTATTCTGTAGCACGCCAATGGCTGCGAAACACCGGAAATTCGTTATCTCTCTCTCTTTCCCTCTTCAACCCATAAGGTCTTTTATTAAAAAAATCAATGTCTGGTCTGTATTGTTACTCATAATTAAACCAGGACTACTTTTGCCTCTCAGCATGCCAGCGCAATCCTAAACCTTATTTTTTTCTTGATTGGATGTGGCAGAGCCAAAACGAGAGAGAGAGAAAGAGAGAGAGTAAAAGATTAGCTCTCAATAGAAAATAACCTTTCCATTGTAGCTCAAATTCGTTCAATTGTTGATACTCTCCATTCCTCTCATCCATCTTCTTATACTCATCAATTCCTCAACACTGGCTTCCGTTATACAATCAATATAAATAAAACTTTATACAAATATAAACGCTTCGAGTATAAATCAGACATTAATTTTGAAAAAAAAAAGGTTACATCTTAAAATTTGAACCCTGAATGCATATTCAGTTTATAATGAAATTTACTTGTGAAACCACAAAATCTGTGATTAACACGGTCTTAGGAATTATCTTCTGATATTGTCACCAGTGTTATCACATTCCCTGTTTCCAAAGTGTATGTAGGTAGGTAAATATTTCTCACTAAATGTGCTGCATTTCACTGCACATATGAATGCATGTTAAACTACCTGTGCTAACCGCTTCCGATATGGACGGAAAACTGAAACAGCAACTCACAAGAACAACGCACTACCTACCTACCTACCAACCTACCCTCTAATCTATTATAATATTTGCCAACTATTCTGTTGAACTTGGGAGGTTGCTTTGCTTGAGTTCTATGCACGTACTGCTTGATGAAACTTTACTAAAATATATCTCGGTTTGTTGAGCTAACTTTCTCGTTGCAATGACTCTGTTACAAGCGTCTGAATTTCTTGATAGTGTATGTTATTTTTTTTCCCTGAATTTTGTTTCGTTTCTGTTCTGTTGCGAAAAATATTCGTTCATTTACTATTTGAACGTTGAAATTCCATGGCAACT
This sequence comes from Macrophya annulata, assembly GCA_963924015.1. Lineage (NCBI taxonomy): Eukaryota > Metazoa > Arthropoda > Insecta > Hymenoptera > Tenthredinidae > Macrophya > Macrophya annulata. The sequence continues at coordinate 12,449,173 of OZ001261.1, forward strand.
TTTCTAATTTCACATTAATCTTATCCTAACCGATTGTGAATATGGGAATACCACCGAGTACACATCTTGAAGTAGATTACGGCGGATGCCAACATCGTTTGCATATTTTATTCGGTACTTCCACAGTTATACCATTTCGGTATGGGTATCAGCTGGTGATAATGTCGGACATATGAAACGGTTACAAACTTTATGTTCCTCAATTTTCTTGCAATGTCTATTGGGAAACTCTGTTCACTCCTTGACTAAACTTATTCCGAGGGGAAACATAGTGGTGAAAAATCCATGGGCAAATAATATATTCCTAATTTGTATAAGAAATAGTCTAATATTTTTCATCCTGGAGCAATAAATTATAAAATTTTGCAATTAAGTCATTAACAAATTTAATAAACCTGCAGTTTTGCTACTGGAAATTATAAAACTAATTTCCTTATTAAACGCATTGTCATAAATTTAAGCAAACCAGATTAATTGAATCAACAATTTTTGTCTTATTTTTGTCTTTTTCTTTGGACTACAGAAAAATCGCATAACAGTTGCCTTCACTGAGTGAAAATGATTACATCAATCAGATTTAAGTATATGGATGCTCGTATGATTAATGTAAAGGTGACAGGTTTTACCACTTGCTTCTTGATTACTATAATTTTTTTTCGCATCCAACCGACACTGACTTAATGCGAATTTAAACCTTACAATTTCCTCGTAAAATTACGCCTATTTAATGGCCTAAGTTTAACATTTATATCATATTTGATTTTTCGATATAAAGGTTAGGTTTTTCATTTTTTATTCTAGTCTGTTCAGTACGTGTCAATATACGTACTTTTTAAAGATTAATATTTTTCTGACTATCGGACAGACAGTGCCATGATTGATTTTCCATCTTGATTGGCCTAACCGTGTAAACTAATAGATCTAAAAAAAATTTCCATAAATTGTAAAATCGTCGCACGTCTGTTTTGTGAACATAACGACTCTTGTAGGCACTGTGTGACCGTGCATAATCATTACCGTTCAACCGTTTGCAAATTTCACATCACTTTCGAAACCCATAAGATGTTCGTTTTTATTCCCACTCGAAAAAAAAAAAATGCTATTAGAGTGTAAAAGATTTTTAACAGTACTGTAACGTTCAAGTGTTGTGTTTCGAGTTAGTGGCATAAGAATTGAAGTTTTATTCTCACTTACAATCTTGTACGCTGTAAAAACAAGTTTTAGTCAAAATTGCATCGATTCAACCCGTAAAACGATTTCTTTTGGGCTCCAAAACCGGCGTTATAAATTATGAACAAGTTGAAAAGCTATCGATCTTTATTATTGATTCAAGTTTCTAACTTTGTATCAACCGATCAATGTGTATAGATTATTGTTCACTTGAATCGCGTAGTCAAATTCTGATCGATCAATAAACTTGGACGAAAATTGAAATACAAGTGTTTCAGCAATTCAAAAAATTCTCAACGAGTTCTCTGATGTTTCACAACATCAAAAACCAACACCGAAACTACTCGAAAGGGATAAAACACGTTGTAATTAAAAATAGGAATTGGACATGGTTTTTATTTTACGCTTGCGTGCAAACAACAAGAACAATCATATGTAAATTTCTGATTATTGATATAAATGCTAAATCACCCGGAATTATTGTCAACATGTGAGATGATGATGATGCAAAGTAATAGCTATTAGCAATCTCGCTACTCTACTTTAATATTTACAATTTTTAATTTTTTAAAAACTCTATATTTCATTCGAACATATATTTGAATGCAAAAGTTTCTCGAGGGAGTATAATGTACCCATAAAATGCGATGGTCGAAATATTTCCCATGTATAATGCGCCACGCTCCATTATTTTCTACATATATATGTATACATATAGTCCACCGTATTATTAGTATAACTAACAATTTTTGACCACGTTAATTGTAATCTGGAAATATATTACCGGAAATATTATACTGCAGGCAGAATTGACCATAAAAAAGAAATTTTACTCTCGATATTTACTCGTATTTGTATATATGTATATACATACAAGGTCGACGTATATATGTATACCTACGTACGCGTGCAAGAGGAAATGGGTAAATAATAGAACGTACAATATAAATGTATAAAATTTGACGATGTATATATATACGGACCCCACGGTGTCCATGGAAACAATTGAATACTAATGAAACTCGGAGAGAATTATGCAGGGATTTTGCAAAATCGTTACAGCAATCTATATACAGACAGTTGCGTTGAGTTTTAACAGCATTTCAAGTATATCCGACAGAGTATCGACGATTCAAATTTATATTTTTAGCCAGACAGGGTGGTTAGTCCTGTTTTTGTTTTTCTTTTCTGCCTCATCATAAGATGAATAAAATTGGATTTTGATTGATGTCCGTAAACCTACTAGAAAATTTGCATAGCATAATTTTGGTCAAAAATTTATAAAGGAAGATGAAAATTACGAATTCAGTAACATTGATACAAAGCAAATGACGAAACTGCTCTCAGATATTGAATTTGCATACAATGCCTGCCTCAACAGCTTCAATCTCAGACAATGAGATTACTTTCCTATGTAGGACACACGGGTAGTGGATAGTAATGTGAATCATATCTCACCATTAATCTGCGGTCGAAGTTCGATTCTCGTACTTCACCACTGTCTTTGTGCCCGCCAAGACAGAACCAGAACCATAAATACGTTCAATTTCATTTCATTTTACGTTAAATTTCTTATGACCACGTATATGGGACCTGGTTCAAGGTATTGACTACTTACAACTATTGGATCTACACTGAAACCAAGTTTAGTCAGCAAATTTAACATTTTAAAGGAAAAATTGAAGAGATTGATGTCTGAGACGAGAGCTGCTAAGTAGTTAGTGGTATATGTGGATCAAGTATTACCATAACTGGATTAATTAATTGAAACAAGTAATGTGGATGTATAGAGTACGTACTAGGCTCATAAATCGTTAATCTAAAGCAGCTTTCCAATGATCGAGTAGACGCACGCTTTGGCATACCGATATTCATGGAAATTGATCGAGCCTCCTAACCGAGTACCAATTTTAAAGTTTCCTAGAAAAATGATATTGGTTCGAAGCCATGATGCATTATAGGGAAGTGTGAAACACTGGTTACCAGTTATAACCCACCTTCCCATGAATAGTTGTTCGCAAAACGTTCGGTTGGTTTTATAAGCTTTGAAAAATGCATAAAATCTTAAATCGTGAGAAAAAATTTAATCAACCTGATTTTGCGTTCCGAGAGCTCACGTGCCGCTTGTGAAGCTTTGAGGTTACTGAGATTCTCATGAAATTTTTGACATGCTTTGCCCTTTGTGCAAGACCCTTTACGGCCATAACCTTGTGGTGGTTGGAACTTGAAATTTAGATTCAACGTAGTGTCGAAAGCTTTCTATATACACAGCAAGATGTAAACTTTACTGAACTTCGTTCAACCACCGCAAAGGAGATATACATGCCAAAATATACCTACCTACCCGCACGTAACTCCCATCCTATCTATTTCCTCTGGACTAACCCTACGGAAGAATGCTTTGCGCGTGCTAGTGGAAAAAATTTTTTTTTATACCGATGAATAACCATCAACATAGTGGAAAAAGTAAACGATACGAGAACGCAAACAAACCATAATCAAAAAACTGGATGTAGTAACAAAATTTTACAACGCAGTTCAACGAAGCTTCTTTTTATGGAACATTATCTCAGGACTGAAGCACTGCTTGTCAGACTTATATCAAGTTGTCAGAATCGGTATTCTGGGTTAAAGACTATCGTCTGTTACTCTTAAAACTGTTCTCGAGAAATCATCAAGAAAATGACTCTGTGTAATCCATGAGCGATTTTATAGAGACAGAATTGAGGCGCAATTTTCGTTCTTTAGTTATGGTTACTCCTCATACCAATTGGTAGAGTATTGAACGCAATCTGTATGTAAAGACGGAAATAAACTGTAAGGACTTAAAATTTGTCCAAATTTTCGAAACGCAATTAAGGAGAGAGATGAAGGATGTAGAATGATGAGAGTGAGAAGGTGGAGGCTCAGAAATGGATGATTGCTACTGGTTTGAGTAAATTTGTGAACTTCGAAAGCCACGAGTCATTTGTCACGCGACGGAAGTGGAAGCAGGAAGTGGAACGAGTTTCCCAGACTCCAACGTTTCCGAGACCTCTTTGATCCGCCTAAGAGAAGGACGGTGGATAGTGGAGGTTGAGAACGTGGCTGCATCAATGAGGTGACTTTCATGAAAGGAGAGAGAAAGGAACGGAGACGTAATTTCCGAATCTACCAACTCCGGACCCGCATATAACGGACGTGATAGATTCTCGAGGAATGAATAAAGCCTTTTCTCAAACCACCGGAACGGTGGTCCCAGAACAAATACTTAGAGTAGACGAAGGACTTGTTCAGAAAACGACGGTCCAGATCACTGGATTCACTCAAGGAGGTGGGAAAATACTTCCGAGGATTACTGATACTTGACTAAGTGTAATCAAACCGACCGCAATTTGAACTGCTCTTTATATCGACTGTGACCAATAAAGATGAGTGTGAGAAATGGGGGAAGTATTATACCTATACGTATAGGTAAAGCCACTCGAGTATATTCACAATCCTATCTACAACACACCACGCACAACTCTACCCTGTTATCGCTTAGTGACCATCGCCTATATCTTGACCATTTTTCTCTACTCTGTTTCGTCATTATTCTCGTTCTTCTTCTCGATCTCTAGAGATTAATTCCGAAAACGTAGACGTCGTGTAGTAAAAAAGAAAACAACTATTTACGCTTTTCAATATGCTGAAGCTTACAATTTCGAAGCTCATCTTCAGTGTTGATATTCTTGAGATGATTTCATCATCAAGAAAAAAGATTTCTTAAGTAGAAACCGTTTTTCAAATTCGAATGTGTTTCTGAAAATCGTATTAAATAATTCGTGTAACAGAATAGATTTTAAATCTACGTATAACGTGTACGGGTTGAGAAACTTCGTTACACAATTCAGGGTGAGTCTCCGGATATCCAGAATCCTAGTTCAGACTAGTCGGAATCAGGAACGAAAGATCGTAAAGTTAAATCCTCGTTGGTACAGGAACGCGCGCAAACTCGCCAATTCAGTGTTTGGCTTCACCGAATCGGGAATTGCACCTTCAAAAGCTCAGATGTTAACTCGAGATACAGTTTCAACGGTAGCTTAAACTTTTGGCTCAAATACCTATCGAGTTTTAAAGCTGAACTAAACTGGATTTCCGCAGAATCTCGCTAATATCATTTTCGTTCGAGTACAATATCGTAAAATTAGTTTAAAAAAAATTCTCATTCGCATAAAACTGAACAGTCATTCACCTAACTGATTAAAAAATGATAATCTTTAGTAATCGTTGAAAAATTTCATCTAAACCAAAGTCTAATCACAAAACAGCAAATGTTCTTTTTCATTATTCGTAGCAATGTCTATAAAAATGTCAACAACAGACGGTCAGATATTATAACCACGAAATGTGCCGTCGAGTACGTTCGTTGTTTTTTATTTTTCTTATTGTCAGTAAGCACGAAGCACAGTCTTCATTTTTACTTATTAACCTCACCGCTATAATCTAGGAGAGTGAAAAATGTAAGTGAAAAAGACTCACTGATATTTTTGTCTCTGTACTGCGGCAGAGCTCCTCCGAAGAGACAGGTTATGGATATCCACAGTACAATCCAACACCGTTCCATATTTTTTGTCTGAAAATAAAAGAAACAAATAATAAATTAATTTAAATATTCATTTAAAAAAATTAAAGGACAGTAATAAATTTATCACATTAATAATAAATTGTTTCCATTAAAAATAATCCAACTTTTCCTAATCCTCTTAATATATTATTGCAATCACTCAGCGGACTGATAGAGGCATTGTGAGATCAGTATCTAAATTTTAAGAAATGATTTTTTTCTTCATTATTATTATTTTTCATCTCACAATAGAACAATGTATTTGTTTTTTTTAAGATGTAAGACTGATTCTACATATTGGTTAGCCTGATTCCGGGTATTCTTATCATTATTGTCAAGAACCGATACGTAATCGTGATTTTAATCTTATAATGGCCGATGTAGATACTTAGCAAAATTTAATCTCGTTTTTATTAATTAAACGGAGAAAGTGAAGATGAAAAGGAAATAAAAATTGTGTGGAATATGGTTGTAATATTTTATCCATATACGGGCGCATAGTTATACAATGTAAATGTAATAGGTCATCTTTGATGAAACAGACTCAGTCAGAGGTCTTTCGATACTCCATCGATCACCATAATACCTGGCTCCTCGATTTCACGCTCAGCTGCTTTAATATATTCTTAACAGTTTATTCTCATAATAAAAATAACCGCTAGAGAGAAGCTTTACCGTGACTGCTGATACGAGGACATGTATACCTCAAACAATAGGGTGAGGGTTGAAATTCCGAAATTTTTGATAACATAGAATGATCAATATTTGGAATATTAAAAGGAGTAAAATTCAAAATGTGGACAGGCGATATATAACGAGAATCTGTAAAGTGTACGATGAAAAGATTAAGCACACAGAAACGTGTAATGAAAAATTTTTTCGATGACAAATATTAGTCGTATTATAGTCAAACAAATGGAATATTACTTAAAAATTTTAGCTGCCCCAATTTTAGAACAGTGAATATCAAGAACGGTTATAAATTCTAATTTACTAAAGTGAAAGGCTATAGAAACTCGAAAGGTCAAAATCTCAGATCGTATAAACACAGAAGGGCCAAATTAGCGAAAGTGTCTGAACACAATTATTTCATGTATTTCTTGTTCGTTAAGGCTTGGAATCTCCCAAAAGATTATCAAAATACAATTTTCCGAGAATCAGATGTTTCGAGATTTGAACCCGTCTACATTTTGCATTTATAATTCTCTCCACTCTTTGGATTCTGATTCTTGAAACATTTATGTTTCATTTATTGACCATTAAAATTTTTAGCTATTCTCGATTTAAATTTTCAAAAACATAAACTTCCTACTTCATTTTTTCTGTAATGACCCATTCGTTTAAATAACCTTTCGATGAAACAGTTCTTCGACTTCATGAACTATCAGAAATGGAAATTTTTAAATCAAAATCCCTCGTTATTTCAGTATTCGCATTGTTCAAATTCTAAATATCAGACATTCTATAAATATTGGTATTTCAAAATTTTTACTTCCGCTCTGAATAGTTAAACCAAAACTATTTTTCACCAATTTCATAACAATTCCAAAACTATTTTCAACGCCATCGATAATAATAAAAAAAAAAACAATATATCTAATATCGTATTTTCCATAAAATGAAAATACAGGAAACTGTAATGTATAAAATTAAATGGATCTCACACTGTAAAAGGTAGTCCATTGCAGTATAGATACATTAAAGTTTTCTACATTTACTGTAAGAAAAATCAATGAAAAAATCCTGCAATATACTCGAGAATTTTTCTTGTCAAAATTCTTTGCCATAAAGATACACGACCTACGTTTAAGCTTGAGGAGATAGGAATGTCGAATTTTGATTAACAGTGTCTGTCACAGTGCCTGGTCTAGAGATTACCCGTTGGTCTCAGCTGTTCCCGCAATCTCTCGACTCCCGAGCAAGTTCTAATGGCAACTCTTCTAATTGGTTCTGTTTCCGCTGGTTCTTAACGAGCCTAACGCTATATTCCCGGTACGTGACACGCATGAAAAATCATCGTGGATAGCTGTGAGCCCTATTAAAAGATATTAATGACGTCTTGTCCTTAGGTATGTCCATTTACTAGTCTTACAATAAAAATTCGTTCTTACTACCTACCTTCCATCATTCTTAATCATATGATGTAAGAACTTCAAAATAAAATCTTACCTAATCGACTGGACAGACAATGTGATTTTCGGAAGCAGGACAACTCGTACTGTCAATGTTTTATACCTGGAGATTTATGCCCACGCGTTAACGACTTATGTCTTAATTATAAGAACTCGCCTTTTATTTCCAGCACGAAAGAGCTGTAATATCTAATATTAAATGATTCTATATTGCGATAAACTACCCACTCCTTCGTATTGTCACCGTTCTTTTAACCAACCGTGAATTTCAACGCCACTTCATCTCTTATATAGTTCAGAACAATTAGTTCTTGTCGCAAGAGAAGAATTGATCATATTCGCTGTGGAGAAAACAGACGACAAATAACTGTATGGATAAATGGCAAGATAAGACATTTTCATTAACTCTAGAGTGTACAAACGATAATTCTTGTTCTTGTTAAAATTTCCTTAAAAAAAAGGTCCGATTATTGTAACAGAAAAAAAATGACTCGATATCCCGACATCATTATAGAATTCACTTTTTCGAATCTGATATACCAAAAGGTGGAGAAGAACTGAAAAATAACAATGCGATTGATTGGGTTCTCGAAATAGCTAAGGCTTTGAAGTTGTGATCTTAGATTCCTTGTCACGTGAACCCGATGATTGTAAAGATTCGACGTAGTTCTTTGATGAATAAAAAAAAAAAAAAAATTTTACAGTATCCACGAAGATTTTACACGTAGTCTGCAACCTTAGAGAAGAACCTTTTCACAAAATTTCGTTATAGAAACCACGACTTGAAATATTAAGCGTGCAGCGGTGAGTTTGCTAGGCCTAGTTTGTGCTTGGAATTGGATATAAGGTCTGGCCTGACCAGATGCTCCCATGAACTGAGTTGAATCAACCATCGATCGGCCGACCTTCATCTGCCAATAAAGTCAAGTCACTAAACAAACGAGCTCATCCAAGCTTGTTGTTTAAATTAAATTCTAAGTAACATCCTTTCTTACGATATTTCGCCTCGAAAAGTGGTATGCTCATTCTCTCGTTTAAAACTCATTTGAAATCATTCCCACGTAGAGTTCAACGAAAGACCCAGCGTCGAACCAGTACCGGATCAATACCGGTAAATAGTTAGAATAATAAAATCATGCCAACACTGGAAGTAACCAGAACTGGACCAGTACCAGTACCTTGAAACAGTGGACCAGTACCTTGGTTCGATACTGAGCAAATATCTCAAGTTCCCTCAAAAATATATATCGAAAGGTTTACCCCCTTCTGGTTTCTAGCCCCTGAAATTTATTGCAAGAAGAGCCCAATTCTGTACTAGCGATTTGTGACAACACTAGACTGTGGATATATCTGGCCCAGTAGTGGGTCATGAGAATAACGCTGCCAAATTCTAAATCGCTCAATGCTGGCCCAGTGCTGAACGTCGACGCTCGGCTGTCAAAGCTGTACCAGTGCTGGGCCGTATTACTAAATTGGCAGATTCCGTATGTACAAATAAAAATATGTTCCTTTCAAAGTTGAAAAATAATAATTTACATTTCTGTAGCTCATTGCGTGTGACGGTGTATATATACCTATGTCTACGTTCCTTAGTGGGCAGGGTGTGGCTGAAGTCGAGGAATGTTTAATGATCCACGTATATCCTTCGGTTAACCAAGAATTCACAGGTCTGGCATAGAGAACCCGCTCAATGACCTCTGCCCTGAGGGTAGTAAACGTTTATTCTGTGGCTTCAGAGCTTACTGAATCAGGACTGAAACTGCAAACGCCTTACTTTACCAGCAAGTTAATCCAAAAAAATTGCAAATTAAATTAGAGAAAACTAAAAATTGATTTTCTATTACGATTCAAATTTGCAATCTTTGAAAAAGCTTCCGATTAATTGTCAAATTATAGAGAGAAAAAAAAACTTGTTATTCAGGTAAAGATGAACGAGTTTTGGATCAGATTATTACATTTCAAAAGTGAAAAACGTACGTGTGTCAATAAATTTTTCCACTGTGTTCGATATAAGGATGAATATTAACGATGAAATACATGATACGAGTGCAAGTTAGCTTTCTAACTTCATGCTTCTTACAGATACAATTTTTTCCAATAAATTTCTTATAATCTCTTACCTTGAAAGTTAATTCATGAAAGTTTCGGAGTAAGTAGATAGAAAATCGCGATATACTTGCAAGTTTATTTTTAATATCGTATAGCGTTATTGTTTCCAGTCACTTAAGCCAAGGAAAGCCGGTTGGCATATTCACTAAATCAAATACTCGCTTTTTTACACAAATTACAAGTAATTTGCCAACCAGGCTGCAATAACACGGCACGCTTCACTTCTTCCTGTTTTATAAAAACGAACGTATAATATAAAGTCGAGTTAAGCTCGTCGTTAAAGTTAAAAATAATAAATAAGGGAAGAAATCTGGACGAGAAATATCTAACGGAAATAGAAAGTAAACTTGCCATAATTCCCTGGTGTTTGGAATTTGTTTACGATAAACCCACCTGTTGATCAACGCAGTTTGTGCAATCCAGGCTTGGCGTGGATCAAGTGAGATTCAGTCCTTGCCTTGGGCAGGTGTGTCACGGGAATGGGGGGGCCAGGATGCTATGGTCGTCTAGAAGGTCTTCAGGGCAACGCGCAGGTGCATTCGCATCCTGATCGATATAGGCAGTATAAAGTAGGAGAGTGGGTAGGTGAGGGTCACGAAGGGTGGACTCGACTATCAACTTTAATGCCTTACAGTTTTTCTCCTTTTTCCCTCCTTGTTGCAGAGGATCGGGAGCTGCATCCCTGCAGGGTGAACACGTATGAGACGCAAACAAGCGTGTGCACTAACCAGGATCGTATTGAGGATCAAAAGAGAAAATTAGATGGGTATCTAATTCTTAGTAATTTGAAAAAGCAGGAACCTTTCGTGTGATGGGAATTCCGAATGTGTTTACGAAACTTTAGTTTCAAAGATTTTTGTCAAATAATTAGCAAAAACGTGGGTATAGATATATAAGAAAACAAAAAAGTCGACATTGTATATCAATTGGCAAAAATTGAGGGAGAAAAAATATTCTGCTTATATGGTAAAAAGTTTGCAATAAATTTTGCTGACATTGGTTGGACAGTTATCGATCAGTTATACTGTGACTGGATTTGAAACTGCCACCTATCCCGCACCAGATATAAAAATTTTACTATATTTAACCAAAAAGTTTGTTGCCTTAAAAAGTATCAATTTTTTTTTTGATATTCGATATTCAAATTATTCAAAGCATTATCAGGAAGTCTGCCTCGTTCGAAAGTTATTTAACGGATGAACGGATAGCTGGACAACGTGAAGACTTTATAAGTGCTCCACTTTTTTTGGAAACAAAAAATTCCCGATCAGGGACCGTGTAGAAACGTTTCAAAGACTTGCCACAGACTAAACCAAAATCTTTTCATTTTACCCTGAAGAGGACGTGAAAAGGGATAAATTCTGAGGACTGCTGTATGCCAAAAAAAAATTTGTCGAAAGTCCAGTTTCATTACCGAAATTGATTTTCTCGTCGAAATATACAACCACTCAGGATTTTTTTAAACTACATCACTTTTTCCACCCAGATGCAGTCGAAGTAAAATAAGAATGCCAAGGAACCAGATCAAGCACTAGGTAAGACTGGGTATTTCACTTTTTGGTATATAAAGGTGGAGCCGTTTCATCTTCGCCGTGAAAACGGAGCCATTTTAGATTTGCTACCAGAAAGGTGCCGTTTAGGCTTCGATGTGAAAAAGGTGACGTTTCATATCGACGTCGAACGGCACCTTTTTCATAGCAAAAATTGAAATGACTCTGTTTTCACGGCGAAGATGAAACGAGCTCCATCTTCCTCCTAGCCGGCGATTTAGTCTGACTGTTGCAAAAATTTTCATTCTAGATAGAAATTGAGGAATAAGCATGAAGAGAAAATTTTATAATTTCCAAACATTGGTAAAAAAGAAAAAAATTCGTTACTAAACTGATATTTCCAATATCAACAATAATTCAATCATTGAGTGGAATGGCGTGGTTACCCTCAGTCAGGTAGGTATACATTCATCAATAAATTAATTTACATATCGCCGCACCTCCTAACTATGTATCGGGTCAATAGCCCACTCTATCTAATTGCAATTATAAAGCGTACACATCAAATTATAATTACCTGGGTCTCTAAGCCCTGCGATTCTACTTTATAGTCCCTCGTTGTTAACATAAATAACAGCAAGCCCTCCATATTGGAATCCCGTTTCACATGTAGGTAGACATACATATAATTACATGCCCACTGCGAACGGTATATCTACTCTGTAAATTTTTTGGAGTGAAAATTCACTCCTTGAGAGTTATAATCGTGCCTCTCTCAATTTCAGTAAAAAAATATCAGGAAACCGGTTGACCTGTGGGCTAACCCGAAAACTTCCAGCTGTGTTAAATACGTTACAATTAATTGATACTATTGTGTTTATAATAAATTAAAGAAGGTTATCAGTGTAATTAGTTTTCCGTATACAAATCTTTTTTTCTTCAATTTCGATTCTTCGAATAACTTTGAAACTACTCGACCGATCGATTCCAAAATCTAATCAGATCTAAGTCTTGATGAACCCTTTCGATCGCCGCAACAATCATTCAAATCGGTTAATTCGTTCCAAAGGTATCGTACGACAAAAAGAGAAATTTTTGTCGTGCAATATCTTTTAAACCAATCGTTCGATTTTGATGAATCTTGCGGCGATCGAAAGGGCTATCCAGGACCTAAGTCTGATTAAATTTTGAGACTAATCGCACGAACAGTTTAGGAGTTATGCCCTAAAAACATGAAAGAAAAATTGTTTTTAATTTTTATTTTTTAAATAACTTTGAGACCACTTGACCGATCGACTTCAAAATCTAATCAGATCTAAGTCTTGATAAACCCTTTCGATCGTCATAAGAACCATTCCGATCGGTCGATTCGTTCTCAAGATATCGTACGACAAAAATTTGTTTACACACACACACACACACATACGGACGTCCATCCAAAAACAGTCAGAATAGCTTCGTAGAACCCCAAAACGTCGAGATCTGATGAAAACTCGATTTTCGAAAATCGGGCCGAAACCAATAACTTCCCTATTTTATGAAAATTTTCAATTTTCATTGCGGGAAGTTGAAAAAGTATGGAGAGAAAAAGTTTTATATCTTCGAGAGAAATTATCAAAGCTCAAAATCCAAATCCCACTTTGAATATATATTCTGCATGTAAAAATACATCTTCTCCCGCCAGGGATTTTTTACTATCATTTTTAGTTCTCGAGATATGAGCGATCAAAAAAAATGGTACTTTTTTTTACTAAAATAACTATAACTTCATGAAAAATGGTCGTAAAAAATTGTACAACCTATCATTTTGAAGGTGAAGGCATAAGCTGACGAATACCGTCGAGTTTCTTTACATAACTTTACTAGCTCGATATCTACACGGAGTTTCATACGAGTTAAAAATTTCGAATTATTTCCCTTTCTTCAAATTCTTTATTTTCTCAAGTCCACTATAGCATTTCCGGAAGCTTGTTAGTCTCAGATCAAGATCCCGTTGAAATTTTTGAGCTGTGATAATTTCTCTCAAAGATAAAAAACTTTTTACCAAAACAATTCGACATTCGAAAAAAAAAAATAAAAAAGTGTTTAAAAAAATCAATTCGATTATTCCATTCCGATATTTTGAATGATGTACTATACAATATCTTGATTCCAAATTTACGTATGAATAGAAAAAGTAATTCCTAAATTCTTCGGGTGAGAAGTAAAAAAGAAAATGATTAATCTTTTACGAAAGCTTTTATTTGAAATATCATGTCACGCCGTTAAATTTTCTTATAATTTATGTCACAGTTGTGTATGAACTTTATTCTTATTTAAATAGAAGCGATATAAACCGGAGAAAGAACTTCCTCGACAGCGTGGACTCCTTGTAATAGCGGCGGTTGCTGCACTGCGTCAACTCCCAGTGCGCGAATACGGGCGTCGGGTTCCCTTCTCCGATCGGAGACACGCGCGGGCGTCGTTGGGACGCTGCACCGTCGTGGTCGACCCAAACTCCGTTATATTATATCGTAGGCGTTCACCTCCCACGCAACATGATGTCCGTGTGCGGAGTCGCCACCAGCCCACCATTCCGGGTGATAATTAAACGTCTCTTGCCCATCTACCACGATATTTCTATGTATATCCCTTATACGGTTACAATTTCTTAGCCGACTATCCTCAGGGTGGTCGTCTAGGCGCTGGACCAAGAGCATAAAGTAAAGTAAAGTAAAGTAAAGTAACGTAAAGTGAAGTGAAGTAAAGTCCTCGTATTTATTGGTATATATAAGGACGTTGATAAGTCATAACTTCTTCGTTAACGTGGGCTCCGTGGATCTCGAGTGAGTCTGCCGGCAAGTTCACGTTCGCTTTATATTGTCACAGGAGAATTTCTCGCTCAACTTGACATTAACCGATTGACGAGAAGAGGTATTCCGTATTCAAGCGTGTTTGGTTATCGGTCGATCCTGAAGTGGAAAAAAAATAAAAACTTTTGAAAGAAATTTTGTTTTTTTATTTCTTCACACCGATGCTAATCTACACTTTGAAAAAATATATTCTTTATTCTACAGTTTTTTTCACAACTAATTCAAATTTATATTTTTACTTATATACAATTCTTCATCCGTTTTGTCCTGCTCTCCCCTACACTCTTACATACGTATGTAAATATTTGCCAGTTCGCTGTGTAATCGCATTGTAAAATATTCTTAAAGCTATTGCATCAAGCTTCAATTTGAGTTTTCATCTTTAGTACAGAACGAATCTTGCGAGATCTTTTTTAATCAGTTTTAACATCAGGTGCAATATTGAAGTAATTACGACCCTCATTATTTAATCATTTAGTTCTTAGCTCTCTCGACGTATTTCATTCTGAATTACTTTCATAAGATAGCCTATTATACTTTACGCGTCTCATTTCATCCGTTTCAAATGTACCTAGAAATTTTTTAAGTTTAAAGAAAACTTATTCCTTTCTCTATATACTTCAGGTGTATTAAAAATATCAAAATCTTATCCAAGCAATACGCAAAACCTTACGAGTCCTGTTCGTATAACATGACTGGAACAAGTATACCTAAATACGAAAGTCTATCTAACTATAAGTGTTCAAGGGTTTTCCAGGTCGCTGATTCTAAATCTAAGATCCTAATTCCAAACATTTGCAGGGCTAATATCCCGAAATAATTGAATAATTTAAATATTTAGATTGGATCTGACATTTGAATTTTGAATTTTAGACCTCAGATTCAGAATTAGCGATCCAAGAGACCGCCGAGAATCAAGGGAGACTTTCATACCTGCTATTCGTGCCGGTCAAGTTATATGAACATTAGTACCACGATGTAAGGTTTTGCGTGTTAAGGTACCACTTAGACTTTAATGAGAGAACTGCCCTTCTGGCAGGTTGATTAATTTGCGTGATTATAGAGATTTTTGTGGAATGCAAAAGTGATTTATTGATACTGTTGAACTATCTAGGAGTATAAAAATCAGATAAGGATCTGTAACGCACGAAGTGATTATATACGTCACGAAGTATTCAAAATTCGGATTATACGAGGAAGATATTTTCAATTTAAAAAATCAGGAAACCGGTTGACCTGTATGCCAACCCGAAAACTTCCCGCTGTGTTAAATACGTTACAATTAATTGATACTATTGTGTTTATAATAAATTAAAGAAGGTTATCAGTATACCTAATTAGTTTTCTGTATACAAATCTTTTTTTCTTCAATTTCTATTCTTCGAATAACTTTGAAACTACGCGACCGATCGATTCCAAAATCTAATCAGATCTAAGTCTTGATGAACCCTTTCGATCGCCGCAAGAATCATTCAAATCGGTTAATTCGTTCTAAAGGTATCGTACGACAAAAAGAGAAATTTTTGTCTTGCAATATCTTTTGAACCAATCGATCGATTTTGATGAATCTTGCGGCGATCAAAAGGGCTATCCAAGACCTAAGTCTGATCAAGTTTTGAGACCAATCGCACGAACAGTTTAGGAGTTATGTGCTAAAAACATGAAAAAAAAAATTGTTTTTTAATTTTTATTTCTCAAATAACTTTGAAACTACCCGACCGATCGACTCCAAAATCTAATCAGATTTAAGTCTTGATGAACCCTTTCGATCGCCATAAAAACCATTTCAATCGGTCGATTCGTTCTAAAGATATCGTACGACAAAAATTTGTTTACACACACACACATACGGACGTCCATGCAGAAATAGTCGGAATAGCTTGTTAGACCCCCAAAACGTCGAGATCTGATGAAAACTCAATTTTCGAAAATCGGACCAAAACCAATAACTTCCTTTTTTTTATGAAAATTTTCAATTTTATTTCGGGAAGTTGAAAAATGTATTGACAATATTTTTTTGGCCTCCTATTTTTTTCCCTTTATTAAATGTTGAGTTATTTCGTTCTCCCTAAAAAAAGAATTCGCCGTTCGCTATTCTGTCGTCTCTAACATTGCGAACAAAGATATACGTTGTGTATTGTATCCAGGCGTCGTGATGATATCTACGTTCTCCTTCTCCTTGTAGAAATAAAATAAAAACCGACTTAATATAAATGTATAAAAGTTCATCCAGCAAGATGTAAAATTTCTTTAAACAGTTTGAAATCCATTCTTTTTTTTTTGTATTTTTATCGATATTTTAGTAAATCGCGTATCAGTAAATCTAGTGAATAAACATCATGATATTTGTTTTACGGTTGAACAACAATAAGAACCTGAAATTAATTACACGTTTCTAATTAATTAGAAATTTTCCCTAGCGGGGTAGATAATTACAAGCATTAACCGTCTTGCGACATTTTCCGTGGACAACAAAGGTAATTAACCGTCTCCTAAAGAACCCAATCTGATGTAGATAATGGCCGGTGCCGTCGTCATTACGTTCGGCAACGACTCTAATAACAAGGCGCAACTCGCGCCAATTGAACACGGAAAAGTAGGTACAGTTGAATTAGCAGCATTGTAGCTGCCTTGTAGACTACATATACTCAACTTCTCTGTAATCAAAGTCATTCCACGAAATGACAGAATTCTACAATTTCAAGCTAAGATCGTTCCACTTCACATTTTCTTCAAAGATTGATGTACTAACTTTTACCTCTGAAATTCTCAGGTGTGTACTCTTGATCTTTTAATCACTTTGAACGACTACGTGAAGCGAATTCAAAATTACTACAAGAGCAATATAGAAAATTTGTTAATCGACAGAGAAAAAGAATTTCTTTCAATTTGGTTGATGAAACAATTTAAAAATTGGTTGCATTAGATGACTAAATGAATTTAACTACACTGATATGTTGTTATGGAATATTTGGAACGTATGATCTATAGAATTTACAAATTCATATTATAATTAAATTTTATTACTATCGAAAAATTCACGTGGGAATGAACACAGAGATCCCAACTGGGTACCTACAAGGATTCGAAATTTCATTATGGTTCCCGTGGGAATCCAAATGGATCATTTTATTTTTTTATTCATTTATTTTGTTTCGTTACAGGGATGTAAATTATTGCTCTAGTCCTTTCGCTCATTTTGGCATAGTTTTCACCGAATGGGAAACTGCAGGTACGTGGTCCACTTTATAATGCATTCAGAGTGCACCTCGCATAGTGATTTATTCTAGATTGTAAAATAAACTAAAAAAAGAAAAATCATAAATCGCGGGTGCGAAGTGAAATCATTTTTAAGGTTAACAAAATTTTGGATAAAACAAAGTGAAATATATTCTTATCAAGTAATTATTCTTCTCCCACTTTGAAGTCAACGATTTTATTTGTTTGAAAAAATTGGGTAGATTTAAGAGATTCTACTTCTTTTTTATATTAATTAAGACTCTTGTTCAGTCAAATTACCTTCAAGGACTGTAAATTCATAGACACGGGCAGAACCGTGCTTTGATCACAGTTAGTCAAAAGCTGGTTCAATTAGCCAAAATCCGTTATTCAAGCGGCTGATATTAATTCATACAATCATTTCTCAAGATTGACTTGTCTGAAACACGGACTTCTGAATCCTTCGATTTCAGTTTTGATAGAACCGTGGTTTAATCTTGAAGTTTGTAGTTTATAGTTTGAACTAAGTTTGATTGGCAGTTTGTACCACAGCTTGAGTCGTGCTGTGATAAGCCGAGATTAATCTAGTCGTGATTCCTTGCCACCGAGACTATTTTGTACTAAGGCAAGGAAGCATAAAGATTTTTTTCCACTCTCCTTAATTGTATACGAATATATTGTATATGAATAATTGAATCTACAATGCGAATCCATGATATTTTTTGAAAAAATTTAATCCAGAACAATGAACTGTTTTGACCAATTTTTAAATATTTTTCAACCGCAAGTACAGGGAAATCCATGGGAATTAAATATCGATGATAATAGGAATTCGAAAGAGCTTACTCCATTCACCGACAAATACGAACATACGATAAAGTAATTACCGATAATTCTGGAACAGAGTCGAGTATAGAGAAAATAAATTCCATGTCGATTAGTGAACAGCATAATTATGGAACCATTGAATGTGCATCCCTGTATGTTCAATACCCATTGTAACACTCAACGCTGCAAGGCATTGATAACCAGTCAGCACATCGCATTTATGCACAGATAAACGCGAACGCTACTTATATATGGGGCATTCCATGACATCTCGATCAGAATTCTAAGTCGATGTCTCAGATTAGTTTGATAATTTTTTGTATAAAAGTACATGACGAAAAACGCAATCGTAATTTTTTTTCAGAATTTTTCGACCCAGCGTATCTGAAGTATGATTTGAAAAGTTGAAATAAAAACTCCCACTTTGTAAAATCTGAAAAAATTCAGAAAAATCTTATGAAATATAACAAAATTTTTGACACCTATATAGAAGATGGAGATTTCATAACTTCAAAAGATAAATAAGGAAAATAAAAAATTGAAAAATTATTATTATTTCATTGCGTTTTTGACATCAGAATGAACATAAAAGCTCCGTATGATATGGCCCGAAAAATGTCTATTTAGAGAATTACAGGGAATCAAAAATATTATGATAATATTTATATTTACAAATTTATATTTATAAATATTATCCTGAAATTTTTGATTCCCTGTAACTCTCTAAATAGACATTCTTCGGTCCATATTATAATAAGCTTGTATATGTTCATTCTGATGTCAAAAATGCAATGAAATAATAATAATTTTTTAATTTTTTATTTTCCATATTTATCTTTTGAAGTTATGAAATCTCTATCTTCTAATAGGTGTCAAAAATTTTGTTATATTTCATAAGATTTTTTTCTGAATTTTTCCAGATTTTACAAAGTGGGTATTTTTATTTTGAGTTTTTAAATCATACTTCAGATACGCTGGATCCAAAAATTCTGAAAAAAATTACGATTGCATTTTTCGTCATGTACTTTTATACAAAAAATTATCAAACCAATCAGAGACATCGACGTAGAATCTTGATCGAGATGGCATGGAATGCCCCTTATATATAAATTATAATTATCCCGCAGCTACTCTTACGCAGTTTCTTTTAATACAGTCGATTTTTTTTCGGTGAACAAAACGATGCAGAGAAAGCCATTACACGGTATTCACTTCTTGTTGGACTGAAGAGAATAACACCAACTAGCTGATTCGGAAATCGATAGATGATATCTTTCCATCGATATAGTCCAATGTACAAATACTTTAGGTACATATTTTTGCTACCGATATTTCATAAAGAAATTTGTGTCAATGTTATAGTTTCAGCATTGAAAGAATACGTGGATGTAAAAACTCGGCCAAAACTCACGTCGACTATAATATGTATATGCCAAGAATGGAAACTAAGACGGTGTCACATTCACTGCGGAATCGAACAAGCTCCGATTACGACGCTGAATAAGCCAGAGTCTCGACTCTCGCGGGGTCATTAGCATAATAAGGTAACAGGTATACAACCTGCGCCTGATACCCTCCTGCACAGCCTGCTCGCCTGGCCACAAGAGGTACGTTCTTCTACCTGCCTTAACGCCTACACCTCCCACTTTCTCCTTCGTACCTTTCGATAGGCGGTTACCTGAGGACTTAACGAATGCTCGACTGATTTACTGCACATTAGAAATCGTAAGTACCAACTGTTTTGTTACAGCTAAACAAACACACAGTTGAAAACGATCTTTTTACTTCAGAAACTCACGTCATTTTATTAGTCATTCAGATTTTTAATTATTCAGGTAAAATCTATTCCAACGGTCATTCGAAGATCAGAGTACAAAGGTTATCGAGAACTGTGTAATATGTGTTTGGGATGAACGGGAGAAAAACGGAAATCATTATCCCTCGAGAGTATGTCGAGTGATTGATTCCGGAATAGTAAACATGTAGATGAAAGAGAAGAAGAAGTCATGACGTATGTACTACATACAAACATACATGCTTTGTACGTGAAGAGAAGGTGTCTTTCGATTTTCAAAGCCATAAACACGGCCCTTGTTTTTTTCCCGTTACTAATCCTTTACTCAGGTGATTTTATAGCTTGCTTTCTATCAGGCAAACAGGCTAAAACGCAGGTGTATTAACCGGCGATTTGCCTGCGTGACTGTATATAGGATTATCGAAATAAAAATGGAAAGAATAAAGGGTAAACGCTTTATGGTTGGATGGTCACGGAGGATTTCCTTTTCAGGTGAATCCTGGACGCGCGGGTAGACAGGGAATCATCACCTTGCCTGGGGTGGTTTCCCAGGTTTTTAGGTATCTACCTACTTCTTCTCTTATTCTCTTTTAGTCACGTACTTTACTCTTTCCCATTCGTGGCTAGTTCGTTCCTTGATTCTTGGCCGGGTTTCTGCCTTGATGAGCCACTAAAAGAGACCGTAACTTTGCGCAGGACGGTCGAACCACCATCATGAGTACCAGGTTAACAAGAAACTACCGAGTTTCAATGCCGATATTGCAGGCAACGACTTTGCTATCGAACTCAACAACTGACAATGAGGAGTAAAGGACCCGTGTTTTTGCAAGAAAATTAAGATCATCGTTCACATTACGTGGTACAAGAACTTCATCTTTCAAGTAACAAATAAAAATGCCAAAACTCGTCAATGCGAACGTATAACAATAATGCAGTATTGATTGGCCAGTGATATTATAACACATACAAGGTGTGATGTATGTGGTTTATCTCGTATTGATTCCACAGTGAAGACTACTATACCTAAGCACTGGAAAATCGTAGCAAATTAAGCACACTCTTAATTTTTAATTCGCACTTAAAAGTTCCTAATGGTAAAAATTACGAATTCATTTTAGCCGATTTTCAATTCTTCAAAAACATCAAAGTTCAGAATATAAAAATTCGGAATCCAGTTAGTTAAAATCACAGCAGTTCCAAAATTCCGAAAGTTCACGAATTCAAGAATTTTATGAGCTAGCACGATGTACCATGCGTTAAATTCTAGTTTAGCGATTTTGAACCGTCGGTGTTTGTCGATTCGAAATTTTTGAAAAAATCCTTAAACGTTGGAAGTTCTACCACCACCCTGAACGATGAGAACTAAATTATTCTTTCAAAATATGAGAGATCACCGCGTGGAAATTAGGAATTCAATTAGTGCCTTGTAAAAGCCCCAGGAAAATTAGCCGAGGCTAGAAATCTCTAGTTCAAAACGTTAATTTGGAGCTATAGTATGCTGAGATGAAATTGCTCTAGTAGATACTGCAGTTGTAAGTTATTTACAGAAAAGATTAGTTGAATTTGGTCCGTTGCAGAGTTTTAGGGTATACATACGTCTGAAACACTGCATTGCTCTTGAAATCACTTGAATTATAGTAAGAGTAACGTATAGTATAGATATAAGGTAGCTGTATAGTAAAAGTTTCACTGTCTAAGAAAGTTACCGTTACCACAATTGAAGTAATCCCATCAGCAAAACCCGTCTGTCACATACATGTAGGTATAATACAATTTCACAGTCGAGTAAATTTAGCTATTCGTCTTTTTCCATTTACCATGCAAATTTTTAACATTCCTTACGTAAATGAAACCAACGAAGAAAAATTCATATCATAAAGGTTATAAGACTTTGGTGGTAGGTAATCAACGAAAAAACACGATGAAGTAGGTAATGGCGATCGAAAAACAAAAAAATGGATTACAATTTCGATATATCGTGCGATTTTCTAGCAGATAATCTACACTGAAAATAATGATCTATTTAAATATCAGCATATTGCAGGACAATTTATTCATGGCAAATATGTTAAAAAAAAAAAAATGAAAAAATTTTCTCTACATTGAATATTCATTCGTAATTTGAATTTGTTGGATCAAATAAATGAAATGTATTTTTATATTCATATAGGATCATGCTTTTCGCAGTTTATACTTTTACCTAATCAAACCATGGCTGTAGATTATTAAAAATTAATAAATACAGTATGACTACATCAAAGGAGGATAAATTTTTTTAAATATATGATACGTTACAGGCCATGACCTTTGCCAATTTAATTTTTTTGCTGCTGGAGTATGTCGGAAATCGTTACCAAAAAACAAGATTTGTTAAGGTTTAGATTCTTGGAATAATTGGTTCTATAGAATCCGCTCGATGAAGCAAAATCACTGTTAACCACAATCGATTTCGATGAATTGTACAAAGACAAATTTTTCTAGCCTATTATACCGAAAATGAATACACATTTATAGTTTGGAAGATACAATCAAATGAATTGGAATACATTTCTCAATTTTAATTATTCTACCATATAACAATTCCTATACTAAATGCACTCTCATATATCTTCCTAATCATGCAAAAATTTACATTTGAGCAATCTTCCGACCCGTTGCCTAATCTGTGATCATGATAACGATTAATCGAGTACTCGAGAATTACCCTGTGAATATATTCGATGGTTAATAATGGTCGATAAACCGATAAGAAAACAAAAAAAAAATTTCAAAGCTCATCGCTCACTAGCAACTGATAAGCGGTAGACGGTGAACGGGGGGGGGGCATTGAAATAGAGATAAGGTCTTGACATCCAAGTGTAAAGACTTGTAGATAAGTAATCAGTGAGAGATAGCTGTTAGTCAAGGTAATCGGTGTTTACCTGGCTTTGAAACGCGATTCTTCTGACCTCATTATACCCTGGTATAATTCAGGTGAAAATTTCACCTGTCCCGGCTTTCAACTTTAAAGATTCTAAATTTAAAAAAATCTAAACAACAGAGCTGGACAATAGTACGAGATAATAAACGATTTATATTTCCATTATAAAACGAGATGCTAATATTATAGCTACGCATTTACTTATTTGTAAACTCTAGCTCGCCTGAGTTACCTGAAGTACCGGTCTCACCTGGCTTAACGCTTGCTACATTTCATGCTCTCCTGGTCGAACAAAGCAGCTATTTTACCTGAACCTATCTTAACTCAGGTAAATGCCCGGCTAAATGGTTATAGATAATAATCTATGATTTAAATCGATCTATACTGTCGATCTTCTATTTCGTTGTTACAACCTACGAAAAGTCATATTTTTGACAACTCTATTCACGGTTGATACAAAACCAAAGAACTAAAATTAAAATAACATTTTTGAAATATAAAAGAAGATGAATAACATTTTTTTCTTCATCCAGAATTTAAATTTTTGGATTAAAATGTAAACCTTTCGAGAACAAGTAACATGGCAACGATTTGTACAGCAGGTGAAATAAATATAAAGTTTTAGCTTTTGAAAGGGTTGAGCTAAAATAGCGTTCACTTTATCAGAGTTGTAAAGATCGTAGGAGGCCTTCTAAACGTTCATGCGCAGATAAATCCTTGATTCAGGTGCGCAGACAGGTGCTGTAGATCAGGATAACAGATCGAATAACAAGTCGCGCAGGGTTATTTCTCGATTTTCGAGAATGGATCATCGATCTACCGATCCTGTCAATTGTGGTAAACTCTCGTGTGTACAGGTAACAATAACTCAGGTGAGTTTACTAACCGATTTCGTTTACCAGGGTAACAGGTTAAATTGCGACAAACTATGTGTAAAAAAAAAACATGCAATGTTACTGTAAATTAAAATAGTTAGAATTCATACGTGATGTATGTTTCCCTGATTAACATGCACCTGCGTCGTACCTGAATTCACGATTAAAATATTCAGATAAACGGTTAATATTAATACATACAATTTCACGCTTAGGTTTTACAGTTAAGTGGGAAATAATTACATGAATCTTCTAAGTAACCTGAGTTCCTGATAAAATGCACCTGTTTGCTCACCTGCAGCCAATGTTCGCCGATCTAACAGAATCTATATTCACAAATCCATGGACTTGACAAATGAATCACGTATGTCAATTCGAATAGTAAACATTAAAATATCAGGACAAAATGGTTACCAAATTTTTACCTGTTCTACTCTAAGTCTTACCTGTTTCCCTGATCTACGGTCCGTCTCAACGTTTGCTCATCGTGCTTTAAATAGTTAATATATACAGATATACATACGAGATGACACATGGTTCTTTTATTTTTAGTCCAAATATATTGAAAACGTTGTGTTTTTTTGTTTTTTTTATTTTGATGTAAAAATTGATTTAGGAAATGGATATAATGTTATTCCACAAAGATTGTGTATTGGTTAATTATAAATGTGTAAAAACGAAAAGAAAAAAATTAAAAGTAAATAAAGTTGAGTTGTCGAAGAGAAATTGGAAAAAGTAGTAAAATATTTTCACAATTTCTCCCCAGTGTTTTTCTAACGTTCTAGAAGCTAATAGGCGCGTGTTATCTCAAAGAGAGAAGTTAATAGCTGTGCTAATATTGGCGAAGTGTGATCATGGAAAACAGGCAACTCTTGGTCTGCGATCCCAACCAACTTTGGCTAGCGTTGATAGTGTTGATCAAGGCAAGGCAATCACAGGTCTACATGTGTCTGTCCGACTGACCTAATCTAACGACGTCACACTAAATGGCAATGTATGCAAAGGGAGTGGCTCCCGTTAAGGAAATCATTGTGTAAACAACCCAAAGAGCACTTTGCATAAAGTGTTAGACGCTGTGTCGACTATAACGAAACTATGTGATATATGTACGAATTGACTTTCGCCCATGGGTGTAACAGAATAAAGAATAAACTTGAAATTATACAAATGTTTAGGAAAAATGTTCAGTACGAATTTCAGAAGATTTTATTCATTCTACAATCATGTCTCCTAATTTTGGGCCGGAATATCTTCGATACGATTTCCATATCGTGGGACCCGTACCTCACATTATCGTAGTCCAAAGGTCATTGAGGGACGGATTGTCCCAATTCTCTTGAGAAATTACCAAAGAACCTCTATAATGTGTATAATACATTCATTGTACCCTTAAGTCATGTGAAGGAGTGGAGTGCGATATATATGGGAAATTCTTGTCCATAACTGCCGCCGAATATCTACATCCATACATCGGACTGTGGAGGATCGTTTGTTCCGGTTATATGCGGCAAAATATTTTTTATATGACATAATGTGTCAGTGATATGTCGATAGATTGTAGTATACGAATGCCTTTCAGGCTAACCTGTTGCATTACGGTATTCTGAATTTTTCGATCGATATCGTCATCGCCTATTCAGCCAAAACGTTACACATATGGTCAATAATTATTAAATGGAAATAAAATCTGAACACGTCGTTCGATCTTTTCGGTACATTTTTTTGTTTTGCGAAAAATAGAAAAATGAGGTGATTAAATAAGATCGAAGGGTACAGAAAAAATTTCGTCAAATTGATAGTGAAAAAGAAAAATAAATGTGAAAATATTGGATCAAAATTTTTGTTACTTTGATTTAAAGATTATGGACGTGATGGAATATGATCCAAATAATATTTAACAATTTTTAACAAGCAGGTAAATCGGCTAACCATGATGGGCCATACCTAAGACTTCCCGCCCAAATCTTTCAAGGAAAAAAAACACATGTATGAAGATTTCCTAATATGATTATTGGTAGGAAATTTTTAGATGAGAGAGGTGAAAAAAAATCTGACCTTGTATTCGTGATCAACGATCGAGAAAACCTTGAGATACCAATTTTTATTCGAATTCGTCGATCCTTTCTCGAGATATCGTCGATTAAATTATTTTTTTCGAAATTTTGTTCTTTGAATATCTCGAAAACTACTGGACCGATCAAATCCAGAATCTAATCAGTTTCAAGTTTAGAGAATCCGCATCGATTGATCCCAAATTCATCAAAATCCGATCATTCGTTCACGAGATATCGTCGGACAAAAAAAGTGATCACACACATCCATCCATCCATACATACATACAGACGTCCGTCTGAAAATGGTCGGAGATGATTCCTCTCGACCTTGAAACGTGGAGCTGGTGGATCTGGTGAAAGCTCAACTTTTGATTTTCGGGTTGATTGCAATAACTTCCCTCTTGCTAAAGCGGGAAGTTAAAAAATTAGAAGAATATCTGCATCACACTTTGGACATGAGAAACCTAAAATTTCTCAGATGCTGATAATACACTATCTGTACCTGATGTAATGAACAAGATTTCCGACTTAGAATTAGAATCTTACCAGGAATAATTTGTGGCTTGATCCAGCTCAGTATTCCACCCGCAATCCTATACGACCTGAGCTCAAGGTTATCTGTGGTTTAGACTTCTGGCTTACATGTATTTACATACCAACATAATACCTGAGAGTTTGTGGCCGTAGAATCCATCCAGTATATGTAACATACGTAGGTACCCTTCAATTTATAATTGGCCTTGTCACTTGAAAAGATCAAACAAACTTGACATAATCTTCATCTTTTTATTACTGAAGTTGTGATTCAATTTAATTTCTTTTAATCCAACGATCCTTTGTTAGATACATACATATATACATACATACAAATTTTTTTAATAACAATCATTCAAGAACTTCAAGGCTATGTAACTGAGGCTTGGGATCCCGGATGAGAATTGAATCAATTAGACACCACAAGATCATATTATCCACTGAAGAATTAAATTCGAAATTTATATACGATAAAGCGATAGATTTGATAAACTTGGCATAAAATTTTTACTTGTAGTAAATTCAACGGTATAAAGAATTGCAGAGAGAATTGTTATTTGGCATCTAAACAGTTTCAAGAAATCGTTCTTTTCGCACGATAAAATTCAACAACTTTAACTTGGCAGTTGCAGGTCCAGGGGTGTTTTCCCCATCGTAGGTATTATTCTCTGCAGACATTAAACCGATGGAAAAACTGTCGAGGGAGTTTCCAAGCTCGCGCAACACGCGATAATCGATAATTTAAAATTTTCTATTCAGTGAAAATTGGAATTATGTCCAATATTAACGTATGGATTATACGTAACTCAGATCGCCACGCTGGTCGTCGATTTAAAGCCAACCGTGTTTCGCTTCGGTTACATAACACCGATGAATTAGTATATTCTTCAATCCTTTAGAATGGCTATATAGCGATTTATAAGAGCCTTATGAAAGTCTAATGACTATAACTATAAAGGGCATGAGAGTTGATGAGAGTCGTTACAGCCTCCGGACCTTAGTTTTTCTTAATAATAGGAAATAAAAAAGTGAGAACCTTAAGGAGGAAGTATTACAAAGGCGCAGCGTTGTTTTCTAAAGAAACATTGAAAATGGACTCGTTATGCACCGCAGAATGATCTTGATGGAATTGAAAATTGCAATATTTAATTGCAACGGAATGCAGGATGTAATCTGACGTAATTTAACGCTTTAAACTTCGCACATATGTGCATTTAATAATGCCTCATAAAAGACAAGAGTCTACGAAATTAATGAGAACCGTTTTACATCGCAATTAAATCTTGCATTACACTAGCGAGTAAGTATATCATAGACAATCACGATTTGTGCTAATTAGATATTCGTTAACCGTGTTTTCTCATCGTGTTCTCGTCTACTTCACTACTATTAAATGTACAGTTTCATTTTCGATAATGAATTGAATTCAAAAGTTTAAGCATATCAGTATAACGGTAAGTTTTTTCGTATATACGTTAGAATGACCTGAGATGAACCACGTGGCTTTCACCGTTTAAAAAAAAAAAAGACAAAATAAAAAATCTCATTTAGCATCATAATTTCATGTCTGTATCTTTGCATATTTTTTATGCACATAATATGTGAGGTTGGATTTCTGTACGGTTTTCAATTTCGCGGGAATTTCGTCTGGATCAAGCCGTTCACGTTACGTGTACATTTATAACACACACAAATCCAAATAGGTGATTGCTCGTTTATATACGTATATGTACAGCATTACTTTCCACAAGATTTGTGTGTTGAGTATATACAGGTTTTCTCTCTGGGATATAGTAGCTAGCTATACGTTATAAACCGACGAATCAAAACTATATTTATAATGATGATAATTTCTTGTTTAATTTAATTACGAATAAAGTAATCTCGTTCGTGATCCAAATTTTCATAAACCATTGCCATTCCCTTATTCTTTATCTGACAATTATCAACGAAAATTCACTATGAGGGTGAAAAGTCGACAAGACTAAATGAGAGATTTCGTATCTCATCAAGTTTTTCGTTAAAGAGCGAGATGACTGACGATAAGAGGGGTCCTCTATCTCTCTTATTCCCATGACTTATTCATAACTGACAAAATTCAGGGGGGTCACTCACCGATAAATTATAAAAAAAAAAAAAGGACAGGAATTAGCTGAGGGTACAATTGTTTTCTTGTGGTGATACCAACCTTCGTATTTATAGTTGAAAATAAAAGTTAGTTAACACTTTGCGCATAACAATAATCTACACTGGAAAGTTAATGTCCTTTTGAAAAGTGAAGGTTGATGTCATTAAATTTTCTTTACTTGTTGTTACGGTTACTTTCTTCTTTTCTTCTTTATTAATTAGTCACGCTGTTTTGATGTTAAATAAAAGGAAAAGGAAAAACGAAAAGAAAAAAAAACATTCAAGTTATAATTTATAATTTAGAAAATTGAGGGTGGCGATGGTACGCGGTTCTGAATTTTAATATCGTATACATATATAGGTATATACTCTATATACATGGTCGTTAAAACTATGTATCAACAAGCTCGAATAGAATTGAACGAAATTTTATGATCAGGCGTCTTTCATGAAGCTTATGAAATCCGGGATATTGAAAAATTCTGAAACTCTATGGTTTGAATATTCGGTTAGAAAATCACTAATATTAACCAATTACTAAGTACCTAAATAAATTTTTACCCATAAAACTGGGGCAAGAAAATCAACATATTTAAGTAAAATTTTCTGAAGGTTATTCGAGTGGAAAATTCAAACTCGATATGTACTGATTGTACATTATGAAAGTAAGGTACATACATACGTGGCAGAAAAACCGGTATCAATAAATGTCATAGATAAAAATTGAATCTATAATTCATTCACGAAATTATTACCCAACTATCGTACCATTGCACTTATTTTTATGATACCATTACTCCCCCTCAATTTGTATATTTTTCTTTAACATCGATTGCTCAGAATCTGTGAGAAAATCGTATACATTACCTATACGAATTCACACGATGCCTCATTAAGAGGAAGAAAAATTTTGGTGCTGTTAAGTCAGAAACAAAAATGAATAATTTGATTACGTGAATGGAAAATTTGACTTCGTTAAGTAAATAATCAACGTATTTACATTCAACACATAAACTATCACCGAGTAAAGAAGGAGTCACGTTTTTATTAGTCTGTAATCACTTCACACCATAATATGGCGATTTTTAATACGACTGAAGCACATTTTTGAACGAAGGTTTATCAGGGTCCCAATTTTTTGATAGTGGTAATTTTTTTAACCTATATTATGCAGCCGCGACCCGACAAGGTAATCCGTTCGCGCCACGTGACTCGAACAAAGATTTAAACGAGAAAAATGTG
This sequence comes from Macrophya annulata, assembly GCA_963924015.1. NCBI lineage: Eukaryota > Metazoa > Arthropoda > Insecta > Hymenoptera > Tenthredinidae > Macrophya > Macrophya annulata. Next base: position 12,479,108 of record OZ001261.1, read on the forward strand.
ATCGTGTCGAAGTCTAGTGAGATACTGAGTACCTGGGCGTTCGCCTGTCTCAGTGGCACCTCCAAGACATTGCACCAGCTTCTCTCTCTTTAACCGCTTTTCGAGCGAAAGAGAGAGTGGTACCACGTCTTCTCGTTCTTCAATCTTCAACAGCCTCCAGGAGATCTTCGTGATACTTGTGTTGCTGTATTGCTGATCAGTTACGCTTGACGTAGTACCTACGATGTCTCATGTTTGTGTGCGCGTCGATACTTATATAAGTATATTAGATGGATACGAGGATCCTAACTTGATGTTGAAGTACAAAAGCAGCCGGTCCCTGAAGACGTGGAATTTAACATTTCTCGAGTAGTTTGTTGTTGAGATAATTTTAATGAATTTTCTATTATTTGATAGATTGAAAATTGTTCTGAGATCTGAAAATGCGAGAAAATTTTGATAGGAAATTTTTGGCAATTTTTTTTAACTTCCGAACTTGATGCTCCTTTGAGTAAGAAGTGAATTAGTTTTCCGACAGAACATGAGCATCAAGCATCACTTTTACTCTTCAAGAAGAAGAAAAGGAAAAAAAAAATGAGGTTTTTATCGAAGAGGAAGAGTGTTGGGACGTTCCCCATTCAAGTGTAGCGGCTAAGAGGATCTTAATAAGAAATTTCACCTTGTTAAAAGTACTTCCAATAAGGATCATCTCTTCGTAGCTGAAGAGTTCGATAACAAAATTACGAAGAAAGTCAAGAACGAGAACAAGAACCTCTCATATTATACCGTATTACTTTATAGCCACTTTATGAAGCTTCTTATTCTCATTTGCGATTTAATTCACAGATAATTTTCGTCTTTTCAGATTTTAAGTAACAGGTTAACACGACGGGAAGCTATACATAGATACCTAATTGCAAGGGCGAGATAAATTCAACTGTGACAAGCTCGACTGTCTAGTTAAGCTTAATAAAATTATCATCAAGACATTAGTTCGGTTCTACCTTCCTAACTCCGTCTGTCTCGTATCTGGTTCGTACTTAATTGAGTTTAGGAATACGGGGGGGTGAGCACGGGGAACACGGGAGTTCGTTATAAAGTTGCGACCACGCTAATCGCTGCCGAGGGCGTTAGGGTATATTGATCCGAGGGCACTTCATGAGGTTAATCGCTAAAACTCTACCTTCAAATTAGCGATTTTTTGTTGGTTTAGGATCACGAACAGACCTAGAATGAAAACGGACAATAAACGTGCTACTTAAAATTCGCAGACAAGCAAACGTTCACTCTGTTAAATAGTAGGTCAGCTCTGCCGCATCATCTCTTCAACCTTTCACCCGATCCTTAACACCTACGTATCCACATACTTTTAAACAATTCAATACTTTAACTACTTTTATTTAAATTAATACATAAACCCTTTTTATTCGTCTTTTCTCCACGCTCAGTGGAAGAGGATGGGCCAGGTCAGACAACCGCATTCCGTTGCACGTGAATGCGCTTACATGAACCCATACTTAGCTATATAACTTCGAAAGGCAAGGTCTTAAGCGTCATTGCTTGTATGTGTATAGCGTACACTTATATACATCATATGTATTACAGTTCACGGAGACATTCTCCTACGCTTTTACTTTGTGCACTGATCCAGTTTGTGTTCAGTAAGTAGTTTGTATAGGGATTCGAAGCTGTTTGGAATTGGCGTTTATTCACATAGATTTGGTTCCGAACAATATCCATCTTTACCCTCGCCGATAACTTAGAGGTAAAAAATCTATGCAAAATGAGGATGAAATTGCAAGCCTTTTATTTTTTATTTTTAGAAAGCTCGGAGCAGATTTTTAGTCTGGTTATAAATTCGAAGATTTTAAACTATCTTTTAATCGATTATCTTATATTGGCGTTATTTATGTCACGTAGTTAATTTTTGTTCAATTTCTGAGTACATTTGAATTAACTACTTGCAACAAATTCATATATTAGTTTGTAATTGCTTGATTTTATTACACATCGGATTTTAGAACTTGAAACTTAACAGCCAGTTTCATCAAGGTTTATCGTTTAAAGTTTTAGTAACGGATCGTAAAAACTAATTACTTATATCTATAGAATGATTGAAAATAATCAAGGTCTATGAAGAATGATTTTTTATTTAAATCTTTTCAATTCAATTAAATATCTTTATACAATTTTTAGATTTTTTTGATACTCCACACCTTAGGACTAAATCGATCTTTAAAACGTCCGTAAGTAGATGTACGAGCATTGTGAACTCCACAAGTGTAATTTACTGTTCAATAATCCAGTAAAGCTCACAGTTTCAAATCCTGCAGCGCATCTACGATGGTCATAAAAAATTTTATGAATGCTTTAAGGTTTACTGGAAGATTGCTTGGCAGTTAAGCAGTTTGCCACCTTCAGTATTTCTCAGAGTTTAATGAGTCTGCATTCGAAATTGTGAATTTATAAAAAAAAATCGAATAGAACTACAACCCTTTGAGATCTGATACCTACACTATTTCTAAAGATCTGAAGTCTTCTTGGTATTCATTCCCAGCTATTAAGGGGAATGGATAAATATGTGTTAGATACTTCAAAGAAGATCTAAAGACTGAGAATTGGAGATACAGTGTCACAGAAATTATGTAATTTTTGATTTTTTTAATTTATGGTATTGACGTTAATGAAAAAATTATTTGACCTAAATTATTTTTATACGATTGATTCAAATTATACGATTTCAGTTTTATTTTTTTTATCTTTTATTAGAATGAAATGATAAATTCGTGCATTCTTTAAGTCCCAACCTTCGGCTTGTTGAAAATATTGCTCAATGGTCATCGTCGCTTCGTTCCCATCTAATTAACTAAAATTAGCATTTAGTAATAAATATATGTATAATATAATTCAATATAATTATTAGGAGGAGCCTTGTAAAGTTTTGTAATATCCTATGAAACAGATAAAATTAATTAGATATTAACATCTTTTCATATTTAATGATTTGATAGCTCAGATATATTCGTGCCAGAGCAAGATTGAGAATTTCGTAATACTAATACCAGCCTCGAATATAGATGAGTGTGAAGCAAATAATAAAATTTTTCATCATCAGTTAATTTTAAAATGAAAAAATATGCATTTTATCTGCATTTTTCAATAAACTATTTACTTGTCAATCGTATTTCATTATTTGCATTTTTTTCAACCATGTGAATGAAAGTAAAAGTAGCAACCAGAGCTTATGATCTTAAGCCTAATCCTTCTCCAAAACTTAAGGAGCTTTAGTCGCAGATATAATTCTTTGATACGTGAAAAAAAAAGACGTCAGTATAATAATATGAGGTATAGAATTTTATTCAACGTTCCTTAGTTGACCAGGCACACGGTTATATCCTTTTCCTATTCCCATGACGAAACAGAAGTGATCCTTTGAAACGAGTCCTCGTGGAGAGATCAATTTATATTCCACTGAACCAGCTGCAAAACTTTGCAAGCCCCAAGGAACAGATATAATACCTACGACCCTACATACTACTTTACGAAAAAGAAGGCCACGGACGGACTACGGAGATGCTATATATATATCCTTGGGATTTTCGAAATGAAATATTTCAGAGTGAATAAAAGTTCTAGAATGAAAATGCCCCGTGATGGATTACAACTTATTTTTAATTCCATTATATTCACGGAAAGAAATGGCGAACAGTAAATGAACAATGACGCGTGAGGATGCAACTTGGTTTATGAGAAGACCTGCAGAATAGCAACAGCATATGAATTAGTGAAATTCATGAATCGTGTAGAGCGAACTCGCGTTTATCATATTCTGCAGGTTTAGCTGCAGTAGCTTCGGACATACGGAATACGAGTGAGAACTACCCTATATCTACATGTACTGCAGCAGTGATGACGCTATGCTCATTCATTATTAGGGTAAAAGCGAGATTGCAAACTGGTGCTCCGACATGCATTGCGATTTACGTTATACCAGGCGAGTTTAGTTGAGTCGAATCGAGTCGAGTCGAGTCAAGTTGAAATTGGCGAGTTTCCGTAACACCTGGTGCTATAATTCCCAACATTACAACCCATTGTTGTTAATTGATTTATTGTTTTTGCTGCTATCATCGAACAAGGGAAGTATATCCTATTGCCTTTGGTGGATAATTAATTTATCGAATTATCAGTCTGTCCGTTATCTCACTTAGCATTACCCCGTTTTCATTGTTCCTTCATTAGTTCAATGCCTAAATTAATTTACTTACGATAAAGTATTCCCTGCCGTTCTCATTAGCCGCACTCTTAATCAGTCTAATCAGGTAAAAGGCTTCTGGTTTTACTCGGACGATCTCGAGCTGTATTGTGATCCCTTGAATAATAATACCTCTCGTTGATCACCTTCGCTATCTAAGGAGTACTCATTATCTGATCATGATAACAATCGCGAGATCTGGGATGAATTTAAATCATTCATTATTGCAGATTGTCAATTTTGTTACTTTTCCGAAAATATATTTTACATACTTTTAAAATCTCATATGCGATTTGTCGATTTTTATCAAATTTGGCAATTCGTTTGGCAATTCGTTTGGCAAATAGCGATTGGTTGCTATACCTATATGTATGTACCAACGTAAGTCTGACGACGAAGTGAGCTTTTCATTGGGCTTTTGAGATATTAAAGGAGCCTTTTAGAATGACTCTTTAAACTTGATAAAAAGTTTCAACAGGTAGTTCATTAAGGTTGGTAGGTATGCTTTAGAATAAATTTATGTATAGCTGTAAGTGACCGCATAGGTAAAATGAATTTTTATTTCATATAGAAATCAGTCTTTGATAAATTTTTTTTTTTTTCTTTTTTTTTTTTAGAACAATGTTCAACTCCCGATTTCGTATCATTTTGTTTAATTGCGGAAACAAAATTTTATAGTTAAAGGACGTGATCTCGGCTAATTTGTTAAATCGCTTGTATATAATCACGTGTAATTTAGTCCTAAGAAATTGAGTAAATTTACGTTAGTCACGGACCTGTTCAAGCGTATTCGCTGTAAAGGCTATCGATTTAAGCAACCTTTACAGAAACTCTAATACACCGATATTTCGACGAAATTTATTCCCCCTTATAAATATTTAACAACCATGATAATCATTACAAATTTTATACAGTGGCTATCGGTGTTTCGATGTAGATAAAATTTACGTAATAAATAAATAAGTAATCATGCCATAAAGATCAGTGACAGCGGTGGGATTGAAAATTTTACGTGTAAATGAGAGGATTAATAATTGTTAACCACATAATTTGTGAGAAGAAAAAAAAAAACATTTTTTCATTCGCCACTACACGACGAGCACGTATTAGCCCTTACAATGCATTTTGTTTAAACTGGCACGCTACTGGATTGTGGGTCGCGTAACGCGCATGAGAACATACTTTGAAAGGGGAATCCCGCACTGGATAACCTGAAAGAAATTAGCAACTAGACTCTCCATTTTACCACCATGGTGCTCTCTACGTATCTACACGCGACAATTGCCTAATTCTATTTGTGCGTGGGCGTACAACCAACTATTCGCCTCTGAGTGCTCAAAGCCACAAAACCTGGCCACATCCCACGGCTTGATCATCCCTTAACCATAGATAAAGCCCAGATTATCCAATAGCTACATACATACACTCATCGATCGACCCTTGACAAGTTCTTGTTTAATTACCTGATACCCCAAGCCTCACAACGTCGTCTTATGAAGTGGGTAATCTCTCCTCATACGCTTCGATGAATTTCTTCACAGTTGCGGGACAACAACACAAGATTATGCCCGGGAGTAAGATCAACCAGATATTTTCATCCCCAAAATTTCATTCGGTCACTGAATAACTTCAATACCAAAATCAAGCAACGGTACTAACATTTTAGCTACCGATCAGAAAACGGAAGCATTGACGAAATGGGTGCCAGAATAAACTCGGAGGGATTTAACAATAAGTCGGGCTTGAAGTTCTATGGATATTTTTGCTCTTTGATCTTTTCGGTAACTGCCCCGAAAATTTGAGAACTCTGTTGGGTAGGTAATTGGCAGAGGGTTGGACTGGGAGGCGGACCAGTGCCATTAACTTGCGGAATGATTACCACAGGAGGTAGGGGAGCCCATAATATCATTGATTGCAATATAATCTTCAAGTGATGACAGCAAACGACTCATATTACAAGTTTTCAGTAAAATGATTAGCGATCATTAGACACTATATCGATTACACTAACATTTCAAAACCCATTTATCGTAATTCTTTCAACTGCAATCACACCATGAGAAAAAAAAAAAACTGCTTTCGAAGAATAGACATCTTATTTTTGACAAAATTGTAAAGAGTAGTAATACTCTTGATTCAAATTCGATCATTGTTCAGGAATATCAAAAGTTCCAGAATATTTTTCAATTTCTATGGAGATCAAACTCGTCTTATTAGCAATTTTACTGCGGGTGGTCACCAATTTTCAAAATCGATTTTCTGCGGACTCGGACTAGTATTAAGAACCTCAAAAACAGTTCTCTATTCTGAAATTTTTCCAAACTTTCAAGATGGAATGAGGAACGAGGGACTTTTATGAAGGTAGAATCTCTACGGACGGTGACGACATCGTTTAAAAACTTATTTCGAGTCATAGTGGTCACAGAAGTCCTTGAAATACTAACCCGATGGTATAAGTTTTTGAATATATCTGTATCCCATCCCGCTGCAGTGGCTCCGAGAATATTCGAATTTTATTCACACGAACCGCGGGAGTTTTTATACTCTCGGACGGCAGGGAACGTAATTTAAAAACTTCACGAAATTTTGATAGCTTTTTTTTCTGGTTGTAACCACGTCACGCATCAAATAACAAACTGCACTATAATTTGTCGTTTTAAAAAAAGTTCCCATCAGTTGCCAGCAATGGGACACGCATTCATGATTTTTATTTTTATTTTTTATTTCTTTTTTTCACCGTATGAAACAGTTTCAACCAGCACTGCAGTTTACTGTTACGTACATAGGTATACATATAAGCACACAGCTATTCTAAATTCTGCGTAAATATTTTTCTATAGTAATTGTTAAACGAATGTCACAGCACTTTATTCCACCATCAAACCACTAAAATATGACATCAAATCTAAAGCCATAAATTCACCAGCTTTAACGGGTCACTCACTAGTCGAGGGAAACGATTTCCACTTTGACAATGTCAAAATTATCGATAAGGAAGATAGATTCATAAAAGGGAGTATTAGAAAAAATGATGAGGGTCGACAACGAAACGTTCAAAATTTTAAAACCCTGAGTCATATCTATACCCCATGAAAAATATATCCCTATGATATCCAGTCAAATATGTTTAATAACAATAATTATCAAGTCTTAATTTGAACTCATTAATCAATTATTATTATTGAATATTCTCGATCCAAATTGGGTATGGGCAGATCCAGGGAACGTATAGTTGATGTTAAATTTGTTAAATGGCTCCATACAACTATCGGTTATAGCAGCGTTCAGTTTTCAGAGAATTTTTCGAGCTGAAAGTAATATAGAACAGTAAGTAGGTAGTACCTACTTCAAAACTTAGCTATTGTATATTATTAAAATCTCCAACGTCAAGTAATTTCCTATGTACCCTATACATGAACATTTTCAATGAATAGACGGTACTGCGTTACTATTGTTGAGTAGATCTATTGTAACCATCGAAACCCTACAGAACCACTGTAGATACTATATAGGTAGAATCTAGATGGTATCCACTTTATGAAGTTCTCAACGAAGTTAGTACAGCATACGTGACTGGCACTCTAACAGTTCGTAACGTTTGTAAAGGCTGAGGTATGTGAAGCGTTTTAATATGGTATTACAATCAATTAAATTCAACCACAACGCGTTAGGACTAATTTATTATGCTATTGAGAAGTTACATGCGATGAGGGCATACAGTGAATTATCTCATTTATAGATAATTGAGGAAAACGCATCGTTCATTCAGTTATGGACAGTTCAAAGCGAGCATTTTTTAACTTCCCGCAATGAAAATTGAAAATATTCAAAAAAAAAAAGGATGTTATTGGTTTTGATCCGATTTCCGAAAATCGAGTTTTGATCAGATCTCGACGTTTTAGGGTCCTAGGAAGCTATTCGGACTATTTTTGGATGGACGTCCGTGTGTATGTGTGTGTAAATAAATTTTTGCGGTACGATATCTTTAGAACGAATCGACCGATTGGAATGGTTTTTATGGCGATCGAAAGGGTTCATCAAGACTTAGATCTGATTAGATTTTGGAATCGATCGGTCGAGTAGTTTCAAAGTTATTCGAAGAATAGAAATTAAAGAAAAAAAGATTTGTATACGGAAAACTAATTATACTTATAACCTTCTTTAATTTATTATAGACGCAATAGTATCAATTAATTGTAACGTATTTAACACAGCGGGAAGTTTTAGAGTTGGCCCACAGGTCAACCGGTTTCCTGATTTTTTCAACCATGCTTCGTCGTGATACTATAAACGATAAGAAAAAATTGTTGTAATATTAGCGATAAGCCCTAATCCTTGCGAAGATCGTACTAAAGACTCATTTCAGAGTGTTCTTCGGACTCGAGTAGGTGTGTTGGATTCTTGTGAATCATCCTCTAAATTATTGCAATATAAGGGCTATATACAGGCTCGAAGTGTCCTTATTGCATCTGACATTTCCATTATATTCATATAGGTATATCTATTATGCAGCTGTAGTATAATATCGCGGAAAAGCTGAGCTTCAGTACAGACGTGTATGCGAATATGCAATTTGCACCTTTTTTTTTTAATGTGTTTCTCAGTTTCCCTTGATCTTTTAATTATACTGCCTCTAGGTTCTACCGTAAAAGCGACAAGAATACCCACCGCTTTAACAAAGGGATCAAACCTACAATTAATTCTGCTTGTAATTAATTCAATTCTAAGTGATCTCGTTTCGAAGCTTGTGCTGAAAATTAACTTAAAAAATGATAACCATTAATCCTTAAGTATTATACGAATGGATTATTCAGATGATCAGTAAAAAAAAAAAAAAAATTTGTAATGCTTGAAGATTCGCCCTGAGTTAAATACTTGATTTTGTTTATTTTCAATTAATAATAATATCGATGAAATAAATGTCACAGCTGTATGCGTGTATCTACTCGTATGCTTGTAGTGCATAAAATAGTAAAAGTTGTCGGACTCAATAGTTTCCACTCGCTTTAGTCCGGCTGCCCTGGCTCCGAGTTACTTAAGTTAGCCCAGGTATACGACCCCGGGGGTCGACCGCAGTGACCTCTCCGTCAGTTATCCACTCACGGGCCAACAGTACTCGCTCTGCTGGTTTAAAGGGCCGAGACACCCTCCAGGCTAAAGGGTATGAGGACCACGGATGGCGGGTGGACAGGGGATGGTGGGGGAGAACAGTTCGCGCATTGTTTAGCAGCCATTGTCTAACCCTATTACAGCACCGCTACCCGTATCCTAACGCTGCACCAGTTGGCTCCATTTGTCTGAGCAAATTGCTTTGTTACAGCTGCCTGCGTTCGTACGAATCCCATGTATCCTATACATCCCAATAACTATTTACCTGTATCTCTACTCCACGTGATATCCGCACTTATACATGTCCCGCAAGCTCCCCACGTGAATACCACAGCCACCCCTTGGTTGAAATGGGGCCGAGTTGGAGTTTCGAATTTTAAAACTTTCAAGCGGTCGAAATTCCGAATTTTAATAATAACAACTCACAGTTTTCAGAAAGGGTATTTCCCGGAAAGTCTGCATAGTCGAATTCAAAAACTTTAATTCGAAAGAGATCAAAGGTTAAAAATTTGGAAAGCTGAAGATTCGAAAGGCCAAGACTCTGAAACTTGAAATTCGTGCATAGAGCGTCGTGCCTTTACATTTAATTTTCGGATTCTTAGACTTGCGAAGTTTTGGACTTTCTGAGTTTTGAGCTGTCTGTATTCCGTTCTTTCCAAATTTCAATATTCTGAACTTTAACGTTTCTGAAGAATTCAAAATCGTTGCAAATGAATTGGTAATTTTGACAGCATGGAACTCTTAGAATTCGGAATTCAACCCAGTCCCATTGGAATATATTTCCGAAACTTTGTTGAAAAAATCTGAATTCGAAATTACGAGTATCTTAAATAGATTTCTTCGGTCTTTTTCGAATTGAAGTTTTTGAATTCGACTATGCAGACTTTCGGGGAAACACCCTTTCCAAAAACTGTGAGTTCTTATTATTAAAATTCCAAATTTCGACTGCTTGGAAGTTTTAAAATTCGAAACTCCAGACCTGCCCCATATCAAATAATTTTTAATCATGTCTCAAAATTTGAGTAATCAATTTAGAGAAAACTGAGTCGATGAAACATTTCTTCACGGTGTGCCAAAATCTGTATGAAAAACCACGAAGGATATAGAAGGTTCATAAAGAAACATTGATTATTATTTTTTTATTTTTTGTTTTTTTTTTTTTTCCAAAAAGTTTGTACTTTTTCTGCGGTATTACGATCTAAAAGCACTTCAGCTAAATAGACACACATAAATAAAAGAACATTCATTCTTACCAAGGTACATATTTGATTGTGCTAGAACAATAAAAATGTGACGCACATAAAGAGCTTTTAGTAAATTATACCGTATAGCTTCACCAGTAAATTTTACTTTCAACCATAGTAAAGAATTTATTATTACATACTTCCGTACGTGTATACTATGCCTTGTTCTGTGAGCCAGATTATATTTACTAAAGAAATACTAGTTGGAGTAGAAATAATAACGTAATATTAATAATTTATCGTATGCGGTAAAACATGCTTTATATAGTAGCAAGTAATTTCATACAATACTGTTGAGTAAAATTTTTATTCACCTTTTAACAAAATTTACTTCCAGTACAACCTTTTACATTGTACATACATAAATGTAACCCAAGGGTGAAAGACGCCCAACAAAAATGTTATTTTTTTCATTAACTGCAGCAGATTTTTACCATCTAAATGGAGATTCTGCCCATTGGTAGAATAAATTTCTTATCTCATTGTGCATTATATTAGAAACCGTAACTGTACTTGCAATATATGTATTCTCTTTTTTTCGGACACTTTGCAACATTCTGGTTTTCTGACTTTTTGTTTAATTTATTAATGAAAGTACCAACCATGTTTCAATCTTTGAGGAAATTTGTTTTTTTTATTTTTTATTTTTTATTTTTACATAACAGAGGAAAAGCTTGGATCAATCAAACGACGGCTTCTCATCGAGCCTTACCAGAGGGAGCAAGCATACTAAATTCCATACACAACGTGTTTGCCCTCATCCCATATCGTGTAGATCCTTCTGATTAATTGTTACCGAAATGTTCCGTATTTCGTACTGCTTTTGCTTCGATGCTGCGATCAGTGATGTTAATATTTTCAAATATCCTGAATGAACTGTGGAAAGTGGGTATAGTACAATGGACTAAGATGTTTCTTCTTCTTCTTCAAAAAAAAAAATGTCTTCATCTTTTCTCCGTACCTCAAAAGTGGTCGCTAAGGTAAAATGGTACAGAAAAGAATTCGGGTAAACTTTTTTTTATTCTCAGAATTTTTCAACCGTTTTTATTTTTTCGTTCCGCTAAACCGAACCCCTAAGATCCTTGCGACCATACATCTCCTTATTGCTAAATATATGAGTGATTTTTAAGGAAAATTCTTCGGAGGATGTCGTTTCTTTGGTTTGTATTGATTACAATGGTTTTCATTCTTTGAAAAAGTCTCGTTTCGTTCTGAAAATTTAATACGTAGATATAGAAAAGCATAGTTACTATTTGACTCGTAAAAATATCTAATTTTGAGTGTCACCAAAGTCGAGGGTCAACCTGCTCCTCGAATCCTATCACTACCTACATTGCAAACCTTACCTACATAAGAACCTCCATGTTTCTTTTATTAGGATCAGAGACTGGATATACGGACCACAAGTAATCGCGTTGCCACTGGTACCTCTAGCTGAAATACGAGGTGACCCTAAGGATCCTAACCACATCCTAAAAAAATCGTGAACCCTCCTGGTAGTGGAGCATCAGCTTTATCAGTTTGTTTGGTGAAAATGAGGGTAAAGTAAAGTATAAATAATTCCGTTTTCACAACATCAACTTACTCGTAGAGAACCTAAATACGTCTACTCAGGTAGAGTCTGACCATACCGGTGATATGACCCAGCACTGGTACAGCCTCCACAGCCGAGCGTCGATACTGAACGCTGGGCCAGCATTGACCATTGTAAAATCTGCCAGCCTGTTAATACGGCCCAATACTGGGCCAGCATCTATATCCCAATGTTGCCACAAGTGTTGGCCTTCCCAGGCAATACATTTCAAGGGTTAAAAGTCGGAAGGGGGTAAGTCCTACAAAAGATTAAGCCTTTCTCGTGCTCGGCTTTCGATATGTATACTTTTGAGAGAATTTGACGTACTGTTTCATTCTTCTGGTTGCTAATGTCAGTACGATCTGATCATTCCGACTATTCATCGATATTGATCCAGTAGGTACTGGGATGAACGACTTCAGCCGGGATCGCCACCATCGGCAACGATACTGGCCCGAGAATGGGCCTTACGTTGAACTCTATCCGGGTACTGGGTAGTTTACTGTTGTAGTAACACAAGCAGTAACAATTAGTTAACGTAACAGAAACGTGTTTAAACCTATGAATTTATACTAGAATATTCTTTTTCTGTTTTGTGTACGTGTTATCGTTTTCTACAGACTGCAATATTGTCGATGTGCCTTGGGCTACAGACTGAAGAAAATTTTTCTCGTATTTTCAGAGGGGGCTATTTTTTACTCTTATTTCTGCTATTTGATCTCTAATTGTGTAGAAAATAAACCTGTATCAGATAATGAGACAATTTTTCAGTAGGGGAGACTAGGGCTGGTCGATACAGGGACAAGTTCATATATATCTTGACTTGTCACTAACCAATATACAAGCGTATATACACGTGAAGTACGTAATCAACTGGCTGCTGTGATACAATCTGTAAATATTTGTATAGATTCATCCAATTTTTTGGTGTAAAAGTAATTTTCGAAATTTAAGTTTAAGTTGGTCTAGATACCTACTCTAAAATACGAGGTAATATAGTCATGAGCTGTACAAATAGCGTATTTTGTATTTGTGGGGTAAATTAATACGCGACATTCGGACCAATTTTTTGAGGCACGAGCTTCGAGAACTCTGCAAGTGTTTCTCTGTAAGAGGGAAAGGGAGAAGAAAGTAATGAACACGAAGTAACAGAAGAGTTACCAATAAAGGAAGAGAGGAAAATAATCTTGACAGCAGCTCAGAAAACGAAAATGAAAATCTTTTCATATATTTTTTCAAATTAATATACCCCACCCATTTTCATATTTCAAATCAGAAGAAACAGGTTCAGTATACGAAATATCGCAGATGGAAACATATTGCTTCTCAATTCAACGACTTGTTTTATATCTAGGTATACATATATGCGTGAATTGTGGTTTCGTATAAAAATGAAATGATCGATTGAAAAAATTTGTCTAAATGACGAAAAATGTTGATTACAGCATAATTCGATCGTAATTGTATCTTATTTCTGTCAAATTTTAGGGCAGATTTATATGATACAAATATTAAATATATACGAACTTTATTTTGATATTTAGTTTGAAATATAAATGATAAAATCAGAAAACCGGTAATTGACCTGTGGGCCAACCCTAAAACTTCCTGCTGTGTTAAATACGTTACAATTAATTGATACTATTGCGTTTGTAATAAATTAAAGAAGGTTATAAGTATAATTAGTTTTTCGTATACAAATCTTTTTTTCTTCAATTTCTATTCTTCGAATAACTTTGAAACTACTCGACCGATCGATTCCAAAATCTAATCAGATCTAAGTCTTGATGAACCCTTGAGATCACCGCAAGAATCATTCAAATCGGTTAATTCGTTCTAAAGGTATCGTACGACAAAAAGAGAAATTTTTGTCGTGCAATGTCTTTTAAACCAATCGTTCGATTTTGATGAATCTTGCGGCAATCGAAAGGGCTGTCCAAGGCCTAAGTCTGATTAAGTTTTCAGACTAATCGCACGAACAGTTCAGGAGTTATGCACTAAAAACATTTAAAAAAATTATTTTTTTAATTTTTATTTTCCAAATAACTTAGAAACTACTTGACCGATCGACTCCAAAATCTAATCGGATCTAAGTCTTGATGAACTCTTTCGACCGCCATAAAAACCATTCCGATCGATCGATTCGTTCTAAAGATATCGTACCGCAAAAATTTGCTTACACATGGACACGGACACGTACGTCCATCCAAAAATAGTCAGAATAGCTTCCTAGGACCCCAAAATGTCGAGATCTAATGAAAACTCGTTTTTCGAAAATTGGACCGAAACCACTAACTTGCCTTTTTTTTTGAAAATTTTCAATTTTCATTGCGGGAAGTTAAAAATGACAGCTGTAAACATAGGTTCGAGCATGATCACACTACAAAGATTATTTAAGGTCTAAATTTTCTTTTCCAAATTTTGACACTGCAGGTGTAGGTACTTGTTATATTGCTTAATCGCAAAAATCGTCGCAAAAAAGATTTTCCGATGACAATAACTCGTTATACCGTATTTTAGTTGGATACATTTTTAGTTAACATGTGATCTAACCACTGACGCTTTTATTTACCGCGTTTACTCCAATAAATGGTTAATCTCACCCACAGCTCTAGTGTGGCGTTAAAAAAAAAAAAAAAAAAAAATGCAAAAAACAAAAACCTCTGTGGGGTCTTGTTCATTTCTCTGAAAATGAAAAAAATTTACCCACAACCCATTATTCGGGGTTTTGTTAGGTGTATGTATGTATGTATGTATGTACATATCCATACAGTTTTGCTTCCCCGTCGCAAAACTGAAAACAGACCTCATTGTATATGCATGTACTTGTGTATTTAGCAGCGTGGCCTCTAAAATCGTTAAAAATGCTGAGCGCGTTGAAGCCAAGCCAACCGAGTCGAGGCTGCCGACTCGTGTGCGAATGAATGCCCGCTATTAATCGCATGGGGCAAAAAGCGGAGCATTTTCAAGTCCCTCGAAACAAAAAAAACAACAAAGTTGGAAAACGACGACGAAACAGAAAACACGGTCCACGGTCCCGCTAAGGAACGCTCGTATCCAAAACACAAATGACATATAAAAGACGCGTGCAAACGACACAAACGGACAGAAAAGGATCGAGAGAGACGGATAATATGAGAGAACAAAACCAGGAGAGCAAAACGTACCCATTTTCACGAAAGTACAAACACCGCAAACGAATGGGGACATCAGTTTGCGAATCCCTACTCTGCACTCGGTAGGTTACGTCCACAGAAATCCACGGACTTTTTGCTTCCGTAATAAAGTGTTCCATGAGGATGCTCATGGTAAGCCTATCCGTATGGACTGCAATAGTCGCTGTCAGTCTGATCCGTTTGGACGTATTATACTTAGCCCTAGATCCTTTCTTTCACTTGTTCACAAACAATGGAAATTTCGTGTACAACAGATAACATGATTCTCTTCACATCCTTCAGTATTTTCCTCTTATGATTAATTTAAATACTGATACATACTTAGCTTCGGAGGTTCATTACGCCCAACTAATTTCCCCTTTAGGATATATTTCGGTCGTTAATTTAATTGCGATGTGAACATCGTGTTTGACAAATTTTAAAATGGCACAAGGTCAGTAGGCTAATCATCATGGCCGTTAATATCGACTCATTTATCACTATAAACCACCTTTTAAAATTCACAAATACCGATTTCTAATAAAAATCATGATGTATACGGATCCTTTGGAGACAAGTATTTTATCACTATTATATAAAATATTTACGAGCTTATTTACGAGAAGCTTGAAAACCTTGCGAAACTATGCCA
The DNA here is from genome assembly GCA_963924015.1 of Macrophya annulata. NCBI lineage: Eukaryota > Metazoa > Arthropoda > Insecta > Hymenoptera > Tenthredinidae > Macrophya > Macrophya annulata. Next base: position 12,495,072 of record OZ001261.1, read on the forward strand.
TTCAACTGTGTCTTCTCAATGCTGACCATCGGCCAAGATTAGGCAAAGCAACGACGCGTTTTAGGTTTGACCCAGTATTTTCCGAACACTCTTAACAACTCAGGAGTTGCTTGATCCCACCTTGCCTGAAATCATATCATGAAATCATATCACGATTCTATATCTGTGGAATGGAAATCGAGGAATTGTCTGTAACTTCGGAAATCGGAGTTATCAATCGTATCTAAGGGCATTAAATAATAATTCAAAAATTAGTTTCAATTAATCGTTTCAATAGAATCTGCGGTGAATTGTCGAAAGTCAATACTGGTTCAGTATTGAACCAGCATTGTCATCATACTACAGCGTGAGGATAGAAGGGTCTTAACATTTTGACATTGACCCAGTGTTGCTGCCAAGGTTGTACCGAGGCTCGGCAGAAGACGAATCAATCCCTTTTCAAAACGAGATCAATGAATTCAGAATTCAACTGAGTTAAATCTGTGAAATTTAAACTTGTGATGGAAAATATGATCACATTTATGGCCCTGTGTGAATGAAATAATTATAGACATCTCATTCATGGTGAATAAATGTGGTTTTTACTTTTCAATTATCAGACAAAGTTTGTATCCTTGCACGACTTGTCACGTATAGAGAATACACATCATACTCACCTTCATGCGATCACCAAACCGCCAATGATTGTCATTATTTAGGCATTTACTACTTGTAGGTTCTAGTCCGCACAACTATTTTGACACTTTTATTCACCAGCCACTCATCCTGCTTCAGTTCTCAAATATTTATTACCAAATTGTGAAAGCTAACCGACTGCTTGAGTCATTTATAGAGCGAACTCGATACTGTGAATAATTAACACTAGTGTAGATTGCACTTCCGGGAAGTTAGCCCACCGCGAATTTTTCGACTTTTTTTTTAATTGGAATCGTTTGATGGCCGTTTGGTTGTCTTTGGCAGTCCCCTTCCAAGATGTAATGACGAATAATTTCTTTGAAATCTCAAAAATAAGATTTGAACGTGAAGTTCGCCTCCCCACATTAAATTTTTTTAACTTTTTGTTATTGCAGGAATCGTTTGGTGATCGTTTGTTGGTGTTTAGTAGGTAGTCCAGTCACGAGGTTTGATGAGAAATATGTTTTTGTTTTTGTTTTTTTTACCCAAAAGTTAAGCGTAAAGTTAGCTTCAGAAATTGAATTTTTTTGACTGAACAGTTTGGCGGTCATTTTGAAGATCTCTGCTAAAAGACAGTTTTTCTATCACTTAAAAAAAGCCCAGCCTAGACAAAAGTTTTATATCCTGGTAAGTAGTTTTGTTTGTTTTTTTTTTTTAGTCCTAACCTAACGAAAGTTAAGCAGAAGCTCGCCTCCAACATTCAAGTTTTTTTAGTAAATTGTTTGGCAATCGTTCGGGGGTCTTTGGTAGTCCACTCTTACGATTTGGCCGTGAACAGTCCTTTTTTGTAACCTAAGAAACTGAAATCAAATCACACTAGTCAGTCCTCCTGTACAAAATATTACCAATTCTTGACATCATCGGACACAACGTGCGTATTTAATCAACACTACAAACAATTCCATTGTCTTTGAATAAGGAAGACCAGGACACGACAACCTCCCTAAGCGAGTAATTATTTCTTGTGGCCTTTAAGCACCGGATTATTTCGAAAAAATTTAACATCATTTTACAATTTTTTAACGAGGGTGCCGTCCTATCCCAGTTTCCCCTTTTTTGTAAAATCGTATTTTTGAATGTTGTCATAGTACAGTACAGTATTTACACAGAAAATATCAACAATTAGTTTTGTAACCAAACAGTGTAGAAGTGTTAAAACAATTAACACCGCACATATTCATTGAATCATCGATTTGATTTTATTAGTTTAGTAGAATATTATACAATATTATCACGTATACATACTAACAGGAAATCCGTTCTAAAAGCTTTAAATGTATATGTAGAGCGGCATGAAGTTCTATCTCTGTATAGAACGTTACTGGCCTTATAGAAGATTCGATATCGTTGTAGAGTTCCCAATAACCATCGAGTCATTTGCAATAAGCCATGTAATGACTTGGATAGTATACGCTATGACGCCTTTTAGCCTGAGAGATGAAAATTAACATTATAATGTTGAAGAAATCCTAGTCAGATATTTTTTTATGACAAAAATCGATTTTTCTCTCATTTCCGTCGTAATATTATTAGGAATAGTTTCACGTATAAGAAAGATTCCATAAGTCTTGACACTGGACTACCAAACACCACCAAACGATTTCGACAATAAAAAGGAAAACAAAAATAATATAAAGGGGCTAACTTTGCACTCGAATTTACTTTTGTTCGTTTAAAAAATAAAAATTTTTCTACCGAATCTCGAGACCGGACTACCAAAGACCACCAAATGATTAAGAAGGAAAAAAAATCTAATATCGTTAAGAAATTCGAGATGTAAGGGGTGAACTTCACAGCGGTGTGAATTGCTCACTGAAGTCGGGTAAAAATACTCATATATATTTAGTAATGTGGTTGAAAGATGTGAGAATATTTTACCTACTTTATAAATTCGATCTGAGTATGCAGGGTACAGTTTTGAGATGAGATCTTACATAGCAACAGTTTAGAACAATGATGGTATATCCTGAAAACAGCTCGATAATTTTTAATGAACTTTTAGCTCTTTTCAACTCATTGTTAGAAGAAGAAAAAGTTTGATCCCAGCCCCTGTTAGCGATGCGTGAAGTAGGTATACGGAATGAATAGAAAACTTTATATGATGTTGGTTCCGTTTATGAGACAATAGGCTCATTGAGAAGAGGATGAAGGGAAAAAAAGTATTAAATATACGGTTAATGCTTTACCTTATAGCGTCAAACTGTGAATAATCGTGTAACGTTACACCCACTTAACTTCCGACGAACTGGATGACATTAATTACAAAATACTCGAAGCTGCGGAGTTTTGAAAGTACCGCAAAAGTTGGGTGCCAACAAGTCTAGAAAATCAGTGCCAAGTTTTCCTCTCTGAATAAAATGTGAAAAGAGAGGGGTGGATTGTGGGGGGAGGCAATTCTACATAGCTAAAACCGAACTGAAAACTAATTTCAGAGGTAGTTGAGACATATAAAGCTACTAAATAATAAAGCAAACAGAATAAAATTGAGTAAAGTTACTCGCATCTCTATAAATTCCTTGCAACCATTAAGTTAAAGTTTCTGGCATACCGATAAGTATCAGCTTTAAAATATTGCTATCCCGGGTTCATCTCTGTAAAGCAAGTTGTTAGTTACGGGATGAAGTTTACATATATAACGAAAAACAATCGGAGCTTTAATCGTCGAAAAATGAAGTGCAAACTGTCAACTCCTGGATTTGAAATGAACAAATACACCGGTTGGTTCAGAATGACGACGAAAATATTCCTCGTTGAAATAGGTGGGTAGCTTGCGCAGAGCTTGCGCGTGGGTTGGGAGTCAAACGGGCCTGGAGCTTTAGCGAGAAACCGGCAGTTGGCGGCAGCCGGGCGACGGCCTCGCGTCTCTCTGCAAGCTCCTCTCAGGACCTTAACCGCGAGCTTGAAAAACCAGCTGCCCACGTTTCCCAGATATATATACATACATATATATATACCTGAAAGAAAGAAAATAATAAACAAAAAACAAACACTTCTTAATTAATTTTATTTTCAACAATTATTTCAGCCACACGTCAGAGCTTGTTTTTGTGACAGGAAAATTATTCCTCGACTATTGTGCCCGCAGCAATATCACGTTCAGACGGTGTGCTTTTATTATCCTGTTCGTCTTTTCGTTTAAAGATAAAAAAAGAAAAAAAATTCTTGTTTCTAGTTTTTAATTCGCATTGCACTCTGTTCAGTATTGTTTATTATTATTTTTTTTTTGGTTTGTTTTGTTTTTCTTCTTCTTTTACACAAATGGAGTTGACGTTGCCTAAGGTATGAAGTGAACGTTGTATACCTTCTTCGGGTACAGAATACACCCAGGACACAATAGGCTGGTGCTTTCTCAGCATTCCAAACCCACGAGTTCTTACTGTGAATATTTTGTGCGTTATGAAGATGTGAGTGCCAACGATGAAGGTAAAGATATTCTGCATTCAGTGTTTCATTACGAGCTGCACATATTATTTAATAAATGATTAATGCATCTTTTTAATTAGCTTTAAGTTTCGATAATATATTTCAAAGTTTCGATATAGTAACGAGAGAAAGAGAAAGAGTGCGGATTCCGCAAATGAATTATAAATTACTGTTAGAGGAATCGAATCTCGAATAAGTTAGAGTAAAATTATATAGATATAGTTGCGATAAAATTATCCGTTAAAACTTTTATTTTACAAGGTGTAACTACCGGCAGCGTTAATACTGCGAAAGCTTACAATATAGCTAAAATAAAATGACGAGGTAAACGTTCGCCTAAGCCAGCTTACAACTTATTGTTAAACTTTTCACAGGATTGCGAATTCGGAGTTAATTTTCTAATCCTGTATAAAATTGTGGTAAATTCGGAAACAATTTTTCAGATGTTAACAAACAACTAAAAATAATAATAACAATAATAATAATACTGTGACGATATGGTGAAACTGAGATTGATACGGAATCGAAAGAAATCGCATCAATGACAAAGCCTTATTTTCGTTAACTGAATATTTTCTACTCGAACTTTGCATCAAAAGCCAATAGGATAAAATAATTTATGTAAATAGTGACGTTCGGGAAAATACTTGAATTAATTTCACGTCGACCACGTGTCTCTGGACTGCTCCATTCGGTCCAGCCGCGGCTGTCCAACAAGCAGTAATATAATTGAATCGCGGACTAACCACAAACCACGAACCGTGGAATAGAATCATCTGAAATTTCGACTTCTCGGTAAACGTGCACGAGCGAACAGATTTATTCACCGCGTTCAAACACCTCATATTTTTAGGACATCGTCCCCCCCTCCCCCCTCCGGCAAACCCTAAAAGGCTCCGTATGCGGTAATTTTTCAAAATTCTCTACGTCAACAATTTTTAGCCTCGCTTTATTTCGTTTCGGTAATAATTTACAACGTCAACAAAGTAAATTTGCTTTCATACCCTCCAAACGCAAAACCAGGGGCAGATAACATACATACATACACGAAAACCAGGCTGATTCAGCTAACGGCAAAATCAAGTTATCCACCGTATATTCATAAATGTTTCTTGCTAACAGGAAAATAAAGCTAGCTGTCAGTTTGCAAAAACAAAAAAAAATAAATAAATAAAACCCCACGAACGAAAGGTGGTTTACATTACCACACTCGTCAAAGACTAATTTAGAAATATCACATATGTATATTGTATATAAGACCAGTATCTCGAAAATGTGAAAGCAAAAGCACTCTCACCATTTGTCTATATGACAATATATCTTCAGAAAGCAATACACCAACGAAAATTGATATCCGAATCAACTTTCAATAAACATAATATACTTTTATAGATCAAAAACAAAAAAAAAAAATAATAGGATCCTGACTGTTATTCGACACCATATATAAATGATATAATTCATCAAATATTTAGTGACATTTTATTTAACATATCTGCTAATAATTACTCCTCCATAATTATTCGTATGCAATAATTAGATCTGCATAACGTATTCTGCTAACCTTCATTCAACATCCGAACGCTACAGCTTCATATTTTTCATGATTACTTAACAACGTCTGTCAACACTTTTGCTTGATTATGGAATTCGATTAAAAATTTTATATTTATTTTATTTAATCATTTAAATATTTTACTAGAAATTTTTATCTTCATTTTTTTGGAATTGGACAGTACAGTAAACGATATACCAACTTCTCTACTCCGTTATAACGTCTCATGTTTCACCCTAGTATCTACACAACTCTTACGCTTTACCTAAAACTCAACTAAAGTTACCCTTAACCTAACCGAAGTTTTCCAAAGATAAATGTTGAAACAACCCTCACGGATTCTCGATCAACCCCTATGTATACTTCAGGTGCTCAATCTAGGTATCTATGGTATGGATCTATCATCGTATACCTGAAGGTCACGACCCCCGATTAATGGAGCTATTAACATTTTTGGAATTTCTTTCATTTAGTAAATGACTGATGTTTGATCGAGTATGGAAGTTATGTATTTACATAACTAAAAACTAAACAGAATTAATTAATTATCGAAGTGAAAATCGAGGACTGGTTAACGAAAGAAAAGAAAAAAAGTAAAAGGGAAAAAAGAAAAAATTGTGGAAAAGGATTAAAAGTAAAGCAAAGAACGGATAATGTTTCACTTATTAGCACTCAGCTCCCACAAACCCCAACCTCACTCATCCCCTGTTTATCTCCCATCTTTCAAACCCAAACCCTCCCGAAGCCCTTCGGTCCCGCCAAGTTTTCTACACCCTCAAGCCCTATTTAACGACGAACCAAAGACGTCCACCCACCATTACTTCCTGCACCCTTTCGCACTCTTACTTTCTATCTCTCTTCACCACTACTACTCTTCACAATCGATTGAATCGATTGTTGAGGCATGTATAAATTTCCGAGATAATTTTCCATTCTTGAATGAACTTATACGACACTGCGTTCAATGTGTATTTTCGATTTGGAGTCTATTTCTTTTGGAATGAGTTGGATTTTTATAAACTCAGAACGTGAATATTCTGCGTAGTCGAACGCTGGTCAAAGGATCCATTTTCATCGCTCGGTTAGAAATTGGGAATAACCAAATTGCAACGGCGTTATATAATGAAGGTTTACTCAAACATAGATAATGACTCTCCTAGGTATATATGTATAGTTTACATATGTATACACCGTTGCATTTTACACATGAATAAACAGCATTTGATGTACGTTCGTCCCTCTGATCACGCTTGAAAATTTCCTGCTTCATACGGCTTACTTAACAGTTTAATCTCCGTGGTATTTTCTGATATGGATTCATCTAGTATGGTGCATCCTCCACTCGCACGTTGCAGGCTTTGTTAATTATAAAAAAAATATAATGATGATGAAAAAATGTCTACGATCTCGTTACATCTTCTTGTAGGAAGTTTCACAAAGAGAACTTTTTGACTATTTAGTAACTGATCGTCGAACTGTTTTCTCTATTTTTTGTATGGGTCTTTGTTTCTTTCAATTTGTGGGAAAACCTCGAATCCGACTTTTCCATGGCTTGGAAAATTTACGGCATCTCGACGCCAGGTCAAAGGGTCTGTTGTGTGGGCAACATTTTCACTCCAATTGAGTTAGGTATGCCTGGAGTTGCTCAGAAAAAGGTATAGATATACGGTGAAGAATACTGTTGCTGATGGAAATGAAGGTGGTCCAATATCCATTGAAAGTAATTTCGAAAATTGGTAAAATAAATAAATTTTTGGTTGTACTTTAAATTAATTGGTCCCGGTTAAACCGCTTTCACCCGCAGACATATACGTAACTGAAAATTCATTTTCGAGTCAGGGTAGCTGGTACCATTGGACGTCAAAAATTATAATGATGTTTCGCATCGTTGATTTAAGAGCTTTACATCTGAATGCTAAGTTATTCGAAGTGTTCGTTACCTCGCGACTTGGCTGGGCATCGCGCAAAGGATGCTTTTATTCAAAAATATAATTGAAAGCATCTTTGCATAAAAGATTTTTTCGTTTTTTTTTTCTTTTTTTTTGGTGGCACTTGTTTGTATATGGAACGGACTGATAATTATTTCCCTTAATTTAAAGGGCTGGTTCTATTTCGAAATGAGTAATTATTACTATATGTTATGTAGTTCATTGCATCATAATTATTACCGTGTACAAATTCATCTATTCATTTTCTGTTCAATCCCTTCATGAAAACGAAATAAAAACTAGGTAGCGATATACAATGCCGAGCCACAAATCATCTCGAGGGTTCATAAATTGGCGTTGTTATTCGCGTATTATATCTCTGTCCACATACGTCACGCTACTATCACTTTATGAACGATAAAGTACTTTGCTGTAAATAAGTTGAAACTCAAAAGCGAATCGAGAGTTTTTAAAGATGGATTACTTTGAGTACAGTATTTCAAAAAGCGTTATGAAACCTATTGGACAATATCGTTTACTATAGAAACTGATGCACCAAACCTGATATACACATAGATATGACGAAAGGTGAAATGAGAGGAAACAGAACTCTTGAAACTTTTATAGGAAACTTTCAGCGCCACTGATATCCTTTTTCACAAGTCACTTTGCTGGACGAAACCCTATCGATTTGTCGAGACCAGATTGAAGTCAAAATTTTAAAGTCTCGAATCGTTAAAGTTCCGAATTCTAATATTACCGACGTACAGCTTTTAGAAACAGTATTTTCCCGAAAATTTGCATAGCTAGTTTGAAAATCTTCAAAACGATGAACATCGGAGGTTCAAAATTCCGAAAGCTAAAGATCTGAAAATCTCAGAAACTTGAAAATCACACTGCCCCTCAGCGTCGTACCCTTCCAATAAACTTTGTGAGTTTCGACCTAGCTGCATGTATTCCCATCTTTCCGAATTTCAATATCCTGCACTATAATGTCCCTGCAAACTCAAAATCGCCTCAAATGAATTCACAATTTTGACCCGGTCCCGATTGTTAATGAAGTTGACAAAATTAGGAATCAGATTGCACAATAGTCTGATAAGATCTAGTTTGTAAGAATTTATATCAATGACACCCAGATTTGTTTATTCAACTTTTCTACTATGAACTCAATTTATAATTGGAATTGCTTTCTTCAGTTTACTTTCTATATTTTTCAGAACGGCTTGAAAACCCCTTTTCAAAATTACGTGAAACTCTCTTGCGAAAATTATCGAACCTGTTCGGTCTCTCCAGTTTGTTAAGCTCTTGTTGTTTGGTCGAAATTATAGGTTGGTCGGTCATGAAAATCTGGGATATTGGAGAGGATTCATCCCACCAAGGATCACCTTTGCAAAATTGTTAGCCAACCGACCGCATATGTAACCGCGTTTGTGAAACTGAGGTAGGTTAAGAGATAGAGTTTGGTTTTGCGTCACGCAGGAGTTTGCATAGTCGCGATAAACAAACAGAGGATAGGTATGGAAACCATTGCAGAAAATAATTTCACATAAAATTTTCTCAATGCAATTTCTATGTAGATTAAAAAAAAAAAAACATTAAGCCAGCTAACAACGTGTACCTACTCTAAATGTCTGTACTTTGTTCAGTTTTACTCAACTCAGTATAATCTCTTAGATTAGTTTAGGAATACTCTATAAAATATTTAAGAAAGTTCAGTATTAACAACTAGGGTCACCTTGTACGCTCTTTTCTTTTTCACTTTCAGAATCCCAGCCATATTTTTATACATTGTACATCGTTTTTGAACACCATAGGTATACGTTCCAAAAACCGTGTAATTTTTTTAACTAATATTCTAGGTTTGGATAGAGATTTTCATGTTCACATATTATCACATTATTCTTTATCAAATAGAAAAAAAAAAAATCGAAAGTTGATGATTGAATTTCGAGTTTCAAAACCACAAATCTCTGGCATCATTTTCATCCGTTAATTATATATTAGTTAAAACTAGAATTTCTATCCTCGAAATATGTTAGCTAGTTCATGTATAAAATCGTACCAGAAATTCGGTTGTTCCTTGAACTTTGAGTTATGATACTGCAGGTCATATAAAGCTCGGTATTTCGTTGCAATTATAAGTTGGTATCTAGATTTTATATAAAAGTCAGAATCGTTGCCCATGTACAACTATTATTTATTGTATAGTTACGATTCAACTGTGTTGTTAGATAATATGAAGAGAAAATCTATGTAGCTCAATTCGAACTGTTCAATTTTGGTAATTCTTTATAAATTTCTGTAATTTTGATACCAGGTTGTCGTATGATATTCGCGTATGACTTGCTTCCGCCATTTGACTAGGATGAATGATATCCAGACGTACTAATGGGGGGAAAGTAAACCATTTAGTTAAAATGTTACTAAAAACTGAATTTCTAGTTTTCCTAATGGATTTTGAAATGGTAATCGGAATTAAATGCGAGGGGTAAAATTTGTTGATAAATTACTTTGTATGCATTCTATACGACAGATGAGAGGACGCTGTGTTTTGATTTCTCTACCCTTTCACTGGCTCTATCCTTCTTCCGTTGAAAGCCGATGTTTACACAACCCACGATAACACGAAGCCTTGAAATACAATAAATTAATGACCACCCGGTTCACTGGGATTCCAGGGCGTTTGTTGGCTCACTGGTTGTGCCGGTTAAATCAAAACGCAAACAATGTTACTGTCGCCTGTTATATTTGAATTTCGAACAATTTCGTAAACAGATAAACGGCTTAGCGCACTTGATTTGACTATACCGAAATTTAACCATCGGAAACCATTTATTCTGGGTTTTGAATGATCTAAAAATCTATGTTTTGAGGTAAATGACCATAACAAATTGTCTACCGAGGACTAAATTTACCAAACCATGTTTCTTTCAGCTCTTGCCTCGTTTACTGTTCATCCATACCAGAAAAGCTCATGCCGAGATGACTGATGCCGAGCAGACTTTGAATCTCTTGATTAGTAGCGAAAACGTTGAATAAACGACCGAGTCCCTTGAGACCTTTTCCCAGCCTCCGAAACGCCCTTGTGCTCTCTTCTCCCAGTGAACCTTAATTGCAACCGATTACCTCAATTTACCTATTTATAGTTAAACGCAGTTCATCCCTAGGGTGGTGGTCGAAATAGGCGTTACAATGAGGGGGATCACTTAGCCACTAACCTACTCAGTAACCAGACACCTGTACTTTTGTCTATATTGGTACAACTGTCGAAAGAAAGTCGACGTCGTTAGAGTCGAATGGGAATTTTGATAAATCTTCTTGCCATATGTGTCTAGAATGATAAATGGCGCTGACAGATCACCTCGTATAATAATCCATACCCAGAGACAGCTTTTTCTTTTACACGTAGCTATCACAAACTTCGGATATTATTTTATTTACTTTCATCCATACTCCGGTAAACTTGAAATTTGATGAGAATTGATCAGACTTTTGGAATTTACTTCACTAGTTCAAAATACAATTCAATCTTCAACTGCAGGAGTACAGAATTCATTCTGACAAACAGAAACTTATCTTAAAAGCATACTGAAAGCTCGAGTTACGTTTTGACGAACGGAAAGTTGCAGCCAAACTGAAATGCCACCTTCAAATTTTTGACACAAATTATGGCCGAATGCAAAATCTGATATTCAAAAGTAAGAGTTGCGTGAAAAAAGGGGACAGCAATCTTTATAATGGGGGAAAATAAAAAGATATCTGAGAATTATGAATCTTTGAACAGCAGAATCAGATCTTCATAAAATTTTCTTCACGTTCTTTTTTCAAGCCATAAATACGTTAGTAGATTATGGTCGTGTCTAATAAAATCCTTGTTGTGACAGTAACTCGATTTGCTTCTGTTTATCAGACTTTTAAACAAGACAATTCATGTGAAATCGAAGCTCGAGTTTTCCAGTTAAATTTAGGACCAACTTTGGACATTAATGAAGCTTTGTTAATTTTCCATAAGCTTATGAATTATTGTTCTTAGATAGATTCACTAAGACCTCTAGAACTCTTTACCTTTCAGAGTCCTGTTGATTGGGGATCCCTAAAAATATGTATCGTCGTTTTCAGAACAAACAAAGTTTCTTTCACCCAAAATTTTAGAAAAAAAAAAATGTCAATGGGTCAAAAAATTTATCTGATATTATGCGGAGCCACGTCATTACTGTCATGAAATTCATTACAACCCGTAAGAGAGGAGCCTGTTTACGCTTGGTAAATAGATTTACGCCATGCGGCCTGTGTGCGGTGAAGCAGTAAGAGCCAGGAGACGCCTTACGCCAACAATTCTGTCCTATCAAGAGAAGTAATCTTGTTGTACAATCTGCCTAGTTGAGATAAGCATATATCGTATCGCGAGCATATTCTTCATGCGTATGGTCTCCCTACTCACAATTATCGTATAATGACATTATTTTCTCAAGGGATTTACCGTTTTCTTTGTTATTGCTTATATAGATCGCACAGTGCGATGTCAAAGAAGATATAAAAATAAAAAATATACTGAAAGGTGAAGATTGGTGCCTTTGATGTACCAGAACAGAAGCTTGTACTGACCACCGTGCAATTGCTGTGAATTACCAAGCTTACCATCAGTGAATTAGATATCTTAGCTCTCTCGCCTTCGACCAGCTTCTTTTAAAATATCTTAGAAATTTAATAGAGATTCTTAGTTGAGCAACTTTCCAGTTATCAACTTCGTAACTGCAGCCATTTCTACTGTAATTTTCTTCGATTCAAAGAGTCATTGGCTCTCGAACCGCATTGAGTAAAATTCAACTCGTATACTTATTCCTCGTAATCTACAATACTTTCCGACTTGATTCGAGACAGAGATAAGATCTGAAGATCGAAAGTGACTATTGAAAGAAATTTTTGGTCGGAAATTAAAATTCATGATATCAACAGCTCAAGTCGAGCTTCGACAACCGTCTTCAAAAATTTTGTGGTACTTCATAATATTGCAGCATGACCATCATGCGAGCAGAAAAGCTTAATTACAATGAAAATTCAATGAAGCATCAGCTATTGGCAGAAATTTCGTTGAAAATTTCAGCTAGTGACAAGCATTGCATCTTTACTCCTCCCAGTGTTATTGAAATTAATAAAATATACGAGAGCGTATAGAATTACGTGACCGCCATGTACAACCATAGTCTCCTACGTCTCTTGGGAAGCCGTTGTTCCGGACTTTTGGTCTAAAAAAACAAAAGTAGGTGTCCTACCAAGTGATAAAACATGCTATACGCACCCGTGGAAGTATCTCACGGGGCTTGCCTCAGGGCTTCTTTACGGTCATTCCCAACGGAAAAGAAGAGCTGTAGCGGTATCCGATCTACATTGAGGTGGTAGAAGAAAAGGACGTCTTGGGCAGCACGTGGCCATCGCTCGGGTAGGCAATATCAAACGTGGCTTACCATGCACCAAGAACGTGCCTAGAGTCCAAGAACGAAATTCGATGTCTACTGCTCGTGCTGAACTACAAATTTTTGTGAGAGACAAACCGTTGTTGACCATTGGTCAGTTTCGAGGATCAAAAAAACACTCTTTCTTTTCCTTTTCCTTTTCCAAGCAAATACCGAAGAAGAGACAACCTGCATTTCTTATTATTCTCATACCATAACCGTATGATCACTTTTCTTTTCCGATGGGACAAGTTAACATAAATTATCTTCAAGTAGACAGTATTTTCGATCGAGGAATTAGGAATATTTCTTTGATGCGAAAGTCTTTTACGCAAATCCCGTAGTTGGAAGAGCTTTTTTTTCCAAGTGTACCAGAATTATGATGATCAGAAGAGACTGAAGGCTACTTCATATCGCTTTTAGTACCGGTTATTCATTGGAATTTATAAATGATTCCCTGGTAAAAGAAATTATACTGTCGAGAAAGACGGTCATGTCCTGGGCTAGCACGAGGAATGTAAGTGATCTGAGAAAGAGACTCAGGTGCGTGAGAATATCGTCGAGTGCTCACAGGCCATAGAGGGTAGACGTACTATAATACTCAAGAAGCTGCCCCATCCCTGTGCCGATCACGCGCACGTTTCAATCTTGAACCAATCTTAGGAACAGGAAACGACCACCGCCTTTCCATCTTCTGTGCCGAACGAGATGGCGAGAGAGATTGATCAGCGCTACCGCCTCGCTGCTACAGTGATGAGAAATATCCGCGACAGAGTCACAAATAATTTCCTTTCACCATGTGCGATCGTCCGGGTTTCATTTGGTTCCTCGGTCTGTTTAGTTCGTATAGCAAGTTTTTGCGGAAAAATCTACGACAGCGTAATCAGCGTAGCCCCAGGGACCAAGCAATCGGATCGACGAGTAAAACTTTTGTTGAGAAGTAATTTAAAAATCCCAAGTTGTTATCTCCAGTAAATCCCAGGATGTTAGTGTCGCTGCAAGCTGCCGTTCTGCATTTACTTAATTGATGGAACGGTGATAGCATATACCTACTCGAATTCCATATTTAATCAGTTTTATTTTACACTGACCTGCAGTTGCTTCAGTCATTCGAAAAAACTGAACCCGTTGATTATTTTCTCCAATATAGTATCAAGATTGAAAATATAATTGAATATAATCAGGTGATCCAACAGCGTAACGTTTTAAATTCGCAATTTGTGTATCCTTTATTTTTCACAAACTCGATTACCACATAGCTGTACGGGCTGCTATGCTATTAAGGAAAGGCAACGCCGTGAGCATCCAAAGTAAGTAATAATCAAGTACAAGCGTACATATACACATCCACCCATATTGATCATATTCTTAAGTCTTCGTACGCCCGCAATATGATTCAACGCATATTCACATCCATGCGAGAGATGTGCATGGTATGAATATTCAAACCTGTGGTCTACAATCCACGTCATATGCTGTTATGATTACAGACCTAGAAACTAAGCGATGTTATGCACCGCCTAGTTTTCCGAAGCGTGTGAACATCCGAATTGTGAAATAGCTGGTATACCCTAGACAGCCAGAAGATTATATAGATATAGGGGAAGGTGAGGCAAAACCGACCATCCAAAAAAAAAAAAAAAAATATGAAAATAGCATCTTCGTGTCAGTGCTGGTCACACAAGATGGTATGCAAAGTGATTCCGCTAAAAACGATAAAAATTTTGGAGCGTGGGGCAAAACCGGCCACCTAAAAAAAATGACTAAATCGTAGTTTCCTGTTGAGGTAAGTTAGAAAAAACTGTACCTAACGTATCTCTGCCGAAAACGATAAAATACCAGAACGATGGGGCAAAACCTGCCGCTAAGTAAGAAAATTATACGAATTAAAATTTTTATTATTTGTAAATTTGTATTATTTGTAGCATTTGTATTAATCGTAGAAGAGATACGCTAGATACAATTTTTTCTTACTGGCCTCGACGCGAAATCATGATTAAGCCATTTTTTTTCGGTGCCCGGTTCTGCTCCACCCTCCCAAATTTTCATCATTTTCAGCGGAATCACTTTGCATACCGTCTTGTGTGACCAGCATCGACACAAAAATGATATTTTCTCTAGTTTTTTTGTTGGGTGGTCGGTTTTGCCCCACAAGCCGGTTTTGCCCCACCTTCTCCTACTTCCCGGGTTCTATAATTGTAAATGTCACAATTTTACACAGAAAACAGATTCGACTGGCATTCGATATAGCAACATTCTTTTCGATTAAGAAACAGCATGGAACTAATGTTGGAAATCAATATGTGTGTGTGTATTATACCTGCTGAAAAAATTGACATTGTTCGCTGATCTAAAGAATGTTTTTTTTTTTCCCAAAATATTTTTTACCGATCTTAAATCTTGCAGATAAATTTTATTGGTGTGATCGAGTAACCCAATAATTATTTTCATTCATGTTTTTGTTCAAAGTGTAAGCGCTGCTGTAACAATTGCAATATACAGTAAAAATTGAATTGAAAGCAATACACCAATTACCATAAAATACAAAAGCGCGTGTGGTCCAACGCGTACGTACAATCACGCTTATGACTGTAACGGTCAAATTCCACTTCGAAAGCAATCGCAAACAGTAAATGTTACTATTATCAGTATATAGCTGTGGCTACAAACGCTATCGTTACGATTACACTGAAGTAACTCTTATGATCGAAACATGCTGCTAGAACACAACAAGACAATAATGTTCGGCCATGCTACAAGCTGCGTGTGTGTTCTCTCAACGATATGTGCAGTTAATCGTATTATATTGCACTTGCTACGGTAATCGCAGTTTCACTGTATCCCCTACATTGTGAAGCTTAGATAATGCAATATTCTCAGCTGGATTATGTGGCGCCGTTAACTAACTTTGAAATACCTTTTAACGCCGTAAGTCAATAACGAACTAATTGCAGATACTTTGGAAAAGAATTTTTAAGTTGGTGGACTAAGTTACAAGACTTAACTGATCTAGTGATGTAATTAGCTTTATAAATATACGAAGTTTCCAATATATTGGAATACAGGATTAAATATATGATCAATATAACAAGAATATATCTATTAATTTTTGTCGAGTAAAAATTGCTAAACTCTTACCAATAGTGATTAAAAAAGAAGTGTGAAAATTTGATTTCGGAAATC
The DNA here is from genome assembly GCA_963924015.1 of Macrophya annulata. Lineage (NCBI taxonomy): Eukaryota > Metazoa > Arthropoda > Insecta > Hymenoptera > Tenthredinidae > Macrophya > Macrophya annulata. The sequence continues at coordinate 12,511,292 of OZ001261.1, forward strand.
TTCGAAGAATTTGCCACGATAGAAGAAACATGTTTAGTAGAATCCTTGACTACAAACGATATGCGGCTCGTAAAATAAGTGTAAAAATTTTGCGAGTACAATAAACTGTCGTTGCCAATAGCTTTGAAGTCAGAAATATCCTCTAATCAATAAAAATATGACATTGAGACAAAAAAAAAACTGTGCCGTATATACATGAACCAGCCCTTCTGTTTTATAGATATAAAATTTATTGCTGGGTTGAGTTGGATGAGTTTTTGATTGGTACAAAAAACGTAGGTTTTGTCAATCGACAAGAGCCAAATTATTTTGCTTGATTTCAAACGATGCCCCAGCGACGTATAAAACGTGGGCGATTTGTTTGTTGAGTTTTATTTTTTTATTTTTTTATTTTTGTTTTTTTGTTTTTTGCTAACTGGCACAATATGGCCGAACGATTATATTCATTTCATATAACATCATGTATATTCATGGACCGGGTAAAAATTGGTGGTATTTTAATTCAATGCCTTTCATTTCCTTTTCTTTCTTCATCATTATTTCTACAACACATATACTACATACCTTAACACTCTTGTGTTTGAGTAGGAATCCCTCGTATGTTTTTTTCTCAACCCACTGATATAACTCATCACGTGGAACAAGAGTACAGGGTTAGGTCGAACGATCAAAAGATCACTTGTTCTTGTTCTATTCGGATCGTTAGGTTCTCACTGACCACTGAACCGAAGTTGAAAAGCCTCCCGGGTCTATCTTTGTCGTTTCTTTTTTTTTTTTTTCATTTCTAAAACCGAGATGCACCAGTAACTTGCATGGTGAATTTCACCCATCTAATATAAGGTCCGAACTTAATATTGAAAAGCATCCATCAGGGTCGTTTTATTAATATATTTTTGAACTAATAATAGCATAGCCTCAAAGAGAAAGTTTATTTCATTAATCACACAAAATAATTGTTCAAGATCATTTTATTACGTTCAAAAAAAAAAAATCTAATTGAATTAGCATTCATAACGTACAAATATTCACACCACCAGTTAATTAAGAGAGCTTCGGTCTTCGAGGCAGCGAATTTGTCGGTGTCCTCAGTTCTCGTTGGTAAACTCGCAATTAAAACCTGTTAATCTTGAAAGAAACTACGGACAACTAATCTGGAGGGTGTAATAACTATTCGTCAAGTTGGCAGACGGAAGATAGAGTCAGCGATGCTTAAAATAAATGCCGCAAAAGTTCGCATAGCTTTCGAAATCGTTGAGCGTTCGTCAGTCTTTCTAGTCGTAGAACGTTGAGCTGAGCAAAGAACGAAGTGGGCTAACGGTGACCTAATTACTGTACCGCTCGTTAAGATAGAACCCGTGGCAATCTAAGACCTTCGGTATCAGATCTTTCTGTGGGTTGAAAGAAAAACCGGCCCACCTGACAGGAAGATAGGGCAGATTTCTTCCATCTCGGAAATTAAGGTGCCTCTCTTCTATTAAAAGTTCGTTCCTTCTTACTTTAAGTCTAATTCCCCTCCAAGGATTATCATCCCGCCGAAGGATTTTCGCTGAATTCTTTCCTGTTAAGATTTCAATCATGCTCTTAAGCTGCTAATTCTGATACCTCGCCTATCTACTGATGATTATAATTTGGATATACCAACGAGCCATGCGAAGGAGTTACACCAGCTGTCACAAAACGGAATATTGATTTTGATGCGCCAGTTTCCGCTCGGTTTCAATACCGCATTGGTTCATTTTCTTAAGGGGGTATACATACTTATTTGTTCAGGATATAAAAATTCCATACATTTTCAGGGAAATTGTGCAAACTAAGGTACATAATATACAAATGTCCTGTTTCAGGCCATTATTCTACGTAATGTTACCTACAAATCTTGATGTTAAAGACCCTCCCATCTTACATCGTGTGGCTACCAACATAAATTGAAATAAGCTCTGTAAAAATGACATAAGTTAAGCGTTGCCTCGATAACTAACTAACCATTGGTCCGATCAATCTATAATTTCTTGCAGTTACATTTTTTACATTCAGGCCTAGCGTGGACTAGGCATTGTTGAAAATGTTAGTTCGTTTGACTGTAAAAAATTAAAGAAACTTTAAATGTCTGTATTTTTCAGTATTTGGACTTCAGAAATCTAAAAATGTATGCGAAATTGATTATTTTTGATGATTCTAGTCTACGCTAGAATCACATCACTATTTCGTAAGCTCACGAAATCGAAGCCAGTTTGGACTAGAATTGATTACGAAATTAAGCCAAAAGTTAATTTATGTTATTTTTACAGAGCTCACCTAAATCTATGTTGATGACCATATGATGAAAGATGCGAAGATCTTTAAGATCGAGATTTATGGTTGACATTGCGTAGAATAAAAGCCTGAAACAGGATATCTGTGTAGTCACCCCAGTCCCTGAAAATATGTCTAATTTTCACATCCTGAACATATACATATGTACCCCGTCAAGTTATTCGATCATTTTTGAATTCAAAGTTATCAAAGTAAAAATTTTCTTAAAGATGCTATTTTATGGAATTTCTGTAGATAGAAATGTTGTTTAAAAAATCGGTATAATTGATACTTGAATTAAGTTGATAAAAATTCTAACGAATGTTCGTTGGCGGTAAACTGCTTGACTTTTGAGAAAATCTATTGTCAACGGTTGGAAAAAGAGGTAAATTTCTCTAAATCAAGAGGTAGGTGCTCGTCTATAACACGACACAGTCCCGACCCTTACGTGCCTGGCATATCGAGGTTGGTAGTGCAATGTCTATCTCTCGCGGTCCCTTCGACGTACAAGGCAATAAACTAAACCGTTGGCATCGTGTCTGAAGGGTACCTCATGATTTTCTACTTTATTATTTTCACAATGGCAACTTTTCTGTCGCGTTTTTTACACACGTGGACAAACGCCACGCCATCCAGGTCAAAGGCTTTTCTCTTACTTATGGGGGGGATTTCAGCTCACTTCAGCGAGCTCGACACCCTCATATCCTTTGATATTGCTATAGATTTTCATCTCGCACGTAGTACCTACTATTTTGAATACAGGCTCACCATGACGTTAAGTAAAAAATTTTCCAAGCTTAACTCACAATGATCAGCTGATATTCTCCTTATGCTTATGCAGTATAATAATAACAGTATGACTAAGAGGATACTCTCGTTCTAAACATCCGGTTAATTACTTTTGCCTGATACGTGGCAAGACTGTATTACACCTGCCCGTTGGCATAACGTCATTTTGTAGTGAGTGAACACTGAAAGCTCTATCTGTATTCGTCAGATATCGTAGCTGGTACATATACGTCTACAATGAGCAAACATTTACTGGTAAAGATGGTGGCTTCGCCAGATGGTTGTGCTAACTAAATCCCCTCAGTAAACGTGCCAACTATTAACGTAATTAAACTGGAGTTAATCAACAAACAAGTACACGCTACAATAAACAGTCTATCTCTTCAATTCTATACTGGCAGACGAAACGAATAAATAGTTAGTGCGTCTGGAGTGCTTATAATTGTTGGTACTAGCAGCGTCGAAATCGGTTTTGAAAGCCAGCAATTTCGTAAACAAAGTTCGGAATAACGGGGATAGTAAAAGTTTGATAAAATGGGAAACAAGTTGTTTGTAAATTTTCGTATCTACAGTCGAATAAGTAAATTGATTGAAACTTGATTTTTGGTGTTGAGGCAATTGAGTATACCGAGATATCCCGTCACGAAAGGTAAAGGAGAATGATAGCCTTATAAAAGCAGCTCTTCGGGAAAACTTCTTGACTCGTAAAAGCAGCCCTAGGTGGTCTGTGAAACACCTGCTACGCTCATTTCTCGCCAAACTTTCAACGTCAAACTTTACGGTAAGCTGCACTATGAACATGGTTCTGTTAAAATGTTGCAAATTATCTACCTTGGAAATTCATCTTGTAAACATTTTCCTGGTTCATCTATTTCGTCTAGCATAGCAGATTTCATGAACTGGCTTCTTCTTCGTTAACGTAGTTAAGTCAAGTGCTACGAATAGCTTAATTAGCACTACACTTTGCCGAGTAAGCCTCAACTTAGAGTCCCTTAAAGGTTTCAACTATAAATTATTCGTGCGTGTTCACTGCCACATCAAAATCAATTAAGGAAATAAAATTTCAGTCTCATTTACGTCACTTTAAAGCAGGAAACTCCCCATAATTAGTTTTACCTAAATTTTGGGTGTGTGGAGGTGTCGAAATATCAGGTTATTAATTGTTCACACTGATCGTGAGACACGATTTTCCAATTGCACAAATCTGTATAGATCGAAGCCCATATTCTTACGATTCTAATAGTAAAGCTTACAATTAGTGTAACGATTTGATGACAGCCTAGTCAATTGGTGATATTGGGGTGAACAAACTAAGGAACATGGGATGATTTTGAGGACTGGTAGGGGGATGACTTCTTATCGTTATCAGGATCGCCGCCATCTTGGATAACGCGTTTCATCCTATATCTCGCGAACTGTTTACTTTACGACAAAATGTGTAGAGGCCTTTTTTATACATTATAAAATTTTACATATTTTTCTTCTGTAACTTTTGTTTGTAACATTAATATTTTCCAAGTTATAAGATTTACAAAACTATTTCTTCGAATATCTCCCTAAACGTACCGAAGAAATACTGTTGTAAATGTTATAACCTGGTAAATATTATTGTTACAAAGAAAAGTTGTAAATAAAAAAGGTGGAAAATTTAATAATGTATGAAAAAGGATTGAACACATTTTATCGTAAAGTAGACGGTTTGCGAGATATAGAATGAAACATGTCATCCAAGATGACGGTGACCCTGATAACGATAAAAGGTCACTAATCTAGATTTATATTCAGAAGACGTCCACGTACCAGTCCTGAAATCATGCCATGTTCCTTATTTTTTTCCCCCAAACACTACTTTCAAGTCACCAATTGACTGGGTTGTGAAACTGTGACAGGAAACGAAATCATTTTGTCTGTAATTCTGATGTGATTTATAAAAAATTTATCAAAAAATAATTATCAATATCGTAAGAAGTAGAATTTGAAGATCACAGCTTACAAAAACTTTTGGAATCACGGAAAAAAGTCTTGCAAACTTTTCCTATATACGGATTGTTAAAAGCTTCGATTCGTCGCAAGAACAAAGAGCTTTTATTTGTCTGGGAATTGTTTTGATGTGGTAAGGCTTGTCGGTGAATAAATATTTTTTATATCCTATAAAAGTAGACCTATACCCTTGATATCCGTCTATGGAAGTACAACACAAAAGAGAATACCAATGTGAGCCAAATAGGGTTGCCAACCGTCCGCTATTTGGAAGGTCGGACAATCCTGCGTTCATACAATTTTTACTCCTATGCTAAGAGCAACAGAAAAAAAAACGAAAAAAAATGTTCTTCTATGAAATTTTTGCCAACTGAAGGTATCAATCTGCCATTTTTCTCGGTAACTTGTACGATATAACCAGTTTTACGATTTTATCCGAATCTGCGTCGTATTTTTTATCAGATAATGTAAAATATATTGCAAGTTGCCTATTCAAAATTCGTTGTCATTCTTCTGATAAAGATATCTTAAAGAATGAAGATTGTATTGCATATGATTTGATTTCTGCTGAGATATAGGTATATATACATGTTCTAAATAGACGTGACTGTTTGACAAAGAGAAAAAATTTTTTGTTTCTTTTATAAATGAAAAATACTTTCGGCATTCCTTTGCAGATCTCTATGTTATTCGAGTACCCCGTTGGCAATCTTAAACCCAAGTCAGTCGCTTTATTCTTTCATTTTTCGGTAGCAAACCTTTGGTCCTCGAGTATTCTTTAGCGACAAAAAAAATTCAGGAATAGCTTTAGTAATGATCCAAAGCACGCTAATAATTTGAAAATTTATAAAAGAGGCCTTATGCGCGGTAGGTTAGTATTAAGCATTCCTAGGACCCTCGAGTAAAAACCTTGTACCGAAATCCGCATCATAAGCCTGAATTTCAGTGGCTTCAAACGGATCAAACGACTGAGTAAACTGGGCGCAAAAATGTGATAAAAAAAAAAAAATAAGAAAAAATAAGAAAGAAATCCTGCAATCATGAACACATACTGTACATATATATTTTAACAAAACAGGTACTTTGAGGCATCAGCTTTTTACAAAGCAGGAGGTAGAAGCAACCGAAAATACGTTTTAAATGTAAAATTGAAAAAAAAAAATTAAAATTGCATATGGGTATGTATTCTCCAGAATGAATACCTGAAAATATTTAGTTCTACGGCTAATAAGAGAAACTACAAGAAACAAATTTGAACTTATTAGAAATACGAGAGTATGTAAATTTTTTGTCAATTCACGTCCACGTATCAGCAGTTCGATATTTTAGCCCATTCACCAGCGCACAATGAACTAGTAGTAAACCACCAATGAGAAAGAATACAGTGAAATTTTCTCCGCTCTACCTATCACAACGTGGTTGTTTTTTTATTTTTCTTTTATTTCAGATACTAAAATTTGTCACTTAATTTAAAATATTTTGTAACTGTGGAGATACTTTGCAAAGCACGAAATATGACTGATAACTTGAACTCTAGACACAGACTATACAAGTCGAAAATTTCTTACATGTATTCTTTACACCTGTAATCTCCACTCCTGATTCCTTTTTTGCATAATTCCCGCCTCAATACTGATCAAGGCTTAAGGCTGTGGTAAGGAAAATGGCAAACACAGAATCAGGAGGACTATATTCTTACAGTGAGGCAAAGGTCGGGATGAGAACAACCCCACCTGCTGCCAATATTATTCGCGATAATTGTTTTCGCGAAAAGCTTTAGTCCTTCGCTCGTTCAAATGGAATAACAAATGAACGAGGACGAACATTGGAGTGAGTGGCCTATGGCTATGAAAAAATGAAAGGTTGAGTAGAAAGCAGAGAGCTTTTCTGCTTATATATTTCATTTCTCATGCTGGTGGAACTCCGAATTCTGACTGCATAAGCACTAGAAAATTACTTAACAATGCTAGTCGTATTTTTGGCACGCGAATAAATCCACATCGATCTTATAGTAGGAATATACATTTTATGCTACATACATATAATATCTATACATAAGTATACACAAAGTCCAACACTTGGCATGCTCTGACCGCAGTATATCGCGCGGTTTAGCTTGAGAACACGACTACGAAGTGGTAAATTACGCAAAGCTTTGCAAGTTCGTTTTTTTTTTTATTTTCTTTAACATGTCAATTCTGCGTGCATACCATGTCGAGTGTAATGGTACGTACTATACTGTAAGCAATCCCACGAAGTAAATGCTTTAAATATATACCAACTTGCGAAGGAAATAGCATTTTCTATCTTCTCATCTGCCTCTAGTCGTTGATCTTTTCGTTTTTTGTTTTATTTTTTCTTTTCCTAGTTTTTCTATCTTCCTATTCGTTCAACGTCCAATCGAAGACGCGAGGCAAATTGGACGACGCATTCGTTTGGGTTTCTACGAAGATCTAGCCGGATGACAGGTTTCGGGACAGAACTGTGATTACCGAAGGATATATTCGGAGGCGTTTCTGAAACGCGAAACGAATCTTAGATGGAAAAAAATTAGCTTTGATATATACCAACATACTAGCAAGCTCTGTATTGGGTACTTATAGACTCTCGTCTATCTTGATGTTAAATCGAGTTTGCGTATCCATGGTAGCGATTATTTGTCGTTGAAGTCCAATCTTCGTGTTGGAAGAAAACCCCGTCTCCTACATCCTTGGAAAGAAAAATTCAATTATGGCAAAACGATTACCGGGCATATGACCCGAGCTCGTTGTATCTATCTGTGGACAGATAGCTGTATTACAGCTCTCGATGATATTCTTTTTGTTTTTGAGAGAGACTTATTTTTTGATTCGTCGACGTGCCAGACGAACTTTCTACCTTTCATATTTCGAGGGGAAAAAGTAGAATAAAAATAAAATAAAAAAATAAAAAAATAAAAAAAAATTGGAATTGGTTCCTGACGCGAATCCCGTAAGACACATGCCTCACGCCCACACAATTCTCGATAACCCAGAATCCCGAAACGGTTCCTATTATTTCTTCCGAGCTGCTTTGTTCAACCGGACAAACCGGTTGAAGGGTCCTGGAAATTTCCTGGCTCTATAGACGAGGGTGGATATCGAAGGCAGATAAAGCCGCTTACAAAAGCGATATATACCTAACAAGAGATAAAAGGCTGTGCAATTAACACTCGACGAGCCAGCGAAATTTCAAAGTCACACCCCCCCAACCCCTGCGCCACGGTGGCGGTTTCAACGTTTTGTATAAAATAAATAACTAACTAAAGTATATCAAAATTAAATAATGTCAGTATCGGGAAATCTCTTAACAGCAGGGACGAGCCTCATTTCATTGTGGACTCGACCCCTGTGGCGGCGCATCCAAGCCCCCGGTACCTTTATATTGTCGCTAAATTGCCTCCTAAATAATACTTGAGCCCCTCGCCCACCCGTTTCCTTTCTTCTGAACTACGGGCGATTCCACTCAAGATTATAAAACTCCGCCACCGTCCAACCGCCCGAAGACCAAGACAGCCCTCGTACCTATACCTACCCCAGTCCAGATAATAATATTGCCTTTCTCCCAAACTCAACCTTATATATTTCACTTTTTTCAGCCGCCCTTTGCCCGGACTCAAATCATACGCCTGCAAGCTGTTTCCCTGAACATGCGTATGGGTGTAAATGTATTTATGCATGTATTAAATCTCTGCTTCACCTTATACAGTGTCCCCGAAACATATTTTTATCAGGCTTTTATCGCTTGAATTCTAAACGAAAGTTATATATACTTGCAGCCAAACATAACACCTCATCGATACAAAAACTTGAGACATAGGAATGGGCCGAAGTTGGCAAAGCTTGGGGAACTAACATAAAAGCACGTCCGGTCCTAAGGTAAATAACCGTTGGAGAGAATAAGCGAACAAGGATCAGTGGATAAGATAAATTCAACTAATTCCATGAACAAACTTAAATTAATTAAACACAAGCTAACTTTTGCACGCTGAGGTATGATCGACTGCTGAAGAAATTAACGATATCGAATCGCGAGGATGTACACTGCAGTGCATCGCCTGCAACCACTTTCAATGATGCAATTATATGGTCTTGGTGTCAAATTTTTATCCAAAGACTATATCAGAACAGAAAATTCAACTAATTTCGTTAACGAATTGGAATTAATAAAACGCAAGCTAACTTTGGTACGTCGAGGTATGAACAACTGCTGCAAAAGTTCACGATGTCAAATTAGGAGGATGTAAATTGTCTTCGAGATGCATTGATCTCACTGTCAATTTTTTATCCAAAGACCAAAGTAAAGGAAATGATGACTGCATCGAACGATATCAGAGACGACGGTCTGGGATGCAGTAAACGGCATTTGAAATGCCACCGGATTCCCCCGTGACTAGCACGCTTGCATCCATTATTTAAACGTCTCTTGGGCGCTGCCTATCTCCTACCCGGTCGTTCTTTCAACCTTTCTGACTGTCACTCGACGTTTACTTCTCTCTTGCGTCGAAGAGATAAGCAAAGATTCTTGCATTCAGTCCAGACACCAATTTCGGATTTATCGCGATGCAAATCCACATTATTTTAGTGTTATTACATTGCAATTATGTTTCGACTTGACGAATGTTAAACAAAACACCAAAATTTTTATCAGAATGATAATAATTTTTTTGTTTTTAACGCATGTACGATTTTTGCGTTTTTTCTTTACCTATTAAGCGGGCCTAAAGTGACCGTCTTCAGACCAGTGGGCAAAAAAAAAAAAAAAAAAAAACGCCCGCTACGCCGAGCAGCGGGCGTTTTTTAATTTTTTTTGCCCGCTTATACTCGAGTAGCGGGCGTTTTGAAGTTTTTTTTTGCGCGCTACTCGAGTAGCGGGCGTTTTCAGGTTTTTTTTGCTCGCTAAAATATTTTGCAATATTTTCAAGAAAATTATCGATAATTGAGATAAAATCTAATAAGTACGTAGTGGCCATTTTAGAAAACGGTCACATCAGTCCCACTTAATATCAAGAAATCGCAAAAATCCATACATGCGTTACAAAAAAATATGGTGTGCACCAAGGGCTAAGCGGACTTTTTAACCTCGTGTGGTTGCAGTACTCGTCTTCAGTTCGCAAACGCACTCGCCTTTGGATCATGCTAGCTCGCCTCCGACTCGTACTGCAAACTCCACACTCGGTCTAAAAAAGCCCACTTTACGCCCTTGGTACACAATACGGTATTTTTTAATTTTTTTTTTTTCATACCAAGGTCGTTTGGACGGGATCATTCGACAAACCAACCGCCTCTCTGGAGTTCGTGTCGTAAATTAAACTTATGCTCTAGGCAACTGCAACCTTTCGAACTTGCTGCCGTAGGCATCTGCCTTTCTCTCCTGAAATTCTGACTTCGCACTGAATAATTGTCACTTGTCATACTTTACGACTAAGAAATACATGTATATCTATCAATTCTGCCTTTCGAATAGAACTTGAATCTTGATTTTAATAAATACATCTCGAACTGCATAATCCCATTTCTCTTGCGTCATCATAGTCCACGCTCTCCGTGTTGTTAAAAAGGGCAGCAGTTCAACTTCCCAAAAAGGTAAACGGCTAGTCAAAAAACAAGAAGTGATCCGATAAGATTTAATAATCGGATTTATTACAAATTATTATTCGAAATAGGTGCCTGTATCTCAATGTTAACATTTTAACAAACATTTTGTGATCTTTCTGCCTTTGTAACATGGTCAGCTATGGTCTGTATATACTAAAGGCTGCATAAGTTAACAATTAGTAAACTTTGACCCTGTACTTTCGTTTATTACGATATTAAGCAACAGGAGATGAAATTAGGATCATATGTATTTGTATTTTTTTTTTTTCGCCCTGGACCAGACGGCTAAAATAGCTATGCTCGCAAATAATTCTTCCCCTGTGCCTTGTTCTGGCCATAAAGATGATCACTAGGGTGCCAGAAAAAATGGCTTTTAATTTTTATTTTTTAATATACCCCTTGTTTTTCTCCATTCTCATACCAACCGTATACCTACCCCTTAAAATTTCAATCCGTTATTCAAATATTTACTGCTCGCTTAACGTATTCAAAAGTTACGACTTTTCTGAAAAATTGAAAAATCTATTTTTGCGAATAGTCGATTATACACAGTATCTTACGTTTCAAATACGAAAATAAAATTAAAAACTGTCAATACAAATCCGTCACATCAATATGTAATAGCCAATACGTTTGTAACTTCGACAAGAAAATGTGAATTTTAATTGGAGCGTATTGAGCGACCAATAAATGTCGATGTAATAAAATTCCTTAATAAAAAATTTTGATGCTGAATCATTCAACTGCTAATTGGTAAAATTTTTCCGTGCATGTATTACACACGTACGTTCAGAATGGTTTGTCTATGAATTTTTTAAACTCGTCCCTTTATTCATTCGATTTTTAACTAAAATTTTTCGCAAAAATTTAGTATTCGTTTACAATATATTGTCAATCAGCTTTTCGAAATTCTATCATTTCCGGTTCATCAGAGCGGAATGATACCTTATGCGTACAGCTTGTCGTATATTAGTTGTTATTACGAATTTATTCAACAGTTATCTGTAACGATCCGAATCGAGACCTATCGATTTTTGGCAAACAACATGTTAATTGGACGCTGCTGTGCTATTAGGAAATCCACTGATATCTTATTCCAATATTAAAGCGAATTCAGATATTCAGAACTAAAAATAAAAAAATAAAAAAAATAGTTTCAGTCGGGTGCGAATTGCCCAGTGAGCTAGTGGCAGTAAATTGTCGATTGAGCCCGGTCAGCTGCTATAAGCTTGACCATTTGATTGCTAATAATATCTTTGACCCAACCCGACTGTATTTACTACCCTGCTTCGCCACATTTACTTGCAATACCGTAATACTTAACCACGTCCTAGTATCCGACCCTATATCTGCTGGATTTCCAATTTTTTTCCTTTCAAATCTCTTGCCTGCTTACAATTGACTAACGTTCGATATCTGTAACCAATAAAATTTCTCAAAAACACAAAGAAACAAAAACTATTTTTAAAAGTTAAAAAAGATATTACCGCAGTCTAATATTAAGAGAAGAATTGTCTCTTTCAAAAGACATCATCTCTCGTGTGGGTTCGACACCGAAATAAAGAGTTGACAATCCACATGGTTACTTAAATTCCCAATCCGGTTTTTATGGTGAATGTGACCCAAAATGTGATATTTTTTCGGTACTTTTATGGTGAGTATAAAAATTTTTCAGGTTTATTCTAGTCATAAATGAAGATTTAGAAAAAAATTTTCTCATATATTTCTCTCAGTGAAGAAATACGCACACTAATCAAGAAAACGCGGCGATGATGGCTGGAAATGTAACCAAGTTAATAGCTCTGGATTGAGGCCAGTCAGGGCAGCCAATGTGGTAATCGAAGGATTACCAGGGTAGGAATATAATAGAGGAAGGAAGAATTACATGGCTAAATGCCAGTAAGGTTGTGGCCCAAATTACTGAAACAGCCAAAGAGCTAACTAAGCCTAAAACTGGGACGATCTCATGCAAGCACAGTCCCAGCAATATCGACTTGGAAGCTGACTTATTTATCGTCATATATTTCGCGCCCCCTTGGCCATTACGTAGCCTCTGAGCTTTTAATTAAGCAAATTTCCCCATTTTATCGAGCTACCTTACCTCGTAAATGACAAATTTAAGGACCTTTTAGGAGACTGTTCATACCATATGTCAAGCAATAACCAGTCAATTGAATATAAAACAAACTCACTATATTACGAACAGAATCACCATACCCTTCAAACGACCATTGAAGAAAGTTCAATTAGTTGTAAAGCTGACTAACATCATAGTCGAATAGCAACATATGACAGCGAGAACGTATATGTTCAGAAAATTTCATGAATTCTAAAACTATTCGCGATTTTGGTAATAGAATGAGTGACAAACACTGTGAATAAATTTCACGGTACCTGATTCTTTTCATTTGATTTAATTTCGCAGGTACATTTTCTCCATGATCTCCCATTTTAATTAGCGAATCGATGTTGATACACCTATCGAGGGCGATTAAAGTCCGTTCCTTTGTATTGAACGTTGTCAAACGTGGCGTTTCAATCCTCTGAAACGAGCTAGATTACAAACGTCGATGGATTAGATGAGATACGTAATTGAAAATTGGTCCAGGGATTCTAAACTCAATGTCACGAGTTCGGAAAACCAGTTGGATGATATAAAAAGTCCATAAAACGAAAAGTTTCAACGGTACATGTGACAGTTGAAAACTGTAGGTGTAGTTTTGAGTTTTCGGGTTGCATGCGGCACACCATGTTACAAATGCAAAATCTCTAAGCCCGGATGCGCTGTAGTGTCACTCGGTGCACATCTCAAAGTTCAACGGGTCAACGCCGAATGCTTTGGCATTGCTCCAGTATTCCAAATCCCAGATTCAATCTCTAGTCCGCTTTACACTATGAGCCCATACGTATGTACATACATCTGTACGTAGAATATCCATATGTAGGTATATGTATGTATGTATGTACGTACCAGGTGAACACGACTAAATCGGAGCACACGGGTTCAATTGACGGCTAGCTACGATCTGATCGTTAAAAACTTTGGTGCTTTTAGGAAATATGAAGTTACTGATACAAGAGTAAGTTTTATACTTGTATTTTCGTGAAGTGCACTTCTTTTAGTACCAATTTGTGTAGAAGTAACCCACGTTAAGAACTCGATGGTACAGACTCTGCATGGGTACAAAAGTCGTCTAGTGTATGTGATGTGGTTTTGGTCCGTGCTGCAGTATTCTTATCGCAAATAGCATCTCACACGATCAAATCTGGATATCAAGATTTCTGGAACTCACATTATTCGTGGATTTATGACAGAGATTTCAGAAGTCATACTTTGAAATACAGATTTGGTACTGAATAGCTAATCCAACTTTACGAATTAGCAAAATAAAGTTCAAACGTTTTAAGGAACAGAAAAGTTCCAATCAGATATCGCATTAAGTTGATACTCGAATCACACAATTCAATGTGTTTGTATTCGAATGTAAACAGCGCAATACAAGATATATAATTTAGATCGTATAAAGTTCAACGTAGATTGCGCAAAGATGTTACGTAAAGATGTAGGTACTCAGCTTTTTAAGTGTGCAGTACTCCCATGATCATAGCTCTTCGCTAATTGGACGATGACTTCAGAGTGAATTTGCCAGAGAAATATTGAGCCATGTATCGTCTCATTTTGACTTTAAAGGCAGCAGGAGCATGAACAAATATTCTATGATGTATTAGCGGAGAATACTTCGATATTCTCATTCACCAGGTTTATATATTATTAGTTTTGACGACCAGTCATTCTGTGGGATTTCAAAATGCGCAGATCTTTTATTACAGTTTGATAAAATTTTATAGGAACTGATGAAAACCACTATCCTTAGTTTGTTCAAGAGATTGGAGCAATCTTCGTATGAAAATTTCGTTGTATTAGAATTTGAGGGACTTTCATTCTGAATTCAATTTACCTCGAGCATCGTTTTAACAATTCAAACGTGAGTCGGTACTATGCCGTTGGGAAAAAAGTGTTCGTTCAGAGTCAAGTATTATTCTTATGGCTTTGCTAAACTCCGGAATGTCAACTGGCATACCAATCTACATCGGCACTTGAGATAAAAATAAACTTTTAAATTGTCACCTTTTACAGCATCAATTCAATTCTCAATCATTCAATAGCTACGGAATGTTGATCGATAAAATTATGCAAAATAGTATGATAAATCACCAGCGACTAAATAAACACTTGTATTTACGTTCCCCGTTGGGACAACCAGTCATACCTAAACTGATTTATCTTCTATTTGTAATTTCATGTGCATACTTTTAACGAAGTTGGTATATGTATACGTACCTACCTATACGTCACTTATTTCTTGCTGCAACAACTTACTTGAGGAAGTGAACCCTGGTATTATATATTGATAACTATACATATACTGGCTTCAAGCCACCATTTATCCCGTCACTCGTAGTAGGTTTTATTAAGATAGAGCGTCACGAAAAGAGAAATGGAAAAAAGATACGAAAGCAGTAACTGTAAAGAGCTTAAAGACTTATCTCTATACACAAGGTGACGTACACTCTCCCGGGTGGGACATTTAGGCCGTCAATTCTCATAGGGATGAACGAAGAAGAGCTTAAACGTGAAATTTTCGCTAACGATTTTCAACTATCAGTACAACAAGGGCACGGGATTAACCGTTGGAAATTTACCCTCGAAACGAGGTCTTCAATTTGCGAATGAGTTTTATTTTTGCTTGATTTCGGAAGACTGGAAAAAAATTGGTTTTCAGTAGCATGCATGTTGGAATTGAGACCGGTATCGCATACTTTTCAGCATTTGTTTAAAATCGGTAATCAGGCAATTAAAATTTCTTCGCTTAACATGCGATAACTTTAAAACAAATGAACCTTGTAACGGACTTACTGAATCTAATGCATCTTCAATTTCTAAAAACCAACTGCGCGTGGTATTAAAAAATTAGAATTTTTATCAGACTAGCTGAGTGATTGGCTCAAAGTACTATTCATTCGAGGCTTCAGCCCACCATAGAATTGACTTTATACCTCACCGTGAAAAGCAACGGAGTGAAGCGACCCCTGTGGACTAATTTTATACAAAAATTGGATCCCTTCGATGGTCTACCCTTCCTCCCTTTCATCCCTCTTCTCCTGTGTCCCTGTCTGTTTTTCTCTCCCTATCCAAATGGCTACTCGATACGAAAGCGTGCGTGGAGAATGGGACGTTTTTAGCGTCCGAACAGCTTTTATTTGCAATCGTGTTTTCTCTTCTCTTAAATGAATTCTGTAGTTCAATTCCAGGGGTAAGAAAAGAAAAAGGTTGGTTTGCGAAAATGTATATTCAGTGACAGAAGAAACAACTGAAAATTGATTATACAAACGATGCTTCATCGTCGCAACGTCCGAACATCGACAGCGAGAACAGCAGTGACGGTCGTAAACCGGAGGTCGTTGGAATCAGATGGTGGTCATCGAAGGTAGAGAAATATGCAGTGTACTATACAGAGTGGTGCAAAATCTCTAAATCCAACAAGAGAAGATGATTCTGAGTTCAAGAAATTCGATAAAAATTTTCAATGAATTTTCAGTTTACAATTAACAAAAAATTGATCATAGATCAGGATTTGATATATTTTTTTTTGTCAAAGACAAAATGAAGTATGTAGTGACCTCGCATGGATACGTACGCTTCTTCTTCTTCTTCGGGGGGTTAGTTTTATTTTGCATCTTTGTCACGAATTTTGAATCACCTTGAACAAAGGGTATCGAAGTAAAGTACCAAAGCGTGATACGTGGGTCATGGATGATATGTATGTATGCGGCATATGTATATTATATATCATCCTGCCTCCGGCGCTTCGGCAACTCTGCAAAATAAGAGAGTCGCGGAAACGCGGGAGAGATTTTTGCAGGCACCACTCCTCATCCCTCCCCATCCACAAAACTCCCCGCCAGTTCCCAGGTCGGGCCGGATCGAGTTGGCCCAGACGTATATAGGTAGGTATGCATACATATACATACATGCCTCGACAACCTCGGGGTCCCGGAGGACATGTTTTGCATCTCCCAGAATATGCAGAGGAGAGGCGAGGTCGCTTTGCACGTGAATTCTGTCGAAGCCCATACACACACTACAAAAAGTGGTCATGGTATCACATTGGAAAATGATTCCAGACGTGTAACATTCATTACTTAGGTAAATACAATACATAAAATATATAATTATTTCTGGGGTAACAAAATTTTAGTCCACTTTTAAAACAGGTGAAAAATCAGGAACATTAACGGAAATTCCAAAAAAGTCGAAATTCCCAACTTGCAGGATTTTCTATTAAGAAATGCTCAATAACCTAGCCTAGGTAAAGTACTGGCATATAATTACAATTGAAATATATTAGTGTACCTACATAATTTTTCATATTTTCAAAATGCACAATACACTGCAGATTAAAAAATGTAATATAATAGGTAAATTTGCGGTAGATGACAGGATTTTTTTTCTGTTTTTTTTTTTATTAATTTTTTTTTTGTCAATTTTATAAATGGTCTGAATGTAGTGTGCAGCGTTGAATTTTTCTTCAATATTATTCCAACGATAATAAAATTTTATTATCAAACACGCAGCGTAACATTTTGTTTTTTGTTTTTTTTTTTTGTTTTTTCTTTCTTTTTACGAGTTTTAAAAAATAAATAAACCCCGTATAAAAATAATTTTTCAACACTCACATTTCTTTTCTGTCTGGTATAGATTTTTATAACACAGAATGCAGGAACATACCAATCACACTGTTAGTTTCCTAATGAATCTTTACAATATTTCAAATCTTTTCACAATTTTTTTTTTAAGTCTAATCACCTTCGATGCCTTCAATTGCGATATCTACGAGAATATCTATGTGAGGATGAATTTGCAAGAATTACACCACTTCCAGTTTCAAAATATATACAATCTTTGAGAAAACTCGTTTTCATCTTTACATTTTTACTTTTCATCAGCTACGGTGATATAAGAAAAGTATTGGTTTTGGTCGAAAAGTGACTTTTGCCAATTTCAACGAATCTTCACGTTTTCGACCATCTAGAATCCGAAAAATAGGTTTTTTCGGAAGATGTCGATCTGTCTGTCAGTCTGTTCGACAAACTCGTACAGTGATCTCGGAAACGGCTCGATGAAAAAATCTGGAATTCACAGGACTTTACAACCAAATGATGGGCATGAAAAATTTCCATGTCTCGTTTAATTTGAACTTCCGGTTCTATCGGAAATGAATCGATTTTCGCTGTTTTACTGACAAACCTATACTTTTTTATCTGTATTACCTTTCTAAATGAAAGAATATGTTCGTCCAAGTTGAGAATTTTATATATATAAGGCATTCCTTGCTAATGACACCAAAAAATTGTAAATATACCCAGATCGAATCAAAATGAAATGAACTGTATAGAATTGTTGTTTGTCAATATATAGGGCGTTCCTTGCCAATGATCAAAAGGAATTGTAAATGTACCCAGATCGAATTGGGATGAGATGCACTGCATAAAATTGTTTTTATGTGTAAGATTTTCAATTTGAATCTTTTATTTCGAATTTTCATTACTTTTTGATGCTTTTTCTTCCCCTGACAAACGTATCCTTTTTTCTATTTGATGAAAAGTACCCCGAAATACTGTTTCTCCGGATTGTTCTTGTTCTTGATGATTTAATGAACTTTGGAATATTATAGCTAAGCTTTTTGACTAAACAACTCGTGAAAATTTATGAAATATGTTACAATTATTTATGATGTCTCGAAATATTTGGCCCTGTTGTTGAAATTTTGGTATATTTTATGAGTTTGATATCCACTTAAAACCAGGTGCAGAAAATCGTTATAACAAAAGTGACTCTCAACGTCACTGGCTGTCGAAAAACTGTGAGATAAAAGATTCGAATAAAGCAAAAGTAGAGGATCGATGGCAGGGAATTAAAACTCACCGCCTCGAACCGAGTTGTTATAAAGCGGAAGCCATCTATGAATTCCCTGTATGTATTTTTTGATTTTATTTTTCGTTTTCTTTATATTTTACTTTTTCCATTTGATGTGACCATACCTCGACTTTTTTATCATCAAGCTAAAGCCAATTTTGGCGCAGTACCGTTCGACGTTAATAAATCTGCACGATCATCAATACTCCTTGATCCTTCAAGATTAATCTGTAATCTGGTTTTCCTTAATCAAAAAGATCTTGGAACGGTTTAATACGGAATCTCGTCAAATATAAGTGTCAACGAAAAATTTCAATTTCCTTGAAGCTCGCGTATTCCTATCTTCAAGGATCTTCGCCAGTCTCTGTTAAAGCTGTGCTCGTCGAATTTGGCGTCGCCGGAGACTAATGGGGCCAAGTTGGTGGGCGGAGGAGAAGATTTACGCTTCGATAGCCAACGCGGATAGCATAGAAGGATTCCTTTTATTCCACGCATGCGCATGCCAAAAAAAAGGCAGAAGAATCGTACAGTGCTTGAGCGATGACCGATGATATTGGCATCACCTTGAGAGCCCTCTGGGGCAATATTTAATCCAACTCCCAGGCATCAATCTTACGCAAAGTGAGGCCAACGGTGGCAGGATTTGGATGAGGATGTAGTAAGGGTGCGAAGAATGGCAGGAAGTGAGGAAATAAGGGTGAAAAATACGGAAGTTGTCGTTCCACGGCTTGTACGGTTAATGGGTGCTGAAAAGTCGAGAGCCGAAAGTCGAAATCTTGAATCTACTGCTGAAGCCAAAATATGAAGCGCAAGGGGACGGGATACAAGATCGAAGATAAAGCTAGGAGGGAAACACGAAGAACCACCGATGTAGTTTAGTGGATGTCCGGAGTTCAGAAGGGTCGATGGATACCAACACCTGAAACGGACAGAAACAAATTCTCTACTTCGTTTTTCCGTCCGATAGCCTCAGCTTTGGAAGAGAGTCTTTCACTCAAATATCCTCTCAAGGTCTCTCGATTCTCAATGGTCGAAGATTCCTAAATTCAATACACGTATACTGGATGCTGACTATCATATCATATCAATGCTACACCTTGAAGACAACGAAGCTTTGTCTAATTTATTGCGTAACTTGGTTCGTATAGTTCATCCAATCTTTGCTTCTTTTTATTTTGTTCTGATCACTTGCCAAAATGTTCAGCTGGCCAGTTGAGGATGTTCTTTTCTCAATCGCTACATACGGTCAGTTCGATTTGCAGTAACCAATCCGATTACGTCGTACGATCCTAGCCTCACGATATAAACATGCCACTTATCCTTCCGGCGACATCCACTCTGTTACTAATTCAGACTGACACGTGGGACGGGTTTCTGAGGGTTCATGAGGGGACGAATAGGGAGAAATCCCAGTCGCTTGAATATGCCCTGTTTTTCACCCCTAATGTCCAAGATATTGTGAGATTTAGAGAGGTCAGATGTTACGCAGGAAAGACCGTCTATATTGAACTACCTACTGCTTAAATTGTAGCGACCGTATTACTCCAATACCTACCATACTTCTATCGTCGATAAAACGTGGGATAACTTACGCTTAACGTACGAGATTCTGCTGATCAGGTTTTGATAAAAACAAAAATTAAATATATAAAAAGAGCAATGTGAAGTAGGATTTTATTTCGAGAGTATGAAATACTGTATCGTATCAAAAGAGATACCTACTCATTGTAAAATGAGTGCGTGTGATATCAGAATAAATTAACCGTGTCAGCATGAGCAGTCCGTTCAATCACGCTTTCTAGAAAAATCTTGTAAAGCAAAACCGGAGGACTGTCTTATTTTGACGACACTGCAGTATTCTGACATCGGAACAGCAGATTCAGAAAAATTAAGAACAATAATTTTGATCAATTCTATCTGCTAAAGATGCTCGTGTGTCTACTAAAGCTTGTGATAGTAGTTTTGCATCAGCATTAGGTACGTTTTGTTTCGTTTGTGAATCTAATCGATAAGAACCGCCAGCAGCATCACATTTATCGAAGTCTAATGAAATAAACTAAGCCTGGCAAGGTGTGCGAATCTTTGTTGCTCGTCGAATACTCAATATCATAAGACTTTCGTGAGCCTTAATTTCTCATTCATATTTAAGACCATCAAAAACATGTACAAAGAGAAAAATTCTGGAATTTTTTTTCTCATTCAATGGATACACGTCTCTGAAGATCTTTATTTCGTAGACTGAGATATTTCTTGGAAATCGGACAGCCTCATAGTCACTAGAATGTCTAACATACAGATATGAGGTGTTCTCTTTAAAAGATTGATCACCCCTGGCCCTTTTCAAATGTGTCGTACAGCTGAGGTTCTTTATCGTTCACGCAATGCAGTTTACCTCCTTCTCGATGCTGTATATTGATTAGTTAAGATGGGCCGGGGTCTTGCTTGAACAATTTGTAACTTTTGTTTTTGCAAGTCCCTTACGAACCCTCGAGCGGAAACTGCGGTGGTTTGATCCTGACGAATATCTTTGAATCTCCTTAAAACCTCAAAGCTCTATAAGAAAATGTAATTTTCTCTCCTGTCACCAGGCACTTGCCGGATAGATTTAGGGCTCGAATTTCAAGCAATGTCATCATGATCGATACTTCTAATACTTTGAAATTGGAGAATTATTTTTTACAACCACGGCAACGGTTCGACTGATTTATTGTTACTGCAAGGGTAAGGTAAAGATGGTCCCTTAGGTGTTTGTCTCCGTGCATCTTTATGAGAAGTATATATTTCCCGCTCTGAGAAAAAAAAACATTTTCCAAGATATAAAGTTAAGGCAAAAAGTACGTGACCAATATTCGCTTGTGATTTTAGAACACTGTTTTCCGTGTGAAAGATACCAGCAGATACACAGCGGCTTTATATACGAATTGGGGTTCGGGGCTAGAGGTTATTCCTGAAAAATTGATACAAGCAACGAGTTGCCAAGAAAGAGAAGCAGACTTAATGGCCATTGCAATATTCAAAAGGTAGCGTCGTCGCCGCTTCCCAATGAGAAATGGGTTCAAAGGATGAAGGGATCGAGATGATCAGACATTCCGAGAATTCGTCGTTTTGATTCTCGCTATGGACTACCCTCCGATCACGAAGAAAGCCAAGTGAGGGTCATGGGCAAGATTAATCTTCGGACGAACCTCTTCGTTCGTTTTGTAATCATGCTGGAAGGTTGACTCCGAAACCGGACCTCGGAGAGTTGCACAAAAAAGAAAGTAAAAAAAAAAGGGACAAACTCCAGTGATCAACAGACAGATATCTATGCGAATTCTTTCCAAACTCTGTGCAAAGGAAGCTGCAATTTATACCCAAATGTAGCAGAATCACTTACATATGTAGGTATAAACGGGAATTCATCATCGCGGCATGCGAATGACTGTCAGAATCAACCAAATCATTTTTTCGTTGTAAGCATTGGAGAAGCACATATCTACATGCATTACAAAACGCGTCTCTGGTATCCAGTTAGAAGAAATGAAACCAAATGAAGTAAAAAACCAAAAAAAAAAAAAACAATGCACACCAACTCGATATCAAAACTGCTTGCTTTTCTACAAGCGATTAACCCTAACTCTCTGTCACTTTTATTACTAGCCTTTATATGACGTCGGTTTTTGGCGTAGGTAATAATTCTACTGTTACCCTCCTTTCGCTACGTTTGTGCAATAACGTTAATGTTTCGAGTTGCGTGAGTTCGCCGTTGACAAAGAGCGCGATTCGAGCTTGCCTTAATATGCCTTTCGTTTGATGGATGACACTGGTAGTTGATGTAGTACGTATTATGTACAGGGTGATACAAGATAACTGATTACTCGAAATATCTTCTGTCCTTGCGAACTGACAGGAATATTATTCAAACAAATGTTGTACAACGAAATGGACAATTTTTTAATGTACTCAATATATATTCAGTCTAATGCTGTATTACAGCGTTATCCTTTCGAACGGTAACTGTAAAGTAAGAAAAAATATGTAAGATGTGTATAGGTACTATATTAAATCAAAATATATACATCAAAGATTTGAGAAAATATTTTTTCCGGATGAATTACTTTTTTTTCTTTCATTTCGACAAAATTTTCAAGTCACGAGTGCCACTCATGTCAGTATTTCTTCTTCGACATCGAATGCAGTCAATTTAGGAACTGATCAATCATAAGATTCAATTTATCAAACATTTCCCGAATGTATATCCCGATTCATATACAAGTAAATTTTTTAAAAAGCAAGAGAAACAATTGTGAATCCCTAGTCCTTCGAAATATAATCACCGTTTTTTTTTTTTTTTTTATCATACTCAGAAATTATTGCTTTGCCCCCCCCCCCCCCCCCCCCCCCCCCTCCTGTTATCTATTGCAAAATGTTTGCAGATGATTTTAAACTATTGTGAAATGTAGAGACTGATTATCCAAAAATATTTTGAATTGCAGTCAGACTTGAGACACGATATGTTGTTGCTAATGAATCGCAGTATCTCTTCATAAAAAATGTTTGCGAAACAAATTGACCTAAGAAATGTATCGAGATTTTTTCCATAGCTAAGATAATACTTGAAAAAAACCATAGTGATGTCCATGCGTAAGTGTCCGTGAAAAAGGATGTCGCGAAATACGGCAGTAATCTGTTTTGCTACCAAACCACCTCTGGAAGAGAGTCAAATTGGACCCAGCTAATTGCGCCAGTTAACTGAAGCCCTTCGGCTGAAAAATATCTTACAATGATCCCATACTTTGTCGAGGGATCCCTTTCTGCATGATCGTCTTAGCGAATCCTGCAGGCACCGCCTACTCCCGTTTCTATTTTCCTTAAAAAATCAATCAGAAACGACACTCTCATACCCCGGAGAGAGACGGTGCGCTGAGAAATAAATTCTTGGGATGAAATTTATAATGTTTTTTTTTTTTTTTTTTTTTTTTTTTCGGGGGTTCGGATGAACGGCGGAGTTTAGCATAAGTGGATAAGTTTCTGTCCGGGAGCGCGCGAGCGCAAAAACACAATAAAGGGAACACAGGAGAGACTGAAAGGAAGAGAGAGAAAAGTTTAAAGCCTACTTCGGACGAGACGCTGTCTTGAACCCCTAAATTCCACCCTGTCGTTTGTGAATGGAAAATATTGGCCTGGCATGGCATTTCGACGCTGTCAACGATGTGGTATCGTTATTTGAAAAACTTCATTCTCTACTTCGTTTCGTGTAAAATATTCGCACGACATCTTCTTTGTGTTTATCTCGTTATTAGTGCAGCCTATATGTTTTTGTAAATGTGAATTCGAACTTGAAATACGTTGCAAATCTTTTAACGAATATTTTTCGAACTCCTTGTAGACGAATGCCTTTCATTTTTCGTTGGGTTTACTTGAAAAACTTTACTCAGTGTGAACGAAGCTTAACATCATGTGGACTATGACTATAGCTGCATGAAAAATAAGGGGGAAAGGTTTCGGAGTTTGGGGTTTGAGGTTTGATAAAAATTCACCCGAGTCTCAGTGACGTCTTTTATTACGGTGCTGACAAAAAATATTAGATGGCGGCTTACGCGTTATGTTTCTGTTGACTGTGTGACACACCGACTTAATAAAATTGACTAGCTTCACTCCACTCCTGACTTTTCCCCGACTCATATATACTTGCGAAAGTTGTAAGGATTCATTTTACGAAATTACAATACAGATGAGCATATTAATTTTGTTTTGAAATCTGTTAGGAGGGCTTGAAACACCCCAACTTTTTTTTTTCAAATCACCGGTACGCTTTGAGGATTTCAAATAATTTCAAATTATGTTTAAAAATCCGAAAAATTAGCCGTGAAAACTAATTGTAAGTCAATAAAATATTTCTCCACAGCGAACGGTGATTTTAAAGAAAATTATCTCCAATGTGTGTACGTGCATACATCCTCAAATTGATAAAAATCTAACGTTAGTTCCGAACCACATTTCAGAAAAATATATTACCAGTCATTTCTATCCACCAATGTAAGGGCGTAAATCTGTTTTCGTTATTGTCGTTTTCTAACATTTCTCAAAACTCTGCAACTGTTGTTCAGGGAAAATTTTACAGTGCGACAAAGCGAAGTAGAGCACATGCACATCACTCGATGCACAGAACTCGTCGACCTTTTGCTTTAGTTTCTCTGTTTCATACCGTTCGACAACAATTTTGGAGGAAGTACGGCATACCGATGGGGGTTCAACAAAACAGGAACAAAACATTCTAAATAAATAACGAGAGTCGGTACGCCGCATCGTATCGACCAAACGCAACAGCACTGCAAAAGTAATTTCTGGTCCGTCTCTCAATCGCTTTCCAATCAAGCATGTGACACTATTTCGACATGCATTGTTAAACGTGAAGGAAATTCTATTTTACCTAAAAAAACTATTCAAGTTAAAGTAAAATTCTTCGTTTATCAGACACATCTGCGCTTAACGAGAAGAATAATTAGCAAATTTTACACAACAATTCTTCAACAAGAGTTATTCACAATTTCAAGCAGAAATTTCACCACCGTAGTCTAAAACCTGCATATATTATCACATACATACGTACATGTACTTCCAGACTAACAGCAATATACATATATAGGGTTAGGCAGGGGTGCCAGAAATATTTCACCACACAAGGGAGCTGGAATACTCGTTACGGTATTGTACTGTAAATTACTTTGAATGATAATAGTATCTAAAATAGTTATATGCGCAGATTTCTAATGAATCGTAAACAAACGTGAGTTCCTTTCGTAAATTTCTTCTGCTTAGCTAATTTCAATTTCTACAGGTTTCGATTCCTCAGTATTGTTTTTCAAAAACACGGATTCGCTGATCGGCATTCCCTTGGAGTGCGCACAGTTTATGTCCGGCAAATAGGCAGCCCTTGGTCTCTTTAGTTCGTTATCAGGGGTGACTTTGTCGATAAAGTTTCGTACAGTCGGGTAACTTTCTGGCAGCCCTTCAGCGTGTCCAGCACACAACTGAAACCACGGCAGTGACCTATGAAGGTATTGATTGTCACTACCTCTGGGAGTATAACTGATGTCCAAAGTTCGATGAAAATAAGTCGATTTCAGGAGCGTCAAATTATGTGACATAGAACCTGTAAACAAACGTATATATATGGTTACGGTATCCATGTATCACCTCTTTCGCTTCTGTGCTTTTCTGGCCTCTTTCCGTTCTCCTAACTCTTACCAAGCAATTTTTTATACTTAAAACTCGGATTCAAGCCAGGAAAAAACGAATCGTTGAAAATCTATGACATCCGGTATTAATTCATGTTTGTGCTACGCACAACCCCTTCTGAATGGAAGACTTTATAACCATTCGAGATTATTTCTCAGCATACATTCATGGGTTTATTCAAATTTGTCTTTTTATCAAATAACTTGCAAACTGACGCTCGGAAATACTCCGGCCAAAGATCTTGAACCACTCGAAACTTACGCTTTAATTTTGGCACAGCTCCCAGATTCGTGACAGTGACGGACTGCGTCACCTCCAACCCTCTTTCCGTGACTACGAACTCGGTGATAGCCCAGATAGTCGCTAAGGTCAGACTCAGATCGTTCCCACTCTCGCCAACCGTCAGGGACAGTCTCACATCGTCCAGAAGTACCTTTAGGAAGGTTGTTAGAAGCTCAGCACTCGTGCCTGACGTCGGCGACGTTATGGAATCCGAAGTAATCATTCCGGTCATCCATTCCTTGGATTTTCGCAAGGCGTATTTCGCGTTATGAATTTCTGCTCGTCTTGTAACTTCCGCTATACCTGCATGAAGGTCGAATCGTCCTGACGGTATTTCTCTGTGGACCGATACTCAAGTTGAGTTACTGCCAAAAATTTCATGCACTCATAAATAGTTGTAGTCGACTCTATCAGGATTTTAAGTTTGTTTTTTATTTTCTAATTTCATCGTAAAAATCTATACATTCCGCCGTGTTCCTGTGGTTCGCAACAAGCGTGGATATAATCTGAATGTAAATCGACGTTCCGAAGTCTAATTTCAGTTGATATCGAAATGCTTTACGGAATTTGCAAAATCCGAGATACTTGGCCGCTAAGGCTAAACTGACATATCAAGTCTATGGAATTCGCGAATTAATTCCACTTTACCTAAACTCCTAGCTCCTCAATTCGTGGGTTTTATGAAGTGCAAATACCACGTCTCTAGAGTTATTGCCAGCCACTAGCCTCTGGAATCAAACGCAAAACTATTCTCATTCAATTTCGATATCAGCGACTGTCCAGGACACCGTGCGCTGAATATTAGCGAAATAAATTTGCATTGCAACTTAAATATTACTTTCGATACGCCGGGCGCAAAGTTCGATTTTGCACCCGCTTCGCGTACACAAAATTCAATTTTCCTCACGTCGTATCGAAAAACAAGGTTCGATACATGTGCGAAAGTTGATTCTCGACTCGTGTGACTGTCACCCTCGCTTCGCTGGGGCGAAAAACTTCACACACGTCCGAGAATCAACACTTTCGAACTAGTATCGAAATGTACTATTTGATAATCGAAATAAAAATTAGGACTAAAAATTATTCAAATCGTAAGAGTCTTGATACTGATATTGATTTTAGGTAAAATAAGTTGTGATTATAAATCGAATGTTTGTGGCAATCAACACCTTTTACCCGCAGGGTCATCACTATTCGTTCGAGCTTAAATTGAACTGTGTAATTGGATGTGTACTATTAAATCCGGCAGTAAATACATCGAACTTGACTTATTCACATTGAACGGATTAACAAGATCGAGTAACGCGATGAACGGAAACATTCAGATCGATGGGGGTGACCTGTTACAGTTAACTGTTAGAATTACTACTTCCTTTTCTAATAAATGGCCGAACCCAATGCTGCTTCTTCCTGCCGTTTTTCTTTTCTTTTTTTTTCTATTTTTTTTGTTCATTTTTGTTTTCTTTCGAATTTATTCTACCGCAACAGAAAGCTAAAATGTTCATTGAGGTAAAAGCTCGTCTTATTAATTGGTTAGCAAAAATTGTTCGCGGATAACATTGATCAGTTGTGAACGGATTGATTAAACGTCACAAGAAAATCTTATCGTTTTTCTATAAACCAAATTACGGAATATTCGATTGTCCAATATTTAAATGTATGTTAAGATCACCTGAGAGGTGATTGTGGTCGTTTCGCTAGGAATTTCGTGTTCAAAGAGTCATTCAAAGATCCACCTAGGCAGTATCTCGACGGAGGTATATCCTTGTAAGGTATCGTTCTGAAAGTAAAAGCACAATAGAGTTTCACAAGAGTCATTAGATATTGGCAAAGATTAACTGCACATGTAACGAAAGCACGTCAACGGCACGCGTCGAGGATAAAAAAAAAAATGATAAAAAAAAAAAATCCATTGTATAACGCGGGGTTACAAATGCGACGATAACGTACCCTTTTTTATAATGGATATCGTCCTTTGTATTTACGCGCGGTGCATAAAGTATACGTATGTAGGTACGTTATAGTACCATATCATACATGAAACGTGAGCTCGATTACTTTCGACTGAATGCGCGCTGTGCAGCCGTGATAAATAACTCGTTCGCCTTTCTTTCTAATTAGAGATTCCGGGTATGAATAACCCCCCTTTAACAACATTGACGGATTTATATCACTATAGCTCAATAGTTGCCAGGTATGTAGGCGGAATGCCCGATTTTACCCGGTTTCGAAAACAGTGAGAATAAAAATAAATACCAAACGAAACAATTGTTCGGTAGAAGAATAATAAATTTCAAAGTGAGCTGCACTACTTCTATTTGAAACAAGAATCGATGCATACTTAGTATCTTAAATTTTTAGTGCAAAATTTTTCTATAACTTGAATAACAAAATATCATACGTCGATGTAAGTCTATTAAATTTTCTGATAATTTCTACCTGCAGATTAATTAAACGTAAGGATTTGATCAAGCTCGTATAGATTATCAATAGATACAAGTTATCTTACAGTCGATGCGAGACGAGAGGATCTTGAAACAATTCCGATTTCGATACCAATTCTGATGTTGACTCGTGCTCTATCGTGGAGCCAAAGCTCTCATACTCTCCTCCGTGAATATCGAGATAGTCTTCTCCGCCCAGGTCTTCACACGACGCCTCGTCCTCAAAGGTAATAAAAGTCGCTTTTTCTATCCTTTCACATATCACATAGTCGATACTTTCGCCGCACACTAGGGATAAAAATTGCAACGATGTGCATAGCCAACGTTTTTCACTCTATTCGTGAGATATTTTCATATCGCTTATTATTAGCTGCCTTTTATCGTGAATGGAAAAGCTCGAAATGAAGCCTAAGCTCTTTCTCAAAAGCTAAAGGTAATAATCTGTTTAATTATCGAACTAGATTTTTTCACGAATTTTCCATCTTATATAAAACTTGGTTAGATATTTCAAACATTACGTACAATGGTGTGACTCCGGTTTATCGCCAGGAACAGATACGTCGTCCGATTTATCGTTCTGGGTAGATACCGCGTCTTGACAAACGTGGTCATAGATATTACAGGGTTCGTTGTCCTGACCGCATATCGGTCCGATGCAGGGCGCATCGTGCAGGCCACACATCGACGGTATTTCATTATCACAACCGCACACGGAAGATGAATATAGAAAATCGGATCCTCCAAAGTTTAGGTTGCTTTCGTCGCGTGCGAGTTGAGTATTAGTAGATACTATTGGAAATTGTTTTTCCCGTATACATACAGCTGATCGAAATTCGCTCGTCTCAGAAACCGACTTTCCGACTATTTCTTGCCCTCGATCATCTTTTTGTACTAATACGTTTTTTCCATGTTGTCGAAACGGAGGATACAGACGCTTTTTATCTCGCCACGATTTTGAGACTACTTCTAGCACCTCACTTCGCTCGGTGATCTCATCATCGTGCTGATCGCTGTAGCTTTGTTCTTTTAATGGGTTTCTAACGAGTTTAGAAATTTCCAACCTTATTTCCAACCTTGGAATCGAACCGTCTATCTTGTTGAGGCCGTGTCTCGATGAAGACATTTTTTTCAAATTTACACCGATTTTAATTAGCGAAATTTACAATAATTACAGACTAGTCTCATGCAATTGGCATTTACCAAACATGATACTTGAAATTTAGGTTAGTCGAAAATTACCGTTTATAAAAAAAATTTCTACGCCATTCTGAATATCGTGGTAAATTAACGCATAGAATTTCCATCCTGAACATTGCAGTATCAACGATACTCCTAATTGGTTCTCACAACGAAATCGATACCGCGTAGAAATATCTATATATATATATATATATATATATATATATATATATATATATATATATATATATATATATATATATATATATATATATATATATATATATATATATATATATATATATATATATATATATATATATATATATATATATATATATATATATATATATATATATATATATATATATATATATACAATATTATTCATCAAACACCTACAGAATTGATATATGTATACTTATATCTATATACGTATCCGGCAAGTGTTTGAATCTCGTTACGAGATCTTTGTCATCGTTGGAAATCAGTTCTCTGCTAAACCAAACGCGAAACGTAATTTCCATTAGCGGATTTTAATCAAGCCACCAGTATGCGGCAGCTGGGTAACGGTATAGCCTGCAAATCTTGGAGCAGCGTGTTCGCGATTTGAGTTCCGGATGGCAAATTCATCCCTTATTCCTTAGTCTTACAGCTGCTGGTAAAAGACTAACCGTCGACCGAGACTCGGCAAGCAGGCGAAAGTTTCGAATATTAAAAAGCAAACCACAGTGATCTATCTACATTATACATGAAAACGTATTTGTGTACATATTAATATATATACGTATATATGTATATATAAGTTTCCGCATATTTTTCATTCTACTGTATAGGTAAGATAAAAAGGGCACGTATGAAGACTAATACTACTTTTTTCCGTGAGTGGTATATGCAAAAGCAAGAATTGGATCAAAGCAAGCTGCTGTAAGGAAAGGTTATCAACTTATTTAGGATAAAAAATAGACTACATAATCTCACAATCAATATGCGATATCTATCGGACTGAAACGATGCTAGATTTTTTCAAAATGCCGAGGATCAATCGTTTGTTATAAAAGACATTCCACAACCAAAGAAAAAAAAAAATGTCAAATTGTTGTGTGCGTGTGACAATTGTTCGTATCATCTTTGAATTTTTCTCACAATTTGCGTATACATTATCGTTGATGTTTTTTTGTTATCTTTTTTGAAAAAATGTAGGATAATGTCGAGGTAAAAGTTTTCAATTGATACAGTGAGTTGAAATAAGAAATAAGTGCCGTGGGGCTTTAGGGTGCGAAATATTGCCATTAAGATCTCTGCAAAGAAACTCAGTACCACCAGTAGCACCCGACACAAGAGCAGCATTAAAAGACTCATCGGTGTATTCTCTCGTCTTGTTATACTCCCACGATTCCCTCCTCGGTAGGCCCTCGCTCAATGGAAACCGCAATACACAGTCAGACAGGAAAGAGTACTTTGTTCTTGGATGGTAATGGGTGGCAAGTTGGTGTTCATTTTTACTTGGCAATAGCTGGAAGCACCTTAAGCACTTTTACCACAACTTTATTAATATTGTTTTGCCAACACGAGTATATGTATTTTAATTCTTACCAACGAATCCTTATAACTGGTACAAAGAAATATTTCATCAGAGGTGGTGGCTCAAAGTTTCAACAACTTCATATCTTTTCGTAATAAAAATGAAAAAAAAAAAAAAATCAAAGCAACTTCACAGACGCTTTTTTATCTCTGCGAGTCAAAAATTTATGTACGCGATTTATACGCGTTTCTGAGTTGTGTCATTTTTTGCGAACAGAGTTTTGGAAATTTTCTAGATATTACATTTTGACAGCTATTTTAGCATTGCTACAAAAGTTTTACACAAATAAGGAGACTATATGAACATATCAAAACGCTGAACAAGTCTTATGAGTTTTTCAATTTTTACCAATTTTTATCGCAGTGACAATTTAATTTCACATATTTGAATTTCGGGAATGATATAAGAGTGAATGAATAGTTACAATTGTATTTTAATGAAACAGAATCTACGCTGGTATTATCGTTAAAAAAATACATAAACGTGATCACTATTCAAATTTTTTTTCTCCAGGGTTGTGGTGGCAGTGAATTATTTTCTTTTTTAAATGAAATATGAAAATATGGCGAGAAAAGTGTGCGTGACCCAATTCCAATCTGCATAAATTCGTCACGAATTCTCTTCACTAGAATTCAAAGGAGAAATACCACGAGGTTCAAGTATAACTACACTCGCAGCGATACTCTGAAACGCAATAGCTAGAGTAGATAACTCGGATGCAAAGATATTGGGACGAGGTCATTAATTTTCATTACTACTTTCAAAAATGTATTTTTTTTTTCATCATTTTTTTGTATTTTCACCTAACAAAGTATCGTAAAACAAAATTTTGTAACCATATAATTTGTGTTTTTCAAATATTAGTTCAAATTGGTTTGATGAGTTTTCCAGCCTCCGACGATGCTGAACACTCTGTAATAAAAATAAAGTCGTTTGGGGCTCCTGATTTATAGACTTCGGAAGGTTCGTTGCGTTACAAAAGTCGAACGAAAAGCTTCATATTTACATTAAATAAAAAAAAAAAAAAAACTTACTAAAAAATCATGTCGAAAATGAAGCAAAAGAACGAAATTCGGACAAAAAAAAATTCTGAATCTTCTCTAAACATTTCGTTCCATATAATAAGCAAAAAAAAAATGTGAATAAATTATATTTAAAAAACTGTTCTGACAAATTCGAAGCTACTGTTTGGTTTCGCTCTGCTGTTTCTTTTTTAATAGGGACAAGGTGATCTGAGAAAAACTAAACTGAAAAGATCACACGAGATCACTGTAATATACCTGAAATAAGAAAAAACAAAAACCTGTTTAAATCGCAACGAGTCAGGTCCAGACTTAATTCCCCACAGACATCCGCCACTTGGTAAAAAGTAGGAAAGATAAGAGCTTAAACCAATGTGAATCACAACAGACATTTTTCGAATTTAAAAACTCCTCTTATCCTCGCTATTCCGTAAATTAATGTAAAATGCAAGCTCTCCGATGTTCGCCTGCAGGATACCTGGATACATGAATAAAGTTAAAAAAGTTTTTATTTTCCAGATGACATATAGTTTGTACATCTATTTAAAAGATCAAAGTAAAAGAGTGCTGATAATCGGATGAAACTTTTCAAAATTACCTAGATAGATATACCTGAAAATATTTCAAGCGTATATAATGAATAGAGATTTAACTTCTAGTAATTTGACTAGAAAACTTTTACTCGTGCAATCAGTTCATTCTTCTCGTTTTTATAGAGTGACAAAAATTCAAAACTCTCTGCAGGTTATGGATTTTACTTGCCATTTAATATCTTTCTGCGGTTCAAAAAATCTATAGGTTATAGATGAAAGATTTTCAATCCTAACCCTGCGTGCCTTTCTCATCCACATATACAT
This sequence comes from Macrophya annulata, assembly GCA_963924015.1. Taxonomy (NCBI): domain Eukaryota; kingdom Metazoa; phylum Arthropoda; class Insecta; order Hymenoptera; family Tenthredinidae; genus Macrophya; species Macrophya annulata. The sequence continues at coordinate 12,544,536 of OZ001261.1, forward strand.
ATAGACGCGAATGAAAAACGAAAACCCAGAGTGGGTTCTAGACTAAGCCTGCTTTTTATTGATCACATATTTGAAATCTAACCCGAGGGTACCCTCTGATCTCTTGCGTTGGATAAACCAATACAATTTTTATTATTTTTTTAACCGTTACATATTTCATTTCTAAATTGCATGAACAATTCAACTATATGAAATTTTTTAATTTTTTCAATCAAGAAGTAGATTAATGGATTCAAAAATTTGTTTCAGTTTATGAGAAAAAGTTTACTCAAATTATACATTTGTAAATAACTGCAAGAACAACTTTTACACCAATCGTCGACGTTACTTATGTTTCATTAACCCCCATCGAATTCCTTTTGTTTCTATACGTCGAGCTTCTCCGTTCTCGTTCAAGCTTTATCTCAGAGCTTCGATTTATCGACTACGTTCAGACCGTTCAAAACCTTTTTCCCCGCGTCACTGAACACCTTCCTTTTAACGTAGTTGAAGCAGTTAAGACAAAGTGGTTAGCGAGACGATTCCATCTCTTAACGTAAGAGTTTATTCGAATCAAAGTAATCGACGGAGTAACATTACCCACTTTTAGAATGATCTTCATAAATATACAATATCTTTCGAAATGATTAATTATTTTGCTATAATCTATATAAAAAACTGATCATGGGTAGAACTTAGAAGAGTCTAGTCTCGGTTAGTTTTTCTATACAATTCATCAACATCGTGAGAGTCTTATTGTTTTCTTCGACGATCGTTTGTTTCTGTTTCCCTCATTCCAAAACGCGAAACTCTTCAATCCCCGCAGTTTGTGACGGTCAAACATTTTTTGTAACCGTTAGAGAAACCTGAGATCGCTGCATCGCGTCGTTTCAGGATCTTGCAAAAGAGTTCAGACCCCGAGACTCTGACGAACGGACAAAGTAACGGTCGTTGTGCTTTTTCTCTTATACTTCCGGTTCACCAAAGAACTAGAGACGCTACCCGAATTCCTACAGTTACTCTTGGCTTGGATTCTTCTCGTCTCGATTACTTGCTATCCCTGATACGTTTTTATCATTAAAGAGACAATTCCTTTATCCGGTCAATAGCCACTATCAATGAAATTCCATTGATTGAAAAAACACAATGTGTATCCTTTGTGATACGGTTGTCATTAATTCTGTAAAAGGCAATTGATAATCCAAAATCTTCACAACTAAATAACAATTCGTAAGATTCGACCTGCGTGAAAGATTCCCAAAAATATTCACCATTTGACTGGACCATTGAAAATGAATTTTTACCTATGGGAAGAAATTTTTAAAGTAGATATATAATTTCAGTCGTATAACTTGTAACGCAGATTTATACTTATGCTATTTGAACGGATCACACGATGCACCCTAATGTCACAGTCAATCAATTCGTCGATATTTCTCAATAGGTTAAAGTGACGTCGTAAATATCTCCACTTCCGCAAGTCATCGATCAGCTATGGTTTCGAATTATGGTTCTGATGCGGTAGCGTACTTAGTGCGGCTTTTCGACTACCTCCTACTTCGCCTTCCATTTCCCTTACCTTCCCTTCGCCATTCCCTTTCCTACCTCCAACTTTCTCCTCCTTTTCCTCTTCCTCTTCCTCTTCCTCTTCCGGTTTCTCTCTAGGGGTTCGGAGGTAATAGGTTATTCCTACATTCGCAACCTAAATAATAACAGCTATCTACAAACGCGCCTCGTCTTCCGTCCTGGGCGCTACAACACAGTTCAGCCCTTTACGAGATGACGCTGCAGACGAGCAGGAAAATTAATGATCGAAACAAGCAATCGCTGAGGCTATTGTGCGTTGACCTCGATGTAACTCAACCCACTCACCAGTTCCACCGACCAACAGACCAATGTAACCATAAAGGCCTTTTCTGAAGCTACTGTATAGTCGCTATACGAATTAGGAACCACAAATCATACGTGTACAATGGTGAACTGGACGCTATTTCGGGTGATTACAGTACTGTGTGATTCGTTGACGTCGTTCCCACTTTTCAATGTTCAGAAATATCCAAGTTTTTTTTTTTTTTGTTTTTTTTTTCTCTATTGGATTTCCCGGGAATTCTTCTCAACGGTACACACGTGGATACCAAACGCTCATCAGGGACGTGTAGTTGCTATATCATTATTCTTGATTACACCATTTTTCAACTGGTTATTGCAACCAGAATCTAAGGTGCTTTTTAGACTATTGGCAATTGTGAAAACCCAGCATTCTCAGCACAATAACGTTCACATACGAAAAATTGGACTGTGTGTAGATAAAAAGGAGTACTATTACCTACCAGGAAAAAAAATTTTACCATAGAATTATACTGGGATCTAAATGGCAGCCTCTAGGGCATTTTCAGGAAACCGTATCCCTCGACCTCAACCAATTACGGTATTGCTTTTATTTCTTTCTGAAAGACTACATCGTTGCTGAGCTGCCCCAGGGTCTACGACTGCATATTCGCCTTTGAAATTCCAGAGATGACTTTCTTAAGCGAGCTTTGTTGAACCAAAAACCATTCAACACCTAGGTCTATGTTAATTATACTTTCGTACTTTTATATTCTTTACAAATCAATGGCGACATTTTTTATCCCAAGAAAGTTAGCCTTTCAATTATCAGTTTTTTCGTACGATGAAATTTCTCTCAATAATCAGTTATTGCTATATACACTCTTGCACTTCGAAGTCCGAAACTTGTTATCCGAAAATCACAACCTCCAAAAAAATATCAGTCAACTTTGTTCTATACAGTAAACAATTTTTGTTTTCAAAGTACAACTAAAATTTATCTCAAGTTTCTTATTTATCCTCAAATAGCAGTAGCCCATTTTTCACGATAATTAAATCGGAATTTATAGAATTTTAGTTAAGGATCATCTTTGTATGCGACTAATAATAAGCAAAGCTTCCTGTAAGTGCAGTAGGGGTCGTAATAATTGATCGCGTGTCGTTTAGCCTTAATTAAAAATGGCCGCGTACTTCTCGCCTACCTACTAGATTGCCTTTTCTGTGATAATGACGTCACGCGACGTTCTTACTCCAGCTAGGTGAGCCCTCCGCGACGTATAGCTGAACCTTTAACTTCGTTGACTCGAAGGAGCAATTAAAAGCTCTTCGTGAAAACTCTGTCTCAGTCTAGAAGGTTCCTTGCAACCGGGTCGCTCAGACAGTAGGGTGTGAAAATACCACTCATCCCGAACTAACAGGCTACCCTGTCTTCTCGCCTTCTTGCATGTGTTTGCTCCTGCAGGGTGTAAGCCAGCTCCTGGAACATTCGTAGAGTAAATCTTGCTTCTGTAAACGCGGTCGTGTTATGCCAAGATATTACATAAAAATATATGCGCTTTCATGTGTGTGCCTATATATTTAAGGTATATGTATGTACATACATACGTACATACATACATTGTGGAAAAATTCGCTAGCCAATTTCGTCGTGGCAGGTAAGGTAACAAATATGAAAGAAAATTCTTGTAGTCACGATTTGTGTACGTATGCAAGTGACGTGTAATTTTTCACATTGTTTTTCACTCTTTGTTCAGTCAAATTTTTACTAACATTCTATATAAAATGTAAAAATTTTCAGAGTCTTTCTTTTGAATAATGATAAGAACCTTCGGTCGAGCTTTGACAAATTGGTTTCACTCCAAATGAGATATATACTGTACTTGAAATAGGTATCTCAAGGCTGTAACTTGAAGATAGACAAATTGCAAGACCTTACGAAGAACGTTCTCTCATCATACTAGACATTGCATACCAACTGAAAGTGAGGAAAGTGCAATTAATTTTCTCATCAAGTTAAGCACATGAAATTAGCAATGTATCGCATGTCGTTTGTCGTATACAGCTCAGCATACCTAGTGCATCTTCCATTTACTCTGTACAACAAACCATTTAGTTTCGTGCGTGTCGTGTATAAATGAACAATTATCTTCGCGCAATGAGATTCGCGTCTATGTACAATTGTCGTAAAAATTATTAATATACAAAAATTTCATAATACAATATTATACAATCATTATAACTACTGCAGTTAGAACTTCACATTAGAATGAACATTTCACCATGTTGCGATAACAATTTTATTTCACGTCGATGTATGGATACACGTGTGTATAATTTGTACAAGAAGTTGGCCAATTCGTTTTGCGTGACGCTTACCTCTCGTCTGAACCTGATAATCCAATTCTCATTAAATTCACCCTTGACACAGTCAGGTTACAAGCATCTCATGATGCAACAGTTTCATAATTGTTATACACTCAGCAGTCTGAGGCCTTGAATTTTTCGATCTCTTTAATCTGCGAACTTATGGTATATCGATTATAGCATCTGATCCATTTGATAGAGATGAAAATTAGTATTTTACATCAAAGATAATACCATTCAATGTTTTTATATTCGATATTCTTTCGAGGTTGATATAATTCCAAAGATACAAGCCTCGCTAAAGCGACCCAGATGTCTAGTACACCGTGAATTACCCTGTCTAACTAACTAGTTAGTTATTAGTTGATACGCCCTGGCACCCAGGTGCATTCATCGGAAATAGCCCTTTGTTTAACTTACGCTAACATCTAAATGAGGCCAGTATCTAATAGCACCTAACTTCCGCCATAACGCGTTCACCAATCAGAATCTAAGCAACCATGAAATCCAAACTTGTCCTTACACATTGAATTGTAACAAACAATTAATGCTGTTCAAATCAATAAATTTTTAACTATCATGATGTTTATCTAAACTATTTTGCAATAGCTATACATGCACTAGACTTGTTCTACTTTGACTATAGCTAAAAGTCAGTAAAGTTCATTGATTGTAACTTGAAGACAAATTAATAAATCAATAATAATCTTTGTCAGCATCTTATTTGTCGATAGCAAATGCAATTTGCATCTATTATAAAGTAGATGTGGCACCTACTATGGAGTAATACGTGAAATGTATGAAAAAAGAAGAATCTTTGTTCCACTTTGCAAAGAACACAGTCAACCTCACCTTTAAGTATTCTCAACATTTTGCATACAACATGTAATAAGTAAATATCAAGTTACAAGCACATACGTCAAGAAGTGGAGAGTCTCGGTGTACTGGCTTAACTTATTTACAGTTTGCAAGGACGAGCTACTTGCAAGCTACGGGGTTCCTCTGGGACTGACGAGACTCACAATATTAAGTGGCAGATGGCAGAGTGCAGAGTGCAGAGGAAGGTAAATGCAATGGGAAAAGAGGAGAAGAGAGAAAAATAAAAATGAGGTTTAAAAAAAAGGACTGAAAAGAAAATAGAGAAAAAGTGAGAGAAGAGAAGAGAAGAGGTAGCGCTTGAGCTGGTGTCAGAGAGTTCTAATTTTCTGCCTGACTTTTAATTCACCTGCTACTCCCAGTACCCATCACACGGTGGCTTTTGCTCCCCCCACGTATCTCGTCAGTTCGCAGTTGAAAGCTAAAGCGCATCTTATCAACATGGGAAGCAAGTGACTCAATTAAAAAAATCCTGTCACTCGCCTCATTATTTACTTCCACTTTTTAGTCCGCGATTTACAATCCTCCTGCAACGACTCGTCGATCATGTTGATGTGATTGAAAAATTTGAAATTCCAAGTGACTGAAATCGTCGTTACATGTTGCCTGATTGATCGAGAGATAACGTTGAACGACGTACGTATTCGTAAGCGCTACAACTTGAACGTACCGCACGCGCCAGATCCCAGATTTACGTGAAAAAGATTCTGAAACCACGTATAGTTCGAAATATTTAAATCTCTTAGGGAAAATGAAGAGTACAAAATTTATTGCTGATTCGATGTATCGAATCAATTATATTTGCAAAAAAAAAAAAATTAGAAAACCGCTTGATCTGTAGGCCAACCCTAAAACGTCCCGCTGTGTTAGATACGTTACAATTAATTGATACTATTGTGTTTATAATAAATTAAAGAAGGTTATAAGTATAATTAGTTTTACGTATACAAATCTTTTTTTCTTCAATTTCTATTCTTCGAATAACTTTGAAACTACTCGACCGATCGATTCCAAAATCTAATCAGATCTAAGTCTTGATGAACCCTTTCGATCGCCGCAAGAATCATTCAAATCGGTTAATTCGTCCCAAAGGTATCGTACGACAAAATGAGAAATTTTTGTCGTGCTATATCTTTTGAACCAATCGTTCGATTTTGATGAATCTTGCAGCGATCGAAAGGGCTATCCAATACCTAAGTCTGATTAAGTTTTGAGACTAATCGCACGAACAGTTTAGGAGTTATGCGATAAAAACATGAAAACAAATTGTTTTTTGATTTTTATTTTTCAAATAACTTTGAACTACTCAACTGATCGACTCTAAAATTTAATCAGATCTAAGTCTTGATAAACCCTTTCGATCGCCATAAGAACCATTCCAATTGGTCGATTCGGTCTAAAGATATCGTACCGCAAAAATTTGTTTACCACACACACACATACGCATACGGACGTCCATCCAAAAATAGTCAGAATAGCTGCCTAGGACCCCAAAACGTCGAGATCTGATGAAAACTCGATTTTCGAAGATCGGACCGAAACCAATAACTTCCCGTTTTTATGAAAATTTTCAATTTTCATTGCGGGAAGTTGAAAAAATCCGGGGTCCTTCAAGATTAGTTTTATACTTCAAGTTCAATATCACTTAATTGAAGAAATTATTCACGATTTATATTACCATCCAATTACTTCAACATCCTGTGTCTATAGACTTTCTTCGCTTTTCAACGTTGGGATACCGTCAGAAAATCTGGTATCATATTCCTTATAAACACAACGCTATAAAAATCATGGAAATATACCAATATTCCGCCTCAAGGTTCGTATTAAGTAATTTTTGAAAAACAAATGAAATGAAGAGATGAAATTTTTTTTATATGTATGCATATTTGCGTTTCACCAAAACTGCAAAATTAACTGAATCTCATACCGATATTTTACTATTATTTCCAACAGCATCAGAAACAACTAGTAAACAACTGAACAAACAAATTTTCAATTGCAACGAAGGATATAAACGCAATACCGACAGGATTTTGATATAGAAATTAAACTCCATATATTTGAACGTGAAATATTTGTCAGAGAAATATCGTTCGGTACAGACTATAACGTTTCGTAAATATATACACAGGCATACTTTAATTATGTGTAACATATATCCACACACAACTATTCGTATGTATGGATAAAATTATGCGTGGGATGGGTACAGAGGTACAGCGATATACCTACTGAACCAGAAACAAGGCAACTAGGGAAGCTGATGTAATTAAATTTGATATAGCTTGCGCACAATTAAGGAGAATTAATACTTCGGTGATGCGGGTCGAGATTTTGGTCCTCACCTCATTTCCGTCTACTATGAACCCCTCGGCCTAGGGAAGGAATGGTTGATTTCTTCCGGTAACTTCGTCATTCAAAACTGTTGGATAAAGTTACATACAGTTACAGTAAATCCTATCTTACAAAGTGACGAGGCTCTTAATTCAGCTAAAGCGATTATTACGCGGGATTTCCTCGCCGCGCGTAGTCACCGCAATGATTAAGCATTCGCTAACGAGCAGGGTAAATATTACCTTAAAATTTCTCTTTAATAACCCTGACCCGCGAAATTCCATTTTCTCCAGAACAATTAAGCAGGCGTTGCAGAGGTTCAACCTTACAATTTCAAATTCTTCCAAATATATTCAAGCGACGGTTTTTTATTTTTTTTTTTTATTTAATTTTCTTCTTTTTAATTCCAAAAGACTTATGGGTCACCCTCAAATTCCCGAGGGAATTAAAACGGAAACATTTAGCACGGATGATTCCGGTTTCTGGTCTAGGGTAAATCAGAAGACAGATTTGTGGGGCGCTTGGAAATAGCTTTAAGGCTGTCCTTCGGGCCAACCAAGTCAAACGGCAATCCGAAATTCAAACTTGAACTAATCCAAGTTTAGCACAACTTGGTCACACCCGTACGATGTAAGTTGGTACTTTGTCGAGAGTAAACCAGCGAAGGGAGTGAGAAGAAACTAAGATTGCTTCGAGGTGAACGACTTTCGGTCTAGTATAGGCTCAACGAAGCCTAAAGAAGAGAAGAAGAAAAAATGTTGAAATTTTCTATGAAGATTCCTTTTGGGTACAAAAGTGTGTCCTACATACCAGAATATAAGTATAGCTCTAAGCCTGGACTAACATCTAACCCTCTCTGAGATTTTTAGCCACACCATTAAGTCCTGGACAAAAAAAAAAAATGATTACCTATCAGCTTCCAAATTTGAGCTTATCCCTCGAATAGCATTAAGCTTTAGATGAGATCAAATTATCTCTCCAGGAATTCTCTCTGACCCTTGACCATTGGGCTGCAAATTGGGGTCAGATCAGACGGCCTTACTTCAGACTAGAATTGAGATAACAAGTTTGGACGTCGGTTAGAGCTGATTGTATGACAAACTATGGGTACTGGTTATTAACCTCAATTTATTATACCCATATAGCATGAACGTGTTCATAGTATGTCTGTCATATGGAAAATAAAAATATTAAACGTTCATGGAAAATTAAAATATAGTCCGGATGTATTTGAGGCGTTTCAGGCCATGTTGTGACCCTCGCCATTTGATTTTTTTTCTTCTAATTTATTAGCTTGTATCTCCTGAACTTATAGCGCGCCAATCTTCGAGATAGGCTCAAAAAATTTTTCTATTTAAAAGGAATTTACTGTGTGTAATTGTATAAATGTATAAATTCAAAAGATATTCATATATCACATGTTCATGCGATAGTGATAATGTTAATAATACTGGGTATTATCACGTATTGATATATATATGTATATAGTGTGCAAAAATTTAAGCTCATTAGCTCAGCATTAACCGTGCTTCTGAAACTATCTATTATAAATTAACGAACTAGAATTAATATTGAAATGAAATTTCATCGATGCAAAATCGTGTTTCTCATATTTCTATGGTTGCATTGTATATTTTCCTGATAGAAATCGATAGGTTTAAAATCCTCACAGATACCCTACTATTGATTAAACTCACAATGTCATCTGATTACGAACAAAAGAAACAGTTCTTTCGAACAAAACAAAAAATTCAAATCATTCGCCAATGGTAACGTAAACGAAAGAACGTTCTACTTATCAAAGCGGTATTGCATCTCCCTTTCAAACGACGAAACTATTAAGAACGTAAAGGAAGGAGATTCGTTTCTGAACGGAAAATTAGTATTTCGACACGCCAGGCGCAAAGTTCGATTTTGCGCCCGCTTCGCGGGCGACAAAATTCGACTTTCCACACGTTGTATCAAAAAACATGGTTCGATACACATGCGAAAGGTGATTCTCGACTCGCGTGATTGTCACCCTCGCTTCGCTCTGGCAAAAAACTTCACACTCATCCGAGAATCAACACTTTCGCACTCGTATCGGAATATACTATTAAATGATGCGAAAATCCAGAGAGAGATTTTTGTGCCCATCTGCCTTGAATTATCGAGCAGTATGTGTCCAAAGAGCATTTAAAATTAGAGTTTTGTAGTATCCCGGTTTGCCATTTACGGTTGCTTTTCACACAGTTAATAATTTTTCCACTACGTACATACATACGTTCATTATTTTTCAAGCATCACGAAATAAGTGAAATAAGCGTGACAATTTTTCTAGAATTATTCGACGGGTTTTAATTAATTCCTTGCAGATTTTAAAGTCTCAAAATTACCAGTCGGAAACTCCAGACTGCAAAAGTTTCTTACGCTTCATAATTAACCTATTTTTAAGTCTTGTGGTATAATTAGTGAACAAAGATGACCGCTTTGAGATTATGAATTGGATTAATCGATTTTGTCTACAAGCGAATGAGGCAGAATTTATGTTCCGAATTTAAATATCACTGTCTCACAGCTTTCAGAAAGAATATTTTTCTGAAAGTCTACATAGTCGATTTCACAAAACTCGAATCAAAGAATACAGAAGGTTAAAATTTCTGAAAATTAAAGATCCAAAAGGCCAGAACTCTGAAACTTGAAATTCATGCATGAAGCGTTGTGCCTCTCCATTAAGTTTTCTGAGTCTTGGATTTTCGGAGTTTCAGACTATCAGAGTTTTTAACTAACGGATTATCCCGAATTTTAATATTCTGAACTTGAACGTTTCTAAAAATTCGAATGTTCAACCTGGTCCCAGGCGAATACCTTTGACATACATGCCCGCGTACCCAACGGTGTCTAGTCCGATTTTCCTCTGAAATTAGTGATCAATGAGAAAATTAGCTTGAGCTTAACATCAATTAAAGGGTTTATGTATCGCGACGTTAGCCATGACAAGTTTCCCTCATCTACCGTTTACCAGTTTCTGTTTCTGGCTGACTCGCTCTCATCCTCTTCTATCCTTCATCTCCATGCTTTTGCTTCTCTCAAGATAGTAACCGCTCGTAGCTAATCATTAGCGAGATGATAATATTATCAGATGAGTCTAGTCTACCAAAGTTTGCCAACAGTAGAGGAGAGCCAGTGTGCCAAACTTTCATAATTACGGATATTTATTATGTAATTATCAAGTTCCCACTCCTTTACTTCTATAGTGTGCTTATATCATGTCTGAAAATCCTGCAGTCTGCATGAAATAAACCTATTGCTTTGGAAAAAGTTCCGGACCGTTTGGTAAGTAGGTAGGTAGGTAGGTAGATAGGTAGGTAGATGTTACGTATAAAAATTCCATCCGCCTTCCGTTTTTACTTCACAAAAATATATATATATACGGGTTTATAGATACGATATATAGCTTACGTTGTTATGGAAGTATGTACCTATCCACCGTATCGTTGGAAGTTCAGACTTCATAACGAAGCACTGAGAATATCTAGAAAATGCTTTTCGCTAGATAACGACAGGTAGACGAGAGCAGCGGTATAAGATTGCTTCTCAGTTTCGAGATCAAAATAAAATTCAAAATTATTTCTACTTTCTATTTGCTGTTTTATATTAGACGAGGAATTACGCTATTATGTTATTTATAATTAATCTATTCACATCGTTAGCTATATAAGCATTCAAAATTTCATGCCGCAAGTCTCGAAGCGACTCGTATCGAGCCACGTTGAATTCACTTCCGGGAGTTCCGGGTAAGCAAGACGCATGGAACCACGTTGCACATACAAGGTACCAAAACTTGGCAAGTTCTCTGCAGTTTCATGTTACCCCGGAAGGCTGCTTCCTTCGGGGGAAGGCAAAAGCAATCTGAAATTACTTTGCGGTATACCGGTGCTGTTGTTTCAGAGGGTGAGACAGACAAGGATCTAGAGGGTTGGGATTGTCGCTAAGGCTTGAAAACGACCCGGTACCTTATGGCATGGTAGAATGCTAATTAGATATGTGTATACATTATAATGATACGCATGCATTTATTTATACTCATAACCATGCGAATTAAACACATGAGATTATGCGTCCAAAGTCTAAAATAACGCAAATACGTTATGTTTTTTTTTTTTTTAAATTTAACCTGAGTCAAGAAAGAATATAAATTTTCAGGAACATCTAACCCGTTTCAGTCTGGTAAGACGTCAGTTATTGCCTTTACTGGCCGTGGAAATCCAACTTTGCCTTGGCAGGACTAAAGTCAAAGCTACTGGCCCGCTTCGCCGTCTTCTTTCAAATCAAATATTGGATCTTCAATTGGTGTCTACCCTCTGAAGTCTGATGGCTCAGGTTGGGAATAGTTCTTTTCTATGTTCACTAGCCAACCTCAACCAACGATCATAAGTATTCTCCCCTTGGCAATCTACGACAGACTAGCTCAAGGCAGAAAATTGGAAAGTTCAAAAGTGCTTTCATCATTTTAACTACTAAGTCACAGAAAGCTATTTCTTTTTGACGAACTTTTACCGATGTTTAATAAAACCAGCCTATTACTTCTTAAGTATACAGGGTCGAGCGATCATTTGCCTATAATAAATATTTTCTATTTATTATCACGTGCGATTCGAAAAAGATGAATTATATACGTTTAAGATAATTTCGTCAAATTTTTATGCCAATTATACTACTTTCAATTTATTATCCATCAATCCAAAATGAAGTGAGATCATGTGTTCTAGATGCAGCACTGAATTGAGGATGTAAGTTTTTTCTCTGACAACCCAATGACGCTATAAGAGATATAACCGATGACCGGTATAGAAGACAAAATTTTGATTAAAAGTTACTTTTTGTAACGCATGCACGATTTTTGCGTTTTTTTTTTTAACCTATAAAGCGGGCCTAAAGTGACCGTTTTCAGACCAGCGAGCAAAAAAAAAATTATCAGCGGGCGTTTTTTAATTTTTTTTTTTTTGCACGCTACTCGAGTAGCGGGCGTTTTCAGGTTTATTTTGCCCGCTAAAATATTTTTCAATATTTTCAAGAAAATTATCAATAATTGAAATAAAATCTAATAAGTACGTAGTGGCCGTTTTAGAAAACGGTCACATCAGTCCCGCTTAATATCAAGAAATCGCAAACATCCATACATGCGTTACAAAAAATATGGTATGCACCAAGGGCTAAGCGGGCTTTTTAACCAAAAAGCCAACTTTACGCCCTTGGTACACAATGTACTATTTTTTACCAGCTACGGAATCTCTCGCTAAAGTATTGGCTCATAATGCAAACCGTGAAATTCCAATGAATCCATGGAGCATCATTTCCACCTCTCAATTCCTTTTGCACAAATATTGATTTCTTTCGCATGTTTGATCTTGCGCATATAGATAGGTATATGTATATCAAGCGAAAATTAACTAATTTCAAAAGAGTTTCATATATTTCATAAAACCATATGTAAATAGTGGTCCAATAACTCTAATCTCCGAATTGAAACTGAAACTGAATGCGATAAAATGGGAAGAATATTTTTCTAAGAATCTATAACACATGTCCATGATCGTATTTTCATATGTGATGTATCCTATATCATATTTCCATAGTATTCCCTCGTCTAACTAAGTAAATACAGAATATCTTCAGTGTATATAACCGTTATAAATGATGCTGACAGTCGTAGCTGGTTACAAATGTTAGAGGGTTTCGAAATGGCTACACCCTCTTTGGTCGGCAGAAGATGACGTGGATGGGGTGGATGGAAGGGGATGATATTATACGGGACGGAATATAGATACTAAGAAGTAAACGTAGCATATAATATTGGAGGGTTGGTCGAAAGGGGGAATAACAAAACGATCGTGAAAGCGTTTAACTTGTCTTCAACTTTATAATTTATTTCGATCAAGTAAAGTCGGAAATGGTTTAGTTGAGCGAACGATGAGATGAAAGAAGGAGGACACTGGTAATACCGTTGGACAATTAGTCAAATTAATGCAAATTTAAAAGACAAACGTGTCATTTACATTACTAATTATTTCTACTTTATTCCAAATAAAGTGGCGGTAGACAGATGAAAATTTACTTCATGTTTTCACCACGATTTAGCATCGATCACTCGATACTATTACGAGCAATTGATAGTCTCCTTAATTTATTCAACATGGTTTGCTGGTTTGATACTCGAGTCGAGATGCGTGTATACACGTCCTTGCTAATTGTAACCTTCAAAGTTCACGGCAAAGTACCCACATCTCGTTTATAGAATCAAATATACGCTTACTCGTCTGTACCAAATCAAAGACCCAAGTACAAAATTTGGAAAAATAAAAGAACCTCCGTGAAATCTCGAATTTCACGATTTCGGTACTTTTTAATCATTTCTCACTCGTTTATTTACTCATTTAAAGCGTACCGGTTCAAAGCAAAAATCGTTCTCTTTTTTTAACTCAAATGGGCTGAAATTCTTCACCGAAAAAACTTTTTACGTTATGGTTACCTTGAAGCTAGTCAGGTCAAAAGTGCTCATCTCATTTGCCATATGACTGCGTAATCTAATGAGGGCGGCCATGTTTGTTAATTCGTAAAAATTATCGTAAAAAAAAGTATATAGACAATTTTTTCATACCTACATGAACAATTTTGTGCTTTGCCTAATATTTGTATTATTTTAATGAAATATATAACTTTTTTTTTTCTCTACATTTCCTAACTTCTCGAGGCGGGAAATATATTTCATTCCAACCCCTATATAATTTTAGAATGAAGGTGAAATTTCACAATTTTCTTTTTTTTCTTCTTCTTCTTCTTTCTTCTTTTTTTCTCGTGACTCAACGAAAACTTTTGTAACTTCGCTTTGCACGGTTCAATTCGCTGTACGGCGAGTATATCTACTACGAACCAAATCTCTTTCGAACTATTCGGTGTGAATCTGCAAAAATGGAAATGCTTCTTTTCTGTCCTAAAAATTTTACTTCTTTTGAAATATATTACGCATATTCGAGATGACATCCTCAAATTGTTGTACCAACTACATGATATGAATGTTATGCATGAAATTTGTTATTACTTGATGATGCAGTCACCCAAAATTTTTCATGATTATAACGATACGAGTCTATAAATCAGGTTTCCTTTCTTTAACTTGCGAAAAATTCTTTTAACGACGAAAAAACTATTTAACTAAAAATCATGAAAAACATTCATACATTAAAAATTCAATTCATTCGAACTTGAAGCCATTTACTTGTGCAATAAATTTTTCAAACGTTGTTTAGTAGATACAACGTATTCCTGATGTGTATCTATGTTTTCATTTCTCCATAGTACTCATCCATTTTGCTATTTGTCGCTGTTTGGTAAGTTGTACGAACACTGTGAAGATTGATCTGAGTTTTTTGCGAAAGAAAATGTATATGTATGTATATATATGCATACACGTTCGGATGTATATAAACTTCGCTCTTATATGCCGGATGGCGGCAGGGTTGGGAAAAGCCTCGAGTGGCCAGGTGCAGAGATGCGGAGTGCGTATCCACTTGCCGTCAGAGCGTAACAAATCTTTCGTTCATGGAAGATACATAAAAAGAAAATTTATATAAAAAAAAAAAAAAAAAAGAAAGAAAAAATCCCACCCGCAGATAAATCCTGAAATATTTATTGCCTATTCATTTGACGGTAGGTATTGGATGAGAATAAGGTATACAATACAAGATGTCAAAATGGTTAGAATAAAGTTTCAAGAATTTTGTCAGTTGGTAAAATATATAAGCATCGTTTTTAAGGTCTTACATACCTACACACATAACTTGAAGTCTTCACTAGGGACCCGTTTACAAAATCTAAACCCTTATCAATATGTAAATTAAACGCATAACGGACCCTGAAACTTCTTCACGTCCTAGTCAACAAATCCATTTGTATAAACGATGTTACAGTTCAATGGAGTAGCAACAGATCCTGTCGTCGTACGTGCAGATTACAAACCACCCTTAGTCAGTTGTCTCCTAACAATCACCATCTTCTCTTACAATTCAGTACCAACATTCTGAGCACGCCATGTCTTAAACTTATTTCTGAAACTGTACATCAGTTACGTGATTTACATGTACAGCTTTAGTTTGCAAGATTTACCGTCGTTAATGTTCACTCAGTAATTGTACTTATACTGATTAAAAAAAGGCAAAAATACGACATGTCAAAAAATAAGAAATTTTCTACATTCATTTCAACCTATCTTGAAAAATATAGAGTTTCTAAACTTATAATGCGAAAGATAGTTGGACGATTGGTGTTAGATGAACTATAATATTTCCAGCGAATTTCTGTCGTTGGCAGTTTACGGTACTTGAGAGATAAAACAACTTATATCTGTCACTATAAGTAAGGGTTCAAACGATAGAATATATGTGTGTGTAATTGTATTATTGTGTCGGAATTCTGTTAGCCTTGAGGCGGTAAGCTATGATATATATTATTAAATCCAATTCTCACCACTGACATCTGTTTCACAAACCAACTAGCGGAGTTTACTAATTGCAAGTTCACAACTATGAAAACTTATTGTCTGAGTTCTGGAGTTAACTAAATCTAAAGAATACCCGAAGTATTAGGTTGATAATTAAATCTCATTTTGGACTTGGTCGTTGTCTTATTGAACCTAAAATACACATTAGTATTACGATCAAATTTGTGAACATGGTTGGATTATCTGTTGAGAAATTACATTGCTTTATTTATAGCTAACGGACCGAAATTTTACTTTTTGATAAGGACTATAGCTAACGGTTAGGTAGATCTCGCGTGGATATAGACACGTGGTATGTATTCGCGAGCTGAATTCGTATAACTTTCCGAAACAGGTATTAAACGCTAATTATCACCCAACAAAAGTGATCAATTTTGTAAATTGACAATGATGAGTTAAATTGATGAATAATTTAAATTTATTGCCAAGAAGTTTATCTTTGATAAATCATGGTTTTAGGACCATAAGACTAAATTCCTATATCATATACCTAACATCGCGAGTTTCTATAAAACCTACAAAAATTGTACCATAAATCAGTACTCGTATATTATCTCATCTACTACATCATACCCATATACCATATATACTCTATAAAAGCAAAATATATATATATATAAGTATAATATATATAGGTGTATACACATACTTGATCAATGACTGAAGATTGTCTGATAGCAACTTGCGCGTTGCCTATACGGGGTACTACTACGCCCTGCAAACTCTGTGGACTACAACGTTTATTACTCAAGCTTCCAGCTCCATGGAGACGTTCTAATTTACCCGCAAAACAGAGCCCAATTCCTCTACCCCAGCTTACACGGCTCTTCCAGCTTCCAAGTTATTATCCGTGGTACCCTCGTCAAATAATCACTTATATAAGCTACACACTCCAAGGCCAAATGATTGGGGAGCGAAGATACCTATATATTGAGTCCGTTGACTTGACGAGATGGCTAGACTCTCTAAACTTGACGTACCCTTTGCCGTTAACATTAAGGATCAAAAATAATTACTCAAAATGTAAACCACAAGAACCCTTTCAGCTCCTATACATTTTGGTTTCCTCAAGGCAAACCCGGTCGCGTTTCAAAGATATTCCAAATCAAATGTGCAAAAGACTCACATGTGGATAATGCTTCCTTGCTTCAGTACTTTTCTTTACAAGATTCCTATCTTGAGAGATTCAAAATTTTCAATAATCATGTGGTGTTGTGTAATATGTAGAAAAATAGATAACATTTTATTGGACAGTGTGACGAGTAAGACCATCAAAAAGGCTTCAAAATCAGGTACAACAATTTTCTAGACCTGTACTTTAAGGTTAGGGATCACTTTAATACACGAAAGCCCGTCACGCTCGCGGGTATGTGGCACGTTGAGAATCCCGAATGAAATCCGGGTCAGCAAAGTACCATTCGTGTTCCCAAACTCTTCCCTAGTCCACGATGTCGTAGCCGAGGTCGGGCCGACCACTTCGCCCAGGAACCTTCTACGTAATGCATTAGTTAACGGTGGTTTCAACTTTTGCTACTCCGTCGCTTGGCGGCCTCTCAGAAGTGAGTAATACCCTATATATCCTTGGTAAGGATAGGTATTCAAGCGGTGTTCGACCCGCGATGCTCGCTAGCCCGGCCACCTCGACGGGCTCTAAGGTCCACGATGAGGTGTGGGAAGCTGCTTGGGCTATGTCGACTGGGATCTGGCACCCCCAAAGAGGTAATTTCTCTTACGCCATCCACGTCTACCACGGCGACCTTTCCGCCTTCAAACCCCCCGCACTCTAGATCCAGGATTTCGAAACTTCACACTTATACATTGTTCGCCTGAGCCTAGGCTGCGGTGCTTAGGGTCCTGCTTCGGTTGACAGCTAAGGTTGTTCGCCTCCGGTCATTTTTCAAAATCAACCCAACACATGAACTCCTTCTCGAGCAAAGAACCGGCAGAAACATCACAGCGATTCCTATAATAGAAGTAACTGTGTATACTCAAAGTAGAGAATTGTACAACCCTTGAACAACTTAGCCTCCATTCAAACAGTGCTTAGACCTGGAAGAAAATATCCGAGAGATTCACTCGCCTAGTTGAACTCGTGGTGTGTTTTCTTTTGTAAGGATACCGGTTCGTGGTGGGTGTATACTCTCCAAGCGGTATTCATTACTCTTCAATACATATTTATAGGTGGGACGAAGTAGGTATCAGACGAAAATAAGTCCTGTGCAAATACACTTACCTTGATAAAGTATTGGAAGCGTTACAATTTACACCTAGACTAGACTGTATTGATATATCTAAGGGTGTCTACTCCCAGAGTGAACTATACACATTGGCGGGATGATTTCAAAGTAGTGAATTTGAAATATCTAGTCTGCCAGAAATTCAAAATCTTAAAAGAATTGATAGGAGGAAATAATTTTCAACTGGTTAACTCTATATGGTGTCATTTCAACATTCTTCATCACTTGTATTACAATCACGCTTATTCTTCTGTAGGAATTCTTCAAATTTTACTATATATGTTGATAAGATATATTTGAAAGGAATAAAAAAAGAAACCGACAAGTTTCCAAAAAAAAAGTTGCAACATATGATCCGAAAAGCTTTACGAAATCCCACAATCTATCACAATATCAAAATCAATGTTTTGGTCACAACTGCGATACTCTCGGTATGATTTCCTGTTGAAAAATAAAATAAAAATAAATAAATAAAATAACGGGGGGGAGGGGGAAACTAATCGAATAACTTTTTCCCTTGGCAATTTTCCGCTAAAGTCATTGTAACCCACATACGAATCCCTGTGGCACTGCACGATGGAAGGAAAGGCCATTTATATCTATAGATATAGGTGTGCGTGTAGATGTGAGCCAAATGGGAAAGAACCTGGACGGAAAATAGGGAGAAAGCTGCACAAGTCGGGTTGCGTGCGAAAATCGAATTCACCGCTAAATAAATAAATATGAGATCTTGGTGTGACGCTAGGGACTCTGGCGGTGAGCTCAGGTGCCTGAATAATGCCTGGTGAGAGAAATATTCGGACAGGGAATGATTTGTTTTCAACAAATATGCTGACAGAATTTGAAACCGTGAATCTTTGCTCCACGGATGTCCAAAGATTTATAGATATATTATTACGTCACACGTGCTAACTTGGCCCAAATTTCATAAAAGTTTCATAACTTAAGCGCTCCAGGCCATGATCGCTATTACTGTTCTCACAGATTTTTTTTATTCCTTTTATTTTTCTTATTATAAAAACCATATAGTGGAATATCTTAAGATTTGAATTTACTGCACATTCATCAATGTCCCGTACCAAATTGGAAAAGTCCATCGATTTCCGATCTCGATTTAGTTTATTTTCGACTGCAGGTATATAAAGACTGCAATTTTCTACCTCTCATTCGTCTCTTCGCTAGGTAAGTCGCCTTGCCACGGCATGAGGTTAGATAAGATTAAATACCGTTGTACTACGGAGTCAACATTTCTTTGTTTTCTTCCATTTCCTTGGCCATAATCCGCGCCATTCCTTGTTCACGACCTGAGAGTCATACATATTTAACTCACCGGACTCGCCACAACTGGGGTAACTAAGCCCATTCTTTTCTCTTGCCTTCGCCTTTTCGGGGTTTATTTTATTTTCTTTTGTTTTTCTTTCTCTCTCTCTCTTTCTCTTTCTTATATCTTTTCCGTTTCTATCCACATCCACCTTAGCTTCTCTTTATTTCATCCTTATATCTTTTCCACCGGGTTCCAGAGGCCGAAACTAACGTCGGCAATGCCCTTTCAATTCGTAATCAACTAAGATTTGTCACACCCAAGTCCTAAGGGATGACACTAGCCACTAGGGGGTGCCCTCGTAAATATCACTATACCTTCGCCATACGCTGTCCCCTACCTGGATCAATCTTACCCTGCATTTATGTATGTATGTAGTACGTACGTGGAAGATATCTCACCCGTTTATCCCACGTTACTGTTTCACGAAATATAGAGTCAAAGAAACCGAACGAGTCGTTCTGTATGCGATTAAAACCGAGATGCACCTCTAATACTAATTCTTATCCTATTTTAAAATTAATTTTATCATTTCATTATCCTGTGGGTATCTCACGCAATGACCGGAAACGTTCTTAATAGAATTCTCGTTGGATGAAAATTATTTATTTATTTCGTTTCAAGGATATAGAAAAGGTTAAAACTAGGTAAAGTTAGTCTTTAAATCGGTTGAAAATATCTAAAGCTTGTTAAAACTTCATGAAGTACTGTTACACCATCCCAGAAACATATCTGTCTACAATATCTATAGATCAAGGACGTGGCGTAAGGCGGATTTCTGGTATCTTGTTCTACACTACGTAACGTTGAAATTTAATAACGAAGTATTAGTTGTGTTATTGATTGAAAAAAATTCCTCCCATATCACGTATTTGTTCATTAAATTCCGGATAAAAGTCCGTGCAATAGGCGTGCTTTATTTTCTTGAAAAACTCCTGAAGTAGGTAGTCGTACCTCTCGACAAGATTACGCTGCCAACCGCGGTATACCACATTAATCATACGCTGGTTTGCCATATCGGTTTTTATCAAAAATAAATTTCAAAAAGTTTCGTAGACTTGGTTCAGACTTGAACGAATCCCATTTAAATGTTTGCCTTCGAGATCAAGGCTACCGAGACTCAAGAGTTCCGCCCTTCAACGTTTTCATCCTAATATGCCGCGGGTGAGCGAAAAACAGTGGTGAAAAAAAGCAATTCGGTTGCAATATTACCGGCAGAGTTCGCCTATACCACGAGTCACGCAACTTGCAGGCCTCCTATTGCTACTTATTTGAATATTATTTCTCCTTACGCATTCATGCATTTTTTTTATCGCTTTTTTTTTTTTTGTTGCAAAATTCGTCGCAATTTTTTCATAAGAGGGTTATAGCTCGACCTGAAATTGAACTCCTGACCTTCAGCGAACCCCTTTCATGCCCCATTAAACCTTGAACGCTGCAGTATTTTCCTACAATATTTTACGACCTAAAATGGTTTGTATGAAAAGCTTCATTGATTTTTTTTATTTTTTTATTTTTTTTCATATTTGAACACGTTACATATCTGTCATAAGTTGGCTCGATTCAAAAGCTTCTTTGAATATTTGATTCGATTGGATTCTTTTCTGATATCTGAATTTTTTACTTTCCGGATATTCGCGTATATCCGATATATCTATCTGGACTAGATACAATACGTATTCTTTGGCATAGTCTCTAATAGCAACGAGTAATTCTTACTATTAAAAACATAAAGCCAGTTAAAATGGAACAGATTCACTTGACAATCCACGAAATTAGTATTAGGCTTGATTACCATAGTCGACGCGAGAGAATCGTTAATTAAAAGTGAAAAGAATTCTTATTGAGTTCTGTAATGCCTAGCTCATCGATAGGTATAATTGAGGCGAAGTTTTCAACTTCATGAAGACTTTGGAGAGATATTTTATAGTCAGATATGCGGCAGAGAGCGTCTATGTTAATTACTAACGTGTGATTGCCAGAATTTCCAAATCCACTGGTTAGACGTCTGTACAGGCAAACATTAATTGGAGTACTAATTCAAATCACGAGAGATATTTTGATTCTCAAAATGTAGAATGGCTTTGGCGTCTTAAAGTTGAAATCGTCGTTCAAGCACAACTGCAGGTGATTCCTCTACGAGGAATGAGAGTATAGATCATTGGGTTTGAATTGTGACTTGGGGGCAGATATGAGACTGCTGCGATTTGTCAAATCGTTCCTGTTCAGTTCTCGCTGTTTTTAGAAGCGTCTGTTTCCCACTCAGAACTTGGCCTCATGTGAAGAAGGCCTTAATGTCTTTTTTCTTTACCAAGTTTAGAAAAAGCCTCTGTGAATAGGGGAAAAAAAATACAATATTCTTGGTGAAAATTTGTTTTTCCTATGAAATAAAAATCAGTACAAAATTTACAATTTCTAAATCTGTATAACAATTACTATAACGAACAAATATTAGCTATTCAGTAATTTATGCAAGCTGATATATTTCTCTAAGTTATTATTCAAATTGAACGAGTATGGTGAGTTGGGAATTTCATTTCCGGACAATCCTCCTTCCCTCTGTGTCTCGTGATTTGATTTCAATTAAACCGCCATCATCACATCACCATTTCTCATCATCTACAAACTCCTCGAAGTTGATTTCGGATAAATTGGTTCAGAATCGTTATCGTAGTTGGCATGGAACTAGGATAGGTACATCAATCGATTCGCTAGATCAGCCTAAACCAAAAAATATGTCAACGAACATGACGATCCCGTAAAAATCAAGTCAGGCAAAGGCAGAAATTAAGTATGTCGAAATACGTTAGGCAATTTTCGGCTAAGCTTACCCACGGGCTATTCTAAGCTTGATACTAAAGGATTCCTCATTCGGCATACACTCCAAGAAGGAAAAGACGACCTCAGGCAATGCGTCAATATCTTTCGCAGTCTTTGGATAACCTTGGCCGGTTGGAATCCCGCATATTCTATTCGAACAGAAGTTCAAAATACGCACGAAGAAAACAATTTCAATCTTCGTATAATCAAGGATGAAAACTTTTTTTTTTAACTTCCCGCAATGAAAATTGAAAATTTTCAATAAAAAAGGGAAGTTATTGATTTCGTTCCGATTTTCGAAAATCGAGTTTTCATCAGATCTCGACGTTTTGGAGTCCTAGGAAGCTATTCTGACTATTTTTGGATGGACGCCCGTATGTGTGTATGTGTGTGTAAATAAATTTTTGCGGTACGATATCTTTAGAACGAATCGACCAATTGGAATGGTTCTTATGGCGATCGAAAGGGTTCATCAAAACTTAGATCTGATGAGATTTTGGAGTCGATCGGTCGAGTAGTTTCAAAGTTATTTCAAGAATAAAAATTAAAAACAATTTTTTTCATGTTTTTAGCGCATAACTCTTAAACTGTTCGTGCGATTAGTCTCGAAACTTAATCAGACTAAGTTCTTGGACGGCCCTTTCGATCGCCGCAAGATTCATCAAAATCGAACAATTGGTTTAAAAGACATTGCAAGACAAAAATTTCTCTTTTTGTCGTACGATACCTTTGGAACGAATTAACCGATTTGAATGATTGTTGCGGCGATCGAAAGGGTTCATCAAGACTTAGATCTGATTAGATTTTGGAATCGATCGGTCAAGTAGTTTCAAAGTTATTCGAAGAATAGAAATTGAAGAAAAAAAGATTTGTATACGGAAAACTAATTATACTGATAACCTTCTTTAATTTATTATAAACACAATAGTATCAATGAATTGTAACGTATTTAACACAGCGGGAAGTTTTCGGATTGGCCCACAGGTCAACCGGTTTCCTGATGTTTTTTTTTTTTTTTTTTAACGGTATTAACTTGGGCTCGGTACAATTTATTCAATACCTGCAGTCTCACTACACGCTACACTTTATTTTCTATCTCTGTAAATAAACGAGTCAAACTTTTTCATACGTGCTATGGTAATTAGCTCATAGTAATAAATATTAATTACACCTCAATTGCTTATTCACTGCTGAACTTTAATAACAGGATTCTTGTGTCAAGAACACCTTCGAACGTATAATCCATATCGCGTAACATCAAAGCATGCTTTGATACCGTGAGAGGAGTCGATAATTACAAGTAAAGGTTAGGAAATAAAGTGCGAAACGATGAACACGTTAGTTAATTTTAGGCCGTCATTAAAAAACGACATTAACGAATGATATTTTTACTTTTATTTTACAGGTGAGTCAAACGAGAAATAATGAAGACAAAAAAAATCGGGATACGTACTATAGGTACGGAATTGCGTAAGTAATAGATACGATTATAGTTTGAAGCAGATATACATGTAAACATATATCATTTATCAGATTATATATAAAATATAGGAATATAGGTATACGGGTATCACATACACACAATTCACCGACCGCAACTGGCTGTCTATAAATTATCTGGCATCGTTCATCCGCCCACAAAACTCCTGTAGGAATGCACGATATCGCAAAAAAAATGAAAACGCGCAATGTCCCACAGGCACTGACAATTATTTCAATCTCGTTTTTAATCGCCTAATGCTGATACTGTACCTCTGTCCCGTGACATTTCAAACGCTGGTTGAAGCTGAACGGAAACGACGAGCCTCGCGTGGGCCGTTTCGTATTTCCTCCGGAAATGTGTTCACTGGGTCCACTAATGTCCTAGCGCTGACCGAACCCGTGAAACACGGTTTGGTATGGTTTATAAGACAGAAATACTAATTCATATCAATTGAATTCTCAAAGTTTCAATTTCGCTACGTGGACGGTTCGTATCTTTTAGAATTTACTGTAGGTATTTTCAAGGCAGTATATAGTCCGCTAAAAGATCCTGCTTCTTGGGACACAATTTGATTTTTAGATTTCGATATATATCATGCATTCTGCGAACCTTTCTTAACCGTATTCCGAGACTTTGTTTGAAAACTCTTGGTTTTGACCACCAGAAAAGTCCCACCTTTTTACCAAGTAGACTCGACTGGTCGAATTGAATAACAAATCTACGGTAGAATATAACAGCGAAAAATAGTGATTTTTTTTTTCTTCTTTAACATGGAATTTCATTTAATCCATACATGTTTTATTCTCATCTCAAAAAAAAAAATTTCACCAAATTTTAAAACAATATTTAAATATTTACTGATCACTTAACGCATGTAAAAATTTTACTCATTGTTCTTTGTTTTTCTAATTCATCAACATTTTGTTAAACTTTGTTATGTCCGGTGTGTAATTACCGTTTGAAATATTAAATGCTTCTAAAGATTATGGTAGATGATGGATATTAATAAATTAATAATTCATTAGAAGTGAATAGTTTGCGAGGGAGGACTATTCAATTGTTAAAGTTGACCATTTTTTTGTCAAATTTTTATTAGAGTAGATTATTTTAACAATAAACTTTATTCAATGAATGATCCACAGCTAATTGAACATAATAAGCAAAGTGTTAATCTCGACGTTAATTATTACAAGATTGATCAAAGGTTAAATAGACATCTGCGTGAGGATTTAGATTGAAGTTGAATTGATTGAATAGAAGTGAAGGGAAGGATTACTCGAGGATTAAGTGTGGTTGAATTGAGATTGAAATTTGAATAGTTGATAGTTGATTTGACTTAAGAGAGATAGAAATTATTGGATTGAAGATTAAATTAGAAGTCATAAGATTGATGCTGGATTTCGAATTCGAATTACCAATGCGGGTGGTTGAATGATGAATATTGGTGTCTTCGGAACTTATCAAAATTTCAAAGTTCAAATTCAAAAATCATTGCAGGGAGTTATAACTAAAGAACAATTCGCTTTTCCTTGTTGTAATTAAAGCATAACTCAAAAATGACCAGAAATCTTCGTGAAAAAAATTTAACAAATCAAAATTATTGCCAGAAAATTATATTTTAATCAAATAATTCCAACAATTGAATGCTTCAAACAGATATTAGTAACTTTTTACACAAGATCTTTCTGAGGAATGTTTAATTATTTGCAAAAATTTTGATTTAATTAACGGGTTATACGCAGTTCCAAGGCCAAAAAAAGTCGTTTTTTTACGAAAAGTATTATGACATGTAGTGGTATCCTTTAACTTTATATGGGCATTTTTTTATTTTCAAAAATATTGATTTATACTGCTCCTGAGACGATCTCCTGGATGTCCTCCAAAAAAAAGGCGTCTGGCGGTGAGCACGATATCTCCGATTTGGGTTATGTAAAATAAAAAAACCAAAAATATTTTATTACTGAATAGATGAATCTAGGTATTGATCGAAGGAATAGTCGAAATTTTGATTTTTGACAAAATGGCAACTCCTGGAAAAAAAAATTCTAATTTTCGACCAAAACTTTTTCGTTCAAATGTTTAAAAAAAATAGAAATAATTATCAAAAATCTTATTTACTTGATCAATACCTGAGGAATATATCTGAGAAGGTTGTGTCAAAATTTCAGACCGATCGGTCGAGCCGTTCATGAGAAATCGTGCTCACCGACTTTGAAAACACCGTTTTGAGAAAAACGCGTTCAAAGTTTCAAGAGTCGTTTACACATGGTTAAAAATTTTTTCTTTCAACTTACATGGAGTCATCTATCTTCGCCGGATCGATTTAAAATTTTCAGAGAATAAATTGAAATATATATTCTGTAAATGCAATAAAAAAAATCGCTTTTTGGAAATTCCCAACTGCGTATAACCCTTTAAAACACAAACTCATACGGATGGTGAGTGGTAATTGTTTCTACGTTGAACGTGATTTTCGAGGTATTGATATTGGAACCGGATTGAAGAATTTACGGAATTTCAGTAAATAGTTCGAATGATTTAACCAAAATTGCAAAATAATTTGTCCTATGATAATGAAACTTTTGAATTAAAAGCTACATGAATCTCTTCGAGTTGCATCTAAAAATGAGCCTTAAAAGTTCGAATTGAAAAACTCAATATCCATAATAGAACGAAAATTTTGATAATATTTCAAATATTGAGGTTTCAAAAATCTCATTGCCTTACAAATTCCGAAAGTTTTAGTTCTAACTATTTTAGCTCATTTGCAAATGTAGTTAGTTGGAGGATATGGTATAGAATAATCTGTATAACCATAAGCCGTCCTTTTGGCGATCTGATACCACAAGAATGTCAAAATATACAAAGTATTTAGAGAGTGGTTAACAATTATATAAATCTAATTATATAACTCTCCTACCGCTTATGAATAACGAACAAACAAAGTGTAACGAACTTTGACGTGGTGGCTAAGTACTTTGCGTATATATCCAGCACTTGGAACTCAATATATTTCACGAAAGTGTAGGTATACTACTTTGGCGACGTGTTTGCTCGCCCAGGCCTCAAGCATAACCGTAAATGTACCGAAGGAGGACTAAGAAGAGGACGCGAAAGATGGGGTAGATGAGAAAGATGGAAGGAGGGTGCGTACGCGGTTCGGATGTTTGGTGATCTGCCGTCTGCGTGGGTGGGCCGGAGTGGCAGAGAGGATTTCTGGTAAGAGATGATGATCGATGGAGGTGGTTACGGAGAAAAGCGGTAATACCTTGAACTTCCGATGTACATAGTGCGAGGGCTGACAGAGCGAGGGTGAGACAACTGCAGGCCAGAATACAAAGTTAAGCAGAAATTTCATAGTGGTCCAGGTAAAATTGGCCAATACTAGTAATACGGCACATCCTTAAGTGCCAAGCGTCGTTAATGTTAAGCACTGGGCCAGTATTGAACAATGCAAAATTCACTAGCGCTATTAATACAACCCTCTATTGGGCCAGCATCTGCAGCTTAGTGTTATCACAAGTTGCTGAGACTGCAGTATTGGTCTTCTCTCGCGATACATTTCAAAGTCTAGAAACTTGAAGCCCTATGAGGGATTACACCCTTCTCATGCTTGGCTTTTGATAAACATTTTTGAGGGAAAGTTCCTCACGATACTGGCTCAGTACCAAACCACACTACTGGCCAATTGATTATTTGTAAAATTGGCCAAATTCTGGTTACCAACGTTGGTCCGATCTCATCATTCCGACCGTTGATCAGGTTTTGGGATAAACAACTGCACCGAAATCGGCACGGTTGGCAACGATACTGGTCCAACACTGGGCCTTTCGCTAAACTTTATTCTAACGCAAAATAGATTCTTTATTTTACGCAAAACAGATTCGATGAAGGTTCGAATTAAAGAAAAACTATTTCTAAAAAAATTGTCATACCTAGCAAATGGATAATTAAGAAAGTGGATATACAACAGAGCAGTAGAGTGAATATTAGCTGTACCCAACCCAGATCAGTTTGAATTTCATGGTATATCATCAAGATGAAATAATTCCGCGATTTCTTTTCGGTTTCTATCCCAAATCAGTTTATTGGTTAGAAAAAAACGTCTGCCGAGTTAACTGAGGTAGAATCCTGGAAGTGAGTGGACATATTCGAAGTTAATCTTGATATTTGGTCATCAGTTATCCGAATCGGATATTTTCTATTGAACATTCATGGGCGTAAAAAAACGTTGGTCATATATTATGTGAGAAATCCTATCATCCTTTAACAGAATCGTTCGATCAGCTTCCACCTGGCTACATGTAACCCTCTCCCTATACGTGCTTGAATATTTCCGCCAAACGACATCTGCTGGAACATTTGTTTCGAGAGGTGGCTTATCGTTGGCGTGAGAGGTTCGACTCTTTGGAAAAAAGATAGAAAGTCGCGTAGAAAACTTCGAGGGTTAACCAGTTAACGTATACGGGACATTATCCGAAATGAATTATTTAAACCCAATCCTCAAGGCACTCAAGGTCCATCTTTTGCACGAACGTAAAGCCCGCAGACTCCCTAGAGTAGTCATCTTTCATTTTGTTGTCTTTTATTTGTACTCATGAGTCACCGTTCAGAATGGTACTCTAGAAGTTGCTTAAAGTTTACCTATTCCAACGTATAGTACCTTACCTTTTATATCTGCTGGTCTAAAGCTAGATTCTAGCTTTCTTCAAAAGTTCAAATCTCCCACCCCATATAATATCCTTTAAAGTCTAACGTGATCTTCTTCGGTTACCAAGAGACTTTGCTGTGTGACCCGTTTAGTCCTGAAAAAGTTTTAGATTTAATATCGCAACTATCCACACTTTTTGTACACGAGGATCATCAAATATTTACAAATAAAATGAAAACTCAGAACAACTTTGCTAACATGTTCGAAATTTTAAGAATATCTTAATCTACATAATTATAGTGTCAGAAATTGCGTTCGTATATAACGTATGTACAAAATGATAGGAAGATATTGAAACACATAGATTTAATATTCGAATCCATATACTAACATCTGTGGAAGTTGATCAATATTTTATATGGGTTAGATAATGAACAGATCTCGGATACTGCAGGTATACATCATATGGCTTAGGTTGTAAACGCTTTCTGATCAGGGTATAATTAGTATTTAAAGGAAGATTATTGCGTACGATTAACCTCAGCTAAAGACAATGTTTCATTAATTCGTTAACAAGTATAAATAATTCTCTACATTTTCGAAATTAGAGTAAAAACACCTAATCCTTGGTATTCATTACGCGATAATTAGACTTTAGCAGTC
The DNA here is from genome assembly GCA_963924015.1 of Macrophya annulata. Taxonomy (NCBI): domain Eukaryota; kingdom Metazoa; phylum Arthropoda; class Insecta; order Hymenoptera; family Tenthredinidae; genus Macrophya; species Macrophya annulata. Next base: position 12,573,633 of record OZ001261.1, read on the forward strand.
TTGACGATAAGAAAAATATTGCTTTGGACTATGGGTATATGTATAATGGGTGAAATTTTCAACGCTGTGGTAAAAAACATTTTTCATTGGATTATTCTCGTCTTTCTAATTTACCCCGTCGCGTCGGTTGGATCGTCCCTCCTACCTACCCATTACTCCGTCCTTTCTCTACCCAGTTTTCTCAAAAAAAAAAAAAAAAGAAAAATATTTCCCTCAATTTCGGGACTACTTCGCGGATTCATAATTCATTGCGGACCTGTTATGCCCCGCACGCTTCGTAGAGGTAATATTTCAAAATTCGGTACGGAAGTATTTTATAATTAACAGACACGCGTGTGCGGGGGGCATGCGAAATTCAATAGAGATTTATGTCGACGTTAAATGGTTGCGAGAATTGCGGGAGAGCGTGACTGGTTTACCGAAAACAATTAAATTTTCACTTTTATTTTTTATTTTATTTTTTTTTTATTTTCTTTCTTTCTTTATTTTTCCTCAAAAGCTTATTTAAAACTCCTCGAGAATATATAACAATTAAAAAAATATAATAAAACAATTAAATAGCTTTGTGTTTCAAAATCAAAAGACCGTATTAAATTCTGAAAGGGAAAGGTGGTTCGAAAAATTTATTAACATATTTATATCGTTCCACGTTTTATATGTACAGCAAGTCTGATTCTCTTGAGAATTAATTATAATTATTAATTAATCACACTCTTCTCATGCCTAAATAGAAATTTTCCGGCTACGCATGCCTATATACAGCATTATGTACCAGCCTTCGTTATTATTCAAATTATTATTTATTATTCACAGAGTCTTAAGTACATTGAAGTTAAATTACCATGCTTCAGATTACGCCCAGCCGACAGACGATAGTTGAGATATTTAATCCAGTTTTTTTTTCATACTAAGTAAGAGGGTATATCCATCTTGAAAGGAGGAATTCTTTAAGGACCTAAGTGTCTTAGAAGAATTTTTTCGCAACCCAGTATCATCACAGCACTTCACTAGTCTTTTACAGTACAATAAGGTAAATGTTGGGATTTAAATGAAACATCGCCTTTAGTTATCGATCTAGTCAAACTAAAGGCAAAAATCAAAGGCTGTTTGTAATTTAGGTTTTTGGTCTGTAATTGTTAACAAAAACAAGTCTCAATGAAATAGATAACCAAGTGGTTTGCTGAAAAATTAATTTTCAATACACCAGTGGTTAAAAAGTATCGGAAAATTTTGATGAATAAATAATTTGATGAAATTTATATGAAATGAAACTATATATATCCAGTTTTCAACGGGTTTTACCAACTGATTGATCATAATGGTGAGGAAAGTTTATGAGAATATGAAAATAATTGGCTTAAAGTCTAGGCTTTGAGGTCAGCAATGCAACGTTAACAAGCTTTGCGTATTCACTACGAGGATAAAAAGGAACGGGCTTCGAAAGTACTTTGTTGGTGCATGTAGATACTCATTTCGTTACTATCTTGTAAGACGTGCTGCTATCTTAGCTCTACGATGCTATTTCCACCCTTTCAGTGGCCTGTTTTCACCCTCGAAGCCCGGCAACCCCATCCTCAATGAAAGACCCAGACCAGCTACTCGCACTTCAAGAGGTAGCGACAACACTTGAAACTCGCTAAGCACTGTCAATTAATCGCGCAAGCGTCGTTTGTTAACGACGAGCCAAGAGTGGTCGTTAACAAGTAAGCACTATACGTAGGCATAGTATATAGCGAGCTGAAATCCCTACTTTATAACCATTACGTTCGTGCATTTGTAAGTATACTCGTTCTAGAAGCACCTTATGCATATGCTTGTAAACATTTTCTCTAACGATAGATATAGGAGAATAGTGGACAAGATGGGCCACCTGAGAGAAGAAGAAATAGCAAAGTGCAGAATTAGCTCCAAGATGAGGATGAGAATTGATAAATCTTTGAACTTAATGCTAAAAATGACACGTAAATATATTGCGAACATTGAACATGTTGAGTTTGAGATTTTCGAACAAGGAGAGCTTGATGGAGCACATAAAAAAATTATAATGAAAATTTTAGTCGACGTGTGCACATCATCGATCAGCAAATGTAGATGATACAATGAGATTTTACACAGCTGTGATTATCGTAGCTTTCAATTCGTTTTTTATTCACATAATTTATTTGATGTTTAAAATTCTTTTAAAGCAAATAAATAAACGGTTCTTGAAGAAAGTGAACATTTTTTAAAGGGTCCATAATGTAAGCTTTTCCTCTATGCATATGAGCTTCACTATAAATGATATTTTGCCTCGCTTTTTGAAATTGATACCGTGTTTAGTGCAGCTACGTGAAGAGCCCATCGTACTTTATAACAACATGTACACCCTTAGACCAGATTCTAGTAAATTTTCTTCTCTCATTGTTTGAATTCCACCCTTGATTCTTCTAAAAACTGTTTCTTTTTATTGTTATTTATTTTTCCTTGCCCCTATTTTTCGGCCCAATTCACAGTACGTTGAACACAACGACGTAGTCATTCTTTATAAACCCCGAAATTATTTCTTTCTTTGCCTAATATAACCGAGAAGAACGTCATTATTTATTCTGATAAAGACAGAGGCAAGAAATACTTAAAATACTTCATAAAATTTCTGAAGGATCGACATGGAAGCGAGTTTGATTAATTTATTCAAAAAATATTTCACTTCCATTTCTTATATCGGAATCCTGGTGTATAATACTTAAGCCATTACTAAATAAAAGTACGATCTGAACTTGAATGGAAAAAGAAAAGGTTGACTCGCAGGACTTAATTCATAACCTCGCAGACATGTTTAAGACGAAAACAAAAGGAAGTTCAGATAAGTTAGTAGGTACCTTTGAAGCCTTTACCCCTTTGTGAGATACCAACCTACCTCTTCAAGACTTACAGTGAAGTACCTTTCAGAATCACAAGTCCAGAAATGAAAACCGTTCATGACCCCTGCAGGGCTTTTAACCTAATGATTTATGAATAAAAGTTGTTAGAGATAACTGAAATATTAGATACGTTTAGGGTGCGCAACCGAAAGGACGAGAACATCTATGTAATCATGTAATACTTGCGGGTATCTATAACTGTAGGTACCAGAAACCACAACAAAGAGTACTTAGTATCATGGTGGGGAAAGTGCTGACTTAAGTAGTGTGCCACTACGAACGATCAGCCACAGCTGTGTACGCACTTTAGGCTCTCAAACATTGCGGAGAATTCGCTAATAGCGGACGACACATTCGCTTGTGCGAACCTGCGAACTCACAGGCGAATGGTATCTCGTTACAAGAGCATTCGAACAACCTGTCACGGAAAATAATGGCCTGAAAGCCGGAAACTTAGCCAATAAAGTATCGACAACCCTTATCTAACAAAGCCAGCTTGTTTCAACAGTCCAAAGGATGTATTTGGTATCCATGCAGAAAATGGTTTACCCAACAACTGACATAACAGTAGGAATGTAGAATTTCTCAATCCTTTCTCACCTTACTTTTATATACACGAATGTCAAAGCATAATGGATATTATTTTGACCAATTTTTTTTAATCTTTAAAAAATGATATTTGCTTCGACTATTCGCGAATAATTTTTGGCAATTATATTTACTCTAAGTAATCAAAGTTTTCTCTGTGAAAGTTTTCCATACGACATTATCATGTGTCCTCGTGGTTTGCAAGATTTGAAAAATCCACTATAACCTCCGAGAATGTGAAAGAAACCAAAAAAAAAAAAAAAAGGAAAATAAAAACTTTCACCACTCTGCATGCTGGTAAGTGTAAGTATAGGTAATATAGTTGGGTACACAAAACAAACGGGGCACTCGAGTAAAAACCAAGTTTAATTTCAGAGTTGAGTTCCTATTTGAGTTGGCCAAGCGAGCTTTGCAAGTTCACTTTGTTAAAAATGTTAGTCCAAGGTAGTCCTTTCTCCATCTGTTAGTTGCCTTCCACCACTCACCAGTTTGATTTCTTTTCTTTACAGACTCACAAAAGCTACGAAGAGCTCTCTCTAGTCCGCGGAAAACTTCTTTTCAAAAGTTCTCTTCGTCCCCTACAATGAAACCAGTGCAATTTAATTATCTTAGTATACATACTGCTCTGCGTTATTCCTTCTATGCTTTACTCTCTTTGTCATCATCAGAGGTATTTCATTTCATACCTGTATGGGCGTATGTAATAAACTTTTGCATATTATATTCTATGTATTAACAAACACATGCTCGGGTGAACCCATAACGAATGAAATGATTTGAAAGGAAAAATTTACCTCGACGTTTTGAGTTATGGTTTGTTTTCCTTTATGTAGGTATAGATTTTAATATTCGAAAGCCATGATATTCATTTGCTCATAATTAAATATCGTCTTAATCCTAATATTTTTTAAATTAATATGAATCGTATTTATAAAAAAATTTATAAAATCAGAACACACGCTCACCTTTAAAAGCTCGTACATGACCAAATACAGTTAGTGCATAGCTTTAAGAATAATCTCAATTTTGAAATTATTTTAATGAACTTTCTAAACGGATCTAATATTCTTGATTTCTAAGAATTAAAGCCCATGTGTGATTTCAAGAAAATTTCTTTGAACTATCTTATATGTCTTGAAATCAGGAATCTGATTAAAAAATTTTTTAGAAGCCCCGTAGTTCGTATAAAATGTGAAATACTTCGACATTGTTCAAGTCTTTCAACTATACAATTAGGACCTACTAAAATGAAACGTATGAAATTGCAGCTTGAATATTTGTTTAATGTTTAGAGGTAAGAAAAAATGTTTTTGACAAAAGCGTAATGGCTTTAAGGGTAGAATAGATGATCCGTGAAATGGATTTACAGTGTATGACAAATCTATCTTGAGGTAGAATTTGATGTCAAGCATTTCCACCGGTATCCTAATAACTAGATTCGTATTCATATATGTATAATATACATGCAGAGAATATGTAGATTGTATGTGGTACATAATTAGGTGGATTATATTGTGTTCACCTACGATAGATACCTACGTGTAGTCAAGATCATTATATACTATTATAGAAAATGTTTGAAACCGAATCCTATCTCTGGATGTCGCGTACCTACCTGTCTACTCAGGCGACAAATGGCCAGAGTTGGACGAACAAGTCCGCTTATTCGAAATAATCGAGTTCGATCTTTTTGCGACCTTGAACTCGCAGTTTCGAGGGGAAAAAGCTCCGAGTGCCGACTGGGAATCGAGGTTTTACCCGCGGCTGGCGCCTGACTCTAGTGGACCGAAAAACACGGCAGTTATGCAAAAATTATAGGTTTCACTAGACTAACAGGAGGTGTGAAGCTGTGAGTGCCCTCATAGATTTAGAAAAAATTGAATTATTATATATCTGTTGTAACAAAGTGAAAAAACTATAAATATTACACACAGTAGGTACAATAATTTTTTTTGTTTCTTCCTTTTTTTTGTGAAACTAAACCCATACAATAAATTATGCAAATATTTTGTGAAAAATACTTAGAGGTTAAAACGTTTTCAAAAATTAGTATCGACATTAATATCATACAAATACACATCAGAAGATTACTCCTTATAATGATAACGACAAGAATGATGTGGCCTGAAATCTGAAAAACAAAAAATCAAACAAAAAAAAACACAATTAATCTCTGAATCTTTGTAATTAACTTTGAATATCCTGAATGGAGATTTAAGATTAAAGCTTTAACGCACCTTAAAGTTCCATCCCTAAAATTAAACTCTCCGTCTCAAGGTAATCAGTTTCTTTTTCATAATTTGGACAAATCGCCACGTTTAATCGCAGCCCTTTACCTTGACGCCTGATAACCCTCTACTACAAAAAAAAAAAAAAAGTTTACAATAATTGAGGATAAATGCTTCTGAGATTTATACAGGCGTCTTATCTTATTACTAAAACTTGCAATTACAACAGCCAAGACGTAAGCCTATAGTTCCAAACGCGTCTGACTCTTTAATTGATGAAAGTTAGTGTACCAAGATATATGTATCACAAATTATACCCAATACAGCTGGGTAATAATTGAACTATAGATCCCGCACCCTTATCGATATACACAGTTGAAACACCTTTGATGTCTGACCACCGCAAACAAATTCACTCAGAAATTGCAATAACTATCTAAGAAATTGGATATAGTTATCTCAAGGTAGTAGAAGATAATGTATCGGAAAATATCGCACTCTAGAACCAAGAGGCAGCTGATATGGGTCGTAAAAATAGTCACGAAGGAAAGATAACCCAATTATCTGATGCTCGATGGCCTGGATTCGTTTTCGACGAATTCAGTCCATGTTCATATGATATATACTATACCTTTCGGATCTTAGATTTCGCGTATCTGAATACTTACATGTATAACTTTATATCGATATGAATAATCTGCCTTCGGTAAAGCGTCTCTCGGGTAGTAATTTTATTGTTATCACAGCTGAATGTACACCATTAATCCTAAACCGTTTGCAGAACCCTTTTTCAAAAGACCGGGGGTTAGTGCACGTTGAATTTTTTAACGCTATATAGACCGCGACGTGACGTGAGAATATTCTAATCTGATCATAAGTTATGATTCCCTGGAGCAGCCACCGATATCGAGATATACGACCGCCTTGATAGCCAAGTCGTGTAAGACAACTTTTCCAAAGTTTGTATGCGGCTTCGAAAAACGTCGATAAGTCGATCACTACCATAGATCTCAATATTCTACGTCTAATCAAAGGGTCATAAATACCTTCCATCCTTTCAACGCCTGGATTATATATATAATAAACCAAGAGATGATCTCCTAAAATATTACGATGTCATTTTCCACGTTCGATCCAATTGTTTTATTCATCGTATTGAATCGGATTTATATATTACTTTAAAATATCACATTTATAATAGATAGAAATGGGTATTTGGAAATCGTATCTCATCGGTATTAGGACTAAAAATATAAGTACTTTTACAAAAATACAAAAACATTATGAAGATTTTGCTTCTCTTTTATTCTTCGAATCATTGTAGACAAGAAACATGTTGATATAGCCACTGCAGAAAGATTTGTTCATTTTACTAAAGTGCTAATGCCAGTAGGTTGGAAGTGCATAAAAAAGTTTCATACAGAGTTTGAATGGTATTTTAGACATTTTTTTTTCAAACTACAGTTTTGATTTTGAAATTTTGAGAATTTCATATTACTTGTCGTCGCTTTCATGCAGAAGAAGGTCTAAGACTGTATTTTCATAGAGGTACGTATAGGTATGTAGAAAACTATAAAGTCACTATACCCCAAGCAATACAAATATGAGTAGATAATGCGAGAGTTCACTGTAGGAAGATCTATTGTAGGTATAATTTTCTTTGAACAAGGTATTCGTCTTCAAGTTAGAGATAAAGTATTGAATAATATTTTCCTTTATGACTACCAAATTGATAAGTAAGATCGCAGTACGTAGGAGTGTATAAATTTTGTGACTGAAAATTTTTCATTTATAAAGAGTCGTAAATATGGGTCATATAAATTTTTATCACCATTTCCAAAGCTTTAGCGTCTTTAACCTATGGCCTCTTTGGCATTGTAATGAATTTCTGTAGCCAACTAAGAATGTATATATATATACAGAAGATAAAAGTTTTTTCTACTTTGTGTTTGAGGCGTGTCGTCGGTGTGCTCAAGCGCGGGTGGTAAGCAGCCAGCTTTGGAAGTGCGGGCCGCTTTGGCGTTAGCGTCAAAGGGAATTAAAGTAAGGCAGAACCAAAACAAAGAAAAAAAAAAAAGAAGGAGAAGAAGAAAAAAAAAGTTTACAACGGGTAGAGAATGAAAAAGGAATGTAGAAAATAAGTTTGAATAAAAATTAACAAATAAAAAAAGAGCTCAATGAAAAGGGGACGAATCAAGGAGAAAACTTTTCTCTGCACCTTACCAGCTCCGCCAGCCTTACCGGATACTGGAAAACCGTCGAGCGGACGTAAAGCAGACAGAAGTAAAAAATAAAATAAAATAAAACAGTACAAAAAAACTAAGACACGAAAGCTATTTCCGAAGAGGCGGTTTTCACCAGGTTCGAAAATACTACCAGTGACTTTGCAAAGTCCAGGGATTCCCCGCAAGCTCTCTCAGTTTTGGCCACTGTACAACCCATAAACCATTACTATACCATTCTACTAATTCTATTACAAAGAGTGTCAATACTGTGAACCAAAAATGCGCTAAAAAGTTTTTCCTGAAGACATGTGTTGCCAATCGTTGATTTGTTTCCATTCGGTGCTTTTTCAGGATCCCCAAGCTTTCAACTAAAAAACCATTTCGGGTGTGGGAAGAAGAATTCGCAAATGAGAGTTTGTGGAAAAGTCCGAAGGGCCATTCGTATACAATATATTTCATATATTTCCAGGCATGTTATGCATATAACTTCATGATTGAAACAATGACTTGATTAGCAGACAAAGATCGATTGAGACAAGATGAATGGGGGAAAAAATGTGAAGAAAGAAAGGATTTCAATCAATAAGACGTAACGTGGAAAGGCGGGGCTGAAAGGTGTGTTTCTTCAGGATTGGACTTAAAAGTTGGGCATTTTTTGCTGAGAACCGTAGAAACTAATCGGTACGGTCAGCCTGACGTAGGTGCTTTTCAGCTGCTTGAAAACTTTATTAATTCAAAGATTTAGAATTTGGATGATGTTGGTTTCTGGAACGAAAATTCACACGTGTCAAGTAAATCTTTAACTCAATGTCGCCAATGCTTAAATGTGCCTTTTCAAGTCCTTGAAATCCGTTTGGAGATTTTTTTTTCACCAACTGTACGAGTAAAAGAATGGTTAAAATCATTTATTTACTTGAAGAAGGTAGTTGCGCGTTTGAAATTATGGTAATACCAAATTATGCCACAAATTACTTTCAGATTTTCTCCCATTGGAATATAAATCTGTTAGGGGATCATCGATTCGAGGGTTTCTACCTTCGCAATATTATTCGATTACCGCGACAAGCTCCGGAACTTGAGTTTCAGCGACGCGGTGAATTTCTGATCGTTTCAGCTCCCGCAAGGTTACTCATGATTCCCACGACCGCATATACTTAATTCATTCAGAATATGAAGTAATTTCATCAATTTTCCGAAAACGATGCTGCGTTCTATTTGGAAAGGCAAGTGCCAAATCGTCTAAATTTGATGCAGAAATTCTGGATTCAATTTTTCAAATATAAATTCGGGATACTCTAAGAAAAGAAAGAATAAAAAATTTAGACGTGGACCATAAAAGAATGTCAATAGATGAAAACAGCGTAACATTGGAGATAGATTGTCAAAGTATCAAACTCACACTTTTTTCGTAACCAACGAGACGTCTCAACGAGTCTTTTTTTTTTTCTTTTTTTTTTTCTCAGACAGGAATTTGTCCAGCAAAAAATCGCACAATTACGTTATAGGGTATTTTTGTATTATAAAATGCGGGTCTTGTTTTCAAGGTCGTTAAATACTTGCTCAACAGTTAATTAAATTTAAGGCCAAAATTAACCGGAGGATATATATATATATATATAATTTTTTTTTTCAACGAGATGGATAACGACTCTCAGTTGGGTATAAAAATTACCTCTAAAAATTCGTTTGCTTCGCCCGTGTTACAGGATTGTCAGTGAGGCAAATAACCATTAAACAGTTAATTGGATTTCTTCCTTTTGTTTTTTTTTTTTTTTTTATATCTCTACAGTTTAGTCTGAAAACAATTAACCACGTTCCCAATTTAACGGTAAAAATTCTTCCGACGACCGTTTATTGGACCAAATTTAATTTCACTTTTAGATAAACATTTTATAATTTCAAATTACTATGCAAAAATATACAGCAACAAATCTGCGAATCTAATTCAATTGCGATATAAAATTCAGGTTAATCGTATCCCTCTTGAGATAAATATAGATCTCACGTATGTATATATGTTACATGCATACAACGTGGCATGCAAAGGTAGCATATCGATCGGAAGTGACAGATAAAAAAAAATTTCACTCATTACGTAAACCAAATTTACGTAAATGTATAGAAACGATTTACTTATACGTTGAATAGATTAATGAAACAGCGAGGTGTTTCGTGATTAACAGTTGATTAACAAATTTTAAAAAACCTAAAGCCATTCCGCGTTTCACATGTTTAGGGATTTTCACGAAAACGCTTCTTTTTTTTCGCTAATAGGTAATACCCCAATTTAATCTCGAGGTATAATACTGATATGAAAATTTATGTGAGCTTTTAACTTTTCATTAAACACTAAATACATATTTAGGTGCCTGTTACTAATCTTCTTATTGCCCCTTTTACCTAATTACTAAAAAATTTTAAGTTCTTATTATCAGCATAAAACTTTCGACTTTTGCCAAAAGAAATATTGACTATGTTAGAATTCTAATTCTCTAAACTTAGTTCAGTCCATGAAATCTTTCCGATTTTGTGTACAAATTTATGTTCATGTAGAAACGGAATAATTGGTAGGTAAATAAATTTCGTTTAGAATAACGTAAAAATATCGTTAATTGAGGTAATTAGGATTTAATTTTGATGATTCGCTGATTTTATGTAGCTTATACGAAATTGTATATTTCTCTGACTTAATTTGCCAGTTCTATAACTCACTTATATTTTTTTTATTATAAGTCCTATTTTCTTATTCACTCGCAAAACTGTCCGCTTCTGTTTGTATATTTCTTGGTAAAGCTTGATTCCGAGGTTACAGCTCGCTCAGAGTATATTAAAACTTCCGCCAGAGGCACCGGCAAAGATTACGAGTAGGGCATTGGACTGCTGCAGACTTTAATCAAAACCGTTAAGAGAACGCGCCATGCCAAGCACTGGAGATTCAAGTTGCAAGCTTACTTTCTGAATGATATTATACTTAATCATAAGCTACCCTTGCGGCAGGCTGCCATGGGTGGTCGTCGCGACGGTCGTGGTTGCGGTTGTAGTGGTCGTCGGTACCGGGGCGTTCAAGCGCACAACGTCGCCTTAGGTTCGTTTAATCAGTGTCCCTTCGACATTCTCCCTTAGTCAATTTTTCCTCTCACTTCCTAGACGTCCCTTTCATCCCTAAAGTGTCGATAGTCCCATAGCTTAAATCGGGGACAAGTTCGCCAAGGTTTATGGTAGGTACAAATCTGTGATGAAAAATTTCTATTTTACCTCGATCGCTATGTCCTCATCGTTTTGATTTTATACACGCCCTTAAATTCCATGGAGCTTCTTCTTCTTCTTCTTCAAACAGGTGGTGGCTTTGGCGTTACATTCTCCAGGCAGAGAATTCCTTCACCATTTTATTTTATCGTTCGTTTTACCGCTTCTCGTGATGACTTTTCCTTATACCTGCAGGTATATAGACATTGAACAAAAAAAAAACCGTAAATTACAGCGGAGGAAAACCTATTTTTTTTTTGTTTTGTTTTTTATCAAACAAAAATCATGCGATTTGCCAAATCGATTCACCCGTGTTTTCGCCTACTTAATCCGAACTTAACAAACCTTTGATAACTCAGTTTCATCAATTTTACTACCCCCAAGGGTTCAAGATTTGACGCAATAAGATCTCCATAATAGTTATAATCTTGTGCTCCACGAGCCGATGTTAACCCTTTGCATTAACATCCCTGGAATATTTGTTAGACCTCCTTCCGGGAGGGACGGAATGTTCTAATCAATGTTGGTATCACAACTTCATAACTATATCCACGTACGTTACAGAGAACCAGACTAACGCCACGTTTCATCATCCCGTCTGTCTACGTGCTGCTAACCATATTTTGAAAACCTTAGGGATCAATTTTCACTAGCATATTATACAATATCATTCTAATTTGCACAGAATGAAGAAATTCAAAACTCTCTTTGCAAATCAGAGGCAAATCTTTTGGCAGACATGAATCTGAGGATTAACTAGCTTATTTGTTAACAACGTAGTCCACTTTGTTCGCCAACCCCTTAAACGGGGTACGCATGGTAGAAACAGCACGCCAAAATTAGCTAACTAATAGGTAACAGGCGACATATATACGTGATACGCGCCCTTCCTGATGAAGCACTGTGGTTAGGCTACCATGTGGTTGTGTCTGGTCTGGAACGGTTCTACGGGCTGTGTTATCTACCGTTGGGATAACGAGGTGTTTTCGGAAATTTAAAAACTCCAAAACAAATTACATCCCCTATCGTCCACGGGGCTGGGCGCGATCCCACGCGTTAATTGCTTTCGGGCGCTAATTATTGTGACCTTATTTTCCCTGCGGCATGGGGGTACGAATTACCTTTAAGGGTGCGGATACACAATTAAAAAGGGTTTCTTTTTTGAACGCAACGCGGTTTTTCCCTAAAAAGAATTTTTTAATAACCTGCCAGCTTTGTCGTAACAGTTCACTTGTCTTTTCAAGTACAAAGTCAGAGGACTCGGGTCAAAAACTTCTATTGCAACTGACATTTTTTGCTCTATTTATACTTCTGATCGTTAACCAGAGAACTTTTCGATGTGGAAATTTATGGGGTACGAAAAATATGTCAATTTCAAAACCCGAAAAATCGTGATATGGATTACTCAATTCATTTTCATATGGTCAAGAAGTTCTGTTCTTCTGACAAATGTTTTCTTTCTGAACAATTATAGAGATTGAAAAATGTTAGATCGCACTATGAAAAATAGTGGGTCACAGTTTTTAACTTTTACGCAATTATTTCCTCATTCTTCTGTGATCTCGTTTGAACGAATTGGGGTAATCCTGCAATTTCAACAAGACAATTCGAATAACATTTATATGTTATATACCCACACGGCTGTATCCTGGTGAATAACAGAAATTCCTTCTCACAATAGTGAATTTAAATGCCACTGCCTTGCTTTCCGAATGGTTCGAAGATCCACTTAGGATCCGAATTGTTCTCCTTTCTATTAGGCGCCGTTCACTGAATCTTCAAGATTTTATGAGACGGTAAAGATTTGCGGAAAAGCACGATGAAAGCTATCCGGTAATCAGAAATACCCTGGCCTTTAGTCCCTGACACAATTGAGTTCCAATTACTTCGATGACGATATTGGGGCAAATCTATACCTAAGCTTTCCATACTTTAAAACAACGCTGACGACTTGCCTTAAAATTGAACAGCGAAACGAGGAGGGAGATTACCTATAGGTTGAACCAAGAATAACAATGAAGTTGTTCAAATATTACGGCTTACACATAAGCTTTTAAGAATTGGAGAAATTTTCCTCATATTTTCCGTGATATTCATCAAATCAGAAATTCTTCTCGAATGTATGGAAGAAGAGCGGTCGACTTAAACTGAGCCTAAAAAGCTCGAAGCAAAGTGCTTGTCTTTTAGGTAATAAGAATACAGTTGTGTTTAGATTTCTTTTTAAGCACGTAGTCCAAAAAAATACGCCATCAAGGGGGTGGGTACACCATGAAAATAATTTTTTCTTCAATCTAACCTCAAAATCGCACATTCTCCGCTTGTTTTCGGCACTCGTGAAGAAAAATATAGTCCCTAACTTGTACGTGAAGGCTTTTTGACGAAACTCGTGACAGCACTCGCCTTCGGCTTGTTCCGTAAATCTCTCGTTTCGTCAAAAAAGCCTTTCCGTACCCGTTAAGAAATGTACTATTTCGACACGCCGGGCGCAAAGTTCGCTTTTGCGCCCGCTTCGCATGTACAAAATTCAACTTTCCGCACGTTGCGTTGAAAAAAAAGAGAGAATGTTCTACGTTGATGTAATTTCAGACCAAAATAATGATTTACAGAGATAAGATCTGGCTTTTACTGTCGTAAACACGTAACACAGTTGTTTTTCCTCGTTTTTAAGAAAATGTCTTAAAATCAAAGAATTTTATGTTTACAAATGAAATTTGTGTAATATTTCTAGTTTGGTCCAAAATTACATCAATGTAAAATATTCCCACCAAATTTGAAGAAGTTTCGATGAACAATCCAACGTGTGCCCTACGACAATCATTTTTTGATCTATGGACTAAATCTGTGGTCATCGAAGACCTTAAAATCTAAAAAAGTCATGAACTATCTATTAAAATAGTACCTACTAATCAACTGTAAAAAAAAACTGAGTCAATAACTTATCCCCTGAAAGCGTAGCTTATTGATTAAAAAAAAAATTATTTTCAAGGCATGTAGGTCCGTACCCCCTCAATGAACTCATAATTTATAAAAATCTGTGATATCGAAAAGTCATTTAATTTTTTTCCGCCACTTTAGCGGCCATGCTATTGGCTGCATAGCCGAGTTAAAATAAACTAACCAAAATATTTGATCTATCCATTTATTCGTGGATGTTTTATAGGTTCTCTAACCACGAAACGTGCTCTTGATTTTGGGTAAAGAGCATATTGCAGGTAAATGGAAAGGTTCACTATAGGGTTCGTTCGGGTCTATTGCCGGGAGTAGGGTTACTGTTGAGGAAACTCTGTTAGCGGATAAGAGGAAAGGCGTATCGCTCTGAATAGTATAGCATTTAGAAATAATTAAATATTGCAAATAATTTATAAGTAAAAACTGAAAATTTAGTCTCTGACAGATTCTGCAGGCATTGTGAAAGCTTTACTAATATCACTCGTAACCTGGAATATCCTAAATCCTTTAATTATCTCTCGTTAGATAATGCAACGAAATCCTGGATTCGAAAACCGATCTCCACCATTCCCGAATAAAAGATAAGTGGGGATGGTCCTTGCGCTTTAGGGACAAAGTTAATTGCTAAGCGAATCGTTAAAGGGGGCCGATGGAGTGGGCCATTTTATTCATCATAAAGTAGCCTCGCTTTAAAACTTTACTTTAATTTTTCTAGACGGACGTTTATAAAACTCATTTATTATCTTGCCTTCAGGGTAGGGATATATATTTCACAAAATTTAAACGCAAGAACACTTTACCCACGATATCTTATTCCCAATTTTAAATTCAACCCAATAAATAGAAAGTTGTAAAAATTGGATTTTCTGCTTATTTATTGAATATTCTTTAGAATTTCACATTCTTCATGACTTTTGCAGAAAAAAAATTCCATTACTATCGTTGACATATATTTACTAAAAAAAATCGCGTCAATCGTGTGAAACTCAATTTCGAATGCGTCAATATTACTTTCGATTACCCTGGAGCCTTAGATAGTAAAGTAAAAATATTCAAACTGCAAATAAATTTGCCAATGACATTCGACAGAAAGCGAAGTTCCAATCCAAAGTTTTCTTTATGTATATATCTACCAAACTAAAGGAGTGATACGGAAACACGATGTATCAACTACTTGCCAAGTTGTCGGAGAGGATGATTAATATAGCCACAGTCTCGTTTATGAATGAATTATTTCTAACTGACAAGAAAACTGCCTGCAAATATTAATATCTTCTAGTTTCTAGTGAAGATACGCTATCATAAAGTACAAGATAAAAAAAGTATGAAAAAATATGAAAAATGGTAAATGTGTTTCATCATTTTATAAAAGGTGATTCAACATTGGGTGTATCGCACTTAAATTTTTCGATCTCGATTTTTTACACACAATTTTCGATTCAATGAAAGATTTATCAGACTTTTATTCATTCTTCTACTAAATACCTACAGTAGAAGCTCTCATAACTTGAACTGTTTCCATTTTTTAACTCGTTACTATGGTGACCAATTCCCATAACTTAATTTACCTTATTGCCGTTTTCCCTCACTCCAAGCTCCACGAGACGCGCGGCGTGGGACTTACACAGGGCAAACCTAACCTCATTTGTTATATTTTTCGGGGAATTGTACGCATGCGTGCTACTGGAAACGCTACATGCATACGCTCGGGCATTAGGGTGGGAGAACGAGGGGAAAGTTATGAGAGCGTCTACTGTATCTAATTTATTTGTTTTTTGTTTTTTGTGTGAAATTACCGAATGTTTTTGACTCGAATTATGGAGAGATTTCATGGTAATGAAAAGAATAATGTAGAAAACTGATGAACACGTGAAAATAATTTGTGTTATGAAATCCGCAGGTATCAAAGACTAAATCCTAAAAATTTAAACAAACGTATTAGGGTACCGACTATATATGAAACGACATTGCCCGAAGCATGTAACTTTGTGTTTCAACAAATCTTTAAAATTCAGACCAGAAATCGGGGTAAAAAACTTGAAAATAATAATGATGATGATAAAGGAATTAGCAATATTAATTACGCGGCAAAAATATTACAAAGCAAAAAAATCTCAGCCAGAGGTTTTTTATTTTTTTAATTTATTTAATTTATTTTTTATTTTTTTCAGTCTATCTTCTAACTTTGCACTCAAGTGAATTTACGACTTAACATTTTTCGTGGAGTTGGTTTATCAGAATAAATAAAAGAGTAACGAAATTTTTGTCAAGTATATAACGTTGAATAAGACGAGGGGACGGATGAGGCTCCGTTAGTGAAAAATATATACATCTGAGCTCAGATTTACAATGTTTCCGTGTACCAAAGTCTGTAGGCATTTCGTTGGACGTTGAAACTGGGCTACAGAACTGAAAATGAAAAAAAAAAACAAAATAAGAAAAAAAAAACAATCCGAAGAGCAGCGTTTGATGGATGCTTTTCAAGTTTTTCTACGCTACAAAACTTTCTTATTTTCTTCAAAGAAGAAGATTCATACGTACTACGAGCAAGGACGCACGCCCACCCACAAGCCTAATACAAGAAACTTTCTACAGAGAAGTTTGAAATTGGAAATACTTTTATGCGCACGTAAACGTTCGAAACATCCGAATCCCTTGGCTCGGCAAACTTCACGGGGTGGCGATTCTGTGAATGTAATTTGTCAGTAGCCCAGTCCGTGGTAAAACGCATCAGGGTCCTCTCGTCGTTCGCTCAATGAAGCAAATGACGATTTGTTCTACTTTCGGTTACTCAACGACGATGTGTTATCACGCGGAAGAAGAAAAATGAAATAAAATATAAAAATATATCACTATAAATTTTACCTCGTTTTCATCAAATCGACAAAAAAAAAGAAGGCTGAGAAATTTGTAATCACATTTTTATTCCGTTCGAACGTGTTTAAAAATATGATAATTTTATTCACTGATGTAGATAGTCCAAATATAACAAACAAAAAAAAAAAATTGACTTGCTTTCTCTTTGAAAAATTTTCAAATTCTGTATAAATAATATCCCTATATTTTTTAATTGATCTTTAAAATTCTAATTTGTACAGCCAGCTGGTTGAACAGAGATTTAAAAAACTATGGCTACCATTTTTAAGTTACCATTTTTATTTCAATCTCTAAACATTGTAGAAATTGACACATGAAATTATTACATCCATATTATCTCATATTAATTAGGGGGTACACGTATGTTCAGAGTGTAAAAATATGAGACATATTTTCAGGGATTATGACGACTAACGTAAATCATAAACAGATATCCTGATTCAGGCTTTCATCCTACGCAATGTGACTCACAAATTTCGATGTTAGAGACCTTCGCATCTTGTGATCACGAACATAAATTGAATGCTATAAAATTTGTGTTCTAATTATATTGGATTTAATATATTTGCTAGTCTATGGACGGGTGCCCAAAATTATTCAGCTACATGAATTAATGGGCAGGTAACATTTAAGTCGCTACTCACGTACGCAGAAGATTATTGAATGTACATACCTCTTGGTGCGAATTTGCAGATTGTACGATTCGTGGAGCGGATGATACTCAGGTATTATTATCAGGGCAACAAAAAAACGAGCAAGCCTTCTTCTTGGAAGCTCCAAGACTGCTACAGCGAAATTGTGATAATGAGCGTAATCAGCTTACCTAAGAAGTCGCCAATTTTGAATATTCATTCTACTGTAAGCGCGCTCTATAATTGGTATTAGGAGCGTAACTCAGCTTGTCGATTAGAAATCAAAATTGACGGAAAACTTTGGATATGTTCAATTTTTTTTTTTTTTTTTTGCTTGAGAATGTCAGAACAAAAACTAAAGAACACGAAAGTCAATGATTTATTCAGTTCGTGTGAGAAGTGAGAGCCGTAGTATTTAGATTCGCAACTTTTCGCTAAATCCTTCGACAACAGAATTCCAAAGGTAGATGAACTTTCAGATTATTGAAGTAAATATTGATAGGATATACGAATGTTAAGACAAATAGTTACTTAGACTTATAGTGATCTCAAGTAATCGCCGGAATAAACTCGGAATTGTGGTTTTGAAAGGGTTTCGAATCGAAGGTGTTACAAATCGATTTGCCTTTGGCCAACAACATCCTAGATTTATTCTTCAATCAAGATGTTGCAGAATGCTTGAAAAAAAGGCCAGCTTGTACAAATTTCCCATTTTTATTCATTACTAGCTTATAACAGTTATTTCAGTACTATTTTCGATGAATTTTTACTTTGCATCACCTACGGTGATGTAAGAAAAGTATTGGTTTTGGTCGAAAAGTGACTTTTGCTAATTTCAACGAATCTTCACGTTTTCGACTCTCTAGAATCCGAAAAACAGGTTTTTAGAAAGATGTCGGTCTGTCTGTCAGTCTGTTCGACAAACTCGTGCAGTGATCTCGGAAACGGCTCGATGAAAAAATCTGAAATTCACAGGACTTGACAACCAAATGATGGGCATGAAAATTGCCATGTCTCGTTTAATTTGAACTTCCGGTTCTATCGGAAATGAATCGATTTTCCCTATTTTGCCGACAAACCTATAGTTTTTCTTCTGTATTACCTCTCTAAATGAAAGAATATGTTCTTCCGAGTTGAGAATTTTATATATATATATATATATATATATATATATATATATATATATATATATATATAGGGCATTTCTTGCCAATGACACCAAAAAAATTGTAAATATACCCAGATCGAATCAAAATGAAATGAACTGTATAGAATTGTTGTTTGTCAATATAAAGGGTGTTCCTTGTCAATGACAAGAAGAAATTGTAAATGTACCCAGATCGAATTGGAATCAAACGCACTATATGAAATTGTTGTTTGTCGATATATAGGGCATTTTTTATGTGAAATTTTCAATTTTAATCTTTTTTCTCGGTTTTTTATTACTTTTTTAAACTTTTTGTTTCCCCTGACAAACCTATACTTTTTTTTTCGTTTTGATGAAAAGCACCCCGAAAAACTTTCTCCGGTCTGTTTCGTTTTTGTTTTTTTTTTTTTTTGACTACTAATCTATAGTGAAAAATTGTTCTGTTGAATTGCCGTAAGCGTAATAACATATATTAAATCAGTGATACGAAAAATTAAAAAATTGTTGCGATTGTTTTTTTCTTAGCACTCTGCACCATCCTGATTGGAAAACGACTCGAAGATGATGAAGGTCTGATACAGATCGTTTCCATGTGAAATTTCCGATACGTATAAAAATAATAAGCGAGCTGCTGGTGGGCGGAGAAAAACCTGAAATATGTAATACCAAAGTTTCTCATTAAAAGTTGTGGCTTCTAAACCTTGAAAGAAAAATTTCATTTAAGTAAAAAATGTGGGTTGCGTTGGGATTTTATTTTTTCATTTTAATACAGTGAAACTGTAATCGACTCACGGTAATTGTAGGATCTTATACAAACTGTGAAAGGTATGTATTTTATATACCCACCTACACGCCCTGAAACGCAATTTGTAATTTCACCTGAATTTTGTAATTTAAAAATGTAGCGCTCAACTTTAAATCTATAAACGACCTAATACGAAAAAGTCTTAATCCACTTTACTTAATGCTGCAGGTAATCAGAGCCAAGTGTACTTTCAGCCGCTGAAAATCAATGACGGTTCTAGGCCACCCTTGGCCCACTTCTAGCATCCGTTTCGATAATAAATTGGCTGCAGTATAGAAAACATAGTGACCCCTGTTTGAACCAATTTCCTTCAATCCCTCGATTTACAGATTGAACTTATAATTCCACACTCTACTATTCGATAATTAATTGCGATCTGAAATTCTTCACAAAATTTTATTGTGTACAGGATCTCTCGCTCTGTAACATTAAAAAAAAAAAATTATTATAGCTGCATAAAAAATTTAGTTTATGAGACAATTTTCTGTGCAAAAAATGTCTCGGGGCTGTTCAATCCGATGTGCATTTCTGGGGCTGACGTGTATTGGTAAGTACGTGCGACTGCTGGTCCAGTTCAACATACATCTCATCGCAAGACGCAAGCTTTTCTCGTTGCACTTCGGAGATGGCAAAAATAGAAACTTGAGTTTACCAGCGTTTTCAAGTTTTGCAGTTTCCAAGCTGCTCTATATACGATTTGATTTACGAGACAGGAGACTCAATCGAACTAAAAGTAGAAAAGCTTTTTAGACCAGGTCACGTATCGTGGATATACCTTTATCATCAACTCACCTGCGATCCTCAATATACACGAGTCGAACACAATACATGGCCGAAATGAGTATCGTTTAATACTATTGCTACGTGAATACCTTAAATATATAAAAAGCACAAAGCCATCAAACGATAATGACGATAGATGAGTCACTTAATTCAGAACGAGGGCTTGCCGGGCTTAAGCTCAACGTTACTACGTGTTTTGGATGGTACACAAAGTATGAGCAATTTTATTAATTTGTCCAGCTCTGGAAAAGTGGTTTACGCTATCATCAAAATGACGAGGATTACCTCTACTCACTCCGTCAGACTTTTCATTCATTCGTTTGTCCAGTAAACCGAATAGAAACCTGGAGCTAGAGGGACGTGACATGGAGTGCTCAAAAAAAATTCAAGTCATCAAACCTCACTCCGATCCATTCTCAAATATATTTTTTATCTTGTAGCTATAGGGACCTAAAAATGACTAGTGAATATTTTTGGACGTCATGAGACTTTGATCTCGAAGTTGTGATTTTCTGGAAATCTTCACTTGCTACTGAAAGCTTCAAAGAAATGAATATAATATTTTTGAATAAATATTTTTCTTGGATATACGTCTGGAACCATTGAATATTCAATTAATGGAAATAAAACTTTTTATTAGAGAAAATTGTCGTCATTGATTCGTCCGAAAGTTTTACCCAAGATTCTACATTGACAAAAAAGTAAAAAGTTGACAATTTTTTTTAAATGTTATAGCTGGGTTAGGCCTGTAACGATTTTAGGAGCTATAGTGAATCCAATATCCTGAAAATTTATAATTTAACACGCTAGGGTAAAATATTAAATGTCGACACCTTAATTTGGAAATATGAAAAAAAATGAGTGTAAGTTATAGCGATTCCCAGGATCGTTCTGACATTTTTCGTCGACCGAGAAAAAAAAAAACCCAGTATGGCGAACAATATTGTGTTTTTTAAGCGTATACCTACTTATTGTTAAATACAAATTTTTTTGTTCTATCCACGAATGAATTTTAAGACAAGATTTTCAGTACGACTGATAAATTTTCGTAACTTAATTATTCAAGAAAAAAAAAGTTTTTCCAATTATATTTGTTGTAAGCGAAAATTGTCCACTTTTGAGTACCTACTTAAAAAATTTAACCATAGTTTCATTACACAGATACACAAATTCTCGTTTTTCATTATCTTAAAATAGTCTTGAGCAAAATTTTGTTTTGAAGTAAAACCTAAAGAAATTTACGTCAGCATGTTTTTTTTTTCAAATGATTTCAAATCACCTTCAGCTACAACTGCGACTACATTATCTCATTTGGCACGTTAAAATCTCCTGATTTTTTTGTGATAGTAAATTTGATTTTCAACTAATCCCGAGCAAACAGCCTCGTGAAAAAATTCAATAGTGGTAAAAGTCCTTCTACGCTATAGCTACACTGTTTTCTGTACGTAATTATCGAGAGCAATTATACTGTTATAGTGCCAATTAACGATGGCACCTCATTTATAAGCATCTTTTTTATATTTCTCATTTATATTAATGGATCCTGAGAATTAATAGTTCTCAATCGTTCGAAGCAATTATTTCAAATACAGAATTTTTTTTTTTTTGCATTTTTTGAATCCGCTTTATACCTCATCTCACATACCTACGACGTGCTTATATTTGTCAACGTTCCTCACATAGTTCGAACAATTTTGGGATAGTTGTGCCTATGCCTGTTATAGCTTTAAAAATAGTTCAAGGATAGAAAAGCAAAAAAATTCTATTTGCTGGCGAAACCTGGCCAAAATAGTCACAAGTATACTTGAAAAACAAAAAAAGTGCAAATTGTCGGACATTAAATTTGTAGTTACAGAGTTTGAAAAAATTCTCAAATCTTTTTCAATAAATCGAATAGTTTTGTATAATTCATTATTTTTTCGTACGATATCTCAGTTGGGAAATAAAACCGTTTTAAGAATGAAAAAAAAAAATTATAATTCCGAGCTTCTTATTGTTGGATGAAAGTACTTGCAGTGCAGGTCTTGTAAATACTTAGTGAATACAAACAATCAGACCAGTTCAAGCGTTTGTCATGACAATTGTTATTCATGGTTGTGTCTTTCGAAATTGAATGATGTTTTCGCAGTTCACCACGTACTGTGCAGATGGCTAATCGAATGAACTCACAAGGGTGAATTCTTGAGTGAATAACGAAATTGATTTGCAAAAGCAAAGCGTGAGTGGTTATAAGGGCAAGATCGTTGTTTTTTTTTTTTGTGAAAACGAGCCCGTGCAGGCAGTGATTAGTAATACACTTCACGGAGCTAATTACTTAATTACAAGAGTACATTATCCAACGCCACCCCTCGTTCGACGAGGTAGATTTCTAGCAGGGTGATACTCTTCGAAATACCGCAATGAAACGTTTGCCAATTGAATTTTACTATCGCGTAGCCATGAAGCCTGGTCGATGAACAGAATTGATAAGAGAAATTCTTTCCCTCTATTCACTATTCGCAAAAATGTAAATTACTTTGGCGAGTAAAAATTCTTGAAAGTACTTCTTTTTTATTTCTTACCATTTTTATTCTCAAACCAGAGATCCGTAAGAATGAAAAATAGAAGAAGAAAAATCGATATAACACATCCCTTCGCCATTTGAAACATTTATTATACAGATGTCTATTAATATTGCAAAAGAAACCTCAACCGATACAAAATTGGGTGTAACTAATTGAAAGAGTTGATAAAAGAAGTATGAGCAAAGCATAACATCCACTTAATTTAATTAGTATATAGCATGTGCGTTTGGACCCGGTTCATTCGACCATTAAAACTTTGATCAAAAAGGTAGAACGCAAAGCCTTTGATATGTAGCAACAAAATGTATGTGGTTGAAATAAACACAGTGATAATTATTGGCGCAGATAATTATTCAAAGAGTTGAAAAAGTGATCGTAACTAATAATTAACGAATATATGGTTGAAAGTTAAGGAGTATAATGTATAGATTGTGGTGCATAAAATAACCGCCCTGTGCCCGAGTATTTGCGGAAGAGAAAACGGGAAATTGAGAAATTAATAATTGATACTAGGGCGTAAGTCTGGGCTCTTAGTAATTAAAGTTAAATTTCTCCGTACCGATATATACCCAGTGACGTACGTATGCTGTATAACTGTATATAATAATTCATAAATTATACAAAATTCGGTGAAATCTGATTAGATTTAATGATTAATGAAAACAAAAATACCAATGCAACTTTACATGGCACATGTATATATGTATACAAGGTATTCCAAAATGACATACGAGGTGGATATATTCGTATACCTACAACTGGGCGGTAAAAGAGATCTACTGAGGATTTGTAGGCGTTTTCAAGGATGTAGCCTTGCACATGTTATCTCGTGAAACAAACGACGGTATTATTGTCACTATAACATAACGCGAGAAAAGCGCTACAATTATGTAGAATCCTGTGCGATTAGGGTAAGCTCTTACTGGATAAAGGGTCCAATTTCTCTGGCAGTATCTCTCGGCGTTGTCCGACTCATTATACCTTTTCGTTGGTATTTATACACGTGCATCATGAATGTAGGTATATGTATATACATACATACACTTACACATATTAGCAAGAACTGCCAACGAAACAGGTTGATCCGTAATATAAAGAAAAACAAAAACCATATAACTGACTGCATTGATTAATTGAGGGAACTGTGTGATGTATTGCGAGGCAAACCATGGGGAGATGAATCGATAGATGCTAATCTGTCGTACCTATTCAGCCTAATTAATTTATCTGTTACGCTAGGTGGTCCGTTTCAATGCACCAACCTCGAATCAAGCGTTAACAATGATTGATACAAATGTCCAATGTTCGAGGTTCGAGATTCAAATGACCATTGTCTTAAGGGTTTTCGTATGTGTTCCGGATCTGGAAATTATCCATATTTTCAGGGATTGTGGTGACTAACGTAAATAATACATAGTTATCCTGATTCAGGCTTTTATTTTACATCTACAAATCTTGACATTAAAAGTGAGCTCTGTAAAAATGACGTATAAGATTGACTGTTGACTTAATTTCGAAATCAATTTTTTGTCCTACCTGCACCGAAAGTATGCTGTTGGGTGCATGTAAACCGGGCGAAAAGTAACACTTTTCCACCCTTGTCCGATAAAGTGAGCTCTAGTGCGGTAAAGTGCGCTCTAGGGCGGAAAGTAGTACTTTTCCGCCCTAGAGTGGGAAAATATAACTACTTTCCGTTTATTTTTACATGCACTCCGAAGCAAACTTTCAGTGCAGGTATTGGACATGAAATATCGTGTGCATCACGGGCAAAAAGGGGATTCTGACTCGTGTGATTCCCACCCTCGCCAACATTCACAATCGTCAGTCAATCACCTACTTTCCACTCTCGATACACGATATACTATTAGTCTATTTTTAGTCTATGTTTAGTTTTACCTAGTATGGCAAAAGGATGTTAGTGTAAGCGTTCAAAGTTGACAATTCGAATCATTAGAGGTGCCAATATTCAAAGAATGTAAAAAAATCTCGTTGACTAGAGGTTAAAAAAATTCTCAAAAAGAACTATCAGACATAGAAATATGAGAAACATGTAAAATGGTCAGAATCACAGAGTGGATGACTTCCCATGGAAAGCCCCATATGCATGTTTTGGATTAGCTTAGAAACATGGAAGATCATATAACATAATCATACAGACACAAGCTAATTCCATGTTCAAGTTCTACGAGCATTTATCTTGTTGGTGAACGTGTATTGCCTAGCCTTCTTGCTTGAGCACGTACTGAGCGTCTGAGCAAGCTAGCGTCGCGGCGCATCGCTCGGCGTCATTTCCCTATCCTAATTCCATAAGTCTAAGCCGAGATATAACGGAGCCATTAATCCTTCGAGGATCGACCGAAAACTGTACAAGGTCGCTGCGAATCTCCCTAGAGGATTTTGGCATCCGACCTATCGCCTTGAACTGAGGAAATTGTTTCTTCGCAATTATGTAAAAAAAAAAATAGGTCTACCCCAATTTAAACAAGCCGGAAGAACAGTTTTTCGAGGTACTTTTTATCAAACAGAAAAAAGGATATGATTGTCAGGAATAGAAAAAGTATCAAAAAATAATGAAAACTCGAAATAAAAGATTGAAATTAAAAATCTTACACAAAAAAACGCCCTATATATTGCCAAGCAGCAATTTCATGCAGTGCATTTCATCCCAATTCGATCTGGGTACTTTTACAATTTCTTCTTGTCATTGGCAAGGAACGCCCTATATATTGACAAACAACAATTCTATACAATTCATTTCATTTTAATTCGATCTGGGTATATTTACAATTTTTTTGGAGTCATTGGCAAGGAATGCCCTATATATATAAAATTCTCAACTCGGAAGAACATATTCTTTCATTTAGAAAGGTAATACAGAGAAAAAAGTATAGTTTTATCGGTAAAACAGCGAAAATCGATTCATTTCCGATAGAACCGGAAGTTCAAATTAAACGAGACATGGAAATTTTCATACCCATCATTTGGTTGTAAAGTCCTGTGAATTCCAGATTTTTTCATCGAGCCGTTTCCGAGATCACCGCGCGAGTTTGTCGAACAGACTGACAGACAGACCGACATCTTTCTAGAAACCTGTTTTTCGGATTCTAGAGGGTCGAAAGAAATTAGCAAAAGTCATTTTTCGACCAAAACCAATACTTTCCTTATATCACTGTAGGTGATGAAAAGTGAAAAAGTACAAAAAATAACGTTGCTTGTTATCTTCTTCCCATGCAGTGCAGCTTTTCATTCTATAATATATGTACGCATGCGGTTGATACCTGAGAATATAGATTCACAAGGACAAATTTGAAATGGAATAACTCACGGTGACAAGAGGGGACGGGTAAGGAGGGGGTTCCAATCACATTATTTCCACAGTTCGTTGAATTCAAACCAATAACAATATTTTTGTATCATTTTTACAAGGAATTTAATATTTATGTGAGATATAACGTCATGGATTCTGATGTGAAATGTGTTTTGCTCTGTAGGAAAGAGCGATAAAAAGTTACCCACCGTTTCGAGACCTTTATACCAGGCCAAGATTTCGGGCCCATTTTTCAATGATCGGTGTTCGCAGGTGCCTCACGAAAACCATTATACTAAATCTACAGATCGCCATAATAAGGTTCAACTACTCGCGTAAAGTAGAAGCCCGTATTACCACCCCTGAAATTGAAACCCCTGATTAACGACCACGCCAGCTTTTCCCGTACAAAATAATCTCCGGGCAATCTAATGATTTATTTTTTTATTTACAACACCACCAGGTGATATCGGCTAAAATCCAGCTCTAATTATCTCTTTTAGTTGAACTAAATCTGACCACTACGCTATTGACTATTTAGAATTCAACTTCGAACACACGTTTCATGTTTTTCATCCTAGATTGTAAACCTATGGTCGAAAATGTATACTATTCTATAAAAAAAAATATATATATATATATATATATTTCTGAATAATTCAAAAACCGAATTGAATTTTATGTATAAAATTTAACACACATCCGGAGTAAAACTATATGTTAATCAAACTCTATGTTATCCCAGGTGCAGTAAAGTGCTACTCGTTTCATGGAAAACAGCTTCGTATCATCTCCTGCTGCCAGGCACTTTGCGGGTCACAGATATGAGGGTGATGTAGGTCGACGCACGTACCTACTTTACCATACCCATAATAACTGGGTGTCCATGAACAATACCTTCGGTTAATGGGGTATATTGTGTACAAGTTTTAATGAGGTGACTCAAGTATAATTATAAAAGAATAAACAATGTTGTTTATTTTGAACCATCATGTTTTCGAAACGAATGAAAGCTAATGATTTTCGCTTTATTAGATGAAAAATCAACTCCCTTACATCTGAGTATAAATCTGCAAGCTAATTGAAACGCCGCTGGCAGTTAAAACAAATTCAAACCTCTAAATTCGCATACAGAAAAACAAAAAACAGAAAAAAAAAACCAACCCCCAGGCTTTATGATCACCTTGTATATTATACATAGCGAAGGTTGGGTCGTAAACAAACTGAGCTTTACGAGAGCTTGGCTGAATCCTGGGCAGGACCGAACGAGCCTCTCCTAACCCCGTTTCCAGGTCCTTTGGGACAGCAAGGACTTGTACGCGTGAATCCTACGAGGTAGTCGCCAGGGGAGTGCCAAAGCGAGAGTGTGTATATGTACTGAAGGTCTGACGAAGAACGGTATGTTTTCTGCGATTCGTAAAGGTTTCATTTGAACAGGTTGGCTCAAGCACCGTGTATGCTAATTAGTACACGAGTCAACTATTGGCCATCCATAACTGGTATGAACATGAACCAAATCAGCAAACATATCTCAATCGAATACCAAACTGTATGAACTATCTGACAAATCGGCTTAGGTAAATGTACTTAGAATTAGGTAAGTGTATTTAGAACCGATTTAGGGGTGGTTACGGTTAAAATTCAAAAATATCCTAAATAAGGACCGTGATCCTAATATACGTATAGATACTAAATACAGATAAATTTGTTAAAAAAATTTCCACGTCACCTGGACTGGACCAGATTCGAATAAGGGATTTATGCTTGGCTCTTGAACTACATTAATATTTACAAAATTTGATTGGATACAAATTTATTGGATAAGCAGAAAAGCAATCAAATGAAAAACAGCCAAAACTGTTATTGCAATATTTACATCAATTATTCGTCCCGAGTTCACGTGCAATTCTATAGCTAAACTGTATAAAGTTTTCTTTTCATTTTTATCCCTGGAATTATCTGCAGCCAATTTCCATTTTCGAAACGGTCCAATTCCAACGATTTTATCCTGTAGATTCAGCTCAGGTGAAAATCCGAAATAAAATTGTCTGAGATTGTTTCATAAAAGTGTAAAAATATATAAATAAAGTATAATAGTTGTCTATAGACTTTTAGTTAGTTTAATTGAAGCCAAGTTGTGAGACTACCGAAAGTACTAATTAAGTACTAATAAGCAATTAATAAAATAAAGTCTCTTGTATTTAAATCTTAAGTTGACAGTAATGAACTGAAGTTAATACATTATTAACGTTGAGTAACTTATTTGCAACACTTTCTTAACAAGCAAGGTTCCCAGTCTCCGAACCAGGATCTGCGTGAAATATTTTTGTTATTTATCTAATTTGAGGTTAGAGGCAGCGATTCCTAACGTCGCGTTATCTGATAATTGAAATTTTCAAAAGTTATGAAATTCTTGGGCAGAATTATCAAACCTACCTATAAATTACTCATAAATTTTGTGCTCCGAATATTTTACATACGTAATACCAATAATTGAAACTTCCTTTAATACATTCGTACTGATATTTTCAAAAACAAAATTCTCGTGAACGATTAAACTTGCCTTATTCAAAATTCCACGACTTTTGAACGACTAAATGAAAGTAAAATAAAAATTGACCGAAGATTCCTGTTCTTCAGATTTTTAAAATCTTTTTTGATACACACTCACTTTACGATTAGAAACGGTTTTAGCGACAAATTGAGGAAAGAGGTGAGCTGAAATTTGAATTCGATGGCAAAAAAACTGAGGATAAATAAAATCTGAAATTAATACAAAAAATAAGAAACTTTTCAAATAAAATGACGCAAAATTTCATCGTTCGCTCAATTCGTCAGACATTTTTTATTCAGTTTAAGCGATTCGTTGTTTATGGATTATTGTATGTACCAACGCATATGCGCGTAACGACTACATATACTCTTTTATGTATAACAAGAGATTATCGCTATATACGTTATCCGAAATAATTCCACGAACATTCAAGTGTAGGATAAAAGTATAAAAAGTTTGAAAGTTTGGCTAGTAAAACGACGATTTATAACCGGAATGTGCGAGATCTCGCTCCATATCCTCTCAACATCCACGAGACGCCGTCATACAATGGGATTGAAAAAGCTTCACTGATCATTAGTCATCGCCGAATGCGTTATCTTAAAAAAAAATGTTTTACTCTAGTTGCCTGCTTTTCAAACAGCTTATACGATAAAAATGAACTCAAACTCTTTCGCGTCATACAACATTGGTTAAACATCCAAACCGATTTCATAAAACTCCATTTGTTCTTCGGGCAAACATAAAAGATTTTAACATTTGTTGCATTCGTCATGTTTTGGAGTTTAAAGAAGTTTATTGAAATTAATAGATGATCATTGCTCGCTGCATGATTATTTTATAAAATAAGAAACGAACTCATCATAAGAATGGATTTCATAGTGTCTACCGATAAATTGCAGCATGATTTCTGTGTCAATGATATTTTTTGGAGAAGATCGTTACGAATCCAACAGTATCGAACAAACTAGAATTCTAATGAACCATCTATAACCTATCACCCTCAATGTACAAGAACCAATTTACGATGCCAGTCATAGCACCGATGTTACTCTTGCATCTCGAAAATCTATGCAAGTCATGGTTTGCTCGTTGGAATAAAGTCCATTAGCTAGTTATTATTTCGTCCCTCTTAGTGGCAGTAGCCAAAATATGGGTAAACAATATATTTTCATTTTATTTCACCAATATTTACTGAGTATTTCAATCCATCTCTTCATAGCTGCAGCATTAATTGAGGCTGTAAATTAATCATCATTAAAGCTTATGGGACGAATTTATTACCAATGAAGCAGTTTAGGATTAGTCACTGTTAATTACGTTTGAATAATTTATTTAACCTGGTACATATCGTTCGTATATAGCAATTTTTTTTCACATATATCAATATTGATGTGTGATAAAGAAAGCATCACGGTTCATATTTTTTCGGGTAAATACTTGAAAAAAAAAATGCTCGCATTCGACATTATTATTTCGCCTCGATGGATGAATATAAGCGTGACGTGATATTTTTTCCCCATGGAAAACCGTCGAGTAGAGCCATTGTGTACTTGGTCAAATATTTATCATTTTTCTTCTTCTTCTTTTTTTTTTTTTTTGTTTTTTTTTGTTTTGTTTTGTTTCGAAAGAATGCCCAGTGTTGTCTGAGGATAAAAAAAGGGCCATACTTGAGCCCTGTGAGAAATATGAATAAGGGAACTGTAGGAACAGGAAAATCTGAAAAGAATGCCAAAGAAATGAGAAAACAAAAAATAATAAAAATGTGCAAAAACTGTCGGTACCAAAGCCGGACGCAGCTTTGTCTCTCATCGTATTATTTTTCCTCGACACTCTACTTTTCTCTCTCTATCTCTTTTTCTCCCTCTATCTCTCCCTCTCTGCGCAGAATTGAGATTTTAACTCTTGAAACCCGCATTCCATTTTCCACGAAAGTCAAGTATCCTCGATGCCTCCCGTGCTGGAATTAGTTTAATTAACGCCTCGACACGCGATGCCATTCTCTGATAATGAGTGTGAAGTTGAACGGATCGGAATCGATTGAACTCACCCTACCGTGGCAAAGGCACGGACTAGGAATGACCAAAAGCCGAAAGGTGACATTTGGGATAGGATCTGTCAGGGTCGTTGAGCAGGCATCTCTTTAAGAAAATCACTGACATCATCCTCTACTCCTCTCGGGCTCTGGCCTTTGGTCCTTTCCAAGGTTTCTTGTTATATTTACATGGAAAATATAGGAAATACTACAAAATCGTAAAAGCTATACTGGCACCCTAAGTTTACACCTACACACAGCAATCATCTTCCACGTGACGAGACACGAGTTCGCCGAATCATCGAATTCTACCGATCTATTAATTTCAATAATCGTCAATCTACACGCTATGTAATTATATACATACGTGCTATTTACGACGGGTACCAATTCTACACATGGCTGAAATTACCCTTCAAATACATAATATCGATTTAGCTGCTAGCTCTTGACAGATGATGGATAGATTCGCCTGTCGACAAATATTGGCAAAAACTTTAAATTTCTGGGGCATTAATGTCATCGATATCATTTATACATTTTTCGAGACTAGCTGTGATGGAGAGAGTGATGCTCGAATGCCATTAACACTGTGCTTTTGCTTACACTTTGATCAACTGATTCATCTTGACTCTTTGAGCCAGTAGAGCCAGGGGAGGAATTTGTTTTTACCTAACGGTGGGTGGGAGCAGTAAATACTTGTGGATCATGACGTACATGTGTTTCCCAATGGCTGTTTTCTCCCCGTATGACAACGTTATAACAGAATCGAGAAATCCAGTTTTTGGAAGACTACACACATGATTTTCCGGATAAAGGAATTTTCCTGCCCAGTGGTGCAAAAGTCCGGCAACTCAGCGAATCTGGCCTTTACATCCCTCCATCCCCTGCTTCACTGTCGGGTCTCTTGTCCGATGTTCTATTCGCAGTCCCCGACACTATGGTTATAGATATATGGAATAGTCACGACGGAATTTGTCAAAACGTTAAATCTGACGTTATGTAGCACGGTCATTTCTTTTCTTTATTAGAAAACATATGAAACCATCGGTAAAATTTATCCATTCTGAAAATATCTGAAAAGGCCCAACATAGGTATAAAACTTAATCTACATAATATATGCGTGCATTAAGGTGGTCCTTAATTTGATCATATTCGAATTTTAATGCTCTTTTCGGCCAAAGTGTGTTAAGAATTACTTTTTTCCCATCGCAGTTCTTGAATCGCTCTAATAAATCTGAAATTTGGCACAATTCTTACGTATAGTAGTAAGTAAGATTCCATGAAAATTTTGCAATTACAATTTTAAATTTACAATTTTGCAACAAAAAAAAATAAAAAATTTATACTCAAGTAAAAAAAAGTTGAATGCGTGATGCTATCTTAATATAAAAAAAAATTACTATTGACGGTTTTTGGCATTGAATTATGCACACAAATACCTGATTTATTCGATTTTGAAATACGAAAGGTCAGTGTAGTTAGAAATCATCGGCCATGGCTGTGGATCGAAAATCAAAGACTCAATAATTAATTGTGTTGATGAAAATTAACGGACGATCTGGGAATCAAACCTGGATTCCCTAACGCCTATGGAGTGCAATTAGACGAGAAATATAATCTCGTGCTGAATAATGTCTAAATAAAATACAAGGAAAGGAATAAATTAACCATACATGGGTGATCGAAACATTCTAGCTGTATTAGATGTTGATTAGCTGGTTGTTCTGGACCTAAATTCAGTTATCAAGTCATCCGTTAACTTTTTTCATCAAAATTTTCACTTCAAATTTCATTAATTAGCAGTCACTGGTTCATTAGCAAACAAATAACCCGCTATGTATGATGCGAGTATGTATGTATAGCAAAATATACTTCATACTGGTGTCAAAGCCAATAAGAATGCACACGATATTACTTTTCATAAAAATTGACGTCCGATTGCGCAAGGAAATAAATCTCATCAGTCACCGTGGCCAAATGAACTTTTAACATTCTAATTTCATGTCATGGATTCGACCTCCAAATTTTTTATACCTAATTTCCGTGATGAATAGTTGTCTTGGCAATCTTGTATTTCCTGAACAAAGACCTTGCGATACTCGACGCTGTATCGTAATGACACATCGATGAAGTGGAATTCTTGGATGGATTTCAGGTTTGAAAATAAATATGGAATATCAGTAGCATCGAGTAGAGTTTGTTCTGAAAAGAATGGAACCTCACGCAAAGTGGTATACCTAAATGGAATACAAAAATTTACGAAAATCCAATGAAGGAATATAATATTTATCATATGAATCTATACACACATTTCAACAGTGAGCCAAATATTATGTCCTTTGTTCTCTTTTTATATTCAAATACAAAATCCAAACACATATTTTTTCGTGACTTACATAGTGTGAAAAATTTCACCAAGAATAATACCCTAATCCAACAAAGAATCGTCTCAATCGATTTTCGCATAAAGAAATCCGGTACAAATCAATTTTTCAAACGATTACCCGTCTTCAATTGGTATGCTGATAAAGCAACAAAGTGACTGAAGTTTTTACGACCAACTGAATTTATTGGCTGATGAAACTTTCAAGTACCTATTACTATTATGTCCCTTCAAACTTTGCCGTCGTGGATACACGCCTATGTCACTTAATTAAATTGTCCAACAGAGCTTTATGGGTTATGAATTTGATTGCAGTTAAATCTTAGTAAAACCATACCCAATTTGTTAAAAAATGATCAGAACATATAATGCAGTGAAACTCTTTGTATATCAAAGCAAATGGTAGACTACCTTGTAAAAAACTTATGTAAAGAGATATGAAGATACCTCATTGTGTAAAATTTAGTGCTGCCTATTGGAGACTGGGAAAAAATTAAAAAAAACCAAATGAAAGAGTCGTTCTTATCCAAAGAGAGGTGGCGATGGCCACATATTACGTCGTTCTATTTTTTAATAAAAGTTAATATGGTGACTAGTGAGTAGTTTTTACCCTTAGCTACCGTGCTAACTTCTAATTCATATCGGTTGCCCAAAATGCTAGACAGTAACGACATATGGTACAAGAATTGAAACTTTCATCATGAAACTTCCACTCGCGCTTCTACTGGACTTATTACAATTTTTTTTTTCTATCGGTAAAATGATAACCACACCTGGCTTTTGTTAATTAAGTAAAATTCATGCTTAGTAACAAAATTCGTCTCATTCCAAATGTTGCTTCCCGTTCATCAACTCGTGAGAAATGTATTTCGTCCGAGTATAATTGAGATGTTTTTTATAACGTTGCAGTTTCAAGTGGATGAAATTTTTCTTCTGTAAATATGTTGCTAGATTGAAATCCATGAATTCGGATACGTTTTCTTGGTGTGTTATGAAGTCGAAAAGAAGTACAGTTAACGAATTCTGCAATATAGCAGAAATGCTGATTCTCTTACTCATGTTCACACATGGCATATCGAAACGCAAATGTATAAAATCGATAAGTCTGGGTATGCCAGCTGATAGATAACCATATGACACTTGTGAAATATGACAGCAATACTTTCCACTACCATAGCAAGGGCCAATACTTCAACAAAACCTTTCATGACGTATACAGTAACGGAACCTGTGATCATTCAAGCATGTATAAAATATTGAAATTCCCCGAAAAGCACTTCGGATGCAGAAGTGCATTACGTCAAGTAGATTAATTCTTCCACTACCTAGAGAAGTGCATTCTTCATCATTTACGAATTTCTAAATGTTCCAATCGTCAATTTTAAAATTGTCATCAAAATTTAACACACATCTTTTTTGTCTATTTTCAAACTACGTGCAATGTGTACTTGCATTTTTTAATAACTCTGATGTTGTTAAAGTAACGAGAGAACTGATAGACTAAAAAGTACCTACTTCACCTGTGCCATAAATGCAGCCCGGAGCCATAGAATCACTGCAACGTGATTTTGATCTTCTTGGCTTAATTATTCCCCTCCGTTCGTTTTTCACCGCCTACATCATTCATATTTCTTCCTACAGTTTTTATCTTAATATGGATTTAGCGAGATTCTTTTCTGAGATTTATAATTATTGCTAAATCATACCAAAATCAATCGATCAAGTAATCCTTTTTTCAAACCTATGGCTTATCAATTTTTGGGCAAGGTGTGATCCTGCAGATATAAATCTCTACGTAAGATAATATCTTCTCATGATTTTTTGACAGAAATGAAAATTTTAATAAATAGGATAAAATTTCAGGAGTCAAGAATAATTACTATGTGATGGAAAGCTCGTTTTTGTACATGATAAGGGAACTAGGTTGACGTTTTGGTTGAATAATATTATTACCTTAGAATATTTTATATGAAAT
Source organism: Macrophya annulata (assembly GCA_963924015.1). NCBI lineage: Eukaryota > Metazoa > Arthropoda > Insecta > Hymenoptera > Tenthredinidae > Macrophya > Macrophya annulata. The sequence goes on from OZ001261.1 coordinate 12,608,835, forward strand.
TGAATCACCTACTATAGAGTCTCTGGTTCTTCCGTGTAGCAAGGTTCCAGCTCGTTAAGTTTATGCCATGATGCGATATCATCCGGCTTTGAAATAGATTTATTTCTAAAATAATTCAAGAGTATTTTTCTCTTGATTTTATAATATTTATAAATATAATATTTATTAATAACAGTACGGAAACATTACTCGGGAATATTCGTTACGCTATTCCACGATTTTTCAAAGTTATTTATAAAACATAAAAGCGTGATGATGATGATAAAAATACGTAATAAAAGTTTCATATCTTCAAAGCTATACAATTTCGCTTAACATCTTTGCAAAGTTAATTTCTAACGATGTAAACTTAACTTTACAAACTATTTTCAATATTAAAAACTTCCGATGAAGATCATAATATCGACGTCAGTTTACCAATAACATCTTTCTTACTCAGTACAGATAATTTAAGATTTTTAATTTATTCCTCTACCTGACTATTTGTGAAGCTTTTCATATCGCAACCCGTTAAGATGGAAAATACTTATCGCAGTCTTCCGACAACTTCCAGGAAAACTTCTCTATCTGTTATACCATAACCAATACTATTACTAAATGCAAATTCGTTTAGTGAAAATTTCAATCAAATATAATATGTACCAATATAAAAATTCATCACTTTGAGTCCAATAGCTTTTGTTCAATATGTTGCATCCCTCATACAACACAATATCACCATAATCCGAATACATTTGGATTTGTTAAAAAACTGTCGCCAATCGGTTTCACCAGTTAACGTCAACCTTAATTCACGTTTATTCCCAAAAAATAGTTGACTGGTAAAATTCAGTTGTTAGTTTATCTATAATATGTCTATATTTATATGGAGATAGCTCTACACATGCGATCTGTCAGCTATGATTTCAGAACGAAATCCCGCGAAGGAATGAGTGCCAAAAAAATGTCAATTTTACAAACTATATAACGATACAATCAAAACTTTACAATTACAGAATCATTACCCAGATAGCACAAGATCGTCTGAGAATGTACTGAGAATATTCTCAGTAGATGGCCAAATAATATCATAAATATACTGGTGATATTCGATGATTAAACTCGAATATTCTAAGAATATACCAAGTAGATTCTATGTCCGCTTTTTATTGCTACTCAGAATATCATTCTAATATACGCAGAGCTGATATTCTAAGAACATACTGAGGAGATTGGGATAGTATATACGCTGGTATATTCAATAGACCGTTTCAAAAAAATCGACTATTTTTCATTTTCAAAGAGTAACTCTAAAATATTGTTCCAAATGACGACAAAAAAATGCTGTCAAAGTTTGAACTCTTAATATTAATATTAAGAGGTGCCTCATCGCGATTTTCTATTTTCAATCTAAATAACATGGGGACATTTTTTTTTTAACTTTGGAATTCTATAACTCGTCAACGCATTAGTGTACTGATAAGACCAGAACATATTTTTGTAGTGAATTGAACGCTCTAAAAAAAAGGTCTCTTGTTCTTTTTCGATAAATCTAGCTATTTCCAAGTTGGTGTATTGGTTATTGATGATAATTAATCATGACTAACTTGGAAACAATTGGATTCATCGAAAAAGACCAAGAGACCTTTTTTGTGGAGCGTACAATTTTGAACAACAGCATTCATGCAGAATCTTTCTAAGTAGATTAATTTTCAAGATATAAAAATCGAAGAGTTCCACAAGACCACTTCCCATGTTATTTAAATGGGAAATAGAAAATCGCGATGAGGCACCTCTTAATATTATTATTAAGAGCTCAAACTTTGACAACATTTTTTTTCATCATTTGGAACAATATTTTTGACTAACTCTTTGAAAATGAAAAATAATCGATTTTTTTGAAACGGTCTAATATTCAACGAGAATATACAGAGTGTAACTTTGGCCAAAATGACAGGATAGGTAGAGGACCCATAGGCAAGGATTTTGAGCATTGGAACTCATGTCCAAAAATGTCTCCGTACAGAGCTACAGCCGTTTTTCGCTTGTGGTTTGCGCGCTTGATGAGTAATCGAAGCTTGAGTTTATCTGCAGGTGTGTCGCATATGAGGGAAATGAAGGTAATGAAAATGGCAAATTTCATGTCTACATCGTGAGGTTTTCATAAACTAAAAAATGGAAAACAAATCAAAAAACATGATGGACAGAGGTGTCACAAAAATTATTCGAAATGCTGTCCAAACGAAATACGGTAAAGTCTGGTGAATAGAACAATTCTTGTGAGACCTCTGTCCTTATACCGAACACTCTAAGATCTAGGGTTCTTCGATTTTTTCCAAACCTTGGGATATCAAAATTTAGCGTATTCGGCTGCGTGTCAAATTTAAACCAGTCAGTTTGAAGATCTTGAAAAATTCAAGACGTCTCTCTTCAATGTTGATTATGAAATCCAAAAGTTGAAGAAGAATCGAAGAATCCACGGTCCAGAAGTGAACTTGGTTTTGATGAAAAATTAACATCATTTGTATGATATACTGACTATATTTTATGCATATTTTCGAAATATCCTCAAAATATGCGTAAAATATTTATTCAATTACGCCTTGGTTCATAAGGAAATATTTTCAGGATATTATCAGAATATATAATGTTATCAGAAATATTCTAGAAATGTTCCGAGAATATTGGGTATATTCAGTAGATATTTAGTATGAATATAGTAATATCATGAAAATATCTTGTACTAACTGGGATAATTGCTGATTAGGAATACAGGAAATCGGTGATGTACTCTTCTCGCTCTTCATTGACGTTTTCTGTAATCGATTTCGCAAATTATACCAGTGCGATAACAATGGCGCGAGTGACCGTCTCAAATTTATGAAAATTGAAATTATAAATAAGATTTTAAGAATTGAGAAACTAACAGATCATAATCTTAACACTTTGGCTATTACCACGGTGTCTGCAAAATTAATCACTTCAATGCACTTTCCATTCCAATGGATATTATTTGTATTCCTATTTCGGATAGACTGAGCTTGAATTCGCATAGTTCAACAACAATATGTGCAGCGATGTGTATCCGTTCAAGTAATTGGAAATTATGTTGTGACGATTCTATGTTGAAGTGGATATCTTGATGTTGAGGCCACTCTGGGATTCGCAACTGAGTTCATAGATCCCGAGAGAGAAATAGATCTACTCAAACTCATTTTCAACAGTTGGACAAGGACTTTGATTCTGTCTAGTCTGCAAGACGTTCGCTGCTTTTGATTTTAACAATTTAAAAATAAATCATTGTTCTGCTGTTTTGAGAATGCAAATTTTTTAATTTCTATTAATCTTAAGATGAATAATTTTTACGTCATTATCATGTATAATAATAATAATTGCTAATATGTTTAAGCTTTTAGAATACGTAAACGTAACAGTTTGATTACGAGAAACTTTTAATTATCGACAAACTTAGAACCTTATAAGCACAAGCGTCACCCTTGCTGCTTAACGTTATTGAAATACTACTGCGTATACCGATAAGACGTAAAAACTTGAAAGTTCTTTAATTTTCATTTGACATTTCTTCATTAGATTTTCAATATTGAAGAGTTTGAGTTCGCTACTGGGAGATGAAGAAGTAAAAATGAATAAAAATTCTAATTTAATAACGTCACTAACCTCCCTCTGGGACTTGTACTTCGAGTTCAGTTCGTGTCGTGTTTCCTTATACATCGTAAGAAAAACTCTCAAGCGTCACGGGACATGGTAACAGAACCTCTATAAAGTACCACCAAAGCGAAGTACTTACACTTAGTATTAACGATTTAGTAAAAACCAGAAAATATAAATATGTAAAAATTGCGAAAGCCTTTGCGCACAGGATTCTATATGACTGAAGATAAAATCGAATTATAGCTTTTCAGTTTGATGCATTAAAAATTTTCGCCGTATATTTGAGCTTCGGAATGTCGCAATCAATCACAAGCTCGAAGTAAGTAGGTATAGGTATAGGAGAGTTAAGTAAAAACACGAGAAATCGTAAAACTTTTATCTTCCTTTCCGCAAAGCAGTCTGAAACCCACATATACCTACCTATACATATTTTCGATCAAACTCTGAATTTATGTAACGGTCTCATTTTTCGGTGACCTCAACGGTTTTTTTTTTCTTCTTTTTTTTTATTTTTCAACCACGTTGAATTCAATTCTAATCTTTTTTTTATATTTAACAATCTTGTATACAATACCAGTCAAATCTCTAAATATATATTGTATACAATATGTTTGATATTGTGTGAAAATTTTACAACCCTATTGAAAATTATAACGTTTGAAAATATATATTCCCGGTGTAAATAAAAAAAAAAAAGACTAACGGAGTTCAATTCTTTTTGATAAGGGTGTAAGGCAATAAAAAAAATATTGGTACTCAAGTCGGGCCACCCTTATCGTACGGGACAAACCTATCTGTTGGAGGATTTTTATTTCTGTCCACGCACGAGAACTGTATTATCTATAGCATACAAATGGAAACATAATACATAAGCATGGAGGTAATGCATAACACTTTGGTGCATGTGGCGCCGTGCCATAGCCATCTAGCCGACTGGTAGGTATTTTCATTTTAGCCATTACTTTTCACTAGCAGTTTAGTTTTATATGAAATCCAACTCCTTTTGATGTCACTACTCGTTATCTTCAACCAAGTGGTAAAATCGAATAAGCTGAATTCAAAAACGGGGTTTGCGGTAATGCGTAAACCGCTTCGCACTAAACCTTTGTGATACAATTTGTGGAAAGTAATTGGAAATTTTCAGACAAAAAAAATAATATGAAAACGTAAAAATAAAATAAAAAAAAAATAAACAGTGTATCTGAACGTTGGGCAAATCCTATCAGACCGCTGTATTTATTTTATTCCAAAAGCGTATTCCCCCTTGTATTCCGCATTGTTACAGACAATTATAATGAAGTTTATATGAATATTGTGTACAATTTTCTTCGATTAATGTATGTGAAAATATCGTATAAAAATTGTGAATTAATTGAGTAATAAAACTGTAATTAGATTCAAAAGAGAAATTTGAATATCTATACTGCGAATGTTTTTTTAAGAATTTTTATTCATGAATCATGGAATTTATTATTCATTTAAAGGCGTTGTTCATACTTTTGTCAATATTCTTTTATAAAACATTTATAAAGTGACCTACCTCTTTTTGAATTATTACGCTATACGAACATCAGCAAACTCGCTATCTCTGAGAAAGTGGAGGCTCAGAGACATTATTTATAATTTGAAGAAAGAAGAAAGCCGGAAAGGGTGCCTGAGTTTTTCAAAAGGAAACCGAGAACACTCAGCTCATACACCAAGTTGAATAAATCTCCAAATTTCGGTCTTATTTTTTTACGAAATTAAAGTGACGTAAATTTGCACTAAATTTTACAATTCAGAATATTGACAAAGACATATCCGCTCATTTGACCCGAACTTTACTCACCAGACATCATTAGATATCCACTTATAGAACATTCCACCTCAACCATCTCTATCTCCAAAAAAATATATCAAAAAATAATTCAAATCGGTTGAAATTAGCTAAACTATAGCCCCATCCAATTTCACTTTATACGTATAATACGAATCCATTTATCAAATAAAATTGAAACAAATACCTATACGTGTTCCATTCACGGGGATTTTCGAGCGGAAGTAGTGAGCTTTTTCTGAATATTATGCTGAGAAAAATCGGAGGACTTGAAATCCGAGAAAAATTCATATAAACATATATTACACAAATTCCGGATTATCATGAGGGAAAAAAGCTTTCCGAACCGCAAATTTCGAAATATGTTTATTTCAGTGTGGGAGAAGTTAGGGGATTCCAAATCGTGCAAGAACAGTTGAAAATTTAACACCCCATACTCCGTTAACCTTTTGCAATAGGGGTAAATGGATTGGCAAAACTGAAGTCCGATAGGGCGACAATTTAACCAATTTTAAACACAATCTGAAAATATGTTTTTTTTTTTTTTTTTTTTTTCAAGCTGAAAACGGTTGACCTGGAATGCCTCATACACTAACACGTACTATCCAACCTACTGCCAGGATATGGGATAAAAGTTGTAAAATACATTCCTTCTGCCCATATCGTGTAGGTAATGTTACTTGAAATTCATGCAAATAGCCACAACTACGAGATACCGCAGAAGTTTACTTGAATATTACACGCGGTATACGAGCTGCGGAAAACTGAGCATCAATTTTGCGAATACCAAAAGACAAAAATTATGTAAGTACTGTTGGCGTTACCAAAATTTTACAAAAATTTATTCATAAATTATCCAAAAAAAAAAAAACTGTTTAACGTCATCGAAAGGTCTTCTGCTGTTATTCAAATCTGAAAACCTATCGTATGATATGGCTGTAACATTTACCATAGAATTGGCAAGAAAAGTATAGCGGTGTAGAAAATTGGGATAGATTAACCGTTACTTTTTTTCCTGATTATAAGACGACTTGAAATTTTTCTTGTCCACTCGACCGTAATATCGAAACAGTTTGAGAGTTACCTAACTTCAAACTGCTACTATACAATTGAAGTAGTAATTTCTGAACAAAGTTTTGTCAAGAGTTAAAAAAAGAATAAGGAAAGAAAAAATACGGTGATAAAACGTACGTACGTGTAACGTGGAACGAGTTTCTCGATTTTTGTCAACTAATTCTGGTTACTTTAATCATCAAAGAGTCCCTGAAGATACGTGGGGAAGACCAACCCCTTCACGACCCTGACCACTTGCTGGAGTCTCTTTCTGGTGGATATACCTATTTATATAGGTTGTTTGATCGAATTGGCTGCAGCCGAATGTCCACTGAGAGTACAAAAGCCACAGTTCAAGATCCAACTGTCCAATCAGAGCTTAAATGTAGTGAGAAAAGCAGAAAACAATCTCATCACGGTGTGAGTCGTTTACGGAGCGGAAATTATCGAAGATATTCCGTAAAATGGGTGAACTTTTATCATCGATTAACTTTTCCGATCTGCTCGAATAAAGTGTCACGTAAACTCACGTACAATCTTTTTCAGCAAAACTAAAAATAGAGAAAAAACGACGTGCAGGAATCTAAATTTTCCACAAGCGTCGTTGATACTTGCTGAAATTAATCCAATAAGGAAAAGTCTTTGAAATTCTTGGGGAAAGATTTCCACATTATGAGAGCTCGCAGGTGAGGCTACAGCTTTATAAATCTTCATCAAGGCACAGTGAGGTGGACCGGAAGCAGTCTGCACAGAGTCCATGTGTCGCTCGCTGAATCAGGGAGTCTTGACTTTGGACTGGTGCGCGAGGGAATATAAATAAACCGGGTAGCAGCCGTGCAAAGCACGGGCCAAGTGCCAGGCGAGGTTTATACTCTGGTTCTCGGTGGTCCCACAAATTCAACGTTTCCCCTTTTAGCCCATGACGTTAGACACCAAAACTCTGAGAACTATCCAACTCCTGGCACAGTCCATCTTAATTCGAATCCAGCTAAACCTGAATGCCCTATTTTCTTTCTCGTAAAAGTGTCGTATTCATACTTACCACGTCTTGATGTATAGAAACGATCCATTTTTTATGTCTTTTCAATCAAGAATAAAAGCCATTTGATGAAAAAAAAAACCTCCTGATACGAGTTACAGATGTAGCTAATATCTGTAATCGAAAAGTATGTTAAAAAAATCATATTAATCTCACCCAGACACACTTTTACAAATACTGCCCCTATTCTTCAATGACTTTTCAACAATTTTTAGAAGACCAAAAAGCTTAGGGTACCTCAGTTGCCATGGCATATCCCACACACATCATGCCTGAACAAACATCCAGTAGGAGTCTTACGACTTTTACGTCACAACGCCGTAATATTATGTCTGTGATTCATGGGTAGCTCTGAAATCAGTTGTAATGCGGTCCTAAGATGATTGGCAGCGGCTAATTATGCCAGAGCTATTAAGTCGAAGGATCGATCAACCATGTAAGTAGATGAATAGGGACTATTATCACTATTACCTCCGTTGTTCTGTTCTATCCTATACCGGAAGATACTATCTGTATCCAATTAAGCCTCACATGTATTACATGCGGTATGGAAGGAGTAGGGGTACTTAAGGAAAGCCATTATGTTATCTTCACTATTTTGGCTATTATCGAAAATGGTTTAAATCCGAAGTTTTATGGCTTCGAAAAAAACGGATAACATGCAAAGCCGACTTTTGACATCGACAATCATAACCAGAGATGAAATCTGACGGGAAAAACAGATTCGGTTTTGCATTCGCATTTTGACTAAGGATTTTTCTCAATGATAATTTCGAATAACACTTTGGATATTGATTTCCAAAAACTGTTTAACGATTTGGATTCCTTCCCAGTTTTCAGCTGCTTGGTCATACCTAGTATTTCACGATTAGACAATTCAGGCAGATAACTTAGTCATGAACCTGTGGATTTGTCGTGATCTTGTCAAATACTTTTTTGTCCTACCTGTACTGAAACGATGCTATTACGTGCATGCAAACCGGGCAAAAAGTGGCTCTTGTACACTCTAGTGTGGCAAAGTGCGCTCTAGTGCAGTAAAGTAAGCTCTAGGACGGAAAGTAACACTTTACCACACTAGAGCCCACTTTACCGCACTAGAGTGAAAAATAATGGCACATTTCAGTATGAGTGCGAAAGTGTTGATTCTCTAACGAATGTGAAGTTTTTCGCCCGAGCGAAGTGAGGGTGACAATCACACGAGTCAAGAATCATTTTTCGCACGCGTATCGGACTTAATTGTTCTGCTCGCAAAGTGGGCGTAAAATCGAAATTTGCGCCCGGTGTATTGAAAAACTACTTTCCGCTCGTTTTCACATGCACTTTAAAGCAAACTTTCGGTGCAGGAATTGGACAAAAAATATCGTGTGCATCACAGACGAAAAGGCAATTCTGTCTCGTGAAATTATCACCCCTCGCTTCGCTCGTGTGGCAACTTTCACACTCATCAGTAATTGCTTACTTTCCGCCCTTGATACACAATATTACTATAGTACTATTCATGCATTGATTGAAACAAAAACTTTGATATCTCGGAGCAACTGAATACCTTTAAATACCTCCTATAGCGTTTACATGGTGCCTGTTCCAGTTTACAACTATGAAGCCTTTGCCTGAAGCATCGCTCTGGCACTTCCGAGATAGGAGAGTTAATAGAATGGCGAAACTTGAGTGCCTCACACTATGGACCTAACCATGAGTGGCAAAAGTTCTGTAACATGATATACAGAGGTCGGGCAATCAATTGCGCAAAATATATATGGCTGCAGTACATGGTGTTGAGAACTGCATATATGAAGGTCCAATAGCGGTATTACATACATATGCGAGGCATAGATTCGCTTTGATTCTCACCTTGCGTTATTTATCGTTTTATTTCCTAGTGTCAGAGGATGCGGTGCACTAAATAACAAAACCAATCGATACCTTTCATCAATTCCATCGGGAATAGCGAAGAGCGAGTTGAGTTTGGATGCATTTATTATGAGTAGGTGTATGTTTTATACATGTATAGTACAAGGATAGGTACTAGCGAGTATGTAACTGCTATCGTTGCAGCCTGATAACATTACGTAGCGTAAGCCAGGTTAAACGGTTACGGAACGTAATTATAGAACAGTTTTGTTGATAATTGTCAATTAAAATCCCGTTCGATATTCGCTCTGTATCCAGACAGGTGTATGTGAATATTTTGTACCTTTTGAAAATTTGAAGAAGAGTAGGTATGTATGTACGTACGGCATGCCTATACAAGCTCGATAATTCTGCGTTACTCCTCGCAGCTTCACATTCGGCAACTTATCTCCGAGGCGGGTCGTTAGCTCGTTGACGAGTTATATTACATCGAGATAACGAACCTATCCAACCTACAGTAACGACAGGCTTGACGTGGCTGTAACTTTACTTTAGTAGAATCACTCGAGACTACAGATATACCTATGGGCTTTGAGCTTTGGGCTAATAGCTTCGGATTGCATCAAGATCAACCGATCTTCGAAGTGTTACAAAATATAGCCTGTCATTAGGACTTCGTTTCGCGTTTAACAATCTGATTTTAAATTTGAAAAAAGCTTCATCTGGACTAAATCTTCTTGGAATTATTCACGCTCTAGACACATCGAGTGCAACCTCCGCAGGGTTTCGGAATCTGGTACAGAATATAGAAGAGAAAAAAACGGGGCATGCATGGACAAGAAGGGTGTTGGACCTAAGGCGCGCGTGCTGGAGTACCGGCTCAACGAAGAAGGGCATCAAAGTCTGAGAGCGTGTGAAAAGCTCAATTATCTGTCGTTAACCTTTTAACATTTTCCACTACGCAGCACGTCTTGAAAGCTGAGCTTCACATTGCACAAGCTTTGTTCTTATTTTTTTTTTTTTTTGCTACATGTGCAAGTGCCAACTGAACGACGTTCACGTCTTTGAAGTCAAGTATTTTATACTATTACTCCATACTCAGAATCTACAAGAACCCCAACCCACAATACTTGAACTGAAATTCAATCCGTAACTATAATTACACACGTTCGCTTCAAGTTTATTACATTCTGTAGTAACAATGAAAGAGTCGGGTGCAACAAGGGTACATACATTCAGCGAATGCGCCCTCGTTACTTTAATCTGAAGAATGATTTACAAGAACGTAACACACGGTTACAGCTACTACGATTTTTGCAAGGAGGGGAAAAAATGTTATACTTCAACAATTTATTTTTCTCAATCAGTGATATTTGCTGTTGCAGTCAACATAAGATCTTGTTATAGTATCGCAACGAGACATGCCTGAAATAAAGAACGCTTCTCAGTTCTCTCGCAACGTGAGAATTCGCTGTGTGCCATCATCGCATCGAACTCCTCAATTAATAAACTTCATAATGATCTGTTCAAACCATATTCAGCTTTGAGAAACCGTGTGTCTTTCAGTAAAATGAAGAAATTTATCTTAAGCCACAGTTCAAATGGTTTTACTTTTTTCGTTCTAGGGTTGGCGCAACAACGCTTGGGCAGTGACTATAGTTTTCGCTCTCGGGAGTTGGATTGGTCGTGTGGGTCCACGACCTGCCGGTGGTCAATCATCGCTTTCTTCAACTCGCGAGAGATTGGAAACAGTTCGACAAGTACTGGCAGAAGTCCCTCTCATAGACGGTCACAACGATCTGCCATGGAACATTCGAAACTTTGTCCACAACCAGCTGGCAGAGTTTGAGTTCGACACGGATCTTCGTCAGGTTGTACCTTGGAGCAAAAGCGCCTGGAGTCAGACAGACTTGCCCAGACTACGCCAGGGTATGGTCGGTGGTCAGGTGAGTGATGAGAGAAAATTTTCTCTATCAGTTAGATGGATTTTAGGAATATACAATTAACGCTCGAATACGTATTCAGCTCTGATTTTACAAGGGAGATAATACCTCGCGTAAGGAACCAATTAAGAATGGCGTCTGTAATTATAGCTTAAGATAATAGTCCAGCTTTTCTGTAAGCCACCAAGTAGTTGCATTCTGGTGTCTCTTTTGTCTTTATTCTGAAGATTTATTACTGGATAAATCTTGAAACCGAGAATTAAAGGTGGTCCATTGACAATAAATTTTGCACCAGAGATCGATAAGTCTGCATCTCCTCTAGCTGCCGTATTTGCTGAGTGTTCCCATGCATTACAAAGCTTGCATAGATAGTATCTGCTGGCATACAAACAAGAACATTTTCAAAGCTCTCTTTGATCCTGACCGAAGAGAATTCATTTTTCTTTAACCTTTGTTGAATCATTTCATTATAACATTATTTCACACGACTGAATTCAACGGGTTAACTAAGTTACAACACAAATAAAGTTATACACATAGAATGTCTGTCTGCAACATTTCGAATCAAATATATTGCGAATAATTCATACATTTAGGTAGTTCTGCTATTTTTTTATTTTGTTTGTATCTATAAGCCTGTGGTTTTACGTTGGTTTCAAACAGAACAATGTTGACTACATGGTTAAGCACCCAACCCATTAGCCAAACGTTGGTAATTAGCTGCGATAATTGTTCATATGAGATACAGCCACATTTTAAGAGAATAAGAATATACGCGTACGTCAAGACACGAGAAGCAAAAAACTTGAAATAAAAAATAATGGTATGTACTTTCGTATCTGCAAACGTTTTAGTTTTACGTGAAAAAAAAATAAATATTATATGAAATCCTCTCGCTATATGGAAAAAAAATAAAAAATGCTGTCGTATGGTAGATATGTATCCGAAAGATAAACGAAGGTACAAGAACTAAGATGAACACCAAAGCACGTATGTCTACTCCGTAAATATTGGACAAACATAGTCCGAGTCACGAACTCGCGGCATGATGCCAAATTTTTCTAGAAACGAGAGAAATTTTAGAAATCTATAACCATATACGGTGAAAAATAAGTGCACGAAATAATCAGAGTTCAGAAACTTACATAAATAAAATGGCGATAAAATAAAAAAATTAAAAAAAAAGCGAAAAAATAATTGATAACGTGAGATAGTTACACAATTATTTGCGCATAATTTACCAAATCGGGATCAATTTTCTGCAACTACTAATGGAATTTCAAGATAAATATCTGACATATCTTGTTACATAAATTCTATAAATATTCATTATGAAATTCCTATCTATATACTCTTCGGTCTGCTTGTAATAGAAGCTCGGATCTCTCTTCGCTTCACCACTTTTGCTATAAGAAATTGATATTTCAACGAGATTTTCTTAAAGATGAAACAACAAAATATTTATTGACTTAAATCTGGTCATTTGTTTAATCCGAGAATATCGCCAGATGAAGCTCACAAGCTGATTCTATATGATGTAAAACTTTGCACAAATATCAACAAAGGAACTTGACTTTATCTATAAGCTCAGATTTTCATCGTATATATTTTTATTTTTCGTGTTAATTCGGACTGGAAGTAAATCTGAAGGAAGCTGTTTGCCTGAAAAAAGCTCAAGGTATTTCTATTCAAAATAAAAAAAAGTCATGATAGTCCTTCAGATTGAATAAGGATTGTTTCTCGATTGAAAAGATCTGCAAATTACATAAGGCATGATCCTTGTGAGAGAGAAATTCTAAGGAAATTAAAAATTCGTGTAGAATTAACGTCTTTAGGTTTTAGTCTCAGGTTCTTAGTAAACAGTGGATCGTACGTAAGATTGCTGAAAACCTTGAAAAAATTTCATCTTGATTAAAAATTTTAGGCAGTAATAATTTTCCTTCATTTCCATCCGAGTTTTTGGTGTCCTCTTACATCTCCTTATTTACCCTCTCTGAACAACTTCTGCTGAGTGCAACATGCGATATTCAAGGAAGAGATTTCACACTATCGAAAGACGAAAGCAAGTACTACAACCAAAGTACAGTGCTGCAAAGCAAAGATGAAACAACAAAACATTTATTGACTTAAATCTGGTCATTCGTTTAATCCGAGAATATCGCCACATGAAGCTCACAAGTTTTTTCGAACTTAATTCCTTTTTACCAAATTTTAAAGCTCGTTGCTGGTACAACTTCTATAGAATTGAAAATATACGATCGATATCCATTCATTCTAGCTATCACCATTTTACTGGCAAGATATATACTGTTTTTCCACTAATTAATTGGTACGCTGAATTATAGTGTTGGGTTTTATATTTTTCACTGGGATTTTTAACGAGCTGTATTGGAAGCACGACGTTACATAGTTATTTTCACTGCTGAAGGTTTTGGCTTTGAATTGAAATGGAAATTCGTGTTCGGAAATCACCGAAGCCCAGTATTTCGGGCAGGTTTTTTTATTCGATAAACTATCTTAGGAAATGATAAATCCTCAAAGCTCTCTCTATCGTGAAACGTATTTTGAAGAATTGGGCACTGTTCAACCGGGATTATTGTCGACAAAGCGATATTTCGAAAAAGACGCTATTTCAAACTGAAAACTAAAACAATACATTTCGGACTTGAGAAGAAGAGTCATTATGTCAAATGTTATTCCATTAAAAATAATTCTTTTATGCAACGCTGCAAGTTTACCTCTCTTTATTTTACGCCATCTATCATACCTAAGCCTTTCACTCTGAAAATGTTCCGGACTATAGAACCTCAAAACTTAATAATCCTAACTTTCATTCGGTGTTGGATTCCCCTTGAGCCAAAGCAACCCTATAATTACTTCACAACAGCCACACCGTATCAGATATAATATAGGTATACATGAAACTTGATAACTTTCACGTTATCAAGTTTAACGAATTTTTCTTATCGAAATAAGTCGCGAAATTGTACGTTCATACGTATACATGAAAGAGGAAAAACTTTATACAATACAGATATCAAAAACTTTGACTCATCGTTGACTTGGCCATCTGAAATCAAAAGAAATGCTACCGTATGGTTGCATCGCACAAAAGCTGCCCTGAAAAATAAAAATAAAAAATAAAGGGTACTATGTAAATTCTATGGCTACCAACGTTTTGTTTACGTTAAAAAGAAAAAGATTCGTAGCAAATGAAAATAACCTGAGTGATGAAGCTAACGAGGACGTACTCTTCCATATTCCATGCACACGTACAATACATACATTGAACATAACGTAACACAACATACATATACCTAGATCTTCTTTATTCTTTACATTCTTTGCGGAAGCCTCCCAAAACTGGGTTACCTGATAAACAAACTCACATTTTTCTTTTCGTCGAAGAACACTTGACTGCTCTCCGACTCTTATTTCCTTAGGAAAACGTAATGTGCACTCTATCTTTACTATCGACTTGAGTTCAGTATGTACTTTGACGTCAATTCACACTTGACGACTGAAGTAGGTAAGTGCATGGGTGAAGTTCCATGGTAAATTTTCGTAAAGTTTGATAGGAATTGAATAAATAAAATAAAAATAAAAATAAAAACTGGGTACACGTATTCCGATGATCAATATTTTAATTACTAAACCATCCATTCGGGTGCAAACAATTTCAGAGGATAAATAAAAACAAATAAATAAATTAAAAATTGTGTTTCAACCATCAGAGTTTTGATAATTGAAACATCGGTAGCAATTACCTTTGTTTCTGATAAACTGAAACAATTTTACGAATTTAAATTGCACATCGTTATTCCTGTCCATTCCCAAATAATTGTACACGGGCTTGTTTCGTTCATTATGAACATGTCATTAACGCGAGTGGAAAACAATGTACGAACAAGTAATTCGACCATAAAAATATATGAGATTTTTATCGGTTAATAAATTATAGAACCACGCAATTAAAACCACAGTTCAACAGATTTTCACAATATTTAACCCTGGAATCGTAAACTCCTGGCAGATTTCTTTCCGGGTCAATTCGTCCAGTCAACATCCGTACAAACGATATATATATGTTTGAACTTTGCTTTTTTTTGTTTGGCCAAAATCTAAAAGTTACCGAATCGATTCCAAACGGGTTATATCGATGTGGAATAAATGTTAAGAATATCAGAATCAGAGAAAAGATGCAATTTATTCATCCCAAAACTCCCCGTGTGACATACGCGAATGCAAGTCAGAAGTTGGTAGCGGGATATGAGAAGCCATTCCAAAACCTAGAATATGGAAAGCTGTCAAGAAAGTTGTCGGAAGAGGAGCACAACGGATTATCCAAGGTGGCACGTATGCACTGTCAACTTACGAAATGTGTAGAGTAATGCAAGATAAATGTAGCATATGTTGAAAAATTTTCATGCAAAGCTGAACGTTTTTAAAACTTTTTTGTTACTTTTCATCGCCTACGGTGATATAAGAAAAGTATTTGTTTTGGTCGAAGAGTAACTTTTGCTAATTTCAACGAATCTTCACGTTTTCAACCTTCTAGAATCCGAAGAACAGGTTTTTAGAAAGATGTCGGTCTGTCTGTCGGCGTGTTCGACGAACTCGCGCGGTGATCTCAGAAACGGATCGATGAAAAAATCTGAAATTCACAGGACTTTACAACCAAATGATGGGCATGAAAAATTGCCATGTCTCATTTAATTTGAACTTCCGGTTCTACCGGAAATGAATCGATTTTCGCTGTTTTACTGACAAACCTATACTTTTTTCTCTATATTACCGTTCTAAATGAAAGAATATATTCTTTGGAGTCGCGAATTTGATATATATAGGGCATTCCTTGTCAATGACACCGAAAAAATTGTAAATATACCCAGATCGAATTAGAATGAATGCACTGTATAAAATTGTTGTTTGTCAATATATAGGGCATTTTTTTTTATATGAAATTTTCAATTTTGATCTTTTTTTTCGGTTTTTCATTATTTTTTTATACTTCTTCTTTCCTTGACAAATCCATCCTTTCTTTTCTTTCATCTTGGTTTTAAAGATGAAATAGTTCTTTTGGAAGAAAAAACATGCCAATTATTAACTCTTGAATGAAAGTAAACTTCGAATAATTTTAAAAATCTAATTCGAGTGGATGTTGCACTGCAATACTTTGGTAATACTGTATAGCCTACTCATTTCGATCATGAATATGTTGAAATGAGAACCCTGCAGTGTCTGTGCCTATGTAACATGAGCAAGATTTATTCGGCCCATGTATACCGTTCGCACAATCAACTCAGAACACGTTTCATCCTATACCATTTCATGCGGCGAAAGAGAATAACTTTTATTCCGTTTTTATATATTGATTCGTTTGCAACACTTTCGATTTTCATTATTATTAGTACGAACGTATATAAATTCTACTTTAGGATTCCGGGCACAAGGAATATAAATGGAATCAGTACTGCAATTTGCCGTATATTTTTAAAGCCTGACAATCTATAATATTATGTGTATCCGAAATTCATTTTGTTTTAGATTATTTCACGAGGAAGATGTAATCTCAAATTCTTATGCGTTTGGGGATTTGTGATCAAATAATAAATCTGTTTTCCCTTTAAATTTAATGAAGCGAGAATATTTTACTGTTTTGTTACATAAAAACGATCAAAGATAAAAAATTTAACGTTTCAGTTTTGAGTAAAATTAAAATACATTCACGCATATCAGAATTTAATAAATTTTTTCTTTTTTTTCTTTAGTTGATTATCGGCTACAGCGAGCAGAATAATTTTATACCTTAACTTCATTATTCGATTAACGCTTGGACCTCTGCTAATTTAACTAATTAAGATCAGTCAGTCTTCGCTGCACTTAATCGCGCGCCCTTCAGGAGGCTGAGTGTTTTTGTAATTAGATTTCTTACATTTCGTCTTTATTTTTATCATCAAGCCGCACATCAAAGTATCAAGTCGATACATACAGAAATTCTCTCGTTTCTTCATTCGCATATTTCACCTTTCAACGACCCGAATTGATTCGTCAACTTTTTAGTTTCGTATAACAATAAAAGTTGGATGATTATACCTTCGCAATAATTTTGCGAAAAGCTCGTTTGGAATCCAACGTACGAAACAATCTGATCTATGTGCTCCCAGGTTACTAAAACTATGCTACGTAGTTATTAAGAGATACCAACCCCGACAGATATTGAAGTCTATTACATTCTGGAATGGTTCTTGCGATTGCGTATGTCTGTTATTACCTCTCGCGATAATCTGGCTTGGTTTCTATCAGGTATATTGCAGTCCCACCCACGATCAATAAACTTTGACTATTGAAGCTGATTCTATGATGTAAAACTTTGCACAAATATCAACAAAGAAACTTGTCGTTATCTATGAGCTCAGATTTTCATCGTATATATTTTTATTTTTCATGTTAATTGGGACTGGGAGTAAATCCGAAGAAAGCTATTTGGCTGAAAAAGCTCAAGGTATTTTTATTCAAAATAAAAAAAAGTCATGATAGTCCTTCGGATTGAATGAGGATTGTTTCTCGATTGAAAAGCTCTGCAAATTACATAAGGCATAATCCTTGCGAGAGAGAAATTCTAAAGAAATTAAAAACTCGCGTAGAATTAACGTTTTTAGGTTTTGGTCTCAGGTTCTTAGTAAACAGTGGTTTGTATGTAAGATTGCTGAAAACCTTGAAAAAATTTCATCTTGATTAAAAATCTTAGGCAGTAATAATTTTCCTTCATTTCCATCCGAGTTTCTGGTCTCCTCTTACATCTCCTTATTTACCCTCTCTGAACAACTTCTGCTGAGTGCAACATGCGATATTCAAGTAAGAGATTTCACACTACCGAAAGACGAAAGCAAGTACTACAACCAAAGTACACTGCTGCAAAGCTCTTTGCCGTTAACGTTGAACGATACAGCGCATTCAACAAAAACGAAATAACACACAAAGAAACAACTGCACGAGCCATGCAAACGACGAAAAATAAGTAAAATAAAACAGGAACATCTGGATTCTGTGGTACCTCTATGTTTTCTGTATTTTTGGTACACTCAAGTATTCGTTGTTTTATTCAAAGCTCCTCGAACGACAACGGTTACTTACTCTATACTTTTTACTTGCAAGAGATCATTGTGCACCTGAACCTCTGGAAAGAACCTTCTTTTCCTGATAAATTGTAATTCGGTAAAACCATTGACAAATCTGATCAAAAAATGTATTTCCATGATGAAACATATGATTAAGTGGGCTTTTGAAAAATGTCTTTTCACTACATGCACCTGAGCCAATTACATTTCGTATAAAACTAAAGATCTGCCAAGACAGTCCTTGAAATAGCTCTATTAAATTTTAATAACGCAATTTTAAACTGAACTCATGGAACCAAAGGAATCTTTGAATAGTTACCCGTAGATAGACCGGACTGTTAAATCAAGGAATCTTATCTTCGGATGAAAAATTTCTCAGTGCACTGAAAGCATAAGCGAATTCGAAATAGCAGAAGCTTTTAGATGAACTTTCAACGTCATATCAAAATCCTATTAACAACTCAGGAGGATCTGGATTCCCTGTATTTTTAAACGTCTCAGTACATTCGTCTGTCTTTAGTTAATGCAAACATCACACTTCTGAGACTCTGGAGGTTCATTTCCAATTTCTTTATAAGAGACAAAAAAATTTTTCGGGCACAGTGTAACGAGTCAATCCAGTGCGGTACTTGAAACACGATTGTTTATGGTGATCAATAAATGTCTCTTCTTTCATTTAAACAACCACTTTGTCCTACCAAAGAGAGTTTCAGTGTCGTTGAAACAGTCGCGAAATTTCTGTGGCGAAATACTCTCAAGTGCCTTCGTTAATGAAAGCCTGCGGACGGACGTACATTGCTGACGTATATCAAGAAGTAACAAGTACCCCTAAACCATGAATTCGTAACCTAAGGCCGTCGTGATAGCGAAAGCTGACAACCGCCTTTACCCCTCGACACAATCTGTTTCCGTTAGCGATCCCAGGTACTCAAGAAACCAGGGTTTACCCAAACGATAAGTGATTGGAGATACCACCATTTCAACTGATGCATGACAGTTCCCAGCCCTTGTTAACGTGAGCGTTTCTGACTTGGGTCCACATGATTCTTATCCTTAGTACGTCGCTAACCAACATTCCGTCAAAGTTTGACTATTAAAAATAATTCTGAGGATTTGTGAATTTTTCAGTTCTGGGCCGCCTACGTACCGTGCGAATCGCAGCATCTAAATGCCGTTCAGCTGACCCTGGAGCAAGTCGATCTCATCAAGAGATTGATAGAAAAATATTCGCAACACATGCAGTTCGCCGCTTCGTCAAGAGGTAAGATCAGTTATTTTTCTACCAGTTATTACGATTTAGATTATGGACAAAAAAAAGGTTATACATTTATTATGTATTCATCTATTTCATAATGATTGGCTCCAAGTACCAAATCAATCCCGGTAAATAATCGGAATGATGAGTTCGTGCCGACGCTACTAACCAGAACTGGGCCTACATTGTTCCGTACTGAGCTAGAATCTCAAGTTCCCTCAAAAAATTATATATCAAAAGCAAAGCACGAGAAGGGTGTAATCTCTCACAAGGCTTACCCTCTTCCGGTTTTCAGCCTTTGAAATGTATTGCGAAAAACGCCCAATACTGTCTCAGCAAATCGTGACAACACTGGACTACAGACGCTGTAATAATAACACTGGCAGATTGTACATTGATCAAGGCTGTTGAGGCTGGACCCATTAGCAGTATCGGCAGACTCTCCTTGGGATATCAAACTGTGATATTAGGAGAACGAGCCTAATTCGAAACACTGTTAGTTGGTAGATTTTTTTGATTGCAGAATTGGCACAAGTACTAATACATTGCACTGATATGATTGTTTCGAGAGCTCGGAAGTACCGAAAATTCGCGAATTTGTTTAGTCTATGATTTTCAATTTATGTCTATTTTCTTTCGACCTCTTCGACTTCAAGCCGCGGTTTTTTCCGTATCTACGTTTATCAATTGAGATCCCGTACCCCGTAGATCACGGTCAAGGGCGGCTAAGACATTCCAACATTGTTGCTTCCCCTAGTCCTCCGTTGTCCCACCAACACCCAAAACATGCCCACTTGGAAGGAAAACAGACGCTATATATTTCTCTTCTGTCAAGCCGACTTTAGAAGCAATCGACCCGCGCTCAACCCGGAAATTGAGAGGAATGATGAAAAGCAGATTTCGTTCAATAGGTTACAAGGTCAAAATCGCTACAATACGAGGGTCCTTGGCTATACATATAGAAAGACAATTAACTTAGCAGATTTATGTACAAAAGTAAAGAAATTTCATTTTCACAGCGACTTTAACACACATGAAACTATTTCTTGGAAAGTGTGTGAAAACTAACACCAGCAGTTAGATTTTTAGTCATTTTCGTACAATTTTGGTCAACGAATTTCATGGTGTGGTGAACGGTGTGTAATAAAATCCGGCAATTATCTCTGCACAACGTTAAAATTCCACTTTACGTATAATTTTTTTCTTTTTTCTTTTTGTTTTTCCCACATTTCTGCATATTTCCAATATTTAACTTTGAGAATTCTTTTCCGAAATTTTTAGCTCAGGACTTCGGTATAAAAGAGGTAAAAAATAAATTCTCTAACGTTGGATGTGATCCCCGCAGAGAGTAACTACATAAAATCTTCGATCTGGACATCGGAAAGCTTTTAACTAAAATAAAGAACATTTACCAAAGTGTCTAGAGAAATGGTTTGACAAAAATATACTTTGCGTCAAATCCTGTGCTTTTCAACTCATTTCTACAACAAACAAAACCTTCTGGATGACACCTTGTGACATGCTACCGCAAAGTTGTACATCTTTTTATTTCTTTTTGCAGACGCGTTTGCCAATGAGAATATTATGATGCTGTAAAACTAATTGGTACGGTTAAATAGAATCGAAAAATCAATAGCTTAGATACTGCAGTCACACCTACGTAGCGATTGAATGTGGTCTCCGTAAGAATTCTTTAAAGTATCAGGTCTGTCAGCGCGATGATATTATGAATATTTTTGCAACTATTTCTTGGCAAAGAAATATTCGGACATACTTTATCCAACGTATCGCATCGAGCGTAGTTACCAGAGTTCCAACAGGGCAAGCGCAATCCTCTGCCAACGCCAGTTTCCTGACAAATTTACTCGGTTACCTTTAAGAAAGGAAAGGAGATCCTAGCGCCTAAGGGAAATCACGATATATTTTTTTCTTCTTATTCTGAATTTCAGAAATCCTTGAGGCACACGGAAGTGGGAGAATCGCATCCTTAATAGGAGTAGAAGGTGGCCATAGCCTGGGAAGTAGCCTAGCTGTTCTCCGGACTCTGTACCAACTGGGTGTACGATATTTGACTTTAACACATACGTGCAATACACCTTGGGCGAAGAGTTCCTCCGTTGAACAAGGCGACGGAGAGTCAGGTGTGTATAACTTATCAAGATTTCTCTATTTGAACGTTCATTCATGTAATACCCTTAGAAATTTCCCCTACGAGTTGATATCAAGGTAAGGGAGCAAATCTATACAATTCTACAAAACACTTCACGAAGGTAATAAGTAAGTAGGTATATATGTATGTATGTAAAGGTATAGGTATGTATGTGTTTAAGATCCTCGATTATTCCAACTAACTTCATTCCGCAACGCTCCAAAACCGTCAATCACTTTCTTCGAGGGTTCTAAACGTTACTCGTGATTTATGGATTAATCCGATGACTTAGCAACTGATTGTTAGTTCGTACTTGTATACCCAGATGCATCTATTTTGAATTCATATAATAGATGAAAAGTCCGGATCTTATTTTTACAATTTTCGTATTTCCATTACTAAATCTCTCGTGTGAGTTTTTCTGTAAAATATTCATCGATTACAGTATTTGATTTTCTCTTACTCATACGATCCTCCATCTTATCTTCACACATTATTCCCATCATTTAACTTTTCCCTTTACTATATGGTGATAACCTACCCCTGTTCTGATACTTTTGATTTATTGTTTGAGATTCTTTCCGTGTCTCCGTTTGAATTTCGTATATCTATTAGATGCATAAATTGTTATCTATAATTCGATTGAAAACAATCAGATAATCTTACAGGCCTACTGATTTTACATTCGTGAATTTATCACCTGGGAGAACTTAGAGGATTATACAATTTTCTCTAAGGCTGAGCAGAAATGATACGACTGCATCACCCGGGTTATTGTGTGACAGATTGAAAACTAATATTTTATCGAATAAATTTCAAGAAAAATAGCCGAGGTGAGGTTCATGGTGAGTGCAATTCACCCTCGGTGAAAAGTTTTATTTACTCGGTTTGGCTGATTATCGCATAGCATTAACAATACCCAGTCACGGTAACGGGAGTTGTGATTTTCAGTAGAACAACTTGATTTTGTATATTTTTGAAACGAGGAACTAATAGAGTTGTTATAATAAAGCAGCACAGCTTGTTAAAATAAGCATTGTGGAAATGGATACAGATTTGTATTCATTTTCAATAACGTAGAACATGAGGAATATGCAGGTGAATGATGTTGTTAACAATGTGCTACTACATGGGTATCAATAATCGATATTTGATACGAAATACAATCCCGTGTAATAACCAAACCCTTAACATATTGTACGTTATTCCACAACTGAAGAAAGTATCTTGAATTATTCTCAGAATTTATATTGCAGTCGTTTGTCAAGTACACCCATTATTTGAATTTTGGTCTTTGAAAGATTTGCAAGAGAAATGTAGCCTCCAATCACTCATATATCGTAAATCGTATCGATTCAAAACTCTGAACATCAGATATACGAAGTTTTAATTCTTCATGGCGATGACTCTTTATTTTCGAAAGTTACTTTCGAATTCAGAAAAACGTATATCTTCGACAAGCCATAAACTTTTTCTGCAAATACACCCTGGAATTATTATTAAAAACTCAAAGTGAGACGTTATCAAAAGAACATTTTTCATGCAGTGGAATTTTGGATGGAAATTGTAACATGAGATAAACTATTTGAAAAAAAATCAAAAATGAGTAGAGTGAGGGTGTAGTAACGTGTACTTCATATTGGCTGATCACTTTATCTCTTTAAAAACGCGTTAATTAAGTTCGCGATTAAAATTTAACGATGTTTGTTGTTTTGGACTGAATTACAATTTTCTCAAATTTTTTATATATGTGATGATACTGAGGTTAGTGTTATTTAAAAAGTTGAAGAAACGGTAATAAATAAATGAGAAAATGTCGTTAATAACTAATTTTTGTGAATATGATCCCTAAAAATTCGATTTTCATTTTTATTTACGTAGCTACTTGAATTAAATGTTGAAAGCCATAGACTGGTACAAATTCGATGAGTCAATAACCGCAAGGAGAGAAAATGAAACACACGCTGCAGGGTGCTAAGAGGCTTCCCTTTGAAAGGCGTCTGACTTTGGAACTGTGACGCCTTTCCTAGTATAGGCACAATTTATACCACCGAGTCTTTCGACGCCATGAAATCCTCTAGCACTCTCTGCCACCCTATTTTCTCTACTTAACCTCAGCCTCGGTGATATTTTGTAACCAAATCTTCATCTTCACCTTTGGATAATCATCGATCTTTGGCTTGACTTTGATCAAGATACGGTTCGACTACTTCTTTGTAAGTGAACGAAAATATATAGGTATATACATCTTGATTTAAGCGCCGAGTACTTTTGATGGCTTAACTGTGAGGAACTCCTTAGGGTTTTCTCGCCTTACCGAGATTGGTCAGTCAAGTTTTCAGCAACGCGGAAGTTGTCGCTAAATTATAACCATTCGAGGAAAACTTTTCTCTTAAAACAGAAATAAAAAACATAAAAAAAAAGGTTATAAAAAAACTGAGGACCTCGTATTCTCGTCGCTTGACAAAAGGACGCTTAATAGGTGCGACGATTCGAGGGTAATTTTGAAACAGCGCTCTCAAACAAAGAGAGTTTCAACTCTTCAACTCTGTGTAGGTAGGAACACCGTTTGTCTCTCTCTCTCTCTCTCTCTCTTAGTTTTATTTTATTTTTTCATTTCTATTTCTATTTCTTATTGTTAAAGTGACGGATAGTAAAAAGTATGATAAGGTAAATATTTGAACCAGCGAGCTTATCCCGACAAGGTATATGTATTAACAAATTCAAACGTACGCAAAAATGTGATCACGGTGATCCCTCTCGCTTTTTTTCATATATTCCTCAGTCGATAAATTTTTATGAAATGTTTTCATCGTGCTGTATCTCGCAAAACTTCGCCTCGTATCGTGATGATATTCATATATATACCCACACGCATATAGGTATATGAAATGGCAACGCCGTGGCGGTTATATACATACGTTTATATAGGTATGTTACAAGAATCGATTCATCCCTGCAATGAAAATGATGTAACATCAACCAGTTGACATAATTTATTTTCATTTCCTCAGCTCAAAAAAATCCAAGTAATTTTTTTCTTTTTTTGTTTTGAGGGGGGTTGCCTACCTAAGAAAAAAGCACTGCCTGTCGATTTCCTCAATGCCTTTAGATATAGGAAAAATTTTAAACTCGTGGATCAAATAAGAATCAATGCTGACGATCATGATGAATAATAAATTATGAACCGTTGGAATGTTTGAAGAATAAACGTGAAAAGTATTGACATTTTAATTGATACATTTATGTATAACTCTCCATGAAAACTGTACCAATCCAAACTGCCAATTAGAGCGAAATTAAATTGAAAAAAGACCAAAAATCTCAATTATAAACTGAATAGGTTGAGGTGTTTTGTAAAACCCTTGAAGAATCTATGGTAGGTATATATATACAGAAAACTGCTTTGACGTGAGGGAAATTCTTGTCCCTTGTTTATAGAAAAAAAAAAAAAAAAAAAAACGGTGCTAATTATTCTGACATCACAATGGCGTGATCCAAGGTAGAGTATGTACACGTTTCTCATCAAAACACAATATGCCACTTATTGTTCCAGACAATGTCATCTCATCCTGCTGAATAATTTTGAAAATTGAATTGTGATTTATCTCATAGTACAATACCTTGATTCTTGTACCTTGAACGCAATCCTTAGAATTAATTATTCATTTATTAAATCGTTCATTGTTATTGTTTGTTGTCACTGAATTTACAGAAAAAAAAATAACTTAGCACTGTAGTTAATTGTTGGTTATAATAATTATGTGAATGATCTTTTTCATTGAATAATCTTGAAAACATAAATAACATGCCATATTGTTCCATTGTTTCTTTGTTTCCAAAATTCGACTTTGGAGACTGCTTGAAGTTCTAAAAGTGCGTAAAAAGGGTCAGAACAAAGACTCTTGCTTTTACTTTCAAAAGTACAAAAGGGTGTAATTTACTAATGAGAAGCTGTGCAATTATTCAGAGGTCATGTTTATATCTTACATAAATTACCCCGTATTTCTTACTAGGTTCTTATATATAAACAATCCTTCTGGATACCTATACACCATAAGATGTACAAACAAAAAGCTTTCCCATGTAGGAGCTGACAGGCTCAAACGACGAGGCCAGGCTCGGGCCAGTCCTGGGCGACCGAGTCTCGACTTTTCGATGTTGGCCAAAGCTTGGGCCAGACCTGGGCAACCGAGTTTCTGCTTTTTTAATTTTGGTCTAAGCTTGGGCCGACCCTTACTACCAGTCTTGGCCCAATGCAGTAGGCCAAGCCTGGCACGGAGTTATCATCCCAGATTCAAACCAAGGTTGAGCCAAAATTGGTTTACAGCCTTGGGCCAAGGTTAAGAAGTGTTGGCGCAGGCCTGGGCCTATACTGGGCACATGTTCATTTCCTACATGGGAATTTCTCATAATACTGAAAAAATAACGAGAACAAAACTCCAATTAAATTAAATTTTACTCCTTCTAACTACGAAATCGTCTTGTCTCTGTAAATGACGGTTCCTTGGATCACAGAATCACATTTTTTTTTCCAATACTCTTGATATCCTGATACACCTCTGAATCAGGGATGTATTTCAAAGTACAGCACAATCAACCTGTACGACAGTTTTCCTTATCTCCTTAAATGAAAGAGTTGGCTTTTGTATGCTGAAAAAATTTATTTTCCATTTTCCCTGTAAAAATTATACGACGATTCATAATACATATTTAAAAAAAAAATTTCTTTATGTTTCAGGTGGAGGACTGACACACTTTGGTAGATCTGTAGTTAGGGAAATGAATAGATTAGGAATGCTCATTGACCTGAGCCATACAGCCAGAGCCACGATGCGAGATGCGCTTGGAGCCAGCAAGGCACCCCTTATATTTTCCCATTCTTCAGCATTCGCAATTTGTAACTCAACGAGAAATGTACCTGACGATATTCTCAAACAACTGGTAAGTCTTCGCGTTATATTTAAAATATGATAATTTATTCCAATACTCGTTGACGAGTTAGCCGACGGTCTCGCACCAATATACATAGTTATATATCCACGATTCTCAGGATTCACTTTATTTTAAACAGCTTTCAAACCTCGTTTATAGAGAGTAACGATGGTGAACGGGAATTTCTAATCATGCCGAAAGAATATTTCAGACAAAAGTTGCATATGATTTCGTCGGAGAAGACACGCTACCAATTTTATCCAAGTTTATCATTTTTTTAGATTTTAGGATCATTGCAGAAAAAAATTAAGACAAATGCAATGATCCCGAATTGTTACGTTGTTGATGAACCAATTGATAGATATCAAGCTTCAAAATCCATGACTTATGCGAAAGATGATGTTAGCTACCCATGTCCGATTTTTGGACATTGAGGAATTGCTATCGATTAGTCATCGTTTGCTTATAATGCTCACCCGTTATTCTAATTTCTCAAACTGCACTACGAATACGTCGTAATTACCTTAACAAAAATTGATCAATCTGAATTCTAAAAATTATCTTTCGATTTTTTTAATTTATCCTACAATAATTATGCGCGAGTAAAAACTGCGTATAGTCCAATTTAAAAAACATTAATCCATTTTCTATATCTCGAAAAATGATAACGTCAGATAAAATTTGTAACGCTCATCGTATGTCCCGAACAAAACTATGAAACTATTGTTTGAAGAATTTTTTATATCTTAGTACTTTTATACTTTTAAAATTTGAAAAATTATAGGATCGGTTAAAGACGGGCAAATTTTGAAAAATAAATGGAATTAAAAGCCGGAAAAGCATTCTTAGAATCTTTACGTCTCTCGCTATTTTCCAGAATAGATCTCAATGTTCTTTATCGAATCATTGTTACTTTCTCAATTTGAACATTCTGAGGTGAAAATTATTTATCTCACGTATGCCGTATAGATGATAAAAAAATATTGATCCTTTTATGAACGGACTGTTATTCGCGGGCAACCCTGAATTTATATCTGCAGTTTTAGGGATATTTCAACACTTCAAAACTCGTGAATTTTTTTAAGAACTTACTCCCTTTCCCGAAATTCTTTGAACAAGACAGATGAACGTGTCGATTTCTCCTTTTCTGTGGTTTCTGTTCATTTGGATGAATGAGATTCAACATTTTTCATCACAATTTGTCGAGATTAATGATCTTGGAGGTGTAGATTAACGGCAGTTGCGAACGATGCACTTATATATATATATATATATATATATATATATATATATATATATATATATATATATATATATATATATATATATATATATATATATATTAGATCGATTCAAAAAAATCAACTATTTTAATTTTCAAATAGTAAGTCAAAAATATTGTTCCAAATGACGAAAAAAAAAGGCTGTCAAAGTTTGAGCTCTTAATATTAATATTAAGAGGTGCCGCATAGCGATTTTCTATTTCCCATCTAAATAACATAGGAATTTTTTTTTTTAAACTTTGGAATTTTATAACTCGGCAACGCATCAGTGTACTGATAAGACCAGAACATATTTTTGTAGCGAATTGAACGTTCTAAAAAAAAGGTCTCTTGGTCTTTTTCGATGAATCCAACTGTTTCCAAGTTAGTCATGATTAATTATCATCAATAACCAATACACCAACTTGGAAATAGCTAGATTTATCGAAAAAGAACAAGAGACCTTTTTTGTAGAACGTTCAATTCGCTACAAAAATATGTTCTGGTCTTATCAGTACACTGATGCGTTGCCGAGTTATAAAATTCCAAAGTTAAAAAAAAAAATTCCTATGTTATTTAGATGGGAAATAGAAAATCGCTATGCGGCACCTCTTAATATTAATATTAAGAGCTCAAACTTTGACAGCCTGTTTTTTTCGTCATTTGGAACAATATTTTTGACTTACTATTTGAAAATTAAAATAGTTGATTTTTTTGAATCGGTCTAATATATATATATATATATATATATATATATATATATATATATATATATATATATATATATATATATATATATATATATATATATATATATATATATATATATACACGACTTAATTTCTTCCGTAAATCAAATGTGCCTCGAATGCAACGTCACCATTTTAGGTAAGTAATTGTATTAGGAACCGAAATGATCAGGTAACAATGAATACCTAAAACTTTTAATGGATTAAATTGGTAGGTTGATCTTATTCGCACGTTTACTTAAACTTCTTAAATAACGAAACAGCAAGAGCGTTAAAAGTGGGTGGAAAATCGAGACAGCGCACGTGTCACGAACCTTAAAACTTTCACCATCCATTACATCAAATACCGAACAAAGTACGCTTAAACCCTTCTAATTAATTAATTCACGTCGGAAGTATGTATATATAGGTATATACGCGATTTACGGCAAGAAATATTCTTACTCACAAATAAACGGAATCGATATAATATTAATAATACCTTTTTAATAATAAGCTTAGGAACACGGTCAAAAGGCTTCCGTATAATCCGTTAAAAGGAAAATTAATGAAACACACATTTTACGAAACATGATCTCAAATGAAATGGAAAAAAAATGAACCAAAGGTTAAAACCAAAGCATGAAATTTCCCACCCTCCAACCCTTGGCCGTCTACAAAGTGAAAGATAATTACCCAACTCGGGTGCTAGAGTCCTAGAGGCCGAAGTTTAAATGGTTTCAAACAATTACCACGGCCAATTTCTGTCTATTACCCAGTTTTCTACTCCATTAGAGTCTCGGAAAACCTTTCTTCTCTTTACTCTCCAGTCTCTATCTCTCGTACTCTCTATCAGTCCCGTCGACCCTGCACCCTAAAATCTCCTAGAACCTTTCCGTTTGCTTAACGACACTTAATCTGCCTCCCTTAAATCCGTACATGAGTAGGACTGAAATATCTATCGAGTAGTTAGAATTCGCTGTTAAACCTGCGACCGCTCAATGCCAGGACCAAAGCATCGATCCGTTAGAAATTACGGTTCAGGGTTCGTTTACGGTTCAACTAATTTTTTCCTATCGGTCTTACAACTGCAGACCTTCTAAGTCGAGTCTAATTTTTTCTTCCATTTAGGTTAGTTAGCAAAGCAACAACGTTTTCTCTAGGACTTTTTGATTTCTCTTTATTGTTCCTCGACGTAACTTTTCTTCCATAAACTATAACGTCACATCAATAATTGTTTCAGGTCCATGAAGATAAAAAATGGTTGGGAACTGAAAAATGTCTTTTCTCCTTTTTCGAATATAATGTACGTCTATAATAATAATGTAGTATACTTACGGTCTGGGACTAAAAGAAAATCCAATTAATTACAAGAAGACAGGAATAGCCGTCCTGCGATCACTTTTCTTTGTTCTTACATAGAGAGTATAGCATTAACAAAAAAAAGCGCGTTTCCACTTGCACCAGCAATTATTAAGATTAAAAAAAAACAGTAAATTAACGAATAATTAATTGAATGACAAATCCTAATAAATAAAATGAACTAAATTTACCGTAAAAATTGCTTTTGGTAGGTATAGAAAATTTTTATCGAATCGTCGAGTATGTACGAAGAATTGTTTCAACAAATTAACGCTTGTTGGGATAATCAAACGTGCTTAATGATTTTCAACAGTTTTATTTAAACTTTGATGAACAAAAAAAAAAACTTATCCTGGTCAAATTCGTGGTATAAAAACGAAAAAAAGAGTTTCAATCGAGAGAATCCCTGATTCTAACAAACTTCAGATATATTCAGTTGAGTATTGGAATAATTTCATACAGGGTTTACCTTGTCAGTCGAATATTTTTCGACCGAATTATTTTGTGGTTGCAGAATTAGGAAGAATAGGAACACTTTTTGTAATATTATAAAAACATTGCGGATATCTATCTCGCGAATGTTATCTACACACGGTATTACGCACACGACTTATACCCGAGGGAACAACGTTCATTTCTGCGCGTTCTTATGTAATTTATCAACTCTTCTTGTTCACACTAGAAAAAAAATGTTATGATAATAATATTTTGAAAAGATCAAAACTTTTTTGCATTGTGATAATTTTTGAAATATATTACAAATCTAATGTTTTAAATGAAAGTTTCCCAAGATCAATATTTCCTCAAGCATTTACTGCTGTTTGGAATCTCGCAATATTCCCTGATCCTCGTTATCTCAAGACTCTTAAAGCTCCTCCGGTGATTCTACAATTAACGATATCTAACATACGTATACATGTATGTGTCTGCGAAATCACAACGTGATAAACAATCGCAATATAACTCCGTTTGTTCTTTAAATTTAATTTGACATTTTAGACATTTTTATAGTACATACACAGGATGTGGAGAGATATACGTATATATGTATGATGCTTAGTTAAGCTTAAGAGCTTTGAAACACTTTCTCAACCATTTATCTTATGGGAATGGGATGGTTCTTGAACTTTCTACCAAGTTACGCAAAATAAATCAGATAAAATATTTTTTTTCGAGTTGGGATCATTTTACTCGATCACGTCTGCTAACTTGTCGAAACAGAAGAAAAGGAGATAAAACTTTCTACCCTCAGCTGTTATATTCAAGATCCGCATTAGCGCGGAAAAAATTCAAAGCCATTTGCACGGATCCGTTTAAATAATATTTTAGCTTGCAAGTTTAACACAAAACGAGCCTCATTGTATTCCAGGCACATCTCGAGATCTGATCCAGTTTACTTCTCTGACTTATGTACTGCATTTCTAAGATATATATAGACCTATGTATCTACCCCACGAAGGTAATATATATATCTATATCTATATATACGTATATAGTACATTCAAATTCACAGTTATACAGAATACAGACTTCTAGTCGGTCTAGGCTTGCAGAATAAACTTCCGTAACAATTAAAACCAGTGTGAATCTAATTGCAAGCCAGTCCTAATTGGACATTTTTATAACTTATTGTCGAAGTTCGACTATCTCGTTAAAAACTTGGTACATCTATATTATAATACTTATATAGACACTTTGGAAATTGAATTTTAAAAGACGTAGAAAATTCTACTGTTTCATAAGGAATTAATACTTCCAGATGATAATCTATTATCACAATTAATGGATTTTTCAAAATCACTCAAATGATTATTCTCAACTTCAACATCGAATCTACAAACTATTCAAGTCATTTATATATCAAATTTAGTCGAGATCGGTCGATTGGTTCAGAAGTTATTCGACGTATGAATAAACGGACAATGTCGAGAACCTATAAGCGTCTCACGTTCTTAGGGATATCCAAGTCATAGACAGATATTCAATATTCGGGTGAAATAGGCCGAGTAGTTTTAACTTTTTACTTTTAAATACTCTTCTACCTTTCACGTTGATCGAGGAATACAAAACTTTATTCATCCCTGTCATATGTCAATCCTTCAATGCAAGGAACGTGTCCATACCAACGTGTGGGCACACAAATATACCTGTAGGTGGATAGTTGCTTCTTCCATAGAAAATACTCACTTTACATGCCACATACATAGCTTTTACGTTTCCTTTAGACAACTCTTTTGTACCCGACAGTCTAGTGGACATACGAGACACATGGGGAACGTGAGCTTACTTCTAACGTGAAAGTCTAATAGATGCCCGTTCCCTCTTCAACCAGTCGCAAATTTACTTTTCAATCCATTACACTCAACGTTCGAAATTCGAATGCAGTCCGAATCGTACTATTATTGATTTGGACCACAGGAAACCTTCCTCTGCAAGCGGTGCTTTCTACACCTTTGGATCGTAACGTGTCAATTTTCGGAATTTTCTATTCACCCATGACTTTAGTCTAGCTTAATATCTACACCTATAACTATGTGCGCAGGTACCGAAAAGATTCTCTACTAAATTTCACGGATATTATTTCGCTGTAGTGTGACAATTAATTTCGGATGTCAAAAGTAGATTAATTACGTCATAATCACTCACGAAAATTCACACATGACATTTGAAGGAGTCAATCGTTCCCGTCGACTCTGAATATTGAAAATCCAGACACCATTAACAATTTAATTAAATTTTACAATAACAATATACCGTGACGTTGAATTAGGATTCCGCATTCGTGTGAGAAAGAATAAAAAAAAAAATAAAAAATAAAGAAAGAAGACTAGTACTGCGAATATTACTTTCGCCAATCCACTCAAGCTAGTATAATAAGAATACTTTTTATGTGAGACGTAGTAGAGCACTAAAAATACTATTCCGACCACAAATTTTACACACCAACATTTTCCCGAATATTACCAACACTTTTTCTACTAGAGAACCATTGTGCACAGTGGTAAGAGTCCCATTTACGTCAGACATCACGCAGTAGTAAGAATTCAGTCGGCGCGTACCACCTTGTCATATACGCCAACCATTCGTAGAGAAATATTCTATAGTTGAACAGTTATATGCATATAAATATTTTTACAACACAAAATTTTTTATTCTACGTATAGTAATAGAAACCAGCTAAATTATTTCACCTAAGGCTTAATAATCAATCATGATCCGTCGTCACAATTATTTACTATCGTCATAATCCATCTATCATAACGTGCCTCCGAAGTTAATGTATGTATGTACGTCCTTTGATCAAACTTGACTATTACTTCTCTCCTGCGATCAATTATCGTTTAGTAAACTGATGAATAATTAGGCAACTATGTTCTCTTGTTGGATTACAGGCTGCCAACGGGGGGTTAGTCATGGTCACATTCTATAATTATTTCGTCAAATGCGGACCTCAAGCAACAGTCTCTGACGTCGCTGAACACATTTACTATGTGAGAAACCTCATAGGGGTGGATCATATAGGTGTTGGTGGCGATTTTGATGGCATTAACAAGTAAGAGATGCATAATAATTTTTTTGATATATGAATATAACGAACGTCATCCTAAATCGATTCACCTATATAATCATATCCAATTTTTTACAGAACACCAAGAGGGTTGGAAGATGTGTCTAAGTATCCAGAACTATTTGCTGAGCTTTTGCGAAGCGGGAAGTGGAACGTACTTGACTTGAAAAAAGTTGCTGGACTCAACCTACTTCGAGTATTAAGAAAGGTGAGGATAATTATAACGTAAAATGAACAAGGTGGCCGTCTATAAATAAACTGGGTGGATATATATTGAAAAGTTCAAGTCCTCCTCCTCAATCGCGTATATACTTACTGTATTATACCTTGCAGCGTTTCAATTTCAAATACTTTTATTACTTCATGAGTGGATTCTGCGAATCAACTTCGTTAAATCAACAGTTTCATAACCGTTTGATACATTTATTGGATATGATGAAAGGTATCGTATATTGATTTGCTTATGTATCTACTAGAAGGGTTGTGGTGAATGATCACTACCCGCGAAATGTAGGGGTTACTGTGACGTATGATAAATGCCGTTTGACATCGGAACCTGCAAAGTTACAATACCAGAGAACAAAGCTTTCGCATATTTTGTATAATTTTATTTATTAGCAAGGTTATTCTATGTTCAAAAACTAGTCAAGTGATAGATAATAATTTGATTAACAATCCGTAAAAGTTCTCGAATAATATATTATCCTCTTTCTCAATTCTTTTAGGTGGAAAGCGTCCGTGACGACATGAGGACAGCAGGAGTAATGCCTGCAGAAGAGTTTCTTGATTCACCAGACACGACGGGCAGCTGCGCACTGGACATCAACGCCGTACAAAGAGTGATGGAAGTCTGACCATCACCCTCCGAGGCATCTGGGATGTGTTTCATCGGCGACCCTGTGCTCGTGCTCGCTCTAAGCTCAATTCTGAACACTTTGTAATTTACAATTATTGTTTCCATCTCAACTCCAAAAATCAAAATGCCATTTGGCCACGTCTCTATCACACTTTCGAAAAAAGAAAAAAAAAAAAAAAATTCAAATCATTGCAATTATCAGCCGGCACGTTAAACAGCTGTTTACTTGTTGACTAGATGACTTGCTGAACCATGACGAACTCCTATAAACGCATTTTCCGACATTTTCTCTAAAATATGGGGACCCAAAAAGATATACCTAGAATATTAAAAGAATCCTTTCAAGGTCCCCTATAACTGCAGGAAAAAACTTTTCATCAAGAATTCAGATACACTTTCAATCTTATAACAAGGAAGCAACATTTGAATTATGAAATGTGAACAAATCATTTGAAAAGCCTTCGTTTTGCAATCAGACTTTCATAATATTTCAAAATTTTTCATTAAATTGATAACAGAGTGCAATATGTCAATTTGAAATTTGAAGTATTGCGACAAATTTATTACAGCAGTTCATGGAGAAATATCATATGATCTATCGTCGATACATTGCAGTTCCTTATAATGTCTGGAGCGGATGATTCATAAGGATGATTTGTAATTAAAAGGTACCATCTCTAGAACCTACTTTACGCTACCTACATAAAATCGTTTAAAGATTACCTGTCTGTCTCCATAAAATCAAAATCAATATTCACCAAACTCAATTTGGAATTTGGCATATGCAAATTTCATACAAAGCAGCCAACTATAATTTAATTGATCATATCTATCTGTATGTATGCATGTTTGTATGTATGTATATACTTACATACATACATACGTGCATGGTTATACTCGCACAGGTATATCCATAAGCGTACTTCAAAGCAACGTTACTAATTAAACAGCAACCGATTCCTTTCTATTGAAGGGGATATAATAGATATTCATTAAAACGTCCCGCACGTGAGGGTTGGGCCTCCAATATCTAATGGTCGAGTATTGCTAAACGAAATAACGCGTGGATAAATAGCAATTCTAGTGTTTTCGCACAGACCACTATGAGAAAAAGTTTGTGCAATTTATTAATCGAAAATTCAAAGGGCTGAAGAATTTGATTCGGTTTCAAATCAACTTATGCGAAATATTGAATATAGTCTTCCTTCCATGAAATTTAATTGAAACAAATTAAATTCGTATACTTATGTTCATTTAAATAATTGCCAGATATTTTAAATATATATTTACCGGCTATTTATCTACGACATACATAATTACTATAGCTGCATGAATCAAACTTTGCACTAATCACAGCTAAAGCAACCATTTTCTGATTAATTGTGAATTAAAGATCAAACAGTTACTCAGCCGTGTTACGAGATATATGAAACCAATACTTAGGCTGGTCCTTCACTTTATTTTTTAGTAACAAATAAAGATTCGAATGAATTAACTTAAAGAATGTAATATAACTTATAAAAAATTTAACCATTTTATATTTATCTATTTTTTTCGCCGTTTAACTTTATACATTAAGGTGGAGTTGAAATTGTGACCCAACAGTGGATAAATAATAAATGTGATAAGATAAGTGTATGATACAAACTTCTAATCAAATCAATGATCATTGGACAGTATATTCGTCGTATCACTTTCTGGCATCACCGATTCGTTGGAACGCAAAAGATTAGCGAGAAAGTAATCTCAAGATTCTATGAATACCTTCAGAGTGTATTAAATACATTTTACGTCGTCGTGCAGTAAGCAGTAAAAGAAGAATAAAATTTGGAACAATCGTTTTATGGAAAGACGTTTTTGATCTCGTAACTTGTCTATACCTATTTATAGGAATTAGCTGCTCTAATTGAGTAAGCGCACATGACTCTGCAGCATTAGCTTGGAGCGTAATTAATGCAATACAATGCAATATCATAACGTAATTCGTACTCAAGATATTACTGCGAAATACGGTGAAATGTATTTAATCCAATCGAAAATAGTTATAGAGGTTTGAAAGCGTATTCATTTTGTTTACGGATAATTTTCGAATGACAAGCTCACTTCAAATAAAGTAGATACGGCTCCTACAGGTTACCAACACGATGTTAAATGCCAATAATTAAAGAACGGCATAGTTGTAAAAGAACTTGATGTAAACAAAGGCGAAGCGACGGTAATTTTAACGTTCTAGTTAAATTACTCTATTAGGAAACTATTACCTTCCCAGCACCAAAAAAAAAATAAATAAAAATAAATAAAAATTACAACACATCTATTTGCAAGTTCTCAATATTAAATAGAATGTAATCTTTCGTTTTTATTAAAAGTTCATTTATTTTATAATCAATTTTGAGATCTACTTGAAGAGATATATATAGGAATATATATACCTATACCTATATATACATATATTTTAAAAAACTGTTTATTCCATTTTAGATATCCAATTTTAATACATTCTATTTAATTATTGAGACCTAATAACACTTCTCTGCGTCTCGTGTGCACTTATACCAATAGTTCGTACTGTGATAACTTTGGCCTGCGTAATTTCAACAGAAAAATTAGCTGAAATTACATATAGTTAGACATAGGTATACCTATCAGGCTGAAATTGTCGCGTACGAACTATAAATCCGCCCTATTACTTTAGGGTGGTTAATAAATAGAGACTATCAAATACCGTTATACCTCACTGACGGATACTATAAATAAATGTTTCTATTGTAAAATGTTTTATAATTATATTTACCTTCTATACCCATCCTGGTTGTGTGTACGTCGTTAATCCATATACCTAAATATAGCAACTCAATTAAGACGAATATAATTTACGTGAAATATTTCTAATTAAAATGAATTAAAACTTTTTAAGATATCTGGAATGTAAGTATATCTTCTGAAGATTCATGAAAATATTTGTATCCAAGAATGGACAACGGAATTGAAACTTTTATAAAAGCTATTTGCTCATAAATTCAACCGCGAGATGGCGATGCCATTTGGCACCCCACTGACCTTGACATTGGGAGTTACATCAGCTGTCGCGGGTCAGTCACCCTCATAGCACCGTGAAGTTTGTATGGGAGCTGTGTTAACGAAATATGACTGTGAAAGGCATCTTAATAGAAATACGAAGAGAAGTTGTTGCTAAATAAGCGAAAATAAGCAATGCACTCACTGACGAAACAAGATTCTTCTTGAATTCTTGTATTATAGTTTATTAAGTAATTCACTGGATGACAGTGCAGATATTATATCACTCGTTGTTCTGTTATAGATGATAAAAAAAATCAATCAGAGTATGAACATCCCTGTCTAGCATGGATTCTGTTTCAATTAGAGATTGCAACGATAAATCTATCTTGCTGTAAACCTATCAAATAGTATACGAATAATTAGCAGAACATCCGTAATCGAAGTTAATACAAATTAGTGATAAGTAATTTTGAACTACGTACTCAATTCAAACAATTTTTCCAGATTTTCTAACAAGACCAGATAAGTTTTTCAATATGTGCAAGATAAATTTTAAATAATTGCTGACGCATTGTTTTACCACGATTTTATTTCAAGTAACGTTACACTCAAGAATTCTTGACAAAAGAAAAAAAAACAATTCTGAACTCTTTATATTATCTAAAAATTTTCATACAATATTCCACGCAATTTTTCAATAACATAGAATAATTATGAAAAAATTTCTTAAAATATCGGTCCACTAAATTGCTCCATTATTTTTCGTCACGATAATGATTGTAATGATAATGATTTGAATGATGTCACTGTCAGCCGCAGTTTCGACTCTATTGAAAATGGAAAATTCACAAAATTATTAGTTTCTGCCGAACCGATCGTTCAACCTGGATGCGATGTGGCAAATTTTCATCGTCAGGGAATACCCTACGATCCTGTAAAATTTGAAATTTTTCCGTCGAGCCGTTCTTGAGATTATCCGGCTAGTATAATCGGCCACGACAGACAGACACACAGACAGATATTTGTTCGGAAGGCTCAGTCGAGTATTATAGTAGATTCAGAAAATCGATGGCATCATCCGTAGGCAAAATAATTCTTCGACCGAATACAATATTTTTCTTTCACTAAAGTGACGAGAAATAAAAAATTTTATGAAAATTCCTTAATCCTGAAATCACGTCATACATCTACACCTATGCGTATACCCATACCGTGTGGTCAATTTAATGTCAGTATTATAGAGATCAGTGATTTTAACGTGTTACGAATTTTTATTCCGGAAACAAGGCGTTTTCGAGCAAAACGTTTTCCAACTAAAGTTTTATCGATTCAAGAGCGAAGAATGATGATATTTTATATTCTTTATTTGGTGGACGGTTTCAAGGTTATTTCAAGTTCAACTTCGTTTTTTAAATGAAAACCTTTATTTTTTTTATTACGTAATTTTATTCTACTTGAAAAATCAAACTACTTTTGTATGAAGTATGCTTTTGTGAAACAGCAATTTTTAATATTATTCAGCTGAACAGCTAGAGATTTTTGAACTTTTAAGAACATTTCACCTTTGAACTAGCAAGTTTGGAGAAAAATTGCAATTATAGGCAAAAATTGTGGAATTTTATGCAAAGCATCTTAAAGAATGTTCTTTCAGAACTTTCTTTTAACAATTTTTTTCTTGTCACGCAATTAAAGAAACTGCAATAAAATGTTACAGGAAAAAATCCTGCAATTTTTTGTTGTCAAAATTTTTTGCATAAAATTACGTACTTTTTACCTCCCGCTTTCTTCGTACATACGTACTTTTTTCTCCAAACTTGATAGCATAGAGATGAAATGTTCTTAAAAGTTCAAAAATCTCTAGTTGTTCAGCTGAATATCATAGAAAAATTGGTGTCTCACAAAACAATGTTTCATACGAAAGTCATTTGATTTTCCAAATAGAACAAAATTACAAAATAAAAAATATAAGTTTCCATTAGAAAGAAAAAAACGAAGTTGAAATTACCATGAAACCGTCCACCAAAAAAAAAATAAAAAATGCTATTATCTTTCCTCCTCAAAACGATACAACTTCTGTGAAACAGAAAGTATTTCTCTAAAACGTCTTGTTTCGGAGATAAAAATTCGTAACGCGTTAAAATGAACACCCGGTATAAAAATCCGACGTCATTTATAAAATAAAAAGTCTCTCAGTCTTTGTCTATCCAATTGATTCCTTATAAATTATCCCTGCACTAATAAGGGTGACTAATCTACAACCAGACCCATAATTAAGGTCATTGAATTACGAGTTACAAAACTTTCTCCTTACTGTACGCATTTAACGTCTCGCACCTCGACACCAAGGCGCCTCGAGACGTCTGAGGCATCAAGAGGCCCGATGCTGGCATGTGTCGATTGACGAAGGACAGGACACACGCCAGCAAGGAGCACTTAGACATAGGAAGGCCCTCAGAGGGCCCAGGGAGGCGGAATATCGGGGCATTCAGCCCCAAAGCTTAGACGAGAGCACATCTCCTATTTTTATAAATATTCAACCATTGATTTGGGTAGTGAGTGTATTACACTGAGAAAAACTGAAGCGGACCAGCTACAACTC
This sequence comes from Macrophya annulata, assembly GCA_963924015.1. NCBI lineage: Eukaryota > Metazoa > Arthropoda > Insecta > Hymenoptera > Tenthredinidae > Macrophya > Macrophya annulata. Next base: position 12,649,044 of record OZ001261.1, read on the forward strand.
AGCCTGCAGCCGACGGAGACATCGCTACGTGGTTACGGTGGAGGAACCGTTAAGCCCTACGGAACTGCAAGGGTGATGCTGAAGGTGGACCTTGTTGAGGCCCTAGTGGATGTTTACGTCGTTCCAAGCGACCTACAGGACGTCCCACTAATCGTGGGTCAACCATTCACTGATCTACCCAACATCACGGTACTACAAAGAGACGGCGATTTGCGGCTGTTCGAGAACTCCGCCGCAGTTTTACCTGAGGTGGGAGAGCTACCGCCACGGAAGGTCACGCTATGGGCTGCGGAGGCTACTGTGATTCCTCCGAACCTCGCTGCAAACGTAAGAGTAGTCGTAAAAGATAATTCTTATGAGGGCGACTTGTTTGTCGATTTGAGCATGCGGGGTAAAGAGAACAGTGAACACTGTGTTCCCCGATGTATTATCAATACTTCTTTAGGGTTAATACCAATTATTAATTTGGCTGACGCGCCTTTACATATTAGGGCATCCCAAGTAGTAGCTAGGGCTTGGTCAGCTAGGGAGGAGACTCAATCAGAAAAGGAGGGACGACAGGTCCTCACTGTTAAGAAATGTATACCGAGAGACTTGCCGATAGATCAAATTCGCATTGATGATAGCGTAGCTGAAAGGGATAGGTCTGAACTAGTTATCCTGCTAAATAGATATCGTGATTGCTTTGCAATGGATACGAGTGAATTAGGAAAAACAGATGCAGCAAAAATAGATATCGAATTAACAAGTGACAAGCCGGTAGTGTACAGACCTTACCGACTGTCTTATTCAGAAAGAGAGAAAGTGCGGGAGATAGTAGATGATCTCAAAAATAGTGGTATCGTTCAAGATTCAAATTCTCCATTCGCAAGTCCAATCTTACTTGTTCGCAAGAAAACGGGCGATGTTAGAATGTGTGTCGACTATCGTGCATTAAATTCGATCACACGAAAAGATCGGTACCCCTTGCCTCTTATCGAAGACCAATTGAACAACCTTCAAGGTAGCACTCGCTTTACAAGTTTAGACTTAGCATCAGGATACTATCAGATACCGATTTCTGAAAATGCGGTTGAGAAAACATCATTTGTAACTCCTGACGGGCAATTCGAATTTTTGCGCATGCCATTTGGCCTAGCTAATGCCCCAGCAGTCTTTCAGCGGATGATGAACAAAGTATTAACACCTCTTAGAAGTATTAATGTGATGGCTTATATGGACGATATTTTAATTCCATCTAAAGACGTTAAGTCTGGACTTCAGGCACTTGAGATGGTCTTAATAGAAATGAGGAAAGCAAGTTTAACGTTAAAATTGGCTAAGTGTGCGTTTTTGGAGACGCGAATAGACTACCTCGGGTACGAGGTTACACAACATGGGGTCCGACCAGGGGTACGCAAAATCGAGGCGGTGTCCGATTACAGAGTTCCGAACAATGTGCACGAGGTCAGGCAGTTTATAGGGCTTGCCAGCTATTTTAGAAAATTCGTGAAGAACTTCGCGTCAATAGCTAGACCACTTACTCAGCTAACAAAAAAGTCCGAAGGGTGGAAATGGGGGGTTGAGCAGGAACAGGCGTTTGAGGAGATTAAGAAGATATTGATCTCTCGACCGATACTTGCTCTTTATCAACAACACGCAGAAACGGAACTGCATACAGATGCAAGCAAATTAGGAGTCGGCGGAAAGCGACGCAGAAGCAGATGTCAATCGCGGAGCACTGACGGTACGAATTGTCTAGGAAGTACACGTCAGTCCAAAACTAAGACAGCAAGGAGCACTTAGACATAGGAAGGCCCTCAGAGGGCCCAGGGAGGCGGAATATCGGGGCATTCAGCCCCAAAGCTTAGACGAGAGCACATCTCCTATTTTTATAAATATTCAACCATTGTACTAGAGCCAATAAAAGCTTACAGCTTCAGAAGCGGGATACGAATTCGCGGATCTCACAGTATTGTCCGCCTGACAGTATATGAGATACTAAAACGTGTGAAACGTGGTTAGTTTAGTGTAACTTAGTAAATATAGACAAAATTACAAATACTCTTTAGAGCGTGCAAGTGCACGGTGGTGAATTGTGTCCGTGCGTGCGTGTTTGTGTGTGTACGTGTGTGGTACTTCACTTACCAAACAATTGTGACATAATGGGCAAAAAGAGCCGAAACAATGAGGAATCTGGACAATCCGACGATCGTTCTCGCCGCGACCGATCACGTATCGGTAGCACCAGGGAGCGACGTCGCGAAAGATCTGTTTCGAGGCATTCTCGATCGCGGTCACGCAGTGCGAATCTGTTGCACAACGATCGAGCTTTTAATAAATTTGTAGAAACAATTGAACGGATTTCGCAAAGGAGTGAATCAAGTGGCAGTTCATCGCTCGTCGAACAAACTCTAGAGAAAGTGACGCAAGTGATGAGTACGCTGGCTGAAAGATCGACAGCCAGAATGGGGCATCGCTCTGTTGAAGGAAAATACGCGATTCCGACTTTCGATCCGAAAGAAAAGCACCAATCCGTCGAAACATGGCTGCAAAAAGTGGAGGATTTAAAGGAAATGCACGGCTGGGACGACATGACTGCCTCCAGCTTCATGACGGACAGACTACGGGGACTTGCCAGGACTTGGTACGATGGGCTACCGACGGTAGCTATGCCATGGTCTGACTGGAAAGCCAAAATAATTACAGCATTTACTGACCGCACAAGTTTTCCAGACCGTCTTACCGCTATGTTAGCACGGTCCAAATATAAAGAAGAGAGTATGACTAAATACTTTTTTGAGAAGGCAGCGCTAGTAAATGCTTGTGGCTTCGAAGGTCAGAAAGCTGCGGAATGCATCGTCCACGGCATCAACGACAATGCCATTCGAGCAGCTGCTAGAGTTAAAGATTTTAATAGTCCAGAAGAGCTTCGCAACTTTCTAGGAAAATTTGACAATAATGGCGAAAGACAATCTAGCAGCAAAGGAGACAATGACCGTAAGGACCACAAGCACCGCCCACATGGGAGTCATAACAAAAAAACGTATAAACGCCAGGATACGAAGGAGCGGTTAGGTATCCTCGAGTGGTCAGTCCAAGGGCGTAGGTATCCTCGAGCGGTCAGTCCAAGGGCGTAGGTATCCTCGAGTGGTCAGTCCAAGGGCGTAGGTATCCTCGAGCGGTCAGTCCAAGGGCGTAGGTATCCTCGAGTGGTCAGTCCAAGGGCGTAGGTGCCGTCGAGTGGTCAGTCCAAGGGCGTAGGTGCCGTCGAGCGGTCAGTCCAAGGGCGTAGGTATCCTCGAGTGGTCAGTCCAAGGGCGTAGGTATCCTCGAGTGGTCAGTCCAAGGGCGTAGGTATCCTCGAGCGATCAGTCGCAACGTCGTAAGGGGCAAAAGCACAGTAGTTGGTACGAGTTGCAACGGCAAGGCCGGGCCGCGATCGGACGTCAAGCTATATCAACACGAGTTGCAGGGTGACAGGGTCACTGGACTAGGAAATTGACAGCGACAACATAAATGAGCGCCTTTACATTAAAAGGTTCGCTTCATGAGTCGAGTAAGCGAAGGGCTATAACGGCTGGAAGTATCAGCAAAACAGGCTGCGACGTCAGGTGTCGCCAAAGACGCAATTCCTCTGGAATTGCTGAAATAGTAGTGGGCCCACGTTTGTAGTTAAAAGGAATGTAATAAAAGTGCATGAAAGAAAACAAAACGGAAAGCTGGAATAAAACTTGCAATTGCATGGCATGATCGGTAATAGGCATCTTAAACAACAGAACCTATCAATTCGTTGTTTGTTAACAGGTATCACAGTAAATAATATAACAGGATGGTCGAGGTCGGTAGTCAAGGATGCACAACAACCGCATAGTATTCGCAGGGACGCGAATTTTATCAGGATGGCCGACTGTACGCATTTAACGTCTCGCACCTCGACACCAAGGCGCCTCGAGACGTCTGAGGCATCAAGAGGCCCGATGCTGGCATGTGTCGATTGACGAAGGACAGGACACACGCCAGCAAGGAGCACTTAGACATAGGAAGGCCCTCAGAGGGCCCAGGGAGGCGGAATATCGGGGCATTCAGCCCCAAAGCTTAGACGAGAGCACATCTCCTATTTTTATAAATATTCAACCATTGTACTAGAGCCAATAAAAGCTTACATTACGGTATTAATTTATTTTTATTTAACATAAATAAATATAACATGTGAGTTTTGCAGGTCTTCCAAAGCAAAAAATAAAATATCATCGTTTGTGTTTTTTATGTTTATGTTTCTTCTGGTCTTTATGCTTGTGTTTCTTCTTATCTTTCTTCAACTTTTTATCCTTTTTCTTTTCTATCCATTCACCTTGCGTGTAACTACCAGAGCCCGATACAGGAACAACGACACTTTTGAATACATGTTTCTGACTTTGTGACTGAGAGCTTATATCTGGGGGTACATCTTCTACATTCTTCAATGGTTTTGTTGGAAGTACCGGACCGTACATATCCGGCAATATTTCCAGATCAATCTCTGCCTTAATGTCAACTGAATTTCCAGAGTCTTTTACGTTTTCTATAATCACATCATCAGACCCGTTGCTACTCTGATTTGAACCAGAAGCTTTCGAAGTTTCATCTCCTTTGGGATTTAACGACGTAGAATTCTTTGCTTCTATAAAATTAATCTTGCTGTTTTTCGAACTAACGTCATTCAGGCTATCTAAATCTAAATTAGCAAAGATCCCTCTCGGGGGAGAAGTGTTTCTTTGCACATTTAACTCCCCAGGATTTTTACCGATCAAAACAGACTTCAACTTCTCATCATCCAACTCTTCTTCTCTATCAGAATCAGAGTCCTCGCTGCTACTCAGAAAAATAGCCTTAAACAAATCCTTCTTTTCGACATTTGATCTTACCAGAATCTCTTCTGTTTCATTTACTGTGATTGCAGTAGATGGTCCTGGTAAATTTCCACCTTGATCAGAGCTCTGACTCGATTCCATAGGCTCTCCAATATTGTCTACATTTCTTTCAATCAAATTGCCTTTGCCTTCTAAATTCGTTAAAACGTTATTGCTATTATCTATCATATTTCCTTCCAAAACGTGAACATTTTTACCAAAAATTCTCTCATATTTAACTTCGAAGTTACGTTCCTTCGCTGAAACTTTATCTTTGTCAGCATTATCGCACATAAGCATAGCGGAATTGTTTGGCGTATGAATTGCTTGCGAAGATCGAGTCGGATCTAGCAATCCTTTTCTCAAACCATCTTTAGCCGATTTATTGTTAAAATTTTCAGACTTTATTCCAACGGCAACGTCAGTTGCGCTCTGAAATGTTGAACTATTATGTACAGATTCTTCTAGATAGTCAAAGACAGAGAATTTTGACTTTTTCTCTGTGTCTTGTTTTAGACATCCGGTTCGAGGCTCAGCAATGTTAAACCGCTTACAAAGAATGCTGGCAGGCTGCCAGTCGATTCTTAATCTCGTCAATTTGCCGAACATCTTATTTTTAGCTGCTTCTCTAAGTTGAAAATCGGTATCCTTAGTCTTCTCTACTACACTCAATGGATTTATATCATCCTGATGCTTGCCACTAACAAATCTATCGCCCATACTTCCCGTCAATGGTTTATAAAGCCTTGCAGCTTGTTCAAATTCTACTCTTTCATGGTCCCTTTCCCACTCAGTCATCGACAAAGGTTGTATACTGCTAAATCTGCTCTTGTCTCCAGATTTTGACAATGCCAGAGACTGTTCATATCGTTTCTGCTTGTCAGGGTTTGCAACAAACGGCCTAAAAGTTGGATTTTGATTTTCAGAATGAGAATTATCACAAGATTCTTTTGCTTCATTATCCGTAGTTTGATTTATCTGATTCAAAGAAGATTCTGGAGTATCAGAGATGAGTTTTTCAGTCTGAACCTCCTGGAGAGATCCTGTATTTGCTTTGTCATTCAGACACAAATTTTCAGTACCACCCTTGACGAAATTCTTGACGTTTAATTTCTCAAGCCAAGAATTCTTTGAAGTCTTTGAACTTCCATCTAGTTGAACATTTCCTAAACCTGGTAATGCAGTATTATCTCGCGAGTTGTTCATAGCTTGTTCCTCGTTTCTAGCTGTTTGTTCTCTGCCATGCAAATTCAATGTTTTTGTAATTATATTTGATATGACGGAAGGTTTTTTCACTGCTTGTTGGTTATTTGACTCATTTTCATTTCCAGTTAAAGTCGAAACAGGCTGAACTCGCTTGTCGGCCATCATGCAAGGAAACAAGCAACTCTCCGCGGAATGTTTTCCGATTTTATTAGCATCCATCGCTTTTCCAGACTCATTTATACTTTCGCTTGATAAAACTAGGGTAATAGGATTTGGATCGTTGATTATTCTTGCTCTATCTTCCGCCCTCAAATCATGCCTGGCAAGTCCTTTACGTCTTGCATTTTCCAAACTTGTGGACTCGATACTTGGTTCAAATCTGCTTTTTCGAATTAAATGAACAGGTTTAAAACCCTTTGGCAATTCTGGTGGATCAAAAATTTTTCTAGTTTCCAATCGATTTTTTGCCGGTACAAAACCCTCTATACATTTATTTTTCGATGTACCAGCTTTATCTTTTGACCATCTTGATTTCTCTTTAGTTTTTGGCTCTAAACTAAAATCATATTGCGACATATCTTCTCTTGAGTAAATGTCTTCATCTTCGGCTTCAAAAGCACCAACTCCAAAGGCTTGACCACGAATCGACAGTTTCTTATTTTTATCTTGCATTTTAAAAGGCGTAGGCTCAAACAAGTTGACATGCTGTGATAATATCGGTCGTTTGTCCAATCCACTATAGCCAATTCCAAAAAAATTGTCCTTCGGGTTACACCTTTTTGAAAGGGAAAAACAAAAAAGAAAACATTTGTAAATTATCAAAATTGTAAACATAATCACAGAACGGATATAGAAATGGGTTAAAAATATATAATTAAATCCTGTTTTTCAGAGTCAATTTTAAGTTTTAACTTTTACCTAAACGGCTCATAATCATCAGGAGCAAAAGTGATGCTGCTATCCTCATCATCTGACTCAGCGGAATCAGCCTCAATCATCTCTTCTTGCCCAGGTGGCAACGGGCAGCCATATACTTTAATTTTATCATTTTGTTGTTTGATCTTTGACTTTTCCTTCCTTGACAAACGAGGCCCAACACCCTGACCAGGCTTCCAACCCATTTGCTTGAGTAATTTTACTCCGACGGTTTCTCTAGAAACATAAAACCTAGTTTTAATTCAACTAATAAATGAATTTCATATAAATGTGTGTGTTTATGGAGTGTTTGACACTAGTCTTTTATCAATTTCTTTTCTCATTATTTATTACTTTCAGTTTAAGAGGATATCTTCCTGAACATCCAATGCTTACTTAACAGGTTTTAAAATTTCTCTCAATACTGGAGTTCCTGGAATAGGTCCGTCCCCAGCGTATTTAGACCTTTCTCTTTTAGTTCCCTTTTTATCATGATCTGTATAATCTGAAGTTGCTCTAATGGCGGTTGGTGCAATTCCAAACTGTCCCAAATCTTCATCGTCCATAAAATCTTGAGGTCTTTGTGCCTTGTTTTCAGCTTTACTACTTCGAGAAGATTTGAATTGCTGGGGTCTCCAACCGTCTCGAGTACCGACGGTATTGAAATACCCAGCAGAAAAACCACCCGTAAATGCCCCATGAAATCTACGCCTTCCTTGTTCGTCACATGCATATTGATCCTCTATAGACACTGGTTTTTTTCTTGGCAAATTTTCTGTTTCAAAAGAACAAATTGCATTTATATAAATTAACGTATTATCCAGATATCTATTTCTAAGGTTTTATGCTACCCAAATCTAAAAACTTTTAACAGACAATTTGAAGGCTTATACCTAAAGCTTGGGTTACATTTCAGTAACGCATATAACAGCATATATTCTTGTGCCATTTAGATGCCGAAATAAATGTATATTCTAGGCTCTGTACTTTAGACGCATAATATTGTCGGGACTACGATATATTACCGACCTAAATACGTACTACGAAGTCAAGAATCAACTTTGTTATTAGTACATACATACGACTATGATAAAATATCTTATTTGACAGTAACACACCTTCGTCCAGGGGATCTAACGCCGTTCCGAACGTGACATAATGTTCATCCTCTGAATCGACCATTGTATCAAATATTTGAGAGAATCAAGATTACTGTTTAATTAAATACGCGGAGCCGCACATCGTTACAAATTGCGCGTTTTCAAGGTTATGTTTTTCCTGGCGTATGTATTGCCATTGACTATAGATAGGTATAGAGGTGCGAACAGCGTGGTTGGGGTATGCTTATTTACTTTTCTTTATATCGATGACTGAATAATATAAAGACAGCTCCCCTTATGCTCCCCGACAATAAAATTCGTCGTGAGCTAGCGCCCCCTCAGCAATTCTGGCGGCGCATTGAGCAAGTGATTAGAAAATATTGAAATTTGCTGGATATGTGATGCGATTACCGACTGGAATATACCGTTTCCGTGAAGATACGGCAGATTAGGTAGCTACAGGAATCACAGATATCTCCTATAAGCTTCTACCTCATATACGTATTCTTCCGGCTCCTAACATTGTAGTTTACAGAAATTACGGAAATAAAATAAGCATGATTGGTGATGACATTATTAATAAATCATGCGAAATTAGAACACGTTAACACATTTTCGCGAAAAATTATTCAAGCAAACTATAAATAAAAAATTACTTTTTTATTTTATATCATACAGAAAATTTCACTATTACTTTTTGTGTTGCACAATATTCTTCCAAAAATTATGTAAATTTCTACAAGACCTTTCGATAGATGGCAAGACTCTTAGTTCAGAACCCACAATTATCTCAAAATTAGAAAAAGCTAAAAATAAAACCAAACGTTCTGAAACTGGGACGATAAAAGGATTGTAAATTAAAATCGTCTTATAGGTATTACAAATTCGGCAGTTTATTTTTAAGACTTTCCAATATTAACCGTGTCTCACAAATTTTTCATTTACTTTTCGCTGAATAGCAAATAATGAATAAAGAAAATGATGCATTTCGGAACTACCAGTTTTTTTTTTATTCTTAATCACGTAAGTGATAGGAAAGTATCTGTATCGTGACACAAACGGCTTTCGCCAATTCAAAAAATTTTCGACTTTTGAACCCTGTATCTGACGTCAGTCGTTACACATGCTTTTGAACACACGTTGGTCTGTCTATCTGTCTGTCGGTCTATTCGAAATATAAATGAGCGCAGTGTTCTGGAAAATGGCTGGATTGAAAATCCAGAAAATTTCAAACCTCGTGCGTGCGTGCGTGGGTGCGTGCGTGTGTGTGTGTAGTATGTATGTGATCAATTTTTTTGTCCGACGATATCTGGAGAACGAGTGGTCAGATTTTGATCAACTTGGTCTCAATCGACGCGCCTCTTCGAAACTTAGAACTGATCAGATTTTGGTTTCGATCGTCTTAGTGGTTTTCGAATTATTTAAATATTAGAATTCTAAAAAATTAAATGAAAATAGTTGTAACTTGAGAACAGATGAACGGATTTAGATAAAAATTGGTATCAGAAGGTTTTTTGAGTCGCTGATCACGAATCTGAAGTCAAATTTTCAAAATTCATGATGGCGAATTTTTGAAGCTCAAATTAGCATGAGATCGGGAAGTTGAAGGGCTGGCACATGAGCAGCCTAAAGCCGCTTGTTTTTTTTTTTTTTTTTTTCGTTTTTTTCTCAAGTTTAATTTTAATTGATTTTTTCTTATGAGTTGAAATGTAAATACCAACCAAAAACTAAGACTAGGTTACATTCAGAAATTAATTGTGAGCAAATTTAATTGTACTTGGCAACATCCATTGATTTCAATTCGGTTGTAGATCAAATGCTTCTTCTTCGATTATTTTTTTATTTAGAATTTTTTTTTTTGATAGCTACTACGTTTTAATATACTTGGCGCAAGGTTTTTGCACCCAAGGTGCTATTCAGAGATATAATATACTGATCATATAGGACCGAAAACAATGTTTTTTTTTTCTATATTATTATTTTGGTACTCGAAGAAAGAAATCGATGATTATATGAATCTTCTAAGAAACCCGATTGACCACAGCTACATTGTATATCGATTAAAACGCATTAAAAGGACGCTAAGAAAACCGCCGCAATTTTTGTCCTAATCGTGATCTAAACCCACGTCCGTTCGTATTGTTAAGTAGTGGTATGCCTATAACCACTATGCCAAACGAGCGGATAACTTATAACTCAACATTTCTCTACTTGTTTAGACTTCAGGGCCTATTGAAGTACCAAATTAATACTCGAAATGTTTCAATGTCATCAAAATATTGTAGCTTCTTTCCGGTGAAGGATATTATAGAACAAAATTAATATTGATACTATATCAATTTTGTTTTCATATTCCATATACAAGCATAAAAAACTTCTGAAACTTTGAAACAGTGTTCAGTAATTTCACAAACGCAATGTGTTTACAATATAAATTTAGTAAATTTCAAAACCGTCGGGACGATATGTTATGATTTAGTTCTGCGAAATGGAAAGTTTAATTGCGAATTCAAGAGAAATCCATAGCAATCCCTCCTGCTTCACTGAATTTATAATTTTACAAGAATGTTTGGTAAATTTACTCTCTTCCAGGTTTAGTAAAGTCCGAAAAAGACCCAGCAAATTCAAAATAGTCCACAGTAAGTTTCAGAATGCAATGAGTTCAACACACAGTTTGAATCGAATCTAAAAATTATTTCAGTGATTTCATAATCCGACTTAATGAAATTTGCAATTTCATTATGAAATATAAAGAAATGCGTAGCAACTTCGTAATTTTGAAAGCCGTTTACCGAATTTACTTTCGCACATGATTAGGGTAAATCCGGGGGAGATGACCATACGGGAGAGATGGCCAATGGAAATATTTCGTAGAGCTGCTCACTAAATTCCAGTTGTTATTGCTTAGATCGCTTCGCATTGAGTGCAGGTGCAAGTGTATGAGCAAACGTTTGGCAAAAAATACAAGTAAAATACTTCTTAATTGTTTTGTCTACTGCAATTTTTTTTTAAGGATTCATGTTTGACATTGTGATGATGTTATTTTGTGAAAAAAGTGGTTATTTTTGACCACCACGAAACTTACTGTAAAAAAACGAAAAGCAATTAGAAGGATGTTTGAGAGTAGTGATGATGACAATGTGAGCAAAGACGAGGATAACTGGGTTGGTTGCTGAGAAAATTATTATGAAACCCGTTTCATCGAAGATTGACTTCAACGCATACTCTGCCAATTTTGGGTACACGTAAATTGCACGGAATTCAATGATTGATGCTCTAGATGTGTCCAGAAGAAAAATAAAGAATTAAAAACTGAAATATAAAACCAAAGAGAGAACCAAAGGTAGAATTAGGTACTGGCCATCTCAGCCGGATACCCCGTGAGGGATGGCCAATCACAATTTCGAAATAAAAATGCTAATTTTCAGGTTTATTTCATCAGAATTTTTTTATTTTTGTTAATCATTTTAAAGTTAAATGTTCAAAGTTTAATTACACATAAAGATAAGTATAGAAACATCTGTAGTTTTCTTTTGACAGATCCTTGAAAAAACTATGGCCATCTCCCCCGGAATTACCCTATTAAATGTTCTGTAAAATTCTAAATAATGTACAGGAAATTTACTATTATAACACATGTACTACACAAGTTTAGTGAATTTGGAAAACAGTTACGTGTTTTTCCTATCAAATTTGGTAAAATTAAAAATTTATTTGCGAGTATACAAAAAATGCACTGAGTGCATTTGTGTGTGAGTGCGTTTGAGTGAGTATACAAATTCACTTTGCTTTATCAAACTCGTAAATGTGCAAGTCTTTTGTGTAGCAAATGTGTTGTAAATTTAAGAAAATTTTCAACAGCGTAGGAATAGATCTCAGAAATATTATCTGCAGAATAAATATTGTGATATCATTTATTTATGTTATCAGATTAGTTCATCGAAATGCATATTATAAGTGAGGCATTCCGCCTCAACCCAGCCAGCCGTTTAAGACCTCATCATCTCTATTTTTGCCGCGAAGCGAGATTTTGTGGATCTCATTGATTTTAGTCGTAAGACTCTTTCATAGGAAATTTTCCAAATTGTTGAAATACAAAAAATATTGTACAAAGGTAAATCCTTGTTCACTATGGCAAAATCGCAAATAAAGTTCTGAAATGGCGATATCTCCGAAGACGCTGCTATTTTTTCGGACCAAAAGTATACTGAGATACTTTTTACCCAACTTCATTTAACCTGTAAGCTTCGTCGTAAACAAATCAATAGAGCTATAATGTTTTGTTAAAGTCAGCAGGGATTTACATTGCTGCGTTATTTAGTTTGAGCAGCAATTTCGAAAATTTTCCCCAAAAAATTCTTACGACTGAAATTAACTAGATGCACCTCATCAGCTCGTTGATAACTCTCAAAATATTTGTTATCTGCTACGGTACCAGAGTTGGGATCGCTCTGACTCGGGTTTCGTTTCAACTGGTGCCCCTCATGCGACCCTCGCTTGGCGACAAAAACGAAGACGGTGACGCTTGAAGGTTGCCTGGGTTGAGGCGGAGTGCTCCATCTAGGTACCTATATATTTTTCTTCGACATCAGTCTAACGAAGTGTTAATTATATGCCCTCCTTGCGAAGATCGCAGTGAAGGCTAATTACTCGAGGAGATGTGTTGCATTGTTGTGAATCATTCTTCAGATCATTGCAACAAAGACATATCCATTGAATGGGCTTTTATGGCATCCAACTTCTGAATGGTTGTTATATCATAGGTTCATTTGTATATTTATAATAAATCCTTAGTTCGGAATTATAATCCGAATGAACACGAAGTCAATAGTAGACGGATAAAATTGGCTGGTGAGCACAAAAATCGAAGGAAGTTTTCAAGCTTTGAATCAAAGCGCAATTGCTATTTTAGAGACCGGCGCTCTGACTATTCGATAACCACATCGCAATTGCACAAAATTTGACATAAATCATATGAGTCCGTTTATGAGATTGCGAATTATTTGCAAATTATAACAGTTTAAGTGATTCCGAACAGTTTGTTCAGCTTTCGAGCCCATGAGAGCGCCGCCAAAAGCGCATCACTGCGTCTTCAGTATGGACCTCGACAATCTGCATCGTCGGATGGAACAGGAGTAGCGGACGAAACAGAGTAAAGTCTACCACCATGACATTTATACTATGCTAATGCGCTGTAATTGGCCCGCCTGAAGGTGGTGGGGCTTGCTCGGCGGTCAGTACTCCGGGCCTTGCTCGGCCTTACTTGGCCGAGCCCCGATGCCACCCGGCGCTCGGCCCTGCTCGAATATAAATACAACACATAATAATTAATAATGTTCAAGACCATATTGCAGGAAAACTAAAAACTTTCGAAAACCATTGTTGCCAAAGTTATAGATAGAAAAAAATTGAAAAAAATCAGAGTTACCTCTTTCGATGTAGACCCCCAGGTACAAGATCATTCAATATTTGGCGATATGACCCATTTGCAATCTGCTTATCGACCTTGTCGCATTTTTAAGTGTTACGATAACTCTTGTGTACTGAATAATTTTTTTGTCCGACCCTCCTTGAAAACTTGACTTTTTGTGCATGTGAAGCGGGTGGAAAGTGACTCTTTTCAGGCTGACGATTTGCCTGGCGGACATATCATTCCTCAATAATGATTAAAATTGTATTTTTCTTTACCCACTCTCTCACTGAGATGGGAGACTCCACTAGGACGTCGCGTTTTCAAGAAGAGTCGGACAAAAAGTATCATGTGCATCACGGGTGGAAAAGAATCCTTCTCTCGTGTGGAGTTTGCAGACCTCGCTTTGGCTCGTGCGAATACCGCAGTCGCCTACGACTCGTGCTGCAAGTTCCGCACTCGCGGGCGGAGATTGCCTGCTTTCCGCCCTAGATACATAATGTACTATTTCTTTACACAGAATTACAGCAGCTTATCAGCAATTGGTCAAAGTCATGTGGTTCTTCGTGCAAATCCTTAGGAAAAATATCGTCAATCTGCGACCCTAACGGATGCACTTGCGACCGAGGATTTAATAATGCAAGCTACTGTAACCCAGGTGAGTACACCACGAAGTGAACGACTGTCGTACGAGTTAAATTATGTGATATGTACATAATGCGCTAATGGCTATCGCGGATATGATTCCATTAAAAACTGTGGAGACTACGATAATTATCAATCCTGCGATACGATAACCCCACACTACAAAACAGGTAAGTATATGTTAGGATCGGCTACGAGCATTTTACATGAAATAAATAATCGTTCAAACTGAAGCTCGCATTCTCATACCTTGTCTATTCTCATTACTCCAATCCGTAGAGAATGGCAATTGAAAGAGAAAAGCATGAACACTCTGCCCTGTTTCAGACTTTCAGCCTCTACTCGAAGAAATTTCAGATATCATAAACATCAATATTAATTTGACATCCGCTACCGGAGTCACGCTTCAGTGGCAACCTTGTCAATCAAGGAATGGAAACATGGTCCACTACAACATTTCGATCAAGGTATCACGCCGTCCTTAATTTATACGATATATTACATCCCATCAAACTATATAAATTGTGACTTTCGCCAAACTGGCCACGGTCAATAAGGCAAAAAATGTTTAGTCACTTTCCGTAAACGAGTCATTAATTTTTTGCATGCTCGGAGAGACGAGCTGATGGGTTGCTCTGACCTCGGTAAACCAACTCCTGAGCAAGAAGAGTTACTTAAAATCACCACGGAGACAAAAGTCTCTTTCACCGATTTGCATCCCTATGCAAATTACACTGCAATCGTTTTACCATATACCACCATACCTGGAAAACCAAAAACAATAATGTTCCAGACACTTGCAACTGTTGAGTAGCAGGCTTTTAAATCTCTGAAAACTTCGTCACGCATCCAATTTTTTGTGTGTCAATTATTTGCAGATATTCCTACGTCACATGTCAGTTACTTACGACTTCGTGAAGATAATCGCAGAATCGAATGGGACGAGCCTGCAGATTGCACCACAATTACAGGCCCGTATAAATTCAAGATGTTAGTATTCACAGGCATTAGTGAATTGGTGAAGGACTTCAATGTCACAAGAAATACTATGTATCAATACTACGAAATAAGCAAGCTCGGCGAATTGGCTCACTATGAATGGTACAGGGTGCACATTTACGTTAGGAGAGGCGAAAATGGACCTATGAATTTTACTTGTGACCAAAAGCTGGATTGGAGGACACCGCCAAGTGGTGAGAACTGAGATATTTTTTAATTTTGTAACGGAATTTTATCATACTCGAAGAAAATTGTACTTTATTTATTCTAGAGCCGACTGCTGAGAGTTTCATCTGGTTGACCATTTTGCCGATTATCACGATCTGCATGATTTTCATTTTTATTTGCCACCGGTAAGAAAAACTTTTCAAGTAGTAGAAAAATCTCTGTAGTATAGTCGTAGCGATACTGCGATGGAAATACAAAAATTAACCGCAAAGTGCGAAAAACCATGAGTTATTAAATTCGGAAAATTCTAAGGGTTTGGGATAGTACGAGGGTAGTCTAAAAAATTTCCGACCTCAACGTCATGAGAGCAGTATGTTTAAGAGGTCGGAAACTTTTCAGACCACCCATGTACTTAGAATTGAGACAGGAACCTGGGAATTTGGCTATATTTTTTTTACATGTATTTGGAGACATTTCGGCCCATGGGAGCATTAAAATTCGAATATCGCCAATTATTTGAAGACCTCTCTAATGTAACTTCTTCACCATTCCCAAACGTTGTGAGTGCCATTTTTTCGAAATTCGTTTTTTTTGCTGAAATGGGTTGCAAGTGCCAACCTGAACCAGTCTTAGTCGATTTCTGAAAAAAATTTCAAATGGCACTTACAACATCATCAATCATCATCAACTCAAAAATAATTGATTTTCATCAACAAAAACCTACAAACAAAATTATTTTATACTGTTTTTATAATTATTGATCAATTTTTCGAGTTGGAGTAGAATAATACCTACCTACTTAACTAAAATTACATGATTTTATAATAAATAAAATTCGACCGTGAGAAAATATCAGGGATTCTTAGGTTTGAAATAAAGAAAGAAAAAAAATTATAAACGAGCTTTGGAGGGTAGAAGAAAATCATTAATAATTTTCAAGATTGTAATATCTAACTTACTTTAACGTAATGAAGCATTTTCCGTTTATAAACTCACATATAACAGTAAGTCAACGTTGGTCGCATGATAAGTCATTTTAAGATGTGATGTAAAGGTAACGTAATTTTTCAAAAAACGAAAACTAGCTGCACCAAAGGCGAGGCAACCCAACTATGTAGAACCTATTTCAGTATCATTAAGACCGACAAATAGCAACGAAAATTCGATGCATCTAAATACCCGAAAACTAGTGCCGAGCATACCACGGCGACCCACTTATTTAGAGATTATTCTACCCTCGCCAACAACAAGGCCAATGAACGACTGGCCGGCTCTTAACACTGCCGCTAGTTCACCTCAGCCTAAAGCAACTGAAGAGCGATCGTCAGATCACGTGTACACGTTGCCGAACACGCCCGATTTTTGCTGTGTGAGCATCGTGGACTTTGCCGAGTACGCTAAGAATGCCGCTACTAGTAGGCGTTTACATTCACAGTTCATGGTAAAAAATTCAAATTTTCTAACAACAGATATACGAAAGACGTTCATTCATACAGGTCAAACCAATACGTTCAAGAAATTGTTAAACATTGGTCCAGGGGTTTAATGAGTAGACTCGAAGTGCTCGGAAAATTTGGTAAAGAAATCGAATGTTACAAAATACTTATCAGGATAATGATTTTTTTTTATGTTTACAAACATCGAGCCATTCGTAGCAAATATAAGTGAAACGATTATTTCGTTGTGGACAAGAAATCGATTCAATTACACGGCGGACTTTGATGAAATTAATTCAAGAGATTAGAAAAGATATTCAGACCGATGTTTCAGTTTCGGATTTTAATGAAGACACGTTTCAATCATTGAAAAAACAGTATGAACTATCTAGTGCTACATACACTGGCGGCATAGTGAGCTCTAGCACTATTTTAACGGGTTTTTAAAATAATTTGGAAATACCTTACCTTATCGTCCGTCTTTCTTTCCAGATACTACACCGTATTTTGTCATCGAGTCCCTGCGAATACGGAAGATTGCCAGAAAATTTGCCAAAGAACAGGAACAGAACCGTGGTAGTGTGTACGTGACATTAGTGATTATTAAACTCATAGTTCCTCAAAAAATGACTATTCTTAGTCAAGCGCATCACACTATCATTTACTTTAGCTACTTTAGTTACTTACTTACTGCACTTACTTCACTTATCTGCTAATCTTTCTTCTCATCTATCATCAATTGTAGATGACCATTCCCGAGTTGTTCGCAAGAAAATTCCCGGCGATCCTCACTCTGACTACATTAATGCCAGTTACATAAAGGTGAGAACCAAACGTTATTATCATCACTGTGAAAACGCTACGGTCAATTTGTCGAACGCAACATGTTCCAGGGTTATGAAAAAGAGAAAGCGTACATTGCAGCCCAAGGACCAAAGCCGAACACTGTAAATGATTTCTGGAAAATGGTCTGGCAGGAGCAAGTCAAAGTGATTTGTATGCTGACGAATGTCATAGAGGGTGGCGAGGTAGCAATATTACGAATAAATCAATTCTGAAACGGAAAGAAATGTAAGTCCAGAAAAACAATAACAATACAAGACGCAATGTTGCAGACGAAGTGCGAGAAGTACTGGCCAGATGTCGGGACCGGGGTGAAGTACGGTGATTTTCACATCTCGAACACGAATGACCAGGTGTATGCCGACTATACTTTCAGAATATTTGAACTGAGTTATCGGTAAGTATGAGTAATCGGAAGACGCGACAGGTACTTTGAAAAAGCTAAACAGTTGGTAAATTTTCACTTTCGTCGTGATTCCCCAATGTTTCTCTCTGTATCACAGGTTACACATCTTCACTACACGGGATGGCCGGATGTCGGGGTCCCGACATATCCTCAATCCCTCGTTGACTATTTGAGAAAGCTTGAACGAATACCCAACGGAAACGGCCCTGTCGTTGTACACTGCAGTACCGGTGACGATCGAACCGGCACCATCATATTATGTGCAATCTGCCTATGCCAAGCTGTTGCGGAAAAGGTGACTGCTCTCAGCTATGACATGAGTAAGTGACGACGAGTTTTAATTGCAATCGAACTTACTCAGGTTATAGATGTAATGACCGTGGCTGCTCAGATGCGCCATAATCGCCCGAATATGGTGGGCACCCTGCAGCAGTACGAACTCGCTCACATAATCATAACGGAAAGCTTGACGTCCTTGCCCACGCAAATACCCTGTGCGGACGTTCTGTCGAATCGTATAAATAAATTGAGAATTCAGTTACCGTTCGATATGAAGAGGTGAGACATAGGGAATTGTCCCTTAGAGCTATTGATTTAAAATTATGGGAATCAAATTTTGCAGCAATTCATTTTTGATATAGGCTGAACGATACCACGTGGTAGCTGCAGGCGCTGCAATCCTCGGCTGCGGTCAGTCGACCCACTACGAAGCACTTGACCGATGATGGAATTTCGGAGCTCGTTCAAGGTTCGAAAATCTAAGCAAACATACTCAACTCAATTCTTCAGGAATTATGGACGTGAGAGAAGGTTTCTTTTCACATACCTATGAATACGTTTACAATTTCAGACGGATCCGGAGTGATTTATGACGATGTGTTCGAGAGAGAAAGCAATCAGATTAGCGCGGTGAGCGTCGATGGCATCAAGGCAAAGAAACAATACATGGCATGTTGGTTGCCGTCACCCTTGACCCTCCCTGATTTCTGGGAATTCATCGTCGAAAGGGACATAAAACTGATCATAATTCTACAATGCTCTGACCCGAGAGATCCGGTGAGTATAACTAACGAGACAACCGCGGTCTGGTCGTGGAATGGATAATTATAATTTTTTCTGCGACTTGCATGATTTTCACCGCAAATTTACACGTGACCAAACTCTTTTTTGTAGACATGCTGTGACATCATGCCCGATGATTCGATCGCCGTCCCCTTGCTCAAGATAGAAGTTGAAAACCAAACTGACCGCAACAAGGGAGAGTACTTTACAATCGAAAAGCTCCGGCTCACCAAAATCTTAGAGGTAATGAAAATAGCAAATGTGACCAGCTGTGGAATAGTTTTTGTACGTCACCCGTTTGAAAGTTTGTTACTTGAGACTCACGTGATCCCGATCGTACGCTTCAGAAAAACGCGAGATCACATTCCCTGACTGTGTTGACGTGCAAGGGATGGGGATGTGGCACAATCCAAAAACCGCCAACTCCAACAGCTTTGATTGCACTTTGGCGAGCCTCGGAAAAAATACCGCGAAAGGAAGGCCAGACCTTGGTTCTTCGTCAGTGAGTAATTCTACCGTTAATTTTGTAGATTATCGGATACACTCTTTTTGTAAATCCTGTCTTTACTTGCACTGATTTTTGCCTCTTCCAGCGACGGCGTAACAGGCTGCGGTTTATACCTGGCGATGAGTTTTCTATTAGAGCGAATGGCCGTGGAGAAAGAATGCGACGTTATTTCCGCCGTTCGAGCAGTTCGCAGATCAAATCCAAAATTCGTGCAACTTGAGGTGAGATTTATTTTTGGATATAATTGAATGGCAATTACAAGATTGCAAATTAAGCAAACTGATAACGAGTTTTATTTTCTGTAATGATTAGTCGCTTTCGAAACTCTCTTCAAGCCAGACGCCAAAATCTAATTAATGGTTTTCATCGTATCCGCAGGAACAATGCGAGTACTTGTATGACGCAGCACAAGTCTACGCCGGGTATTTCCATTGCTACGCAAATTTTTCTTAAGGTAATGCGGATAATTCCTGGATTGAGACTCATCCGAGTAACATAAGATCTCAAGTGAATCAAGTTACATCGCACCAAGATAACATTGATTTCCTGCAACCGCTCTGGGCATAACTCCACAAATGAATCACTCTAATTATGTCTCTATAAATTTTTCTCCTGTTATAATGAAATAAGAATAAAATTATAAAATACATAGGTATAAAAATATAAAAAATAACCAAAAAATAAATCATTCTGTTTCTGAAATGGCAGACAATAAAAATCTTAAAGTCGTAAGTAAACGAAATGAAAAAATCCCACATTATGCATTATCCTCAATATTCATTTCTTTTCAAACACCTCCCAATTAGGTATAGTAATAATAAGTCAGAACTTGAATACATAGATCGAATATTTTCTTGATTCTATTTAATGTGTGTTTAAATGTTTTCATTAAAAATTGTGGGGTGGATATCTGTCACTCAAAATTAACGGTTAAACATCGTAGCTCAAGATCAGTAACCCTCCGTCAGCAAACTGGGTCTTTCAAGTTTTTCAAACTGTAAAAAAAAATATAAATAAGCTAAAAAATTTCAAGTATACTCTCGGAGGTTTCGAGAACCTATTTTTACAATTATATTAGTCTGATTCTTGTTTTGGTTCTTTATACGAGTCGGAATTAGAGGAAATCTGACATTCCGACTGTGCCTCAAAAGACCCAGATTGCTGACGAAGGGGTAATTATCTCATCGTCATGATTTCATCCCAATGAGGAAAACTCTAAGACGAAAAACACGAACCTCGGATACTGATTTTTGACGAAGTGGGCAAAAAAAATACATCACGAAACATAATACAGTAGACTTGAGATAAATGGCCATTTTGTAAATAGCCAAGCGAGTGGCTTCCGACGAGAATCAAGGCAGCAGGAGAAATGCATCGCGAAGGTAAGAATGATATTTTGAATATTGCCGTCGAGCCGTCACGTTATCCTGAAGTCCGAGGCAGCCAACCACCATCTAGCACTCTAGCAGCATGACTACTGCAAGCCACGATCTTATACACAGGTCTTGCAACAAACTCAAATTTTAGTGATGGGGGTAACCGCGTTAGCCCCATACATGTAATACTCCTATATTGCTAATTCCTGTAAGTGGAGGGGTCAGGAACTAAGAGAAACAGTATATATCTCTAACTCACTTCTTTACAATCCAATTAACATGTTCTGCACAGCTGCGATAGTAATGGCGGATTGGCGGGTGTTCAAAGTATCTAACCCTAAAATTGGAATATTATTTGTGCTCGAACGTGAATGAGTTTATAAAATATTTTTAGATAATGAAATAATAATACGAAACGTATGAGCGAATCGTTGATTTAATCTCAACCTTCAAAACATTATCATACGTGTAAATGTTCTACGTAAGTGCCAGATGTTGACTTGCGCAGAAAGCTCTGATTTGAAGATGATAGAAAGAGACACCATTATCGTCGGCACCGTACAAAATTAGCCTTATTGCAGACCCTTTTAGTAATATACGAGTATCAAGATTCGCGGCAGCGAATCGCCGCCAAGTACTTTTCGGCCGGCGAGCGCCAGCTGAGAATCATTTACGCTAGCCAACTTTCATACCTGTAAACATCGCGTCATATCTTCGGAACCAGATTAAATTAGGAGCCGATATTTATGGGGCTAATTGTTCGAATCCAGATGAGTTTCCAAAAAAAAATTGGACGAAATCGGCCAAGAATTTCCGAAGTTATAGACCCCTAAAGTTGGTGAAAAATCACAATCTTCTTCTTCTTCTTCTTCTTCTCCGGACAAGTTTTGTCGATTTGACAAAATTCGACTTGAAAAATGTAGTATCTTGACATTAATCGGAATCAAGATTATTTTTATCATTATTATTATTGTTGCTATTGTTATTGTCATTGTTATTACTCTTCATCACCTTCGGTGATATAAGACAAGTATTGGTTCTGGTCAAAAAGTGACTTTTGCTGATTTCAACCATCTAGAATCCGAAAACAGGTTTTTAGAAAGATGTCGGTCTGTCTGTCGGCCTCTTCGACAAACTCGCGGTGATCTCGGAAACTGCTTGGTGAAAAGAGGTGAAATTCACAGGACTTTACAACCAAATGATGGGCATGAAATATTGCCATGTCTCGTTTAATTTCTACTTCCGATTCTACCGGAAATGAATCGATTTTCGCTGTTTCACTGACAAACCTATACTTTTATCTGTGTATTGCGATTCTAAATGAGAGAATATATTCTTCTGAGTTGAGAATTTCACATATATAGGGCATTCCTTGCCAATGACACCAAAACAATTGTAGATATACCGAGATCGAATTAGAATGAATGGACTGTAAGAAATTGTTGTTTGTTAATATACCTATAGGGCGACCCTTCCCAATGACAAGAAGAAATTGTAAGTGTACCCAGATCGAATTTGGATTGAACGCACTGTATGAAATTGTTGTTTGTTAATATATTATAGGGCATTATTTTATGTAAAATTTTCAATTTTGATCTTTTTTTCGGTTTTTCATTACTTTTTTATACTTTTCCTTCCCCTAATAAACCCATCCTTTTTTTTCTTCTTGATGAAAAGTACTCCGAGAAACTGTTTTTCCGGCTTGATATCATTGTAGTTATTGTTATTGTTATTGTTATTATCGTTGTCGTTGTCGTTGTCATTGTTGCCGTTATTGTTATTATCATTATTATAATTTTCATCATGATTATTTCATCGATATATCTATATCCATATGTCTACGCACCTATATGTCTATATGCCTATTTCCCTATTTACCTATATATCCATATCTATATCTATACTCTATCTATATCAACCGCAACTTACAAAAAGTAGTGAAATACCCCGCAAAAACATTGTAAATGTAAAAAATACCGCCAAGTACAAAAAGAATGCCACTGGGAAAAAATACAAAAACCTATCAAATCAGGAAATAATGCCAAGCACCACAACCTTCTTGCAATTATACGTCGTAAAGTCGGACCTCACTGATTCGTGTAGAGATATCGAAAAATCATTTCAAGAGCTACATACTTGGCGGGCACATTCCTTTCTCCCACTCTGTTCCTGGCTTGAGTCTCGTTAACATAAACAAAACTTGAGTGAAAACGTTTGAGTTACATTCTATTCATTGATAATGAATAAATATATATTGTATAGTATATTATTTGCATGAACAGGTTCAAAATTATTGATTCATAATCCCTTAATGTTCTGGCTTTCTCCAGTAATAGTTCTGAGTCTATTGACATTAGAGGCTTGCGAGCTCTGATATTTTATTGAGTGCATATTGTAGGTATACACCCTATGTTAACAGAGCTAGGTTTTATATGAACCTGCGTTGATATTTTCAATCGGTTAAAATTGTGTACACTGATTTGAATGATTCGGAACAATCGAAATGATCTAGCTTGTCGCATTATATTGACAGATCAAGAATTTCTTTCATTTACCGCGACGGAAATCTTAATAATAATTCAAAATCATTTTCTCTTCAAATACAATTTTCAGTTTTTAATATCATATCTGATATATTTGACGCGGTTATAATTGCCTCGCTAGGTAAACATATAAGGTCAAAATCAATAGTTGATATTAATTATATTCATTATACAAGTTCATAATTATTTTATCAGTGAAAAATATAAGAATCTCATGCGGGATAATTTCATACCTTTCATCGCTACTCCTACTTGATTATTAGGAGACTAAGAGGCATTAACAATACAAATTATCGTTAATAATTAGTCAATTGTTGATTGGGGAATTGGGGATTGGGGAACTGAAATGGATTGGGGAATCCTTTTTTTTGAAGATTTCAGGTACCGAAATCTTCCAAAAAAAGGATTACCGAATCCATTTCGGTTCGCTGGGTCAGTAAATCCTGATACAGAGATAATAACGGCATTGAACCAACGCGAGTACAACCCCCCTTCGGAGTAGACTATCATCTGAATGGGGGTAACGCAATACAACATAATAACAACATAGGCACAGTGCATTCAGACCGAAAGATATTTGAAATTCTTCAACAGACAAATAATCAGTTGAGACTTGAATCGATGCAAATGATCTAGATTTCCAAGATATTAAAATTTTGAGAATGAATTACTTTTCACTAATAAATTCCATCCGAACACCTGTTTGCTCTGGCAGATGTAGGCTGAAAGAAGTATACTGAAAAAGGTGCGAATAACTGTAGCACAGTGGGAGAAAGGAATGTGCCCGCCAAGTATGTAGCTCTTGAAATGATTTTTCGATATCTCTACACGAATCAGTGAGGTCCGACTTTACGACGTATAATTGCAAGAAGGTTGTGGTGCTTGGCATTATTTCCTGATTTGATAGGTTTTTGTATTCTTTCCCAGTGGCATTCTTTTTGTACTTGGCGGTATTTTTTACATTTACAATGTTTTTGCGGGGTATTACATATACCGAGAGGTTTACTTGAAACTAAACAGTCGACAGCGCAGTTTCGGCGTCTGTCACAGTCTCACAGGCTCAAATATCGTCACAAGACGGACTCGCCGACCAATGAAATTAAATTATTTGACGCATGCGCTGTCGACTGTTCAGTTTCAAGAAAACCTCTCAGTATGGTTAGCCCGTAGCGTCCCGATTTTTTTACCGCTATATGACGCTGTCAGTTACTTATAGAAGCCGAAACCAGAAAACCTCAGTAACATAACCTCGTTTATTCGAATTAATAACACCAAAGCGTGCGCGAGATTAAATTTAAACGGAAAAAGTAATCAGTTTCGCTCGGCGCTGTTTTTGATTCCCCCGTAAACATTCATATGCATGTATAACTACCAAAAAATTGGTTAGGATTCCACTGCATCCATTCTACAATCCTATGAAGTAGCGCCACTTTTGTGGCCACAAGCTGCAGCTTCGTTCTGGACGTGAAACGGACCACTCCCCGCCAACTTCGTTGCAAGACCTGTGTATAAGACCGTGATCTGACGTATCATCACGGAAATGATATATTCCAATCGATAATGCAACACATATCTAGCGATTTTAATATTTTCTACTCAGTTGCTTAATGCACCGCCAGAATTACTGAGAGGGCGCTAGCTCACGACGAATTTCAGTGGGCTCCCGAAAATCCATAACGGGAGCTGTCTTTATAGGATTCAGTCAACGCTAATACAAACAGGATTTATTGTAATATAATGTATAATACATGAATATATTTAGACATAATTAGCGCACAGAGGTCGGTTAGAGTAAATTATATATTAATTAAAACTTCAACATCTAACTACCTTATTGCAATTATTACTAGTGATTGAATGCGTTAATTAACACGCAAGCAATCCAATTTCAAATAGCACCGGCCAGATATATGATCGGCGTCAAAGCTGTGTCGATATACATATTTAATTATACATACACTGCAATTATATGTAATATTAAAAAATACCGAACGTCATAGTTGTTATTGTCAATCCTGTTAGACGAGTTGGATAGATCACACTGACATATAGATCTCTATAATCTGTGAATAGCTTCTATGCATTTTTTGGCACTAAATCGTAATATCTAGTTACATACCTATATCCGATTATATACTTTAGGAAAAAGCTAAATCACGTAAGAACAGCTAAAAACGGGTTTTTCATCAGGTCAAAGAGTTGTTAATAATACAAACGATAAGTTGAAAGTTGAATATCAAAGGCATTGCTGATTGCCGTTTGAATTCGAATCTGCTGTCACAAGCGTCCAGTACGGACGTATGCGTGATATTTATGCGCCTATTACCGTGCATACATCTGTATTGTATTATTATCATACCGTATACTGTGAAGATATAAATATTTCATAAAAAGCTATATACCGCGTTATAAGCGATCATATAATTAGTATTGATGAAACGCATAAAGCTTACATAAGTGGAAAAATTGTTATAAAACTTGTTTGACATACATGTATAATTTTCGAAAATCGAATTACGTGAAGTAGGCAGTAAAGTGGAAACATGGCACCGTACTCGTCGCTTGTAAATATCTCCAAGCTCCGGAGGATAGTTTCCGTACAAGGTAAGCGATAAATAAAAAAAAAATAAAAAAAAAAAACAGCAAAACAAAACTGATTAAATTAACCATATCAATTAACTCGATATCAAATTAAACTTAAACATTTAAATATAATAATTTTTTATACCTTAAAATTTTACCGAATTGTTACGTCGTTTTCGCCTGCATTGACAGAAGAACGCGCGTCGTAGGTAGCTAGAAACTGCACGAATTCGTAAAATACATAAGACTTTGCCATCCAAGAAATAAGCAGCTACCTAATTGTTAAACACTATAAAGTTAAGAATCAACATATGTATAGTGCGGAACCCGAATTTTATCGCGATATGCATAAACGTGAATGTGTTGTTTACATCATTTTGTGAATCTTGTGGAGAATTATTAACGTTTGTGTAACCTAACCTAAAAGAAATGTCTACCGAGTTGATAAAAGAGACGAATAAAAGTGATCTTAGCAGTGAATTTATTAGCAATTTGACTAAATTTCTGGACAGTGAAAATACCGAAGATGCTCTAAGCCTGATCGAAGATGAAAAATATTCAACATGCCTAAAGGATTTTTCTTGGGATTTAATTCCGATAGTTTCCGGTTACCTAAACAGTTACAATATGAAAAATAAGGCAAAGTTATTTCAATGCTGCGAAATAATGTTGGAAAAAATTGCAAGACATTGTAATCCGGCGGAAACGCTTTTGGAATTGATCGAACAAGCCGAATGTCCAGAAAATGACACAAAATTTTGCGCAATTTTGAAACCAATGGCAAAAACTTTGGAGAGACTTGAAATATCCAATGGCAGATCGTTGGAGTGGTGTATAAACACAATAAAATCTCATATAATAGAATTACCACTTCCTGAAAATCAAAAACTGGAAGGAGAAGAAATTATCCTACTTGATGCAGATCCGGCTGTATTCAGAATAGTCAATATTTATCAGGCAGTCTTACCTTTTTTCAAGCCATTTGTCTCAGAAGTATCTTTGCAAGGTTGCGAACAAGCTGCGTCTCATAATCGAGAACTTATTTTAAGTTCGTTGATCTCATTGCTTGGCAAACCTTTCTGTTATTTAGAACTCAAAGATCTAAAGAGTCTGAGAAGATTGCTTGCTGACGATATTATTGAAAGCGTAACACAATTGACTGGAGACTTATTCCGTTTTATTAAATATGTGGAAGACAGAATGATGAAATTGTCTTTTTCTAAGTCAAAAATATCCTTAGAAGATTCTGGCAACAAAGACTATGCGTTTGGCGACGAACCAAATAAACAAATAGATTTATTTGCCATGGAAGAAAATGTATCAGATCTAGCTTATGCCAATTTTTATTATTTAATTATTGGAATTGGCGTTAAAATGGAATTAGTTCCTTGCGTTTATCATCCACACTATGTCTTACATAGTTGCTTGTATTTAGCATCTTCTTTGCTAAGAAAAACCGAATATGTATTGATTTCTAAAGGATTAACTTTGGCAGAAACAGCTCTTACTAGAGTCGACTTGTTCACAGTAGATACAGATGTTTTGGAACTTGAGGTCTACATGAACTTTATTCAAAATTTAAGCCAAGTAATGATTTACTGCGATGCACGTGACCAGAGAGAGTTCGCTTTTAAAGTATTCAAACTTTACTTTAAAGTATTTACTATGGAAGCTAAGTACTTGGTGATTTTGCACTTGTATGATGTATTCAATCATTCAGGAATACTTAGTTGTCTGACTAGCATTGCGAAAGATTCTGTAGTAAAGTGTCTTGAGTCAAATCCGATAGATAAAAGCTTTTCCGGTAAACGTATCAATGCTTTATTGACCAAAGCCTGTAAAATACCATTTTCAAGTTCTTCTGATTTAGTAGAGATATCTGACGAGATAATTGGGAGCTTAAATTTTATCAGATTCCTGACCATTCGTGATAAAACTAATTTAACTGGTATTTGGGATTATACAATGAAACTAAAGGCCGATTTCCTACACCCTCTGAGAGATGGTTTGGATATATCTAGAGCTCACTATGAATTGAAAATAAAAGACCTAGAAGCACAAGAAAAATTAGATAAATCAAAGAGCAAGAATTCGAGTAAGAAATTAGATGACGAAATTAGCATTACTGTAGGAGGGGAGACTCTACCGACTATGCCAATAAGAGAGAAAATCAATTTTTGTCGTCATGCAATCAACGCGTTTGATGTTATGGAAAGTATATTGATAAGGGTAAACGAATGCATTGATAATCACTCTATTGAATAAATATCCTCAAATTATTAACTATAGTTTCCTAAAATCTCTTTATGAAATTACTAATTCTCTGAAAATACTGTATGAAATATTTTGTATTGTGTAAACTAAATCTTTTAAGAGATTTATTTGATATGAAAAATTACCTTTTGTTTGTGGTGAATGATGTATCAATGCTTTTTTATTTGATTTAGTATATCTGCAAGTAATTTTTCAATAAAAATATAAAATACATGATGTAACTTTTATATTGTTTAATAAATCGTTATATCTACAATCAGACCTTAATTTTGAAATATTTCTACTTCCTTTACTTGCATCACCGATTATACTTTAACATATATTTCCGTGAGAGAGATACGTTCGAAAAATTCTTTTTGCTTTAATAATAGCTATTGATTTACAACTTAACTATGATTTCCTTATTCTAAGCCACTTCTAAGCCACCCATTCTCAATCATTATATAAAGACATACTAAATTGCAGTTTTTTATAAAATCACTTAGGATGAAATCGCAGATATCTGCTCACTGCTTCACTAATAAATCAATTTCAATATCCTGAAATTCGTTATAAATCTTACCAATACTCTAGAATCTGATTAAGTTGAGGTATCTTTATCGAAATCCGGAGCCTTTATGATTCACATGTAATGAAAAGCTGAAGATTTGGTCACAGGATTAATCGAATGGAATACTAATCCTAATAAAACTTATATCACATCAGCTTTCAGAGGCTTCTGGAGTTCAAATGTGGTGCGAGCTGATCATGTACAAAATCTTGCTGTACAAGAAACCGGTTCTGAATCATCTGGCAATGAAAGTGATGGAGAATATGAAAAAAATATTAGATCAAAAATCCTCAATGCTGCCATGGCCTTTGTACCAGATCTGGGATGGAGCAAGCAAGCTATCAGTGCTGGTAAATTCAATGGTTAAATATTGCAAGTAATGGTATAATCAGCCAACCAAGCAAAGTTATACATTATTCGAACTTTTCGACAAATTCTCATTTTAAGGTTTAAGGTGACAATAAAAAAAATTCATTAATTTTCTGAATAAAATTTTTTCAAGGTGCTGAATCTGTCGGCTACCCTGGAGTAATTCACGGCATGTTTCCCAATGGCGGAGCGGATTTAGTTCTACATTTTTATTCAACATGTAACAAAGACCTGGCTCAGCAGCTCAAATCTGAGGCTTTAGCTATTAAAGAAGATTCTCAGAAGGCAAAGAAGTCCCCAGAAGTATATGTTAAAGATGCTCTGGAAACAAGACTACGGATGTTAGCTCCGTACAAGAAAAGCTGGCCTCAGGCTATGGCTCTCATGGCTTTACCACCCAATGTTCCAACTGCATTAGCCAATTTGTTAACAGTAGTTGACGATATTTGTTATTATGCTGGGGACAGATCGGTAGATGTGAGTATCTGAAGTTGATTATATTTAATTTTCCAGAACATTGTTGGATTTGTTCTATTATTAGGAACATATTTGGGAACAATGAATAATGAGAGAATCTTTCATGCTTCTTTTGTATGACATGTAGCATGCAATGATAACTTATTATTTTCAGTTCAATTGGTACACTCGGAGGATAGTTCTCGCTGGAATTTATAAAGCCACTGAACTTTACATGTTACAAGATAATAGTAACGATCATCATCAAACTTGGAAGTTTCTAGAAAGGCGAATTGAAGATGCTGCGCAACTTCACAGAGTCTTATCCGCCGCACCTGGTCCACCAGATTTAAATCAAGCAACAGAAGCTGCCAGTGCAGCATTCGTCACGGTGAGAAAATTTTTATATCATTTATTATAAAAAAAACTATTCTTAATAGTGTTTGGAATATTGTAAAGAACAATAATAGGTGAAAAATACTCAAACCACAAGGTTTTAAAAGAATTTAGTTTACTTGCTGTATACAACACCTTCAGTAATCAATTCAATAATACTTCTTTAAAGGGAGAATATTGGTTTGAAGATTCTTTTCTTTGTTTTTTTTTTTTTGTTTTTCTTATTCATAAATTTTTGACGAATGGCAATAATAAGCATTTTTCCTTTGATTTCATAGGCACGTAATATACTGGGGCTTAATTGGAACCGGTAAGCCTTATCTGCACAAGTTTTAGTAACAACAAAACATGTAATATATCTAACTTATTAACAACAGTGATGAAAATATTTCGATTATGAGTAATTAATGATAATAAAAAATTTAAAAAAAAATAAGATTCTACTTATTGTATTTATTAAATATTCTTAATTGCAATTGTTATTTTCAATGACGATGTAGAGAAATCTAACACCGATAATTAATAACGTCAGCGCTATATTACTGTTTAATAATAAAATTTCAGTATTCTGAAAATTATCAAAGTTAAATTTTAAGGAATAAAATAGGTAATCGCTATACCGGCCTTTGAAAGATATATATGTATATTTAATTTATACACAATGAATGGCATTATACTA
This sequence comes from Macrophya annulata, assembly GCA_963924015.1. Classification (NCBI taxonomy): domain Eukaryota; kingdom Metazoa; phylum Arthropoda; class Insecta; order Hymenoptera; family Tenthredinidae; genus Macrophya; species Macrophya annulata. The sequence goes on from OZ001261.1 coordinate 12,679,839, forward strand.
GAATACCAAAAATTAATTGAAATAGAAAAGAGTTGTAATTAATATTTGAAATAAATTACTGCTACATACAAAGTTTGTAAATATCCTTTATTTTTAACACAACAAAATTTTTACGGTATGTAATATTTCCGTACTATAAAAATTGCTGACGTATCCAACACAAATGGATTCAAATAATTACATTTGATATCTGAATGGCAGTAATAATATAGTGAACTATATATATAGCTTTGGATAACCGGCATTATTTACTTTGGGAATTATAGTTATTGTCATAGTAATTATTTTAATATTTCCCTTAGAAGTTACAAAAATTCGTAAATAACAATAAATTTATTTATTTTATTCTATTTATTTATTTATTTATTTATTCAGCTATCAATATTTTCACAAAAAAATTATTTGTGAGAATTAGGAAAGTATAATAAATATTGTATAATATATATGCATATTGTTACATAATTCTCAAATGTAAACAGAAACCGAAAAAAAACGAATTTTAGCACCATTTCAAATAGTTAAAAAATTTTGACAACGTCTTTTTAGGGTATCTCAGATTCTTAAAGTATTAGGTAATAGAGATTCCTACGAATTGTGACATTCTATTATATCTATGAAATTAATTCATATCCGCTAATATCAATTTTTTGTAGAAAAATATGCATATTTTCACTTATTTTTTAATTTATCCGAATCACCTGATCAAACTTACTATCATTCTTCTCCCTCTCCCCCCAACATTCGTACTATCTTACAATGAATACAAGCCTAATAGGTAGCTAGAGTATAATTATTAAATACAGCCGTTCTTGAATCAATGAAAAAATCAATATACAATTATTAAGGATTAAAGATTTGAATCCTTTTCTATTCGTTGTGATAGAAAGAAAAAAAAAACATTCCAAAATATTTGATTGGTAGTACGAGCAGAATTAAGTTTTGCGGTACATAGTTGGTTTTGTATTGACTCATTGAGCTGCACATAAAGTAACTCTTTCCACACTTGCTTTTACGACTAGTAAGGTTTCATTTATTATTTCATATTTTAATTATTGACACTTCAGTCTTAGATTTGAAGAAAAAAAATAAAAATAAAAACAATTGTGGAGAACAATTATTTTTATCGTGTTTCCAATCGACGAATGTCATTTGATTTGTTGAGATTTTTTGTTTCATTTTAACTTCTATTTACAATTAATTTTCCTTGTTATTAGTGCTGCTATTACAGAAATTTATTTTCTAAATCTTTTTTAAGTTTTTTTTTTATTTATTATATAACGTTATATGAAATAAGTTTAACGGTGCAGCAAAGTTGAAATTTCTGCTTTCAATAAAGCATTAATCATTAACAAATGTACAAATGAAATTTTGTAATGTGTCTAAATTATTTTTTCTTATGTATACATATAGTATAGGTATATATATACAATTAAAATATTTATTCAAGTGTATCGACCCGTCTAGCAAAATTACTTCACACCTCTGTGGGCAAAGCATTACAAATATATTTATTTATATATATATATACATATATATACATATATACATATATATATATATACATATATATATATATATATATATATATATATATATATATATATATATATATATATATATATATATATATATATATATATATATATATATATATATATATATATATATATATATATATATATATATATATATATATATATATATATATATATATATATATATATATATATATATATGTATATATATATGTATATATATATATGTATATATATATATGTATATACGTATGTACGTACATACGTACGTACGTACATACATACATACATACATATATATATATATATTACAAATTCAACGAGTGCCTTACGCAGCTCGATCTTATATACAAAAATGAAAACAACCATACAAGCTCCATGAATTATTTTTCCCTAATAAAATATTCATAAAAGTTTTCATCGAAAAATAACAAACAGCAAAAATACGTAATATCTGTATATGTATAATTTATACGTATAATTGCCCCCCTAAATAGCTGTATATAAAATAAGCTATAATATTTTCATTAGTAATGAGTGAGAATTTTCGATTCTCTAATAATGAGCCTCTTTTATATATCCTCTAATAGTTTCAGGCAAAGGAAGTTTGCCAATATTATCCACCCTGGTATTTTGTCTGATAACAAAACGACAAAGATATTGCAAACTTCTAACTTGAGTAAATCGACTGACCGGTTTAGTTAATCTAACTGGAAAAGCAGGATGTCCAGGGTACCTAGGACGCGAATAACAGTACACAGCCGACTGGCTGAAATTCATTGAATGATTAATCAGAGCAACTACAGATGAGAAACGTTCACACTCTGGATGATAATATAACGAGAATAAACCACCGCTGTGTTCAACTCTGGTGTGGAGCAGTTTTCCAGACGACTTAAAGCTGAGAGTCAACAAATACCTAGATAAAAGTAAATTTTTAGTCGCTCTCTTTCTTTCTGTCATTGTATTTTTACCCATGTTATTACAATGGAAATCATTGATAATGAAAGATATATCAAGTCTACCAGCAGTATTCATATCAAAGTCAATTGTTGCCTTATGAGTAATGCTATGACTAATCAAGCAAGCGTAATTAAGTCGTATATGTATTATTAGCGAATGACAAAGTCTGTTCATCCGCACACGCAACTTTCTCGGAAATAATACATGGCAACTAGAGTGATTTAAAAAATTGACTATTTTTTGTTTTCTCAAAGTCACACATTCAGTAATTGCAGTAAGGTGAAATAAGATGCCTGTTAAAATACGAGTCCTTAATATTAATATTTAGAGGTCGCTTATCTATCTTTTTTATTTACCATTTTTTTATCTCAAAAACTAATCTACTTAGAAATATTCTGCGTGGATACTTTTGATTCAAAATTAAACGTTCTACAAAAAAGCTCTCTTGGTCTTTTTTGATGACTTTCCGTTTCCAAGTTAGTCATGGTTAATAACAATATAATTGAACACATAATAACTTGGCAACAGTTAGATTTATTGAAAAAGACCGAGAGACCTTTTTTATAAAGCGTCAAATATTGAACAAAAGTAGATGTGCAGAATCTTTTTAAGTAGATTAGTCCTTGAGGTATAAAAATAGAAAAGTGCCACAAGAACATTTCCCATGCTTTCTAAATGGAAAATCAAAAATAGCAATGAAGAACCTCGAAATATTAAGGGCTCATTTCAGCTTGCTGCAGCTATTGAATGTATGACTTTGAGAAAATAAAAATAGTCGATTTTTTTTAATCACCTTAATAGGAATACTGCAAATATTCGTTAGGGTAATAAGAAAAAGACACATAATGCAAATTTCATGTTACAATCACATGCTTACTTGTCTGCGGATGAATCCCGTACCAAAAATGCACCGTCTGGTTCATTGGCTAGTTTTGTATCTGCCTCATCCCTTGAAATTGGTCCCCAATACCATCCATACTTACTAAGCTTTAACAGCTCTTCTGTTAAATTGAATTTCTTTTCATTTCTACTTTCTGAATCAGGACTTAATTCCCCAGATTCTCTAGAACTACTGGCCTGTGGTTCTGCCACATTACCAATACCAGATGAAATGTACTCAGGCTCTTCTTGGAGTCTGTCTTCTTCATCGATAGAATCGCTTTCTGAACTATTTTGAGCAATGTTTGAATAACTGTTATCTCCGCTTATACCATTTTGAGCGATACTTAATTGACTGTTCTTCTTTTTATTTAAAAATATTATTGGCAACTGGTTTGGTGTTACTTCCAAAGTATCATTCATACCGTATGAGGGGCTTGATGGTTCAATGTTTTTAATCTGAATGTAGAAAATCGTAATATTTATAATGTGATTACCGCAACATGTCAACAACAATGTAAAGTTTAAATAAAACAGAATAATGGATATGTTATGTTATTACCTTTTGTTTGGATTTACATAATTTCAAATCTCTTATATGAAGACGTTTTTTTATACTCCTAAAGAATCCGTTCGACTTTTCTTTATTAGTTTCGTTAAATTCCGCGTCTTGAAATGACTTCTCGGTGTTACGGATAGCAGAAGACGTTACACGATTTTCTATGGTTTCTAATATATTTTCACTGTCGTTTGATGGTGTATCGGGACAAGCTGAAGAACTTCCAGATTTCTTTTGAAAACTATTTTTCAAGTAAGTTAAACTCATTTTACGAATTTTCTTTTTTCCATCGTCTACACTACTCGTACTAGCAGCCATCGCAGACGGCTAATATCTAATCCGAGTATTATAAAGATAAATGATTTTTATATACTTCAATATTTTTTATTAACTGATCATCGTTTACGTCTGTTTTTTATTTCCGATTTTTCATTCCGATGTATTCAACTTTGCGGTTATCACGAATATACATCACCGCTGCTGTACGCATGCAACATTTCTGAACAACTCTGAAGATGTAGTGTTTGCGGGAATTATCAGTGGATCCCAACCCGATCATAAGTTTATACAAAACTTTCAGTTTCCATTTCCACGGAAAGCCATCTCGTTTGTTTAAACGACAGACCTCAAAGCGAGCTATATCATTGGCCACTTTAGTTTGGTCAGACCAATCATGTTACAGGAATTATTCTGAGGCCGGTTATTTAATTTTCATTTATCGCAAAATTGGCGGCGCGAATGACCTTGGAATATAAATGTGCCGCCATCTTGCAGAGACCGCAAAAACAAATCATGTCAGTACCCGACCACGAACTACATCATAAAAAGAAACTCGTGTAGGCAAGCAGCAACTCCGATTCAGAGCGAATGAATTGGGATATCTTTCGTACGCACGATTTTATCAAAATCTGTGAACATATGGGACCATTTGACGATGGAATTGATCATCGCCAGTCAATTGCGATGGATCAATGGGTTTTCTGTGTACAGAATTGGAACTGTTCATATTGCGATTACAAAGCGTTATTGTTTATTTTGTATAATATTTTTCTACGAGTCGACAGCTGGATAGAATTTATTGCGAAACGCGATAAACATACTTGGATTACCCGTGAATGCAATATTCAATTTAGTAATAATTGTCCTTAAATAATGAAAGGCGATTATTTCAAACGATAGAAATTTGAAATAAGAAATATTCATAATTTCATACGTCATCAATGACCCGTCAAATGTAGCCAATCAGCGATAGGAAGAAATGCCCATCGCGATCTGGACGGTAGTTTTTCGAACTAAATACCGAACTTAAGTTTGCGAGAAAACAGTAGACAGTCGGAGTAAAACATGGCGGCAGTTCTGTGTCATGTTCACGCGACGTTCCTTCTTATTTTGTCATATTATTAGTTTTTTCAAAGACTTATAATCGATTTATATGGTGAAAATAATGCTTGATCGTGTTGTGTAGTGTGTGAGTGTAAATTCTGTGAAAATGTCTACCCGTTCGCAGTTAACAAAGGATTTAAATGGTAGGTTGTACATCCCATGTTTACGTTTAGAAATTTTTGGCACAGTGGTCGAAACAAACTCCCTGTTTGAAATCGCGGTTCTCAGCTGTCTATCTTTTTATATTTTTTAATAATTATTAATGGGCGTTCATGGATCAGGGTTATTATATCTACATAACGATTATACCTTACGGTGGTAAAACTGCATTGTCAACACATCGTGATTCCTCAAAATTCGCAATGATTCGTTAAAAGAAATTGACACAGTGTCGCTGCATTCAAAAAAAATTCTAATATACTAAAGTGTTAAGAATACTGTCAAACGTATGGTCTGCATAATATTTTCAACAATTAAACGGTCATAATTATTATTAAATATTTGTAAAGGCAAAAGTTGCTCAATTTAAATATCATTACTATTTTTCTATTTCATCACATTATTATTGATAAAATAACAATATTACATGTCATAATACCTATATGTATACATATAGTACAGTGTGTATTTGAATATTTCAATGTCCTCTCCGCACGAAAGAATTCAATTGGGACAAGTGACTCATCTGACATTCTTTTTATTTTATATATATACCTATATGTTATTTATCCCATCTTTTCTTCTTTTATTTCTTTTTCTTTGTTTTTTTTTTATTTGTATATTCCTTTTTTTGTCTTTTTTTTTCTAACGTAGAGATCCCTGGTGTTCCTCTTTTCATCGGACGTACATTCATTCCTCTGATGTTTTATTGTTTGAATTCAGCTTTGTCTTGGAAAAAAAATATTATACACACGTATACTACGATGTTCTTTACCTATAGAAAAAGAAAAAAAGAAAAAAACAGAACGAGTATCACTTTAAGTGATTAAAAAAAAAATATATATATATATTTTCTCAAACAAATTTTCTTCCAACTTCTTAGACATGAATTATTGTAATCATTACTTTTTAATCTCTCAGCTTTGTCGATAACCATTATTATTGTTACTATTTATTTTTTGGTTTTTTGATTAGAGTTTCTTTATTGTTATCTCAAACAATAATAATATATGATTATTGTTATATATGTCATTATATTATTACATAAGTCTCGGACGTGTAATAATATTTTTTTTACTTATATATATATATATATATATATATATATATATATATATATATATATATATATATATATATATATATATATATATATATATATCCTATTTGTGTGAAAATTTTTGGGATTTTGTTTTTTGTTACAGAATCCGTAAAGGCCTTGTTAGGCAAACACGTTAAAATATTATTAAAGAACGTTGTGAGGCTAGAAACAAAACAAGATAAACAAGAAAATCGTGTTCTGGTGAGTCTATATATTTTTTACGAAATAATTATAAATTTATTTATCTAGGTTCTTTACACCGGATTTTCATGTTTGAAATATTCAGGGATTTCACATATTTGCGTTTTGAAGGTCACAAAAATTTTACTCTACATTTCTAAACACAAAAATAAACAAAATAAATAACGATGTGATATTCTCCATAAAATCATGAAAAGTGCAGAAACAATTTTCCATAATTAAATTTTTATTTTTATTTTTTGTATTATTACTCCAAACTCCAATTTCTCATTCCGTTTAGTCGTTTTATCAATATTATCACGAAAATGTAAAAATAGACAAGAAAATGTTCAGCTTCAGGGTCAACCGTGTTCTTATCCCAAGCCACGATACACGTACATACCGAAAAAACCACCGTCTTTTTGGTGATCATATTTTTCTTACAAAGAAATATCTACCTGCTTGGAAAACGCGAAAGGGATCGAGTAAACAAGCAAGCAAGCATCGTGAGGTGGCATACATTTACCCAATTATCCCCTGGTTAGGATAATTATTGATGTTTACTGACCACAAAAACTCAACTTTTCACGTCCTTGAGACGGTTTTTTTTTTTTTTATAACTGTTTTTAGTAATCAGAGAGGAAGAATTTTACCACTGCGGGACACAAAATCTTTTTTATATATATAGTTTCGCTATTATTAGAACAGAAATTTTGAAGAGAAAGCAGAAAATTTTTGTATTTATAGATACCTTTCCACGAAAAGGTATTATAACAGAGCTGGCTTATCAATTTCCGATTAACAATCGCGTATATAGTGCTACTTTTGTTTCTACCCAACCACAAAAATACGTAAGATCGGAAATTGCATCGGGAATTGCAAAAAATTTTTTCTGTTCTTTGTAAATTTTGTTTTCTATTTCTGAAAAATTGAATTGAAATTCATAATAAATCGCAAATTAGATTGATCAGTTGTCAAAGCATTGTGAGCATTGCTTTGAGCAACGCTTTGAGCATTGTGGTCACACCTCCGATTTCAATCAAGCTGATCGCAAAAAAAATCAAATTGACCCAAGCCCATTTTCAAACGGTTGCCGCGTGAAAACTATCAGCCTGATCGAGACCGAAAAAATACTGGGAATACTTTAAACATTCTAGAATAAGCAGTAAATGTCAATATATCAAAATTAAAATGATAACATATTCAAAAAAAAAAATCAAAAAATCGTAAAGCTGTCAATACGCATAAAAGGCACTTTTTTTTACTAAAAAAGTCATAACTTTTTGAATTTCCAATATTTTTTAGTAAAATTATAGTGGAGATATTCGTGAGATATGGTAGTTTTAAGAAGAAAAAAAATAGTGCCATAGTGTGTGTTCCAAAAAAGGTATTTATTTAGGGAAAAATTAAAATGTTTGATGTTGTGTAGATAAATTATTAAAAAAATGTGTCTTCGTGGATTAAGTCGTGTCTTAGAAGTTGTTATACCTATGTATAGATATTGTAGGTAGATACCTATACCTACATACGTGTATATGTATATCGAAAGAAAAATAAATATTAGTCACTTGTAAACGTGGTAGGAATTTAAATTTTAAATAAATCCATAAATACTAGTATCATATAAGAGAACAGGATGTCGGTATACGTCGTCGTTCAATTCTACACCACGATTCTTATTTCTTCTGTATTACACCTACCTATAACCTACCTACTGCCTACCTTCTAGTAGCTCTGGCGTGATACATACACGTATGTATGAACAATAGAAGAAAAGATGCTAAATGGCTCGTGCGCGGGCTCAAAGTACACGTATATGTATATATGTCGATCCTTTAAGCATTGAACTAATACTAATTCTCAAAGCTTTAAAGTTGGAAACTGGGTTTTTAGAGGCTTGAGGTTTTATGTTATTTTATTTAATTTTTTTCAATGGATCTAAAAGCTTGAAGTTTTACAAATATATTTATAAATGTATTACTCGGCAATTGAATTTAACCACAATTATATGATCGATAATTTTTTAATAAAAGTGTAGAATATTTAGGAACAGTTCAGAGAAAGAAAAGGAATCAATAATCAAAACCATTTAACGTTTTGAGAAATTAAACGGGATTGAAAGTTTGTTCAGCACGTATAAAATGAAACTAAAATGTTTTTTTTAAATAATGCAATTTTTTTTGTTTCTTTTTTTACAAAGAGTATTCAACCATAACGTAATTTTTTTAAGACATCGTATATAAAATTTATACGCTTATTTTTTGTGAAACAAGATTAATGACCGCAAAAATAATTAGATAGGTTTCATAAATAGTGCAGATAAGAAAAAAAGCAATTCAATTAAAGACTTTGACATATCTAGTCATATAAAAATGATATAGTATACATATGTATACAAATTGCTATGTTCTCAATTTCTGGAAACAGGCTATACAGTATGTACACAGCAATAAATTATAATGTCGAAAGTCTCTGCACTGATAGATGCTGCACTGTCGGAAGTCCTTTTTATGACTGTATATTTTTATTTTTAACCTCGATTCCAATCCCCACCGTTAAAATGAAAGCATTAAATTAAGTATTCCGCAAATGTAACGAGAAATCTACACGGAAAACGTAGCGAGTTTAAATTCCGTGAAATCTGTATTCATGTATAGTATAGGCATAACGGATAATGTCTTATTTACTGAAGGAAGTTTACACGTATAAGATAGATACCATATATTCACAATCGTTATCGTAAATACCGCGTGCCCTTAGATTTTATTTATTTATTTTTTTTTTTTTCACGTTTTGAAGTTTTCAGTGGTTCTAGAGCAAAAAGAAATTTTGTATTTTTGTAATTTATTGTATAATTTAATTTAATTAAATTTATTGTAAATTTTGTAATTTTGAATATATATATATATATATATATATATATATATATATATATATATATATATATATATATATATATATATATATATATATATATATATATATATATATATATATATATATATATATATATATATATATATATATATATATATATATATATATATATATATATATATATATATATATATATATATGGGGCATTCCATGACAACTCGATCAAGATTCTAAGTCGATGTCTCAGATTCGTTTGATAATTTTTTGTATAAAAGTACATGACGAAAAACGCGATCGTAATTTTTTTCAGAATTTTTCGACCCAGCGTATCTGAAATATGATTTAAAGACTTGAAATAAAAACCCCCACTTTGTAAAATCTGGAAAAATTCAGAAAAATCTTATGAGATATAACAAAATTTTTGATATCTATTTGAAAATGGAGATTTCATAACTTCAACAGATAAATAAGGAAAATCAAAAATCAAAAAATTATTATTATTCCATTGTATTTGTGACATCAAAATGAACATAAAAGCTCCTTATCACATGGGCCGAGAAATGTCTATTTAGAGAGTTACAGGGAATCAAAAATATCAGGATAATATTTATAAATATAAATTTGTGAATATGAATATTATATAAATATATTTGATTCCCTGTAACTCTTTAAATAGACATTTCTCGGCCCATATTATAAGGAGCTTTTATGTTCATTCTGATGTCAAAAATGCAATGGAATAATAATAATTTTTTGACTTTTTATTTTCCTTATTTATCTTTTGAAGTTATGAAATCTCCATTTTCTAGTAGGTGTCAAAAATTTTGTTATATTTCATAAGATTTTTCTGAATTTTTTCAGATTTTACAAAGTGGGGGTTTTTATTTGAAGTTTTTAAATCATACTTCAGATACGCTCGGTCGAAAAATTCTGAAAAAAATTATGATTGCGTTTTTCGTCGTGTACTTTTATACAAAAAATTATCAAACGAATCTGAGACATCGACTTAGAATCTTGATCGAGTTGTCATGGAATGCCCCATATATATATATATATGTATACATTTTCATCCAATATATATTCCAAGACGTAAGTCTGCAGTACTTATATATAGAAATGTGTTTCGACACGCACGGAAATAAATTACAACACGCGATAAATAACGCAATTCCGTTACATTCATAATTCGCATTATATGTATTATTGATATTAATAAAATTTTATTTATCATTTATCGTTTGATATTATATCCAAAATTCCCGGACTTAACTTTCTCAAGTCCCTTGTACCAATTCGTTTACTTACTTTAGAGCCCCTCTTCGCGGAGAAACTTAAATCAATACGGTATACCGATTTTGTGTCTTACTTTTAGTATCTATATTTAAATTAAAACGAAAACGATATTCAATAAATGGAATTTCATTATATAAATTCGACAATTTCTCTTTAGTGATATGCTCTTAGTTGCAGTTTCATCAACTCATACTCACATAGTGGATTAAAAAAAAAAAAAAAAATCGTATCATATTGACAAACCGGGTCCATCAATTAGCTTTACCCAATCAATGGATTCTCTATCTCAATATAGATTATCACCAACACTCGTCGTTAGCCATGAAATCCGTTTGTCGAAAAAATTATTGTGAAATCGTATAAAATTAAATCGCAACTTTTAGTCACGTATTAATTTTCGCGTAAGATCTCATTGTAATCAAATTATCCGGCTCTAGCTGAGTTAAGTAATGTATGAATTAATTAAAAAAAAAAATAAATAAATAAAATAAGTACGTGATTTTGTGCGACAGTACAGTATACGATAAGAAAAACACACTTAGCACTTTCTCTCTCCATTTTTGCGTATATATAATTTAACTTGAACAAATAGAGTAGATTTATAATAAAGATTATTTGTTATCAAACTATTTCTATTTTTCGTTAGAGCTGTGAGAGAACATACTCGGACTACAGGGAGTAGTGAAAATAAATTTGCCAAAATTCTACTATCGATCGGCCCACTTCCACCTGACATGAGTGTGGCACAATTTGCCCCCAGTCCAGCCTGCAGGGGTGGTGCAGCATACATGGTTATAGATATATGTATGTATATGCGGCGGAGAGGTGTAGCAATGTGTATTTTCAAATATCTTTTAATTGGTAATCACTAAATTATAAATAGAAATTACTTTCAACCAGTTTTGGATAGGTGATAGGATAAGATAAGATAACACTATAAGATAAAACGATTATTTATGATTTTCATTTTGATTATAACACGCCGGTGAATTTCCATCCGAATTACTACGGAACTAGCTCACGATTCTATTTCCTCGTTTTGAGCCTAGCTGTGCTAATCAGCATTCGCCAATATGTCGCATGGCTAAATGAGCCAGAGGCTGGTCCGTTGTTCTCTAATTATGAACGTAAATCTACATATAGAAACGCGTAAACTATAATGTGAGGGAATTTTTAATTCTTTTCAGGGTTTTTTTATTAGACCAACTTTAATTGCAATTAATTTATTACAAATTTTATCATTAAGAAAATTCATAACTTTGGATTTTGTTTATCAAATAACCTGCAAACAAAAATATAAATTGAATTTTTTCTTATTCAACTCTGTAAAATTGGGAGGAAGAAAATATTTGAATTCTGGTTTTGAACAGTCTGCAGGAAAAGTGGTTTAAAAAATTGAATCTTAAATATTGAAATACGATATTAAAATTTTATCAGCTTAGAAGGAAATTAGACAAACTATAAGAAATACTTAACGTGTTTGGAACTGTGGTTTTGTAAGTAGAACGTAAGGAATGAAATTTAATAGTCTCTTAGTCAAACGGCCTTAAGAATTATCGATCACATTATCGGAATTGTCTCCTTAAAAATTCAAAAATCTCCATATGTATAGCGGCTTGAAATAAATCCTTTTGAAATCGATATTGTAATGTAAAATAACGTAGATACCTCCAAGTCAGGATGTATGGCAAAAAAAATCCCATTTCGTATACGTATACGTATAACAAAAATTCATCTTATAATTCTACTCCACACTAATTCAGTTAAGTAAATACAATATTCAAATTAGGTACATGAAAAAGTTTTTTCAGTTCAATATACATTATCCAAAATTTTAGTGCTCTCTTAAAAAAAAAAAAAAAATTACATAATTTAACAAATTTTTAACTGATGACTGAAGCAGTCGAGCAATTTTAAAGTCTGCTAATAGGAATCGATTACGTACCTATAATATATTTTAATTTCCTAAAATTTACACCTGTAATATTTGCCTTGACAAAATTATAGCATTTTCATTCAAATTTGATATTGTAGGACTAAACTAAAACTATATCCACTGCACTAACGAAAATAATAAACATATAGGTATATACATGCGGGTATGACCATCGCTAGTTTTAATCACGTGAAAGAGCTGTGTAATCGTCACGGATTAGCACCAATCTCAATGATTAATTACACCAACGTGACGGTTAGTTTTAGTATGCAGTTACAATAAGCGGTTATTAAACTATAGTCTATTTATCTGAAAGTTTAAAGTGATATTCTCGAGGGAAATACCTATATATGCAATTCGGGGTATTATTTGACTCACATACAAACATTTGAGAAGCTTTTTGATATTCTGCAAACAGATGAAAGTAAAAAAAGAGCTTTTTTTTATAGCAAGGCAATTCTCTTAGGGGTATAGAAAGAAAGGCATATTTCGAAAAGTTTGGAGCACCAAATCACAGAGCCTATACATATACATGAATTTTAGTAGTACTCGAGTAAAGTGTGGCAAGCATTTTCTTTTTTCATTCGGTTAAAAAAGCTTCGATTGAGTTTTATTTTTTCGTATACGCTACGGTGACTGTAATTTTTATAAAATTAACATAATGTAATGTATCATGACATAATATAATCTGACAAAACTCGTTTATATATATTTAATCCATAAGTCAACGTTGCAGAATTACAGTCTTCACGTTATTCGGTCATTATATATTTATTGCGTAGTACTTTTATAAGTATCCAATTTAATACAAATCTTGAGCTACAGATATTACTAACGAGTGTTATTTCAGTATGCCAGGTTGGCTGGTTCACTTTGAATTATTGTTCGTCAAGAGTCATTCGGCGATGTCTACAAATACATCATAAAAGAAGATAAAGAACGAGACCCACCCAGGAGAAACAGAGAATCTCAGAAAAAGAGAGAAAGAAAAAATCTCTTAGGTTTTTGACGTCCGGTTAAAATGTTTTTTTTATTACAGGCATAAGCCTTATAGATAATCCCGAAGTTAGTCATGTGTAAGTAGATTTGCGAACGTTTTCATAAAAAATTGGCATTTGCCTGTATCTGGACTATCTTTTCAGTCTCGATGGACGGTGCTTTTATCAATGTAAAAATTAAAACACACCACGCGTCTATATCCGGAAAATTATCATTGAAAACGAAATTCGCATGTTTTAACATTTCATTATTAAATTTGCACATACATGTGAAAATTGGTGTCCCGTGTACATGAATTCAGGGTGTCTAGTCGTCACGGAAATTCTATAATCCTGGAATTCTCATGGAATTTGATACTGTCTGGAAAAAAAAACCTGGAAGTATCAGGGAATTTCATGATGTGTCTGGAGTTTTCTCAAACTTGACACTAAATTATTGAAAATTGAGTGAAATTTCAAATTTTGTCTGCAGCACAAGCGAATGCTTCTGGCTTTGGGAGGCTATTATTTTATAATTTTGCAATCCTTGCAATTTTTTGATACATTATAGATAAATTTGTTTTGTAGAATCACTCGAAAGATGTCTGCGTAGTTTATTTTTTAATTTTTTTGATTGTAATTTAATTTTTGTTCATTTGAAAAAAACTTGAAAATTTATGACAATATTTGTATCGGATCAATTCTTTTCTAGTAATTCTTAGAAAAATTTTCGTACTCCAGCTTCACCTCGAAAAATAATAATTTTTGTCTGGAAAACCTGGAATTCAAGGAATTTCGAATTGACAATATCTGGACACTCTGACAGCGTGGTCACGGTTAGGGAAAACCTAGAAATGTCAGAGAATTTGAAAGCGGTCAGGAAAATCAGTGAATTTTTTCTATTTGGTTGTGATAAAAATCTTTTTTTTTTTTTCAACTATTTTATTGTCATTTTGTTTACCAAAAGAATTTTTATCCCAATTTAAAAGAATAACCTTCAATATGGGTATTATTTCTTATGTCAGCTGTCCAAATTTCTGTATGTATCTTTTTTTCATAACGGTTAGAGAAAAACTAGATTTTCCGTCAGGGAATTTTTCTTAACGGTTTATGTAACCACTCTGATACCATAATAGCATTTTTTGAAGCTAATAAGCAGCAGTCTTATCCAAAGAAAATTAAAGTCAATCATAGTTATATATAAAAATTTTCAGAATCTTATGACTTGTCTTAAAACATATTTTTTCGTCAAACTGTATCGGATTCCTTTTTCGGAGTATTATTATATAACCTGATCTACTGAACGGCGAGTTTTAGTGAAATTGGATAGGTTTTTCCAGGTAAAATTAGATTCTCCAATTTATTGAAACGAGAAAGACTTTATACCCCTATATACCTATACAGTAGTTATAAACACTCCTAGAAATCTAATTAGCTTCGAATTGTTACATGTTGAAAAGTGAGTCTGACTATAACGCTGATGAAGAAGCTAATTCGATAAAGTGAACCTACATCAGTTCTAGGTACACACTAACAGTATAAATCAGATCATTTTTCTCTCTACTCTCTGTTATCGTTTGAATCAAAGCATGTGGTTATATAGCTTTAATGTGCAGGCTTCTGGCTAACGTTTTAGGAGTTAACACAGCTTAATTCGAGACTGCTACGTTCCGATGGAGGAGGATATTTCTGCACATTTGACTCACTATATATGTATATGTATGTACATTCAAACATTCCAAATTAGATACTGAAATACAGGCAACTAACATCTAAGTATCGGTTCGCTACTCAAGTACCCGAAATTCTTGCCTTCAATATAATGACTCATTGATATACACGTGGATATATACCAATTTATTGTACTAATGTATGTACTATATACATGGGTTCGATTCTTCCATATATACACATTTTTTTTTTATTCTACTATGTAGAATTTAGTGAGTAGCTAAGCGGAAATTCGATGAACTACTATTGGTTTAACTTAATTTTACAGCGAATTAAAACCACAAAAATTTCATTAGTTACATAAATACTGTGGATAGTTTTTAACAGGTCAATAATTCACTCAACTAGAATTAAAGTATGTACATACAATACCTATTTTCATTTTATGTATCTATGTATAAAGAAATGAATATTCGATTTGAAGATTAAACCATGTAGCCTGTAGATCGGGAATGAATTTTTGTTGTTTGAATTGTTTAAAACAAAAATACTGACATGGAAAGAAGAGACAGTTTGTACAGATTTTTTTGACGATTATTTTTCACAGACATTTGTGCAGAGAATACTAATTCGAAATTTTTCATACCCGTTTTTTTTTTACTTTGTTTTTTAAATTGTCTAAACGATAATCCTTATCGAATTTTATTTTCTGTCTGAAAGTAAAGGAAAGAAAATGAACTTGTATCAATTTCTGTGAATCATTATTTTAACTTTCATTCCGTTACTGCAGTTACACGACTGTAATAAGCAACTAGTTCTTTTTTTTTCTATTCTCGGTCATTTTCTTCCACTTCGCATGTCTAGCAATGAGAAATAATGATATGTCTTATACCTACCATATACCTTGGTATACACTGTAATGAATACAATAAGATTTCGCTCTTGATAATATTCTGTTTCTATATAGCTATAACCAAGTCGGTATACCGCTTTCACACTTTTACCGTATTAACAAACTAATCAATTTACAAGTCAAGTTTCACGCTGTATGGCAATCACAACCAACAAGTACATACATACACACACATATAAGTGAGTGTGATGATTCATGCACCTACGCTGGAAAATCCCACTGTCTCATTACTCTTGTATGCAATTTATACAAATTTATATTCGTTGTATTTTTTTAATAAGGGGGCATATGCACGGAGCAGGGTCAAAAACCGATAATTTTCGAGATTTTTTTTTTCTTGGGGAACTATTGGAGTCATCAGATGAAGATCTCTTATAATTAAAAACATACATTTTGATGAACTTCCACCATTTTTTTTCCATTGAAAAAAATATCCCATCGTGAAGAGGCAGCCTTTGAAAAATTCTTCGAAACGACGTACTACAGGTATATTCTCCACCAAAAATCAACTGAATTAAGAAAATCAAATGGATTATCGAAATAGATACTAATCGTTTGAGTTAATTGTAGCGATCAAGAAAAAAACATAGACTATTTTTATTCAGTAAAAATACATATTTTTAAAATCGGCTACGATGCTGCGGCAAAAATATTAGTACCTATTTTCATAATCTACTTGATGTTCTCTATTTTAGTTGATTTTTGGTGAAGATAGACTTAATAACGTTTCGAAGGATTTATCAAATTTCTCATTTTTTTCCCATCAAAAAAATGGTGAAAGTTCTTCAAAATGTATGTTTTCAACTAAACTAAACCCCGATCTGATAACTCCAATAGTTTTCCAAGAAAAAAACTCGAAAATTATCATTTCGACACGCTGGGTGCAAAGTTCGATTTTGCGCCCGCTTCGCGTGCACGAAATTCAACTATCCGCACGTTGTATTACAAAACAAAGTCCGATACACGTGCGAAAGATGATTCTCGACTCGTGTGATTGTCGCCCTCGCTTCGCTCAGGTGAAAAACGTCACACTCGTCCGAGAATCAACAATTTCGCACTTGTATCGAAATGTACTATTCAATGACCCTGATTATAGGTGTATAATATACCCGTGTAAGCCCGTACTCATTGATATATGCAGACAATGATTATAATATAGTTTTTCCGCGGTCATAAAATTTTATACATTTTTCGAGGTTTTATGGAAGCGATGCGTTGCGCTGGTTCCATCTAGGCTCGTACATTAGCTGAAGCGTTCGGATTGAAGTTTCGAAAGGTCAAAATTCCGAATTCTAACATTACCAATTCCATTAGGTTCTCAGAAAGGGTATTTCTCCGAAAGTCTGCAATATAGTAGATTTCAAAAATTTCTAATCGAAAAATACCGAAGGTTCAAAATTCCGAAAACTAAAGATCCGAAACACCGAAACCTAAGATTCGCGGATGGAGCGAGTGCCGTTCCTCTTCGATTAAATTTCCGGATTCTTGGATTTTCGGAGTTTTGGACTTTCCGAGTTTTTAGCTATCTGCATTTTGATCTTTCCGAATTTCAATATCTTATACCCTTAACGTTTGTGAAGAATTCGAAATCGTCTCAAAGGAGTTCGTAATTTTAACCGTTTCGAATTTTTTAAAC
Organism: Macrophya annulata; assembly: GCA_963924015.1. Taxonomy (NCBI): domain Eukaryota; kingdom Metazoa; phylum Arthropoda; class Insecta; order Hymenoptera; family Tenthredinidae; genus Macrophya; species Macrophya annulata. The sequence goes on from OZ001261.1 coordinate 12,697,902, forward strand.
TCCAACCTTGCCCCCAGCTGAATCAGACTCATCGTATAAAAGATTTTCTTGCTAGATTATAATGTTCTATTTGAGTCAAAGTAGCGATCAATATACGATTCCGTTTTAGCCCTCGGCATCCTCGGCGTCAGAACGTCTCGCAATTAGAGGTAAAATTGAATAGACGACTTACTAGAGGTAGAACGGCCTCGATAAGTTTAGTCACATAAGATATATACCCCCGAAGAAAATCAGGTCGAGCCGTCATTCTGCATTGTGAAATTCTGACTCTGGCAGCAAACAGACAACCCAACCGAAGAACAGTAGAGACAAGAGACAAGACCAACCCCTGTCAAACTTCAACGTCGAAATATCGTCGAAACTTATTTAACGTTTTCCTTGAACTGAGATAATATCATCTTATAGGTATGATGATGTTACATGAGTAGGTATAATTCTTGAAGGACCCCATGCACACTAAAAGGAGTCCTCTCGAAGTTGAAGAAAATCCTGAAGAGATCATCTTTATTTTGACAAATTTTCTAAACGACAAACTTCTTTCGGGATATATATATTCTTCAATTTTCTGGACCACAAAAATTGAGATATCAGAAAATTATTTGTTTCGTGAACAATTGGACATAAAAAAGTCTAAAATCCAAGACGATATTGAGCAGACCATGACTCCTCGAAGCTTATTTTGGAAAGACCGCTGTAGTGAAGCTGGATTATACACAAAATTTTTTTGGGATACAGCAGAAAAATACCTCCTGAATTTATTTCACTGGACTAAAGTTCAGGCTCTTAGACACTAGTATAACTACCATACAACGTGGCGAATTCTTATTTTAGGTGTTTGAAAAATGTAGGGCGGTCGAAGTATACTGCACTTCTAAAATCCGTAACTAACTATATAAGTAACGTTTTTGTTACGGTAATCGGATTCGATGTAGAAAGTAGGTATACATTTTCATTTATTCTGATAAGTGTCCGAAGTACCTATTTCTTCAAAAATTTTATTCACCTCAGATATACAAAAAGAAAAGAAAAAAAATACAAAAAGAAAAGAAAAAAAAAAGGGAATAAAAATACTCGGAACAAAGTAAACGCCCGATGATTTTTTTCCGCGCTTGGTTAAACTGCAACTCTCCCGAGGTATATGTAAAAGTTAATTTCGCATTAATTTAAATAGCTTATAAAATAAATTAGGTCACACTCGATGTTAATTACTTTTCTATTAATCCGCTCACTGCTGCACATCAGAATCGTTTTGCACACACCAGTATCGTACTTACAGGTATTAAATAATTCGCAATAAGCCGCTACACCATGTAATTAGATTTCATAGTTTTCTTTTATTTTTTTATTTTTTGAATAAACAAAATTCTTCGGCCATTCCCCAAATGGTTTTTTTTTTTTTTTTTTTTTGTTAGACAGCTGTGCTATACGTTTCTGCATGAATAACATTGTGCATATGTAATTTAGTTTCTACGTAAAACATACACTGGTAAGAAAAAAAAAAAAAAAATGAAAAAAATAACAAAAAACAAAAGAAGAAAGAAAAACGAAAAAAAAAAGTAAGTATAGATCGATGATGTTATATCTGTCTACATCAGCTGTCTGTATATATACGTATATACATAGGTAGGTATGTATATAGTGTGTAAAGGGCGCCGTGTTGTCGCGACGTACAGCCTGTATTTTCACTTGTACATTTACACTTTGGTATAGAGTAAAAGCTAGTAGGTATGGGTCAATAAGTAGGTACTGTATGCGAAGCAATGCGCGTCAGCAATAATCTACAAGTAATATAACACAAAAATGGGGAAAAAAAAGCTGATGGTAATATCACTCGTATTATCTTCTCGTGAACCTCTTCGCTCTGTATATCCGTATACCGATTAAATGTCAAAATTGCATATACCGCATGAATCATATATGCGATTAGTACAGAGTATATTTATTTTTTATCGATATATTACCGCAGTACTATAGCCAATACAATTTACTATACCTATGGATATATTTTTTGACACTTTGATGGAACGAAATTTTGTAGATCTTTAAGATATCGAAGATTCTTTTGACAACGCGAATCTTCAAAGAGATCAGAATTCGAAATCTGTCATTTATTTATATCGAAAAAACGAATACTAAAGAATTTTTTAGCGATTCAATGTATAGTTTTATGTGCTAAATCCGAGATAAAGTACTTGAAGTTATTTTTTTGAAGAATAAATAACCTTCAACTTTATTGAAAATCTCACACGATATTCCACGAATATAGACGACAATTTCAGGGCCTTGCGAGAAATGGCGAATTACATCGTTCTTTAAAGAGTTCGGTTAAAAATCACCAATTTTCATTATATATACGATTTGGATATTATCACTCTGTAACTATAACAAGATACCGAGATAAAAGCATGCATTCAAGTGTTACTTGGTTCTTCAATAATGTATATATCTATCTCAGTAACATTCAGGGATAAAAAAATATGTAGAAGAAAATCATACCCGACAATATGTGGATCAATACTTTTACATAAAAAGTCTAAAACAATATCGAAGACCCTAAGGGTTGATCGCGACCTAGTTTAACTGATCTGAATAAAATGCCCCAATTATTCTTGTTCGGGTGTAGTTTAAGAAAATAAAATCAAAAAATATCTAAATTTTACTCTGAAAAAGTAAACGAGCCAGTCAACTGGTCAACTATCAAATCCTCGTCGTCTAAGCAGTTTCCAAGTCAATTCTACGGCAATCTTCTTCCGCGGTGTTCAATCGCCCGAAGCATCTTATGACCCGGCCTCTGGACAGCGAGTTCTCTTTACATTTTCAGTACCGGAATGAAAGTGATCGATTATATCGTGTCTCGGAAACAATTAACCAGGAAAGTTACTTCCAGTTTATTAACCGGAACGAACGGTCACAGAGACAGACGGACTTCCTCACTTGTATTCCCTTTTTAGACAGTCATCGCATACATAGAATAAAATTTCTTTGCATAGTAATTATAGTGATAAAATTGATAACAGAAATAATCGTGTATAGTTGTACTTCTCCATATAGCTGCCTGTACAAAGAACTACAATCATCAGTATCGGAAAGCAATGATCATATAAAAGAAAAATTAATAACAATAATTGAAGCTCAAGTTATCTCTGCTATAAAAATTTTCTGTTAGCCACCTTATGAGATGATTCATTGCCACTAGTTGCTATTATATTTACTGAAAGTACTCGTCGTAATGTGCAGTGATTGATAACGGTTCGTTGAGAAAGATCGTCTTACTCCGCAAAAGAGATATCGAATTCTGAAATTGTTCCGGCTGTTTTTTGTTTTAGGGATTCAAACTTTTCCAATTACTTTTTCTGAATGCTAATTATTATAGTGAATATATTTTCTAAACGTACATACTTATAATTAATTTTTTTTTTTTTTTAATTTATTCTTGGATCGAATGCGGCTGCGGAAAACGTAACACCGCGTCTCGCTTGGTTGACAAACACGCAAACATCGCACGTTCACAGTGTGTAAATGTATGTATATGGGTACCTACTACAAAGGGCTCTTACTAAAGTTTTCAGGGTTCATGTCGCCTGCAGCTGAAGAGAAAGGTTGGCATGTAGACTCCGCGGACCCCATGAACAAATCCTCTGGGCCGAAGCCCTACGTCCCCCATAAGTACTCTGCTTTGAGAATATATACACATACAGACTGCTGCTGCAGAAATAACCTTTTAGTACTGTGATATGCGATTCGCGTCTGGCCCTAGAATCACCCCTGGAAGCCCTTTAACGCGAGCAGGTTATAAGTCAGACTGATAAAATCACAGAGCGGAAAAAAGAACTGAGAATTGACCCCCTATCAGACTGTACAGTGGGCACATTAGTATCTACTTTGATACTAAGGTTCTTATCAACTTCCGTTTTTAAATAATTTTAAAAAGTGAACTCCACATTTATTGAGACTTATAGAGCTTATCAATTCATTCTTTGATCTGCTCTAGAAAAAGAATCTCGTGATTAGGTATTAAAGTCGAATCTGATTATATACTTATTGTGTCGCATTACCCATCGGGTTCAAAAGAGACTAGGGCAACAAGAGCAGATGAAAATCACTTACAGTGTGTATTCTTCCTGTTGAAGAACAAGTCGAGCATTGTTTGATGGTAATTCAGTATTATAGAAAGCTCAGACCTCTGAGCATCTTAAGAAGACTTTTCATTACAAATCAGATGAATCCTTGTTGCGAATAAATTTATTGCAAACGAGTACCATATTTTGTTTTTAAAATTGCCAGTCGTAATTATGTTAACTGGTAAAATTTTTACAATCAGATTTTCTACGTTGTGCAATATTGCAGTCGTTGTTCTTCCCAAGGATTTTCGTTATTTAGGTATATGATAATATACGTTTCGAACTATGACTAACGCAAAAGCTATTAAGCAATCGTTAGAATCCTGATTTATAATTCTCTATATATGTATAATATTTTGGAAACAACTATTTCAATTCTGATGCTATATCCTTGTAAATATTGCAATATGTATGAAATGTTCAGTCTGCAACAATTTTGGAACGGCGCTATCGTTTCTTGCATCATTCTACATGACGGTGACAATTATTATAAACAATACTTCAATACATGTTTAGACTTTAGAATCTTCAAGCAATATTTAAGTCATGTTAATTGAATGTGAATCGTCGACATTACGTTACGTGCGTGTAATTCTCAATTACGATTATTTAGTCATAATTTATGCTCTCCTATCTAGATGACTATTATTAATGATTATTAAGTCTGGAGTATACCGAAGTATGATAATTGGTACGGACTGATGGTTGATTTGTTCAATCGTAAAGATTTTTGCTTTTAAAAGAACAGTCCAAAAATATTCGGACATACATACAATAATAATTGTACGAGTTATCCTAATCTGCAATTTCGATCGAACGTTATTATTTTATCATTATTATTATTATTATTATTATTATTATTATTATTATTATTATTATTATTAATATCGTAGAATCGTAGAATTTTGTTCGTACAGTTAAAAATTCTAAAATTAAAGTAATCTGTAAAAAATTTCACGCACTCTTTAAATTTCACAAAGAACAGTGAAAATTTCATGTAATATACGAACGTTTTTGCTCATAAATTCGGACGCGAAAATTAACATTTCACAACGTGTATGATTATTATTATCATTGTATTATTCCTTTTGATTAACATTCACGGAATTCGGTGTGTTTCAAAAACATATTCATGTATGAATTATGACCTTCCATTCCTCAAATCTATTGGTTTGTTTCTAAATGAAAATTGAATCTTTTCAAATTTAGGGATACTGGTGAAAATTTTCTAAGAGCACCTGGGTGTAGTGATAATTTTCTCATTTAATAAAACGTGCTATTTTTTCCCAAATTTTACTTATTATTATGTCCAAGAAATTGTTAATATATATTTTCAAGATTTTTCTAAAAAATTTATTGAAGAACTTATGTGCAGAAATATTATCAGCGGATAACTTTATCAATAAATTTGTTCGAAAAATAACAAAAAAATAGCATTTCGAAGAGGATGTATGTATGTTGAGATTTATGATTCTGTTTTTCGAACATCGGTCGACGATTTTTGCCGCAGTTTTGTGAAATTGAAAAAAGGGATTCGTTCCTCGTGTTATTTGATTGGGAAAACTCAGACGAGTAAATTAAATTGAAAGGTATAGCTCCCGTTTTAGCCCTTTTTGTAATCAAATGTCATCGTAAAATCGCAGAAGGTGTTACATGATGTAATTTATCATTACAAATATTTATTTTTCAACAGCGACAGTAATGAGCAATATATCGAATATATATATCCACCTGTCTGTCCTCCGATACGATAAGACGAAAAATAAAAAAACGAATTGTACTTTAAACTCATTAACAATGTAGCAGGTGGACTTACGTCATCAAAACTTTTTGTCAAATTGTTCTTAGAAGCTATTAACTTATGTTAGATAACATTGGCGTATCGTCCCCTTTCTGTGTTAAGCACGTAACTGCAAGAAAGCAATTTTACAGAAATCAAGAAAAACATATATTTTTACTAATTTATGTAAAGAGTTATAAATATTACCGAATTTATACACGTTTTACATTTCTCTATCAGAGTGAAACATAAATTTTATTATTGACTCAGATAATTCGTTAGTAATTTTTTTTCGTAAATACGAGTTTCCATTTCATATATCCAGGTAATTTTTTAGTAGATACGAGCTTACTACTTATATAAAAAAATTATTTCGCTGGTTTACCAAAAGAGCTGAGGAATTTTTAATTAATGATCATTAAATCTCTATTAGAACAAAAAATCACATTTTTTTTTGTTATTTAACAGAAAACTGAACGAAAAATAAATATCAAATTCACACTTATCTTTGAATGTAATACTTAAAAATATAACTTTTTAGTAATTTTTATTCAAAAACAGATGAAATGAAACTGTCAGCAGTAAGAAAGTAGCGCCACCTTGTCGATTACGATACTTGAATAGATACGCGGTTTTTGAATCGTGTAGCATGTACAGCTTGTCTATTCGGTTTAGTCCCTCGGCAAAAGTTTGAACTATCGTAAAATTGACGGTTTTGAATCCCGTTCAAAAAACATCATGCCGATTTGTTTTGACATCCCCGATGTTTAAATCTCCATTTTGAAGATACTGATGTTTTGACTTCTGAATTTATTCGCGATTTAACGACAGCGCGCGAAATGACTAAACCGAACTACAAGCTGTAGATACCAGAAAAATGATTAGTTTCTTAAAAAATTTCTGTTATGGATATCGATATTTGAGGATGTGTTTTACATAACAGAAGCTGTACTTAATAGTAATTAGTATTACCCACTAATAATTTCAATTTGGGACAAAATGTAGTTACGAGGTCAACGCAGAAAGGGGACGGTAGACCGTTTACGATAAATCGGTTGGTAATTTTTTCGAGTCGATTAAAAAAGGAATTGTTCAAAATTAATTCACATAATTTTCACACTCCCGTATACGTGACAAATTATTGTTCTATTTTGAGAAATGTAATATGAAAAATCATTCTCTTTATATAGTTGATTAAAACTTATTTAATATGTTTTTTTTGTTATTATTTTTTTACAGGTATTTTCACCATGCCGCCTATTCCTTCTATCAGCCAAAGTGCCAACGAGGGTAAGTTTTGGGTCGTCAGGTCATTATCTGCAATTTGTTTCCCAATAAACTTCAATTCAAATATTTTTTCCAAGTTTTACTTTAGGTCTGGAAATTATTCACATTATTTATTTATTTATTTATTTATTTTGATACCTGAAGATGTGCTCAATTTTTAAATTTGAACGTATTTAAATTAAAAACCAAAAAAAATTTATGAATCATCAAAAATACTAACCCTCGAAATAGTTTTGTTGAATATATCCTCTGCCGAAATTCCTTGCACAGTGTTTATCCATTGATTGATAAACTAAATCTGCAAACATGTGCAAAAGAGATTTTTCTATTTCCCTTTAAATTTTCTTGAACATAGTATAAATAACTATAAAACTCAGAGACGTGATGGTTTGTTTGTTAAACAGATCGACTGCCACTTCCACTATTTAGAGATTACAGCTGTGGAATCAAAAAGAGGAAATCAGTTGAGTCTAACTGTAGGAGACAGGATTTACAGCTTTACTACGATGGGTGGTGGAATCGATACTGCAGAAGTAGACGCTATGATAGAAGCGTTGCACACTGCGATCCGCAATATTTTTCCAACCGTACCTCTCAAGTAAGTTGTTGATCTATTCTTCAGGAGATAAATTAAAGATATTTCTATTTATCGATTAATAAATCAACAAACACATCTGTCGACTTTTGTGAAACTAATTAAAGACGATATCCTTAAATGGAAGCCAGTACCAAATAATAACTACTTAAGTTCTGTCGAACAAATTATTAAATATCTAAAACAATTTACAGTTACATAATACGAAAAATAGACGTAATACCAGCTAGCAGGCTGCAAAGTATAAGAGGTAGCGAACTGGCGAGAAGTACAGAAGCAACAAGGCATACAGGTCCCTGCGGTGGATTTTCTACCCAATATGCTTGCATGTGTGATTTACACGGAGTACCATACAGAGATGAAGTAGCATGGGTAAGGGAAATGCAATATTCAAGTTTAATTACTACTATGAAAGTAGGTAGACTGTTGTATTACACATTTAAGACTTCATTATCTCGAAAGAAAGTCATTATTCTAAGATTTTGATCTGATATTGTTATTTGTAGTTGTTATTATAATTTGATTACATCATTTTAGGATGTCGATACGATATACTTATCCCATGATACACGAGAGCTGAACCTCAGAGACTTTGATCATTTGGAGCAAAAAGATTTGGTGCCAATTATTTCAGCGTTAGAATATAACACATGGTTCACTAAATTAAGAGCCTCTCACATAAAACTAAGTCATGAACCATTAGAAAGGCTACTACATGTGATGCGAAGATCTTTGTCAATTCAAGAAATTTACTTAGACAATTTAGGGTTTAAGTGGTAAACATTTTTCACTCTGTATTTTATTTAACTTCTGTAATTCAAGATATTCATTGAAATAGAAACGATTTTTTTATATTTTATATTTCTTTTAATTTCGATTTAATATTCACAGGGATTTTGCTCACAAGTTATCGATAGCTTTGATATCAAATACAAATACTATGTTGCATACTATTGACTTGTCAAATAATATGATAGAAGATAAAGGTGAGTTATTACGTTTGAACTACAAAATTAAAGCCTATCGTAAAATCGTTTTCATTTACTAATATGTTTATTATCCTTTGATATATGCATTTTTTTGTCACGCTATATTTATAGAAAACCTTACATCACTGCTTTTGTATATAATTAATTATTGATGTTTTTAGTTTATTTTTATTTTTATAGTATTATTTTCGTACATATATAATTTAATCCTTATATTTAAATGATTTTAAACCCGTCAACTGACAACAAAGAGTCAACTCTTTTTTTCACAACTAAGAAATGTATTTAATTTATCATAGATTTATATCCCCATATTTTATTTATGCAAATTTAATGTTTATAAAAATAATGCACAATTCCCACGTGTTCTCTTCACATAGAATCATCATCGTGAAGGGTCATATATCCGGATAAATAGATTATTCCCGCTACTTATCAAAACATCGTATAAACAAATAATACTAAATTTATTACGCTGCTTTTTATACATGCAATGTTCATACTTTTATAGGAGCCTCTAGTTTGTGTGGGATAATAGCCAAATTGATGCAAGGTGTGCACAAATCTTATAGTAACTAATTATTATTTATATCACTTTCATTCCTCAAATTGCTTCTCGTTTTATACACATTTAACTTATCTTCTTTTTTTCCCCATTATTTACAAAGCATGCATATTAAAATATGGCGCACGCAGTTTCCAGTAGCTATATTCAATTTAAAGACATGAGTAAAGAGAGCATGAACTATTCTTTCAATTCGATGAAATAATGCATATTTTCATTATGATGCCCACTGTGGAGGAGTGATCATTGTTTCAACAATGACATTACTCCAAATTGTATTTTAATGTCATCACATATTGTACCTATATGCCTTATTTCATATTGCACTATTCTACACTCGTATTTAGTTCTCGAAATATATATTAATTTCCTTACATATATATTGATTACAAAATAATTGGTTAAAGGTGCTACACATTTAAGTGGCTTAATGGGCAAACTCCCAAAGGGATTACAAAAGTTGAATCTTGCCCATTGTGGTCTGACGGGTAAAGGCATCAATCAAATTGCACATGCATTGAGTTTGAACAGAAGTATGCCGACTAGTCTTCAATACTTGAATCTTTCTGGGAACAGCTTAAAAGACGATGTCAATGTAAGTAGTTTCGTGTAATTATACTTTATCTATAGAAAGTTTCTAAAAATTATCTTAATGTATATCTTTAATAATTTTATGCGTATTTTATTATACAAAAATTACGTCCTAAATCTATACCTTCGATCTTTACACCCAATACAATTACCTATGTGATTTCCAGAATTTGTGCAATTTCTTAGCACAGCCAAATAGTTTGACTCATTTGGACCTTAGTGGCACAGATACAACATTGGAATGTGTAAGTTTTATTCTTATATCAATAAAGCAATGGATACACCTATTTTGAGATATTTTTAGATGCTAGTCTGACTAAAGCAATACACATTGATCCATTTGCCGTACTCCACACTTAGACGATTTTGGAATTCATTTCAATCACAAACTCCGTTTCTCATAGAGTTATAGATCAGATCAGGCCGAGTAGTGAGAGATTTTAGTCTAATTGATTAGATCAGAGTTGCTTTTGCGGAGCGAAAAATTGCTGAACATGAGCAACCTTTAAAAATGAAAATTACCAATGTTATAATTAGTTAATTAACGCAGAGATCGTGTTTGAAGAACTCTCACGATTGAAATAACAGGATAAGATGAACATAACGAGATCAACGTGATAAGGACTTAGGAATTATTACTACCTAAATGATTGAGATCTATGATAGTGTGAGAAATTGTAGCAAGAAATGAAAAGCTGTAAATTTAATCATTTTAATCTAATTAATTTGCAAGGATTGGAATGTTGTTTCCATGGTAGTTGCTGCCCTCTCACTTCTCTGTGGCTCCTGGTCGTTATACAGTGCATGCTAATGTGCTGGCGGCATAGTTAAATTCTTGAAAAATTAATGACATGGTGGATCATGTGATATTAATTTTACTGTAATCAACAGAATAGTATTTATGTGCATTGTGACTAATTCCTGGTATTTAATAAACTATCAAAAATGCCATAAATCAAAGGTAGAGTAATTGATTTATTAATTTTCTAGCTGTTTGGTGCGCTGTTACGAGGGTGTGCAACAAATCTTGTCCATTTGAACGTCGCTCGAAATTCGTTTACAAGCAAAAAAACCAAAGAAATACCGCCAAGTTTTAAGCAGTTTTTTACCGCAACATTATCTTTAAAATATATGAATATTTCATTTTGTAAATTACCGTTAGAAGGACTTAAACATTTACTGCTTGGTTTGGCGTGTAATGAAAGCACAGTTGAATTAGAATTAGATATGAGCGGAAACAATTTAGGTTCTATGGGTGCTCATGTGCTAGAATCCTGCATTCATGGTGTACGGTGTATATCGTCATTGGATATTTCAGATAGCAGTGAGTATCGTTCTTAAAGATAAGTAAATACAAATAAGCACAAAGATCCTTTTATATCAAAAATTACATCTTTTAGACATGGATGTCGATTTGGCGCAAGTAATAACTGCTGTGAGCAAAAATAAATCTATAAAACAACTGTACATGGGACGAAATACAGCTGGCATGAAAACTAAACATATAGCTGTTGTGATGGAAGCATTAGTTACAATGGTGCACGAAGACGATTGTGTCTTGCAAGCTTTACATTTGCCTGATTCTAGATTAAAGGGCGATTTATACAATTTGATTAATGCATTGGGGAGTAACTCGTGCCTACACACGCTAGACATCAGCGGCAATCAGGTAAAAACGACTATTTCATGCCGAGTTTCTCATTTTCAATAAAATTCAGCTAAATACCGACATCTAAATTTTTACTTTCTCTTTGATGTATAATATTTTCAGATTGGTGATCCTGGTGCTCGTCTTTTAGCAAAAGCATTGCAGATAAATAATCACTTAAAGAATATTATTTATGATAGAAACAATATAACGCTTCAGGGATACAGTGACATTGCATATTCATTAGAAAAGTAAGTTGGATAGTGAAGATTTAGCTTTTATGCCCCACGATTACTATTTCAAATCTCATCAGCTACACATACTGGACTTGTCACTATAACCTGCATTATTTTCCACGACTATTACTAAGACTCAAATTATATAAAATGTTTGATCAACAGCAACTACAGTGTCAGACATATGCCATTTCCAATATTTGATTTGCAACCATGCATGAAAACATCTGCTGAAAAAACGGAATTACTTATGAAAAAAATTCAGGACTTGTTGCAAAGAAATGTTACACCAAACAAGTATAGTCATGGTCAAGCATTCCGGCTTCAACAAGGATTCTTGTTAAGTTCTACACAACAAATGGTGGACAGATTAGTGGTGCAAACACAAGATACTATAAAAACTTTAGCTGCGGAAAGCTGTGATGCTAATAATGACATCAATTATGCTACAGGGTTGATACAAGATGCTGATAATTCAAAACAGGTGAGATTAAACTATTCTGCTCTTCTTATTTCCATTATGTATGAACTTAAACACTGATCAGTGCTGTAACTGCATTTTTTTATAGCTTTTGCCAAGATTACATGAGGTTGTTACAAGGAGGGATGAAAGTAGCCCGATTGAAATCAAATTAAAGGACACAGCTGATGAGATCCATAGAGTTGTTACTGGCTATTTAGAGGTGATGGATTGAGTAACTTGATCTATTATACAAATTTGACAATATAAGTCAAACATTTTTTTTTTCCTATAAATACATATTATTTTTCTTACTAACATCTTAATCTTAATATTTAGAGCTGTAATTTTCAAATAGTCGTCATTTTTATTGACTTTTTTTCAACCATTTCTTAGTTATTGAGATGACTTTATAATTCTTTATTTGTCCTCCTTCAATTCCTTACCTTTTTATGATCAACTAGTTCACAGGGAGCCCTGAGTATCACTTTGTTCATTAAGTCATCTAATCAAGTTTATTTTACAGGATTCTTTGGACAGTATGTTAAAATGTGCAATGGATCAATGTCCAACAGTTTTAAACCAGACAGTTATTAGAGGAGACGAAAGTGAGCCGATATCAGTTGAATATGACCTCAGAAGCAGTTGTAGGGAGAAAAATCAAATCAGCGCTGAGTTTATTCATACTACAATCTTTGAACAAGCCGGGACTGATATTATAAACAGAGTGAAGTAAGCTCGTTAACTATTTTACATAAAATTTGAACAATTTAAGTATGTTAAAAATAATTTACGCCGTTAAAATTATAACAATTTAATTGATTGCAATGCAGTAATTGTTCGGTACAGAACATACAGCAGCTATTTTATCTATACTACCATTATTTTTCGTGAAACTAATCACGTTAACATGTCTCGATTTTTTTATTTTTACGCAAACGTATTATATACTTAACTAATTAGATCTTCAAGATTAGATTATTTTAATGTGATATATGCGTATCATAGTATAATTCTATCATACACAGCAGTCACTTGCCAATCACTCTTTCAGATATTGGATAGATAAAATGCCTTCCATGTTATCGGAAGCCATTTCTATATTATCAGTTATTTGTGCATCACAGTAAAAGATATCAGCAGTAAATAATATTCAGTGTCTACTACTTAACGAAAATTTTCATTATACACAAGAGTTTTTATTGTTATGAAAAAAAATCAGCTTACACTTAACAAAGAATGTGAAAAGTTTCATCGAATAATCATTCTTCTATTTAGGTCCACATATCATTAACAGTTCTTTAATCTGTTATGGTTTGTTTACTGATGTTTGTAATCAAACGCTTTACCAGGCATAAATCAGATTCAGGATTTTATAATTTAACTCAACCCGTCAATAATCAGCTCTGGTAAAAAATTTCAGTTCGTTTTTCTTGCATTGAAAATATAGTTGCCATGTGCAATTTACGATCTTATTCGATAGTCATCAAAGAAATTTGTTCAAATTCTATTTCTGGTAAATGCAAATGCATTACATTGCAATTATAATTCACTCTAATTGAATGGCTTATTGCAGAAAAGGAGCCAAGTCACAATTTTTACAGTTTTCAACTAATGGCCAGTAGTAATATTTTATATGTAAAAGCACCTTAGTTAGATGAATATCAGAGGTTTTACCATGCTATTTTTGGACTTCACTGACTCAGGTTCCTCTGTGTAATAAGCAATTCAATTATTATATCAATAAAATATCTCAGCATGTGTCTTATCATTGAATTTTTGTGCTAACAGTGAACTGAACTTAGCTGTGGCAGCTCATGTATCAGATAGAATTACCGATGAAGTGATTGAGTCATTGTCACGGAGCTACAAGACACTGGTGGGTGAAAATTATCAAAAATAATCATTAAGTAATATTACTCACTTTTTATTGAGCTAATATGTTTATTTCATTGAATTTTTTTTTAATAGGAATATAAATTTCTTCATACCATTCAAATCGCTTCCATTAAATACTAAAATTTCATCAATTCTTGGAGAATTTTTAATTTACATCGACATTGCCCATTTCGTGCACTTTAACTATTTATTTCACAGATTGGTGATGCCGGATGCAGAACAAGGAGTAGTACGCCGGATGTTTTAAGATCAAGCGGATCGGTAAGTGCTGGAGTCAGTAGCATTGGAGGAGTTTTACTAAAGCCTACTGGTAGAACAAGCTTAGACTCTGAAGAGGAAGGTGCCGCTAGTCTATCATTTGCTGATACCATCAGTCAACGATCAAGCGATCAATCACCAATGGTAAGCTCATACACATACAGCTAGAAAAATCGATAATAATTATAGCTAATGTGTAATGGCGTGATCATACCAATGACTCGTTGATAAGGAAAAATAATCATAAGTAGAATCGTAGTTGTGTGAAAATAGATACAAAAAATTTTAGTATCCACTTAAAATAATGTACGAAATGTTTTGCTTTCTCATCGCTTACCAGAAACTGGAATATCTGAACTTGGTAAGTATACTGTAGGTTTTTTATTTTAATAAAATTTAAAGCTTCATAAAATTTTTTACAAACGCTAAATTTTCATCACATTGAAAACAGACTTAAATTTTGGCAATGATCAGTTTCTATAAAAATGGTTAAACAGATTTTTGATCACGTTCGTGAAAATAGCAAGTTAATAAATTCAGCATAGACAACGAACGGAGATCAACTTGAAATAAATGGTTTACATTGTGCGGCGGCTTGCAGTACACATAGGATTCTTTGTACGCTGGATCTTTGACTAGGATTGACTTCTATTTTACCTACTATACAAGTATACTGACAGCTTGTATTCACCTGCTACGTTTTCTTTTGCAGGCTACTCCGCACTTATCTAATAAACGAAAAAGCCTGCACGGTCGAAAACTTCGGCCAAAATCTGTCGTAGATTCGGTTGAAGGTCTATCAGCCGATGATATTCCAGATTTATTGCCATCACTGCCTAAGTGCCAGGCAGAAGGTAATTTATGTTACAATTGTGAAACTTTGACACAATCTCAAAAGTCTACTAATTTTTAAAATTCATTTATTTAGTCAATGAAAGATATCTAGTAGCCCTTGAATGTCTTATTGACTACTATATTGACTACAATCAAGATACATACCAATTTTCTATTGTCTATATCTGATGTAGTTGAACAAATGAAATGTCGAATTTTGAAATTGAACAATTGATTAATCCAGTAAATATCTTCAATTTATCT
This sequence comes from Macrophya annulata, assembly GCA_963924015.1. NCBI lineage: Eukaryota > Metazoa > Arthropoda > Insecta > Hymenoptera > Tenthredinidae > Macrophya > Macrophya annulata. The sequence goes on from OZ001261.1 coordinate 12,713,429, forward strand.
GAATCAGACAAGTATGTCAACATTTAATAAGAATTTATTCTATTTATTTTAGCAATATCCGAAAATGAACACTCGTTGACAGAATCACTTGACTCTGTATCCGAATTGCCGAATACAGTTGGACAACAGTTACAACATTTAGTAAAATCAAGACCCAGAAGAACCAAGACCAGAGCTCCAACAAGACCTATGTTACGACCCGATCAACTGGCCGATGGATTGGCTATTGGCGAAGGACTTGATACCTTTTTTAGGCCAACTACACCCACAACACCCTTAGTATCTCCTACAAGTGATGACAGGTAAACTGCAGAAGTATTACATCGGTAATGTGATAAGACATTATATAAAATGCTTCAGACAACTGTAATTTGATTCTGGATAGTCACGTGATGTGTGATTTGTGTTAAAGATTATTAAAAATAATTATAAATTTGTTGTATTTTAGTTCCTTACACACATTTCCAACTGATGGAAGTCCGAATCTGTCCTTGGCAAGTCATAAAGGTGTAGCCCCTGATGTGAAAATTGATGGTGATAAAAAACAAGGTCGAAGTTCTCCGATGTTGAAAACTTTGCTGGAACCAACACCACGTTCAAGATCAACTGATAATTTGGAGAAATTTTCACCATTAATTGGTCGAAGATCTCAAGGAGACTCACCTTTGACTGCGTCACCACTTGCTCGAAGAAATACAACAGAAAGTGCTCAAAGTCATGAGAAATATGAAATGAAAAAAGATATAAGTAGTGGTAGTATTAAAGACGGTTTGATAGATGTTTCTAAAAGAAGTACACTGCCTATTGCTAATTCAACTTGTCAAAAAGATGATGCAAGGAGTTTAATACACTCTGGAACAACGGGGAGCTTCAGAGAAGGGATTATCGATAATGTTAAAAGAAATATTAATAACGGTAATCAGATTTCAAGAGATTTTGTCCTTGAAAATGGAAAAAAAAATGCACCATCTAGTAGTCTTATAACGTCTGTTAAAGAAGATGGAAAAAAAACTGTCACAAACACAATGATTACATCAGCAACCAAAGAAGTAGATGTAAAAAAGAATATTACAAAACGAATATCTATTGAGGATAAACCAGTGAGTCCAGTCATACCTGCGGTCAAATTAAGATCTACTGGCTTCGATTTACGGAGTCCGACTAATGGGGGAGGTCCAAAAAGTCTTGGGGCTGAAGTCTCTAAGTCACCAATTTTTAAACCAATTAATAAAGGAGAAGGATCGTCGGCTGGTGATCTTGCTAAAAGTGGAAATCAAATAAAAAACAAACCGGCACCACCGACTGCACCAAAACCAAGACCATGGAGCATGGCTACTGATAGGAAATCTGGTAAAATAAAGCTTTAATAAATACACTGTAGTTATTACTAACAAATTCATTAAATCTATTGCTAAAGCAAGATTAAGGTGTTTACATAGCTTGAACAATTTGAACTTTAGAACTTGAAATTAAATTGATTGAATCTTATGAAGTTACCTATATTAACGTTATTATAGACAACTTTCGAAAATCTCCATACAATTCAAAAGTAGTTTATAAATCGATGATAAAATCTATGTATTTTGGAATTCTAGTAAGTACCGATATTTCGAAAATGACCCCGAAAAAGTCCCCGAACTATAATATCATCAAAATTTTGTAAACATCTCGAAGTCTTAGTGAAATAAAATGAGTGTTTGGAGTTGTAATTAAGCGCTGAAAACTATCTTGAATATATAATCATAGTGACTAATTGTCATGCATTTATTAAATCTTTTTATAGGTGAATTCAATCTGTTAAGTGATGGCTCAAGTCCTAATACGTCAGCTGGAAACACACCGGATTCTGGTGATGCATTAGACGAATCAACTGACAGTGGTGTTAGTGGACCAGCATCCCTTCCACCAACATTATCTGGCAGTAGTACTGCAAGTTCGTTGAGTAATACTAGTACAGAAAAAAGATCTGTGAGAGAGCTTGCAGCCAGTTTAAATAAAGTACAGACAGATAAAAAAGAAGATGGTGAGTAGTATGGTATCCTTGGATTTTTACCAATGAATAAATATATATTACCTGCTTTTTTTTTTTGTTTTTTTGACTGTTTTTTTAACATTTTTAATTCTGATTTTGAACACAGATTAAATTAGTATTATATCATAAATCAAATGCATGACCATTCACCAGTTACTTTTTCAAATTCATATATCACACATAGGAAATTGAATTCCTGCATCAGCTGAGTATTCATGTCTTTGTTGCCTCTACTAATAGTGTCATTTTTATTTCATACCTATGTATTGTATAAAATGTAAAAATCATGTCGTTAGAAATTATTTAATAAGACTTCATCTGGATAGAAAAATTTCAAAGTATATTTCCAAGCAAATGTTCTCTGGAAATAAGAAAATAAGTTTAATTTGATACAAGTTTTGAAAAGAAAATCAGACACTAAAAGATGATCCAATCACACTTTTTGATGATAGGGTACAACACTTATTGCAGTATAAGGCTTATATGTATATTTACCAACTACTGCACACAATATTACTTATAAGTTCTTTTTCATCATCTGATGTCACTCACTTGTTGTGAAAATGCTGTTTCAACTATTTCATGCCGAAAAATTATAGCAAATGTGCAACAATTTTCAAAAGCTAGATTTGTACTCTAGCGGGCTAATTGATTTTTTTTTTTGCTATTAGGTATTCATGATTTCAATCCGCTAATTTCATTACTCATTATTTTTTTTGTTAATGTTTTCCGTTGAAGAAAAGAATCTTCACTAATTTTTAATACATGTATATGCTTGTGCATGATTTATCTCATATTCATTAGTTTGGCTGTACGTATCATTTTAGAGCATACAGTGCCTGCAGCATGGCGATCAGTGCTTCGACGCTCAGTTGACCCACCAATTGTACAGGTATTTTTTTTCATTTATTTGAATTATTTTTTAAGTTTAAAATTTTCTTTACGATATATCGCCCCAGTATTAATTATTTATTTGTAGAATCGATTTTTTTTTCATGATCTTTATTGTTTATCATTATTTGCATTTAATAAATGTTTATTAACAACACAGGTAATATTTTTGTTATGAATGATGCTGCAATTTCCAGAAAAGTGTATACACTTCAATTATACCATTCTCTCGAAGATATTGGTTCTCAGAGATCTTATGAGTAGTGAAAAATTTGAAATAATTACCTATTTCTAATGTTTCAAGCATTTATTTATTTATTTTAAAAAAATATTACATTTTAAAATTGTGATCATCTAGGTCGCGGAAGTGGAGAAAACGGTTGAAGAAAATCACCCTAATCCAAAACTTCGTCGTACTTCTATGTTACGTGACTCGAACTTTAACTATGACAACGATATCGTTGACGTTTAGCAGCAACTAGTAATTAATAACTTAATGATTAATGAACGAAAGTCGAATTGTAATCTTATTAAAACGACGTACCGAATGCGGATATAATTAGTTATTATTATTATTACTATTGTTTAATACTTATTTAGGGTATTGAAAAATAAAATTGCCGAATACTAATGTAATTATTAGTTTCTTATTTATTTTTTTATTTTTCTTTTCTATTCTTCATCTATAATAATTTTTTGTGTATAATAACATTGTCCACGAATTCACCCTGAATGAAGTCCAATGCAATATATCTTGTAGTGAAATCAAAAAACGATAATATTAAACACCCTGTGGGGAAAAACTTTTAGGAATATAAACGTATATTTTATTTATTTATTTATATCCGTTTATTAATAGTATTATAATCAGAAAGTTTATAGGGCAGATGGTGAAATCGTGTTTAATTAAATGTTACACCGTAGATTTCAAAACAGGGAAAACTAATGTTTGAAATTGGTATTCGGCATTAACTTCATATATGCTATTAAAAGATTTCACTAATTACCTAATAGAGTACTGTATCATATAATATAAAAATCGAATTTATTCCTTAAACTTTAGTTTAACGTTCTTAACACAAATTATTGTAAATATGTCCAATTTTCTTTAGTTTTACTTTAATTCGTTTTTTTTTTTTTTTTTTTTTATTAGGTTTTTATTAGTCTGACAATCTAAAGATTTAAAAAAAAAATCAATCGAACAACAGAGTATATATATCTGGGTGTTTAATATTTATTTTAAGTTATTTCTAAGCTTATTATATTCCATTTTTGCATTTATTGTGCCATATGTAAATCGATACAGTTAGGGCATTTTACATAAAACTAGTCGTTCTTCAATAGTCGACTTTTTTTTTTATTTCATTTTCTTGAAAACCTTTTTACATGTGAATTTTTTAATTTTTTCAATGTTTATAAAAGATGAAGCTTTTTTTAAAATAATTTTCATCTTAAGCTGAAATACTGATAGATGTTAAATAGTTAGCGAAAAGTACAAAGTTTGTAAAGAAAAAACTTGTGGAAAATCTTCCTGAGGATTTAAATTAATGTCAAACATCAATTGAAAGATTTGCAGCCTATTGGGTCTCGACACCAATTCAATTCTCATAACAAAAAAATTTCTATTAGCAATTATTCACGTTAGTGTCATTGAAAAATCTCTCAAAACATTCTACTATGAATTCCGAAATTCTTTATTTCTAGGACAAATGGTGCCTATTGTAGTTAAACCAAGAAAATGAAGGTTTAGAAGACGTGAGGATTTTTGATGCGCTGTATGGCGTAATTTTACAGAGTTATGTAAGTGAGACAGTCCGGAAAGAGGATAAAATATTGTTAAATGATACATTTGAAGAAATCGAAAAAATCGACAAGTGAAAAATGATTGAATTTATGAAAAATGCCCTACATTCAAATTTTATACACCCATGGTTTTCAATCAAATTTAATGGCTGGGCCTCTCGTTTAATCATGCAAATTATACACGTGATTCATGATTATTTGATGGAAGGTCTATCGTGTTATTTAATCAAAATGATTTTCCAATGAATATTAGCAAATACCGACATCGGATAATTTATATCGAGTTTTACAACTCTAATAGACGAATGCAAAAAATAATTTTGAATCACCCTGTCCCATCGCAATAAATAAGTAAATAGTTACCAAGGGATTTCTTCTTATTATTGTACAATAGAAATATTTCCATCATGATAATATTTAGTGTCAGCAATTATTCATGCGGATATATTTCTATTGAAAGTAATAATTATAGTGTCATTGACATAACTGTATGTACATCGTAGCTCAGTCAGTAGATTGCACTTATAAAATCGAGATAGATATTCTAATGAAAATAACAATAAACAAGTTAATCAGTAAGGAATTGCCAATGTATCTTTCATCAATGTTACGATGTACTTTTAATGCCCAAACTTGTGGGGATGCCAAATTTTTCAATAGTTGTATAATTAAAAATTATTCGGGAAAATTTTTATGCCTAGACGTTTAATAATTGAATTTAGATTTTTATCGAAATCATTAAGCTAACAAAACGAAAAAAAAAAAACAAAAAACATTGAGGTGCAAATACTTTAGTTAGTTTCTTTGATTATTGCTAATTGTTGAAATTTTTCACAAGTACCGCAGTTTCTACAAACTTGCGTGTATGATATGAAATTAGAGTCAATATTAGTTAAATATCTAATTAATAGTTTTCAGTTGTAATTTTGTATCTTTGAATGTTTGTACTGTGCGGTTTATATGCTTTTAACAAAGATAATATCCAGTTGAGTGCCTACACACTGCAATATCGGTAAATAGGGAATCAATCAACTTTTTCTCCGAAATACGGCTCTCTTGGATAGTTATTAATTCTAGTTAGTAATTAAAAGTATATGATATAAGACGTTATAAAAATAATTTTGTTTGCAGAAAAATCCATTTTTATTTTATTTTATTTTATTTTATTTATGTATAAACAGTCAATAATTTTTTTCTTAAAATAATTTCAGTACTTCGCACACAGCAGCAGAATTTCAAAAAATATTAAGATTGATAATTGTATATTGAATATTTTTAACATTTTTTCACAAAGTTTCAAAACGAATTATCTGTATTGTCAATGCCCAAATTTGTGTACATTTCTGATCAAGACAAAAAATAATATGAAGAATATATTTAAACAATAAATCTTTTACTAGGTACATTTATCAATATCGGTAAATTGATCACATTGCACTCGATCCTGGCTATTAATATCTAGTCTGGATCTCAAACTGATTGAGCAAGTATAATAAAATTCGATAACTGTAACTGAAACTTCATATACTAGGGATTGCAGTAAAACTCTGCAATATTAAAATGTATGAAAATCAAATTTTTCATTTGCCGATAATAAAAACTAACCAAAAATATATGTATAAAAATTAAAAATACTCTAAACTACTGTTGAAAAGAGTACACCGAGTTTCAATCCAATCTAAAGAGTTTGGGGATCCATCTGGTACAAAATGTTTATTATACACTGAATGATCATGAATTTAATCAGAAAATATACTTCACGTTGAATTTGTTTCTTATTTAGAAAAAAAAATCAAAGTTTTCTGTACGAATATTATGGAAGATTGTAAAAGATATATAAATCATTTAAATTACCCTTTGTACAATAATATGAAGTTTTAAAATTGGTTCAGTTAGATTGCAATCTGATGCGTAATGTGTTAAGAATTTCATACGTACATTTCGGACGAATAATTTACTTCACGCGCATATGCAAAAGAAAAAAACAGAAATAAAAAAAACAGTAATATTTTTGAATACGGATTTCTCATGAAGTTAAAATCATGTATATACATACATAGATTAAAATCCACTGTATTATTTTATAATTCTATTTACATGAACATCTAATCACCAGTTAATTAACCCTCTGCATAATATTCAAGGTTGTGAATGAAAAGAAAAAATTTGATTAAACTAACAATAAGAATTATTCGTACAGGTACTGTATATATGACGTGAAACCTTTTTTGGTATAATGTTTGTAGTGATGACTTATCGGAACTATATATTTAAGTGTAGTATTTAAATGTTTACTTTATTAAATTCATAATTATTACAAAGCTAAAGAATTCTTAATAAAAACTTATATTACAGAGAGATATAAATTGACATGTAAAACGGCTAAATATGAAAGAAAAACTGTTAAACTTCCAGTTCTATACATATATCTATTAAATTTGTTATTATTAATTACTTTGTGCCTCGACATGATAATATTTTTTTTTTTATGTTATTTGTTTTAATTTATTATTATGATTTACAGTAGGTATATTAACAGATAACTAACGTACTCGTTGAAGAAGAATAGATACATCCATTGGTAACGCATTTAAATTTGAAAAATTAAAATCTGATAAAACAACACTGTATGTATGTATGTATGTATGTACATACATAAAAACATATGTATGTACATTCCATACTTATGATGTATCAATTAAATACTTAAATTCATGTAACAAGACAGGTAATTTTCATCGGGTACGAATCCTTCCATAACGATATTAATACATAGGTACATACATATTATATTAAACGAAATTGAAAACTACATAATTGCGAATATAGGTATAATTTTAGTAATTTACGAATAATATATTCGCATAGTTCAGCCGAGTCAGTATATGATAAAGGGTAGATAATTATAAGAGAATATAAAAACAGTTCATAACTTTAATGATATTAGTTAAATACTAAAAATCTTGTATATATTCTAATTCGCTCTAGTACATTCCCTGTATTTACGTCACGCTATATTTAAGAGGTAATCTCGCTCAAACGGGAAATTTTATCACATTTCACCACATTTAACGCCTCTTGAAGTTATGGTTTTAATATTTTATGGTAATGTGGATGAAACGGGGCGAAAAGCTATTAAATTTATTGCGATTTTCTCTCAAAAACATCCCTGCACACCATAAAAGCTTGTCCTTTATTCCCGAAAAATTTGTTATGTTGTTTGTTTTGTTGTTTTTTAGTTCTACAATCTTAGAATGTGTCTGAGATTGGTCATTGGCAATTCGCAAGGAACTGAACTATTCTAGGGTGTTGAATTCGGTTATACAGACGCAGAAAAGTGTCGCGCTTGAGCTAGAATACCTCATAATATTACTACCTAATATCGCAGTATAATCAATCAAGAAAATAAAGACTCAAACATAAATAATTGATCGTTTGAATCATCTCTTACCCTAAAGCAATAGCGTTGCTGTGCATATTTCATGTGCGTTGGAGATTTTTAGATTGTGGATTATGAAATCAAATTATAAAACAACAGTTTGAGATCATAGCGGGAAAAACACAGTTTCAAGTAAAGTAATCTTCGTTCGCAAGTAATATGTCTAACATGGGCGAAAGTAGGAGAACAGTTTAATACTTTCGTTCTATTTCGTGGTTTCAAAAAAATTTAATTTTCTTTCGGGTAATATCATGTGATGATAATGGAGTTGAACAAGTTCGGAATATTTTCATGGAATTTTCGGAACCGTTGAAAATAAGAGCGAACGTTTTTTCGATTCCAAATTATTCGAAATTTTTTTCTGATTTTCCATGGTAGTAAATTCGGAGGAATTCAGACTGACATTTGAATAGTTTCATTCGATTAATTCAAAAACTATGAAATATCCGCCGTATTTTCATTTGTTTATTGTTCTAAAAACGCCGAAATCTGGAAGTACAGTCGGCATACAAAATGTATGTAACTTTTTCGATAGTTTGACCATCGGTATTAACTAAATTTTTTTGAGAGCGCGAATTCTCTCCGGAATAAAAGAACTGTTAAAATACATGTCCAGAAATGTTCCGAACCATGTCGCCTTTAGTTTTATTGGCGTAAATTTGACACAAAAAATGTCAAGCGTTATAAATGAAAAATTAGACAATTTTTTTTTTTTTTTAAACGAAATGTGAAATCAAATGCTCTGGAAGATATTGACGTTGTCGGTACTTCTCTGCATAGTGCATGTGCTATCGTTCTTCCGAAACTGTGAAATTGCACCTCCAGACTCCGAGAATCAAAAGAAATTCATAAAAAAGCCCGCGCGCTGTTTGGCTCATTTTGAAAGTCTTTTCGTGTTCGTCCAGCGCGTAAGGTGAATTTGATAGCTCTAAAGATAGCTAAGCTGTTGATGGTAATGTAAAGAAGAATTCACTCGTCACTGAAATAGTCCAAATTTTCAAAAAATAATAATTTCTTCCATTATTTTATTTAATTTTTTTTTTTTTGTGAGAATATTGTTCTCAAAATGTTTGGTTTCAGTCAGTTTTTAGGAAACGGATCAGTGAAAAGATGCTGAACATCGACTTTTTTGGGCTGCGGTTTTGACATGGAAGTGCACATATTTCTCCGAGAAAACTACGGAATTGATTTTATTTTACACTTTTTCAAACAAATTAAAATAAAAAAAAAGTCCTGACGAAGGAAATACTGACTAACAAATAGAATACGAAAACATAACGACAGCGAATAACAGTAATAAACATGCTCGAAATGTATAAATTGTTTTTCAAAATATCATTTATGTAATTAGGAAAAATATTATACACAGTCAATAATACATAGTTTAAATTTTTATTGAAAATATTAATCGTTTATTTAGTACGATGTAGTAAGTATTCATTACTTATTGCTGTAAGTTTTATAAAATAAATAATATATTTTCGGTTGTCAGGAAGATAAATTTTTACCACAGGTAGGTAAATGACAATCATATCGTTCTGAATGACAACTGTTCTCATAATAATCAAAATAAAATAGTATTTTCTTTTTTAGAACAAAAAATAAAAGGCTCGGCGATATTCTCCTTTATTTATCTTCACTGGCTATCTCAGCCTCTGCATTCATCTTTGGGTCACGTGTCGGCTCAACCTCTTTTGCCGGTTCTTCCTCTTCTCCTTCCAGGTTTGGATCTGCTGACACAGGAGGTGCCACATCGGCAGATTCCTAAAAAAATATTATCTCACTTTCTGTCATTTCAAAATTCAGAAGGTTCAAAAACTACGTTATAGCATACATTGTTTTAACTTGATGCAAATTGACGAAAAACTTAGGAATAAAAATTATTATAGGTATGACCAAGGATTCAAAAAAAGCCAATAAACTCCAGGTTTGAAAAGCTTTGTAGAAGTGGTGAAAACTAATAATAGAAATTGCCTTCAGACATTCCGCCAGTCAAGTTACAAAAAGATACATACCTTTTTACCAGGTTCTTTGACTCCACAAATTTCTAGCAAATTGTACTTTTTGTATTTGTAGTAATTGGGAGCAATCGAAATAAGACATACACCGCGTATCACTTCCACAACGACAGCAAGTTCCGGATTTTTCAAGTCAGCTTTATTGCCTGGATTCTTTTTTGCAATAATATCAGCCAATTCTTCAATAACATGATTTCGTTGGACGTTGTTATTGCTGTGCCGACTGAAATCAAGACATGACACTAAAATCCTTTTTTCTCTCAGATTTTTTCATCTGTTCTCTGCTCGTAGATCCCCCTGAGTACATTCTATTTAAATTCATCAGTTCCCTCATTTTTCATCATTACCCTGACCAATGCAGAAACTGTTTGTAGGAATCATTCGGTAATTTCAATATACTTATGACTAAATTATCAATACAAAGAACATTACTGGGTTCTGAAATACACGTACTTGAATACAATGGAAAATGTTTTTGGCTCCTGAGTGAAATATTTTCCAAGTAATGGATCCGCTTTCAATTTTATATCGTCCATTTTTGCTTTGCAGACGAGTTCAACGGGTAGCAGCCTCATTAAGAACCTAGTTCGCTGTTTCTTTGTTTCATCTAATTGACGGACGATAGTTGAAACGAGTTCGAGTGGATCAGGAACAGTTGTTCTTATAAAAACAACGCTTTTTACACCCGTATCGACGACCTGCAATGTATGGAATGCATCGTATTATCTACAGATGATCAACGCTTTTGGAAATGAAATACCTTCTGCAAGTTTGTAAAAAAGAAATGCTTACTTGAAAGCGGCGTAATGCAACGGGTTTTTTAGATTCCGCCTTTAATTCTGCTACTTCTTTGTTCAGTGCTGTAGAAATATCCTCCTCTTCTTCATCTTCTTCATCACCAATTTCCGGTTCTTTTTCGCGCCAATTTTCTGACGCTTTTTTTACTGTTGATGCTTTCTCGTCCGACGTTTGAGATGATTTCTAGATAATTGATAAATTAGCTAACACGAGAACGTGAACAATTCGCGTCAAAGAATCTCTAAAATAGCAAATGTAGTACACATGCCTAATAAATATAGTTTCAAACGTATTCCGAACCATAGGGTTGTTTATTAATTTCGATTTAGACATTCGGTGACCGTCATAATCATGGAAAGTTATGGGAGATTTTAAATTACAAATGTGCAAAAATACTGACATAGTTGAGCTTTCATTTTGAAAATTTGATTCGCGCTATTTTGAAACGGCGATATGCACCCGCAAGTAGGCAACCCTACGTACATTAATAGTATACAATCTACATACGCAGCGACGTATATCTATACACACGCGCACGTCTGTTAACACTAGCCGATAGATAATGTTTGTTTACATTTGTAATAACAAAGCCATGATAGTCGTATTACACTTATGATAGTCTTACCGTTTCGGGACCGTAAAGATTATCTGCAAATTCTGAGAGAACGTTGTAAGCCTCGCGTACGCAGTCCTTCTCGTGAAAATTGCACGTGCAGAAAAAACCTTTTATTCCCGGTTCCAAATTGTACTCTCTTCGCTTCTTTTGATAATTGTGATTAATCGAAAAATAATTCCTCTTACGTTTTTGAGCATCCATCTCAAAGTCAAATGTATTCAATAAATTGTGATCAACGTTTAACGAGCTTGAACTTCGTCGATGTCTCTCACAGGTTATGTTATATTTTGCGATCACCGGCGAAGTATGCACGGAGATAAGGTGCATTTGTATGTGAGCGATAAACGCCGTGCCGCACACTGCCTTAAAGTCAATGGAAAATCTCCCGAAACACGATCCATCCGAACGAATGACGTTGGTGTATCTTGTTGCCAACCGGCCGTAGCTCGCATGAAACTGCGACTTATTGTTCAGCGATAGAAACACATGAGCCACCTGGTAGCAAGGACGATAAGAAATATGATTATTTGAATAACTTGTAAAGTCCCATCGAATTCTATATTGATAATTCCAAATACAAATGGAATTTGTTGCATTCCAGGATGCGTTAATACAACTGAAATTCGAAATAATGACACTGTACCTTTAAAAGTTTACAAATTTCCAAACGAGTTATTTCACTCCTTGAAGAAAGAATAACGCCGACAATGGATCATCGCGGTTAGAATAAAATAGAGAGAGACTTGGCTCACGATCCCATTATTTTATATACTGGTTTAATTTACAATTAACAGAATATATTTCGTTGAAATTTGCTAAATGCACCAACTTTCCTAAGTTATTCTATGCGAATGAGATCATACGTCATGAAAGATCATTAAATTCAACTAAAATTAGAGCTGTACGCATAGTAATATCATAACTATATTAGACAATCGAAACTTTTCGCATTGTAAACATAATGCCAGAAAGGTCATTGAAAAAAAAAAGAATGTTAATAAAATTAATAATTAAAGGAGAGTTACCAATGTAACATTGGTAATTCCTATTTTGTTCTCAGCAATGGTGGTTCTCCATGAGAGCCGAAAAAGAATACAGTGATTTGCAGAACGATTCCCAATTTCATATAGGACTCTTAATGATTCACAATCATCAGATAGAATTTTGAAAATTTTGAGAAAAAAGGTACCTAAATTAAGGCTGCTGAACCCAGTTGAAAATCTGTCCTAAAAAGCCAGTATATCAAATGCAGAAATCTCTTCTTCAATATCCCAGCCGAAACAAGAAATACAGAATAATTTTTCCTCAGTCTATACGTTGATAAAAATCGAATGCCTGACAAATCTACCTCAAGATAAACACATCTAGGAATTAATTACCTCACGTGCAATAGAACGATATAATAAGGCGTCTGTGACGCGAAAGTGCAAGTTGACTGTACTTGTACAACAGATCAAGCAGTTGGATGCGATTTATCTGTAAATATGATGAACAAGAGAAATGTTGCTCGAGGACCGAGTGTCAATGACAAACAGGAATCACAGATTACCATAGTTTTCATGGAATACATTCAATTCGAAACGACGCTGAATTGACTGATTTCTCTGGACTTGTTATTTATTTTGTTAGTGTTACTTTGACCCAACATGTGGGACTTAAAGAATAAACTACTAATTTTGTTATAACAAGTTTCCGATTGAATTATTGAATTTCAATGCTTCTGAACATCATCTTTTGCGTAAATACAACAGAAACAAAACGCGATTTTGATTACTCTGAATAACTGAAATTAAATTTTAACAGAGAATGTCTGAGCTTTAAAAAAGTGTTATTTCTCCGAAAAACTACGGAATTGATTTTATCCTACACTTTTTCTTCACGCTGCGTTGTTTTAAAAAATTCTTGGAAGTCGCGAATTAGAAGTCTTCAAAATAATTCCAGAGCTTTTCAAACAAATTTAAAAAAAATACCGACAGACGAAATACTGAGTAAAAAATGGAATACGAAGAGGTGGCAACAGCGAATAAATGTACATACTCAAAATGTATAAGTTTTTCAAAATATCATTTATGGGATTATAAAAAATATTATACCTATGCATTTAATAATACAGTTTAACTTTTTATTGAAAATGTTAATCGTTTAGCACGATGTGGTGAGTATTTATTACTTATTGTTGTAAATTTTATAAAATAAAATATTTTCGTTTGTCAGGAAGATAAATTTTTATAACATAAATAAGTGCCAATCATATCTTTCTGAATGACAACTGCTTTCATAATAAGTAAAATAAAATAGTATTTTCTTTTTCTAAATATTATACGCGGTAAATAAAATACGATGTAGCAAGTATTTATTACTTATTGCTGTAAGTTTTATGAATGAAATAAAATACTTTCGTTTATTAGGAAGATACATTTTTATAACATAACTAAGTGACAATCACAAAATGTTTTCATAATAAGCAAAATAAAACAGTATTTTCTTTTTTTGAACAAAAAATAAAAGGCTCGGCGATATTCTCCTTTATTTATTTTCACTGGCCATCTCAGTCTCTGCGAATATCTTCGGATCGCGTGCCGGTCCAACCTTTTTTGCCGATTCTTTCTCTTCTCTTTTCCGCTTTAGAGCTGCTATCAAGAGTCGTGCCGCATGAGCAGATTCCTTAAAAAAAAAAATTGTGATCTCACTTTCTGTCATTTCAAACCTCAGAAGGTCCACAAGCCATGTTAGGGTATATAATGTTTTAACTTGATGCAAGATAACGAAATCCTTAGGAATGAAAATTATTATAAGTATGACCAAAGGATTTGAAGAAAGCCAATAAACTGTAGGTTTGAAAAACTTTGTAGGAGTAGTGAAAACTGATAATTGAAATTTCCTTGAAACTGTTTCCACCAGTCGGGTTACAAAAAGATACAAACCTCAGAAACAGGTTCCTTGACTTTACAAATTTCTCGCATATCGTACTTCTTGTACGTGTAGTATTGGGGAGCAATCGAAATAAGACATACTTCGGATACCACTTCCACGACAACACCAATATCCGGATATAACAAGTTGGGTGTATTGCCCGGATTCTTTTTTACAATAATATCAAACAATTCATCAATAACACGCTTTCGTTTGAGGTTGCTTATGCTGTGCAGACTGAAATCAAAACATGACACTAAAATCCCTTTTTCTTCCATATTTTTTTATCTATTTTCTGCTCATAAATCTCCCTGCGTACATTCGATTTAAATTTATCAGTTCCCTCATTCATCATAATTTCCCTGACCAATTCAAGAACTCTTTGTACGACAGGAGACATTCAGTGATTTCAATTAACTTATGAATAGATTATCGATACAAAGAACGGTACTGGGTTCTGAAAGTCACATACCTGAATGCAATGGCGAATGTCTTCGGCTCCTGAGTAAAATATTTTCCAAGTAATGGATCCACTTTCAATTTTATATCGTTCATATTTGCTTCACAGACGAGTTCAACGGGCAGTAGCCTCATTAAGAACTTAAATTGCTGTTTCTTTGTTTCATCTACTTGACGGACGATAGTTGAGGCGAGTTCAAGTGGATTAGGGACAGTTGTTCTTATAAAAACGACGCATTCGACACCAGTGTCAACGACCTGAAAATATACGGAATGCATCGCATTTTCTAGAGGTGATCAACCCTTTTGGAGATGAAATACCACCTGCAAATTTATAAAAAAGAAATGCTTACCTGAAAGCGTTGTGATGAAGTAGAATTTTTAGATTCCGCCTTCAATGATGCTGCCTCTTCCTTCGATGCTGTAAAAATATTCTCCTCCTCTTCTTTGTTTTCTTTGTCACCAATTTCAGTTTTTTTTCTGCGTCGCTTTCCTGACGTTTTTTTCGCTGCCAATGCTTTTACGTCCGATGTTTGAAATGATGCGTGGCAATCCACATGAGCGTGTGGACAATTCGCGTCAAAGAATCTCTAATAAACCACATGTCTAATAAATATAGTTTCAAACGTATTCAGACCTTTAAAGTTGTTTATTAATTGCGGGTTAGATATTTATTAGACCGTTATAATCATGGGAATTTATGGGAGATTTTAAATTATAAATGTAGAAAACATTTTTCGCGCAATTTTCAAACGGCGATATGCGCCCACAAGTAGGCAACCCCCCATCACAATAATATGGATACTAGACTGTATCAAAAAAATTGACCATTTTCTTTTTTCAAGAAGCAACCCCTAAAATATTGTTCCAAATGACGAAAAAAATGCTGTCAAAGTTGCAGCTCTTAATATTAATATTAAGAGGTCCATCACCGCGATTTTCTATTTCTCTTTCAAATAACATGGGAAATGTTCTTGTGGCACGCTTCGATTTTTATATCTCAAGTACTAATTTACTTAGAAAGATTCTGCATAGCTACTTGTTTCCAAAATTGAACGCTCTACAAAAAAGTTCTCTTGGTCTATTTCAATGAATCTAACTGTTTCACGCAAGTTAGTCACGGTTAATTACGATTAATAACAAATAACAAACTTGGAAACAGCTAGATTTATCGACAAAGACCAAGAAACCTTTTTTCTAGAGCGTTCAATTTTGAACAAAAGTAGCTATGTAAAATATTCCCAACTAGATTAGTACTTGAGATATAAAAATTGAAATGTGCCACAAGAACATTTCCCATATTATTTAAATGTAAAATAGAAAATCGCGATCATGCATCTCTTAATAGCTCAAACTTTGACAGCATTTTATTTCATCATTTGGATCAATATTTTTTACTTGCGCTCTATAAAAAAAAAGAATAGTTGATTCTTTTGGTACAGTCTAATCTATGCGCGTAGATGCATATCTATGCACACACACGCATACGTGTGTTTCACACTGGACGATAGATATATGTTTGTTTGCATTGCAAACTTTGCATTCATAATGACAAAGCCATGATAGTCGCATAACACTGATAATGACCTTACCGTTTCGGGACCGTAAAGATTATCTGCGAATTCCGAGAGAACATTGTAAGCCTCGCGTATGCACTCCTCCTCGTAATCATTCCAGTACGCGCAGAAAAAACCTTTCATTCCCGGTTCCACATTGCACTTTTTTAATTGCTTCTTCTGCCGCTTACGTTTAACAGAATTCTTCTTACGATTTTGGCGATTCATTTTGAAGTCAATGTAGTCAATAAAATGCGAGTAGCGTTTAGTACGCTTAAGCTTTGTCGGTGTCTCTTACAGGTTATGTTAAATTTTGTACAGCAGCCGAGTACGGACATCGGTGTATGTCAGGGAATCCCCCTACACACTGAACACGCGGTCCCAGAGTAGTGAATTAGCCCATGAGTAACGCTGGGACCGCGCGGTTATGACATCGACGACCAATTAAATTTCAGGGAATTTGAATTGACCCAATAGGCGGCGAGCCAAACTGCGTGGTACGAACCAAAATATTAACGAATAGCCCCAGCGTTCCCAAACCTATTTCACGCCAACATATACTTACTATGTCGGCATGACGTCATTTCTCCGGGAAATTTCAATATATTCAATTGACTTTGATAATAAATAACGTAGTAATTCTAGTATTAAAATTTCGCGATTCAGACGGGGAAATAAATGAGAAATTCAAACCGAGGTTAGATGTTTAAAGTATTGCAGCGTGAATTACTACTCTTTTCTGAACACATCCAAACCCATCGAAGTAAATTAAATATATTTACGTCGGCATGCTGGAACGTACCCCATGTCACCGTGGCGTATGAATTTGATAAGGAACTGGCTACATTCCTGAACAGAGATAAGCCAATAAGCAATTTTACAAATTTCCAAACGACAGTCATTTTACTCCTTGGAAAAAGGATAAATGCCAACAGTGGATCGACGCGGTTAGAATAAAAAAGTTAGAATTGCAGTCATATAATACATCGCGTGACTAATAGAAGAAGGGCGCAAGCGCCATGTTACGCCCTTTTGCATATAGGGCGTATATTTGTTTTTTCGCCATCTGACTAAAAAATCTTCGAAACGTGGAAAAGGGTCAACATTGAAAAGCAAAAAAAAAATATATAAGCAGAAGGGCGTAAGCGTCGGAGATACGCCCGTAGCTTTTCAGTAAATATAGACGAATTAATGCCAGAAAGGCGTATCCACCAAAAAATTTTATTTTTCGTTGGACATTTATTTTTGGTCGATATGCCCTTCTGGCATTAACTTAACGTAAAAAATCCAGCCGACTAATGTCAGAAGAGTGATTCCACCAAAAAATTTCAATTTTCGGTCTGATGTCAATTTATTACCCTCAAGCAGCATTACGATTCGAAATTGACAATATTATTCAAATTTTTATTTATTGTTATAAGAAATTAATATCAATTGTTTCGTTTTTGAATTATATTTTTTATAACAATGAATGAAAATTTTAATGATACTGTCAGATTCGGATCAAAATATTCCCTGAGAGCAATAAAACCACGTTTGACCGGAAATTGAAATTTTTTGGTGCATCCGCCCTTCTGGCATTAACATAATGCAAAGAATCAAGCCAATTCTAATGCCAGAAGGACGTATCCGCCAAAAATGATTGTCCGACAAAAAATAAACATTTTTGGAGGATACATCCTTTTGGCATTAGTGTCACGTAAAAAATCACACCGACTAATGCCGAAGGGGCGGATCCGCCAAAAATTATTATTTTATATTGAACTTTTTTTTTGCCGATTATACACCCTTTCGCCATCAGCCCGAAAAATGCTTAATGACAGAAGGGTGTAGCTGCGGCGCTTAAGTCCTTTTACCATTAACTTTTTAACTTGAAAAACCCAAGCGAAATTTTTCGTTTCAACAGTTTTACTACCGAAGGACGCAAAAAAAATATCTATACGCCCTTTTGGCATTTAAATCGCACTTTTCGACGCTTACGCCCTTCTTCCATTAGTCACGACAATCTAAACTTTTCGCATTGTAAACACAAGGCCGGAAATGTCACGGAAATGAACAGAATGTTTATAAAATTACTATTAATAGGGACTTAGGGTACTAATTAAAAGCACAGCTACAGTTACTCACATTGGTCATTTTTATCTTGTTATTAGCAATGATGGTTCTCCTTGGCAGCTGATAAAGAATACATTGATTTGCAGTGCGCATTTTATGAGTGAAGAAAAGTCCGAGAATCCACATCAGAAATACAGAATAATTTTGCCTCAGTTTGCACGGTGATAAAAAAACATCAAATGTTAGACAAATCTACCTCGAAATAATATACATCTAGGAACTAACTACCTCATATGCAATAAAACGGTAGAACAAATCGTCCGTGCAAGAGTGCAAGTTGACTTCTGCTAGTACAAGAGATCGAGCAGTTTGATGCCATTTATCTGTAAATATGATAGACAAGAGCAATGTTGCTTGATGACCGAATGTCAATGACAAACAGGAATCACAGATTACCGGTTTTCACGGAATACATTCAAAATACAATAGAAACAAAATATATCGCGATTTCGATTACTGAACTGTATAACTGAAATTATATTTTAGCAGAGAATGTATAAGCTTTAAAAAAGTGATATTTCTCCGGAAACTACGGAATTGATGTTATTCTACCCTTTCTCTTCGCACTGCGTTGCTTTGAAAAACTCTTGGAAGTCGCAAATTAGAAGTCTTCAATATAATCTCAGAGCTTTTCAACCAAATTATGATGAGTTAATTATTGCCAGAAAGGCAGAGGAAATAC
This sequence comes from Macrophya annulata, assembly GCA_963924015.1. NCBI lineage: Eukaryota > Metazoa > Arthropoda > Insecta > Hymenoptera > Tenthredinidae > Macrophya > Macrophya annulata. The sequence goes on from OZ001261.1 coordinate 12,732,751, forward strand.
TGAATAAAGAATGGAATTTGAAGAGTTGGCAACAGCGAATAACAGTAATAAACATGCTCAAAATGTATAAGTTTCCCAAAATATCATTTATGTGATTATAAAAAATATTATACACGGTTAATAATACAGTTTAAATTTTTATTGAAAATATCAATCATTTAGTACGATATAGTAAGTATTTATTACTTATTGCTGTAAGTTTTATAAAATAAAATATTTTCGTTCGTCAGGAAGATAAATTTTTATAACATAACTAAGGGACCATCATATCTTTTTAAATGACAACCGTTTTCATAATAAGTAAAATAAAATAGTATTTTCTTTTTTTAAACAAAAAATAAAAGGCTCGGCTATATTCTCCTTTATTTGTATTCACTGGCTATCTCAGCCTCCGCATTCATCTTCGGGTCACGTGCCAGCTCAACGTTTTTTGACCGTTTTTGCAACCTTTTTTGTAACCTTTTTTGTAACCGTTTCTGCAACCTTTTTTGCACCCTTTTTTGCAACCTTTTTTGCTGGTGGAGGTGGTGCCATAAGAGCAGATTCCTTAAAAAAAATATTGTCACCTTACTTTCTGTCATTTCAATACTTAGAAAGTTCAAAAACCACGTTACAGCATATAATGTTTTAACTTTATGCAAGATAACGAAATCTTTAGGAATGAAAATTATTATAGGTATGACTAAAGGATTTGGAGAAAACCAATCAACTGTAGGTTAGAAAAACTTCGTAGAAGTAGTGAAAACTGATAATTGGAAATCTTTTGGGACTGTTTCCACTAGTCAAGTCACACACAAAGATACAAACCTTTATATTAGGTTCCGGGACTCTACAAATTTCTCGCATATTGTACTTTTTGTACGTGTAGTAATAGGGAGCAATCGAAATAAGACATGCTCCGAGTATCACTTCCACAATGACAGCCATTTCCGGATATAGTAAGTCGAGTTTATTGCCCGGATTCTTTTTTATAATAATATCGAACAATTCATTAATAACAGAATATCGTTGGAGGTTGCTATGGCTGTGCAGACTGAAATCAAAACATGACACTATAATCCCTTTATCTTCCATATTTTTTCATCTATTCTCTACTCACAGATCCCCTGGGTACATGTTTGATTAAAATTCAACAGTTCCCTCATTCATCATAATTTCCCTGACCAATTCAAGAACTCTTTGTACGACTGGAGTCATTCAGTGATTTCAATATACTTATGACTAGATTATCAATACAAAAAACGTTACTGAGTCCTGAAATTAACGTACTTGAACACAATGGCGAACGTTTTCGGCTCCTGAGTGAAATATTTTCCAAGTAATGGATCCACTTTCAATTTTATATCGTCCATTTTCGCTTTACAGATGAGTTCAATGGGCAGCAGTCTCATCAAGAACTCAATTTTGTGTTTCTTTGTTTCGTCCAATTGACGACGGACGATAGTTAAGACAAGTTCAAGTGGATCAGGCAGAGTTGTTCGCATAAAAACTACGCATTCTACACCGGTATCAACGAGCTGCAAATGTACGGAATGAATCGCGCTTTCTAGAGGTGATCAACGCTTTTGGAGGCAAAATACCTTCTACAAGTTTATTTGAAAAAAATGCTTACTTGAAAGCGGCGTGATGAAGCGGGATTTTTAGATTCCGCCTTCAATAATGCTACTTCTTTCTTTGCTGCTGTAAAAATATCCTTTTCTTTTTCGTTTTCTTTGTCACCAATTTCCGGTTTTATTTTGCGTCGAATTCCTGATGCTTTTTCGTCGGATGTTTGAGATGATTTCTAAACATGTAACTTATGAATTAGCTAACATATGAGCGCGTGGACAATTCGCGTCAAAGAATGTCTAATATCAAGCCCGGCGACTTACGTATGTATAATATGGAGTTAACCATACCCTGAAATTTCTGAGGTATGGAATTCCACACCTGAGAATTTGAGGTGAAACTATAATAAAGAAGTTTTACGACTTACGTAGAGAAGGTCCCGGTTGGAACCCAGGCCGAGGAAATTTTTACTTGATAAAAATTTAGAATGTTCCTGCCTAGTTTTTTTCGGTCTTCTGTGGATGACGCTGCTCAAATTAAGCGATAATCTTACAGATCAAAAGATTTCAGTATGTTGAAACTTGATGATTGTATTAAAAATTTGAGATCGTCGTGCCTGATAAATTCGATTCTATTAATGTAAAGCACACGAATCATAGAGCCACTACAAACAATGAATAGTGTTGACTGGAACTCCCCCCCTACCCTGCCCCTAAATATAAATTCCATACCGGGAAATTTCTAAGTCGCCGGGCTTATCTAATATACACATAATGATCTTACCGTTTCGGGACCGTAAAGATTATCTGCGAATTCTGAGAGAATGTTGTAGGCCTCGCGTATGCAGTCGTCTTCGTAATGATCATAGTACGCGCAGAAAAAACCTTTCATTCCCGGTTCCAAATTGCACTCTCTTGATACCTTCATCTTCTGATGATTACGTTTATTTGAAATAGAATTCTTCTTACGTTTTTGGGAATTCATATTAAAGTCAATTGTATTCAAATGTATTCAATAAAATATGATCAACGTTTAATACGCTGAGTACGCTCAAGCTTTGCCGGTTTCTCTTACAGGTTATGTTAAATTTTGTACAGAAGCCGGTAGAGACATCGGCGTATGTCAGGGAATCCCCCTAACGCTTAACTGCGTTTAACCGTGCGGTCACGTGCGGTCCCAGTCAGTAGGGAATTAAACCACGAGTGACGCTGGTATGTACCGCGCGGTTGTGACATCGACGACCAATTGAGTTTCAGGGAATTTGAATTCACCCAATAGGCGGGGAGCCAAACTACGCGGTACGAACCAAAATAAGTTAACGAATAGCCCCAGTGTTCCCAAACCTATTTCACGCCAACGTATACATACTATGTCGGCGTGACGTCATTTCTCCGGGACATTTCAATATATTCATTCGACTTAATTCTAGTATTAATTTTTTTACGATTCAAGCGGGGGTGCAAATGAGAAATTCAAGCTGAGGGTGGATGTTTAAAGTATTGCAGCGTGAATTACTACTATTCTTTGAACCCATCCAAGTAAATTAAATATTCTTCTAGATCGGCATGCTGGAACGCACCTCATATCGACGTGACGTATGAACCGCCATAAGGAGCTGGCTATATTCCTAAACGGAGATAAGCCGAAGAAAAGAAAAAAAAAATCGGCCGTAAAGTGCACTTTTATAGGTATAAGCAAAAGGTCGTAAGCGCCGGAGAACCGTCCGTTTTGGAAAATATAGACAAATTAATGCCAGAAGGGCGTATTCGCCAAAAATTTTCATTTTTCGTTGGACATTTATTTTTAATTGATACGCCCTTCTGGCATTAACGTAACGTAAAAAATCACACCGACTAATGCCAAAGGGGCGTATCGGCCAAAGTTTACTATTTTTTGTTGAATTTTTTTTTTGCGAATACGCTTCACGACAGAAGGGCGTAGCTGCGGTATTTAAGCCCTTTTGCCATTAACTTTTTGATTTGAAAAAACTAAGCGGCATTTTTCGTTTCAACAGTTTTACTATTGAATGGCGCAAAAAAAATATATACGCCCTTCTGGCATTTCAAAAAGTTCGAAAATCCACTCGGTCCCTCTCCTCTACATACCGATGCTACTCCCAATTTCATTAGTAATTGTTTCTCAGTTTATACTTTGATAAAAAACATCGAATGTCAGACAAATCTACCTCAAGATAATCAACATCCAGGAATTAACAACTTTATATGCAATAAAACGGTAGAGAAAGGCGTCTATGACGCCGAAGTGTAAGTCAACATTGCTAGTACAATAGATCGAGCAGTTGAATGTGATTCAAGTGTAGATATGATGAACAAAGAAGATGCTGCTTTTGGACCTAGTGACTATGACAAACAGGAATCACAGATTACAGGTTTCGAAGGAATACAAGGAAATGACTGATTTCTGTGGAAATACATTTGATTTGTTAGTATCTCTTTTACCCGACATGCAGAGCAGAAAGCTCAATGTAAAGAATAAACTATTGACTTTATTTAAGGAAATTAAAATTGGCCTAGACTTATTAGTTATTTAGCCTTAGCAATACTGTTTAATGTCCACCAAAGCATGGTGTGCAGATTTATTGATGTTCTGCATTGTTTGCCGACATTGTTAGAAAAGTTGCGTATATTATTTGGCCAATTAAAGAAGTGGTGGAAAAAAGTTCGCCTCAATTATTCAGAACAATTTATCCAAATTGTTGAGTTGTTTTCGACTGTATTGAGATACGAGTAGAAACACCTGAAACGGTTGAATAAAGCGAGTCGATGTATTCTAATTGCAAAAAAAAATTTACCATGAAATTTTTGTTAGCATGTACAACCAAGGGGTTCACTTCTTCAAAGTTTAAATGTTACGGTGGAGAACAAGTGACAAATTTATTGCTAATGATTGTGGGTATATAGATTTCATCGACGCTGGTGGCTTAGTATTAGCTGATGAAGAATTTCCTAGTAATAAACGAGATTTTGAAAAGATAAGTGCGGCATTTTTGTCTCCTAATTTCTTAAAAAGCCTCAATTCTCATCTTTCGGAGTTGGGCAATTGCATAGAGTAGCCTCCTCGCGAAATCACGTCACATACTGTATGGATCAAATTAAGTGTTCCATATCTTATCATTTTTGCCTACAGATATGTTACCATATGTCGATTCGATCATTCTGGTCTGCTCTTCGATGGTTAATTTACAATAACTTGAGTCACGAAATAAAGGAATAGTTCTCATAACTTTGTGTACAACAACTTGTAAAAAATTCATAAATGATTAATTTTTGTAGACTAATTTTTTCTAACAAATTATTCTGATGTTACCATTGAACATTCCCAATTGTTCTACAATAATTTGTTGCCACAACAACTGTATTATCTATTCTGTAAATGAGACAAGTCGATTGATGCAGCCCCTAAAAGATTCCAGCAGAGCTTAGTTATGAAAAAAATTGAATCTTAAACTGACCAGAGAAAAGACACAAAAATTGGACATTTTTTGTTGAAAAATTGAAAACTGTTATGAACGGCCCAAGATGTCAGGGATAATGAATCGTTAGTTTTTTTTTTTTAAATGCATGTAGATTGAAATTTATTTGTCGTAAAAATGATTAGAACAAACAGGTAAAGCTGAATGATTTATTTTACATCAGCATCAAACGCTCGTTTGATAAATATTTGACTTCTTAATATGACTCGGGAGATATCACTGCAATAACTATAATATAAAATTAGTGTTCCATAAAATGACAGTAAAAAAAATTTACTTGACTCTGATATTTTTTGCATTGTTTTTAAGATTCGTCAATTCCTTTTATTCTTATAAATGAATTTTAAAATCTTGTAAAATTGTATCAATTGAAATATGTGTAGTTCAAAGCATAGATCATCCTTATGATGGCACATTAGAATTCAAGAATTCACAAAGTGGCATATATTCACGAACTTGTTACGTACGTTTCAATATTGAATAAAAGTTTTCTCCAACTGTTTATTTTCTTTGTTTTTCACCTATCCGTATAATATTAGTATTGTTTTTGTTCGCACTTTCTTTTCACTGTGAATACAATATATCCGTATTCTGAATGATTTTCAATTTATAAATTTATAGACTGTAGTCCTCAATGTCTTTAACATTATATTTCAATTCAGAAATGAAGCAACTTATTCCGCAGAAATACCATCAAGCAGTCTTCTTTATCCACAATGCTCCACTTGCTACTCAAATCAGTATCTGTTATAAACACAGGAATCATTCAAGATTTGGTAGCAGTGTGGTGTGCAGACATCATTTTCTAAAAATATAAGTAAACGATGATTTGTTGTGACATAAGGTAATATCCAAATCACACAACGAATATTACATGGTACATACATGATATAATATGGCAACAAAATATTTGTATCTTAAAAACAAGATCTTTTGTTTTTCCTGTTTGGTTTAAGATGTTCAGATACTCAATTTGCTATTAGATTCTAAATTTTCAAAAAAAATGCGAATAATTTTGACTCAGAATACAAAGTTTGATGGTTCAAACAAACCAATTTACTCTGTAGAGCCAGAAACTTATTCAAAGTAAAGGTCCTAGTTTGTTCTTATTTTATTCTTGGCTAATTGCACAAACTTACAATGAATTACACAGTCTATATTGAGCCAACGTTTACACGGCAAGAATTTCTTCGGCGAGCTCATAAAGCTGTTACCAATATTTACACACTAGCATGAGATATTTCAAGATTCTCAAGCCTGACTTTTTGTTTCAATATAATATAGACTAATAACAATCTACATGACGTAAATGAACACCCGTTAGTATACTGTTCTATGCATCAAGCAAAGTGTAGATTATAATTCAATGTGCACGATGAACATTAAAGCCAGAAAATTGCCAGCGTCTCTCCATATTTGCACCAATTCCAGATAACTCTTGTTTGAAAACTTGTGGAAATCTCTGCATCAGAGCTTCTACTTCGTTTGGCCTTAGTCCAGGTTCCATCTTTTGTAAATAAGACCATACGTAGTCGACGCTCGCGCCGAATGGATGAATGTGTAAAAAAGTTGCTATCAAGCCTGTAAAATTAATTAAAAGCGTGATGTTAATAAAACGAAAGAACAATACTTCAAGTCAGAAGTACAATTTAAATTTTTTGATCAATTAGTTAATGGAAATATTTATGAATGTACAAACTGGTATTCCTCACCAATTAACTTAGCATCTTTTTGATTAACTTGCACACATCCGGGTAGTAGCATCGGCGGCTTTGGAAGTCTTGGCTCTTCATTGACGTCGTCATCTTTGTCTAGAGTTATTATTTCACTTTCGGGAGGATCGTCCTTTTTAGTCGCGTTTAATTTCACTGTCAAGTCTTTAATCTTTTGATCATCTTGTACTTGTTGTTTCTTTGACTGCATAAGCTGCTCTTGCATTCCCTTTAAAGTCTGTTGCAACATTTTCATTTGCTTGTCCTTTGCATCGAGGTCTGATTTTGTCTCTGATTTTAGGAGATCCACCTGCAATACATCATCAACATGTTTTCCGTGTATTTGTAACAACATTTTATCAGATATAAAATCGAAGATGTATAAGGGCTTGTGGAAAGTCCATATAATACCAAATTCCCACAAACCTCATTTTTGTAAGCCTCTAGTTGGCACCGTAAGCTGTCATTTTCTTCCTTTAAATTTTGCAACCTTTCGACATCGTCATTGGCTTCGGATTGACTACGCGATTTTTTGCGCTGCGGTTCGTCCTCGGAATCGGAAACATCCATTTCTCCTTCTCCTTCCATTAAAGCCTCTTCTAGCTGCACAGCCTTTATTTCCTGTCATTAAATTTCGCACAATTCAGATATATATACAACTTCAAGGATTCAACACTTACTTTTACAATCACTGGCATGCACATCCTACAACTGAAGCAAAGTACACTATTTGAAGTATCGACATATTTTCTCTATGTAACTGAGCAGTGAAATTAGCGATCAGAATATTTATTGTTACTTTTACATTTTTACTCAGTTTCTTGGAATTACTTTGATTATTTTTGAATGACTTGATGAATTATAATTTCAATTAGCAGTCTTAAGTCTACTTTGCATCAGATGATACAGGAGAGATATAATTCTTTTCTGCACTTCAGAGTTTAGACAATATTCTTAATGTCATACGATAACTAAGTAAGTAAGGTTTTTTCTGTTAAATTTATTACTTCTTTAAATGATATACAGGGCAATTGGCCTTGGTTTATGCTTTTGATTAAGTTTTTTAGGACTGATATGATTCTTATGGCTTGCAGGCGCTACTAGTTTTTAGCAATTATTCACCATGCTTACCTCAACGATGAATACAGTAATCTGCTGGTTACTATTCAACTATACATGATTCTGAAGTACAGAAATAAATATACTTCTCAAAGAAATTTTAAAGTAGTTTTTCAATTCATCTCTCTGGTAATCCGTGTCACTTGGTCACAGCCTATGATCCGTGTGTTTCCATTATGGTTCTGAGACCTTGATCTATACCATTATTACCTTCTATGTCTGATATCCTGCGATTGACCGACTCTGAGCTAAAAAGTTTACCTTCTCATTTGTTAGCCAATTGCCAAAAGACAAATATGTCATGTGGAAAACGTGTCTGACTGTCTGGCTGTCGGTAACACAAGCTTTCGTGTTATCTCGCTTCCACTTACCTGCATCTTGTATGTTTTCAAAGATTTTTTTTGATTTTTTTCTTTACGCTAATGCATTTAAAACCGCGAAACAATGCATTTCATATACGTTTCACGATGAAAGATTCTGTAGTTCAATTGGTGAATAGTTTTTTCTTTTTTTCAGAATGAAAAGCTAGTGTCCCTTTCGCACGAATCGGTTTGACCAAGGCAATGAACTATTAAGTATCGATTAATATATTTGTATAAATTATCATTTTTCTTACATTTTTAAATAATCAAAATCAACAACTATTTGCAAATTTTAAACAAGCCCGATTAATGTTTTTTTTTAAGTGAACTAACTTCAGTTGAAAGAACATAAATATTGTTAAAGATTTTAAATCTTTACTGAAAAAAAAAGCAAAATAAAAATAAATGGATTCAAATTAACAAGCAGTAGAAGAATACATATCGGTTTCTCGAGTGTTCCGATAGAAATTTAGTCGAGCTATACCATCAGTTGTAAAGTTTGAACAACAAGCCTGGGCCAAACAGCTGATTATTAAATGTTAATAAAGTAAACTAATTGGGACACTAGGTATGTGAGTGTGAGTGTAGTTACATACCGAAGACTGTTTCTTCCACATTTCAATATTCTTCCTTTGAGCCTTGGTGAAGTGGTCCCAAACCTTCTTGTGACTCGCTGCCGTGAACACACGTTCGATCTGACTGACTGTTGATGATGCGGGTGTTGCATGTCGCATACAAGAACACAACAAATCCTCTATTGTACACCCTACTTTACTCGGAAACTGACATTTTATACTGTACTGTATTCATTTAGTTGTACTTTGTTAACAAAGGTATATCCGAAGCCAATATGATCGCAGAAACAGAGACTATTTCCAGAACCTGCCGTCCTCTGCTGCCACAATATGAGAATCTTTACCTAGACCTTTCAGTTACTTAGCACGCTTCATACGCCACAAATGTTAAGCAGAAGAGAGTGTCATAAAATGTTTTTAATTCAAAGATTAAAATTGAAGATAAACATTTTCAATTATTGGATTATTTATGTGACTTGTGAATCGTGCTGAGTAGTTTTTTTTTTTTTCAAAATGATGCTTACTTTAAAACATAAAAACAGTTTTCTATATTTGTTGTACGATGTCCGATAAGTTCCAATGGAATGATCAGTTGTCACCGGTGTTGCTGTTAGTGTAATAGAATAACTTGATAGTAGTTTCATTAATTATAATGCCTTGCTGCACATATTTTCGAAGTCCTCCCTAGCATCCGGTATTCCTTGATGAGGTATAGAGGTCTGATTCAGGTAGTTTCAAACCGTAATCTATGAGATTTTTTCTAGCAGGATTTCAAGTGTGTTCATTCTTGCTACTCGTGTGTAAATTAAATACCAGAGTGTATGTGAAAGAAAATTAAAAAAAAATCGCTGTTCAATGAAATATGTAAGTAACTTCGATGAATGAATGTATTAAGTAAATTCATATAATGCAAATAACGATTTTCAACTGCATAGACCACGGTATGAAGCTGCAAAGAACGTAATACCCAACACCATTTAATTCTTAGCATTGCCAAGCATGCAATTCTTAAATAGTTTTCTATTATCTAGTAAATTCAATTTTTTCGTAAACTGCACATTTGATATTCGACGAGCAGAGGGAGACTAAAATCAAAAATTTTTTCTTCACCCACCTTATGATCTCCTAGGCTCTTCAACTGATAAAGTGAGTCACAACTAAGCTAATCGTAATAGTGATTGCAGAACATATTCTTAATATTAAAGACCAGAGAATAACGTAAATCAATATTTAAGCCACATTATTTATATTCCATTGAGAGAAGATAAAGTGCAACCTGTAAATTTCTTCCTAACATAATGGAGATTTTCATTTCTCACGCTATTACATACGTGGTATTATTTATTCAGAAATCACCACTTTCTTATTCCATTAGGCATGTCTAATATTTGTCAAATTTCGTCGATAATAAGCAGAAGAATAATACAGCTTTTCGTAATTTGCGAACAACTTATTAAACATGTATCTTTTACTCCTGAAGAACCTTGTTAATTAGTGCCAAATTTTCTCATTCAAAAGATATTTTGAATATATTCAAAATTTCATTCCCAGTTATGATCAGTGTAGCTAATAATTTCTTCGTTCAAAGATTAGCTCGCCTTAGCAAGTCATTCTTCTATACAAATCGCAAATAGTAAACCATATATGAGATGTCACACGAACGTGTAAAGAAAGTTTTCTCGTTTCTAAATGGCGCTTCTTTTCGAAGGCTCACGGTACACCTTTGATCGATGGACAGAAATTGTACCTATTACAAGTTATATATAGCGCATATTTGTTTAATCGGTTTGACTCAACTAATAATTGTCTTATTGACCTTTGTTTAAGTTTACATCTGGTGGAAATAAGTAAATTATGTTATATTGTGTCTGAATAAAAACCGACAGAGCGTGTTATATGACTGGACACTTACCAGGGAAATTGAAAGTTCAGAATCGCATTGTGTGTGTGTGTGCAATATATGTAATAATGAATTAGTAATAGCAAACTTACATTGTATCAACAGGCCCTGCATCCTGCCCTTCATTAACTCCTTTGCTTTATGAAGTTCTTCCTCATAAGATGCCTTTTCTGTGAGCAGTCGGCGTACGTGAGAATTTGTCGACTGAATCATTGAGTAGAATGTGTTGGAATTACGCTTCACACAATCACCGCGCTCCAACCAAGTAACAACTACCTGTTGTATTAATCAATCATCAATCATAAATTATAAATTATAACATTCGACTAACATAATTGCAACATTATTGATTTCATTCAATGTCTTTTTAATTCCTGAAAAATTATCGTCTAAAAATTAACTACTAACTTGTACTGCTTTCATAAACGAGTCATCTTGCTTTATCTTTTCACATATGTTGGACGCCTCGTGATCTGTATAATGGACCACTGGTGGTGGACTAGAAGGGGGCCTTTGCCTTTCTTTCTCTACTCTTTCTCTATGTCTTTGTTCTCTCTGTAGCTGTCTTTGTCTACACTCCCATTCGTACTGGTCATCCCTTGCCTGTGCAAATGTTTAAACCATTATATCTTCAATGGTAATGAATTATCGCAGTTCTGAACATTGGTAGAATATCTCAAAGCAAAATTGTTACCTCAGTTCAGTTTACTAGAAATAACTTGATCAAATTCACCGAACTGTTACTGAAAATCTAAGAATTTCAGTTCTTGACAACAAACCATGAAAATTAAAGTTAATTGTCTGAATCTATTTAATAATAATTGACTTTTACAGTCTACATCGATGTTTGAAAATCCTTGAGAACTTTATCATATCAAGGGCTAAGAACCAATAATAGTAATGAACAGACAATCTATTGTATGTACTATGATTATTGTCCAAATGCAATGAATGCTCCAATATCTACCTGCGCAAAATCAACATGAAGTCGTCCAGTATTAGCAGCATCTCCACTGGAACCGAGTCGAACTCTGTATCCAGAAAGGTAAATAGCTGCATCAACACTAGCTTCAAGAACGAATCGAATGTGACAAAAATTCTTTTTAGAAAGTCTGAGAGTAGTGATTTCCCCACAGCGTTCAAATATCTCCTGAATAACAGCCTCGGTAATGTTCTCTGGTAGACCTGTTAACAAACATCAAATCTCGCTTAATCTCATCATGTAAATGGCCGGACAGTAGCTGAATCAAATAAACACGATCCAATACCTCCAACAAAAATAGTTCTACAACCCGGAGGTCTTTCTCTTGTAGTTGGTGGTGGAGCGTTTGGATTTGGCGGAAAAAGAGTGCAACTTTTGCAATGTATTATTTCTTTAGTCCCTTGAGGGCCTGCAGGCGGTGGTGGCAATGCTCCAGTCATAATCTGGGCGGCAGCATCAGTCATAATTTGCTCAGGACCCAACATCTGGGCTCCCAACATTGCACCATCGTGTGGCATCATTCCCATTCCCATCGGCCCATAACCATGGCCCATGTGATGCCCTAGAGCCATCTCGCCCATCATAGGACCCATTGGACCCATTGGTCCCATTCCCATCATAGAATACCCTACCCCCATGCCCCATACTCCTGTTGGGGGATCCATTTGGGGTCCAACATTTGGCGTGTGCGATGTACTGCTTGTGCTAGTATTAGAGGATGGCATATCACCGCCGTTGGTATTGCAGTTACTGTTGTTGCTTGTGTTTGAATTGTTGCGTTCTTCGTTACGACGCTCATCTCTTCTATCTCTGTCATTTCTATCCTCACGTCTTTCTCTTTCACGCTCTCTTCTGTCGCCGCGATCACTTCTCGTCCTGATGATAAAAGATTGAATCATCAAGTTATTGAAAAATGACAGTCCATTTTTTTCGTTTTGTTATGCTAAAATACACTCTGGAGATTGCAGATTCTGTGACTGAAGCTAATTTATAAAAGCAATACAGCATTATCGTTAGTATGTGCATTGGGGTGGTCATTAAAACAGCAGTGTACGAATTTCAATCGTCCCCCCGTATTTGATAAGAAATAGAAAAACAAGAATCTTGAGTCAATCTTGAACCCTCTGTCTCAATTAGAAGGGGTGCCTGTAGAGGAAAACATTTTCTCATTTAAATAACATTTGATTTGTCCACTTTTCCATTGATAATTTCTTACAGGGCCTGATGAATGGTTGAATAATTGAATGCTCACACAAATATCTTGTGTATCGATATAAGTGCATCAGAAAAAAACAGGAGACTCTAAACTTCGTCACAAATCCATAAATTGCCACCTAGCCAGAACACAAAATTGAAAATCTTGATAAAAAAAAAAAAAAAGAATCATGTAAGAACTATTACTTCATTGGCTTCAATCACTTCATTTTCAGGTAAATTAAAAATTACAAATCTTTCACTTTTATTGAACGCAATTTTTTTTTTCATTGATGTCACACTTATGGATGTGAAGTGAATATTAGAGGTACATAATTTGTTTACCAGTATGTAAGTCAAGATACAAGAGATTTGTGCAGTTTTAGAAATTTTTAACCATTTATGAGGCTGGGTTTGTGTACTATTAATTAATTTCGATGAATATTATTCCAAACAATCAACAAGACTGATAACAAAATAATTGAAGTCAATGAAGTAATAGCTGGACATGATTCTTTGTTCTATCAAGATTTACGATTTTGTGTTCCGGCTAGGTGGCAATTTATGGTTTTGGGACAAAATTTAGGGGTCTCCTGTTTTGTTCTCATGCACTTATATCGATATACAAAAGATTTGTGTGTATGTGCGATTTTTCAACCATGCATCAGGCGCTTGTAAGAAATAATCAACGGAAAAGTGGACAAATACAATGTTATTTAAATAAGAAAATATTTCTCTTTACGGTCAGCACCTCTTCTAATTAAGATAAAGGGTTCCAGTTTGGTTGAAAATTCTTGTTCTTTTATTTCCTATCAAATGAGAGGGTGCAATCATTGAAATTTGTGCATCACTGTCTCAACGACCACTCTAATGTGTATAACAATATGGAATAAAACTGTTTTCACCTTCTCCCACCGTCGCGATTTTCTCTCTCTCTGTCCCGCTCTCTGTCTCTGTCTCTCCTGTTGTCACCTTTATCGCTCCTTCTATCATTACTATCTTCTGTACTCTCCCTAGCCATCGGAGGCTGATTTTTATTTGTACTAAATTCTAGAGGGGAATCATTCATCCCTGGAATTGCTATTGGTGGAGGTAAGGGTGGGAATCCTTGGCCCATTGCTGACTGAGCCGTTAGTTCCATAAATCCTTGTGGTCCAGGTATAGGACCTAGAGGTCCCATTGGCCCCATTCCTGTTATCCAAGTAAGATAATAATAATCGTTATGCAATCATACTTTTATAGTAAATCTTAAATGGACTCAAGAATATTTCAGAAATATTGCTTTGCTTGATTTTCAGTGGTTTCATTTGAATAACGAAGTTAATTTCAGTGTTAAAATTATGACAAGAATTATAAAACCTTCTTAATTATGTAGAGAAATTTTTCACATGAAAATTTTATGAAGTAAGCAAAAAATAAAAATAAATTAAAATAGATTTAAAAAAATTAGTTTCTTTATGATTTTGGCCAAGAACGTCTGATAATTCGAACTTCAAAGGTCACTTTTTTCGACGAGAAGTTGTTTTTATATAATAGGGTTATCATATTAGAAGATTACCAGTTGCAAATGAATAAATTTTTCGCTTTTTATTAGCGTTTTGAATTACGTAATTGAAATAAATTGACGAATCAAATTCGTGCTTTGAAACACACGCAGAGATGAATGACAAACAAATCAAAATATTACGCTATTTTTAATCTTGTTATTGAAGTCTTGAAATTTGAATTAATATAATATTATGAAATTACAAAATCTTTGATAAAGATTTATTTTACAGTAAATTTGAAAATTCTTTTTGCTCATTAATATTCAAAAATATTAGACGTAACTTCTAATTAACTATTTCGAGTTAAGTCAATGGTTAATAGTTAAATTTTCTTACCCATTGGAGGCATCGGCGTGGTTGGCATCCCCGGAAAATTATAAGCCATTTTAATATAACTTTCAGGATTCTAGGAGTCGAATTCCTTATTATTTCGGATAAGAAATAATGAGGAAAAAAATGTAACTGGCAACTGAGCGCGTGGGTCGATACGAAGCATGAAATTTTTCTCCCACGCCAATATGGCAGACGACAAAACTAGTCAGAGTGCGAGGTGTATAGTTGTTTTTGGTTAATTGTCTATTTAAACGTTTCGCACTGTGTGGATAACGATGAAAGTTAATCAGTACACTCGCATCATTGGCAAAAATGTTATTTTAATACCGTACAAGGAAACACACGTACAAAAGTGAGCGAAATATCTTTATCTTTTGACGCCGTTGCAGACAATCTTTTACATGTCGCGCATGCGCAGTGCGCACTGAGGGCACAACTTACGCCATGCGCGCACACTGTTGAATCGATTTACGTATCGTTAGAGTAATTACATCGATTGTTATGAAGCGCATAAATTTGACGTGTATTTTTGAATATTACGAATAAATTTCCCGCTTCGAAGCTTTGCAGAGATCGAATCTATACATGTTACACAAATGCTTCAATTTTACAGATATCACAAATGGATGCAATCGCCAGAACTACAGCATTTCACAGCTTCGGAACCGTTGACATTAGAGCAGGAATATGAGATGCAAAAAAGTTGGCTCGAGGACGAAGATAGTAAAATACTAAATTCATGTTGAAGTTGATATGTAAACAGAAATCTGAACCTGATTAACTTGTCATTATTCTCATATTTCTAGAATGCACCTTTATTATCTTGGATAAGAATCATTTCGATACCACTAATAATGAAACAGGTGGGGTATGCTACATATTTACATTTGTTGAGTCTAGCAAATAAAATTTCTCATTTTGTGAATTGGTAATTCGATTTTTTAGACGCGATGATCGGAGATACGAACCTCTTTTTCAACAACTCGGAAGATCAATCTATCGCCGAGGCAGAAATTATGATAGCAGATAATAAGTTTAGAGGTAAAAAGATGGGGTGGGAAGCTATGATACTCATGCTACGATATGGTAAATATCTAAGTAAATAATTGTGATATACAAATCGTGAAAATAAATTTCAATCCTAATTACGGTGTATTTATTGGTACAGGAATTGAAAAATTAAAGGTGAAAAAATACGAGGTAAAAATTTCAATGGACAACGATAGGAGTATAAAAATGTTTAACAAACTGCAATTTCATGAGGTAATAATAATTAACCTCGCGATCACTTATGCGATAAATTTTAGGTCAAATAATTGCACTTTTGTTCGCAAACAGGTGGGAAGAAGTTCAGTTTTTCAAGAAATCACCTTCAATAAAGAATCCGAAGAAGACTGGCTAAACTGGTTGATTTCCGAAACCGCTGACGCAGTACGTGACGAAAATTATAAACAAAAAGTATTTCTTCACGTACTTCCCTGCATCGTTTAATTTATTTACTCCAATCACATCCTACAAATCCCGATCGTATACTCCTACAATTCTTGATAACAGAGTGCCATTGTTTGATAAGGTTACTCATTTACGTGAATTGTAAATAAAAGAAATTATGTTGTAAATTAATTAAATTAAAACCGAAATTAATTGATTCTCAAAATCCGAAATTAAATCTTTACTCCTCTCCTAGTTTTTAAAAAGGAAAAAGATTGCTAGAATTGCTCCACACGTCATTCATTATATTCCATTTACGTTCTAAAGTTGACTTTTTCACCCTACTCCACCATAGGCATAGTATATTCAACGCTTAACCTGTTTTTAAGCATGTGTCTATACGATTCGAGATAATTGAGTATGTGAAAACCGTACATTTTAGGCCGTATCTCTTATCAGATTAGTATAATAGCTAGAAGTGTATGCAGCTCTGTGTAATCAAAAACTCCACTCGAAGATTTAGATAGTCGTGAATAAAGTGAATTACATATACCGAAAACGAATTTGATAGATATGTTCTATTTTAATTAGATGTGAATATGAATCCGTACTTTATTTCAATAATTTTTGTTTCAACTAATTTGAACGTATAGCTATATATGATAATACTATCGGTTTATCAATTATCATAAAATAATGACACATTTAAAGTGATCTACACATGTTATTGGTCGTGATTGAACCGAAGTGGTCTTAACAAGTTGAGTATCTGGCTCCCTAAGTTCGGTATATACTAGTATGGCATACATAGTTTGTTGTACCGCAGCGGTTATAGTCGCTATTAAAATATATTATACCAGCATTCAAACAAGAATTGTCATGTGAATAAACTTTCGAATAGATTATCAATCAGTCCATTAAAAAACAAGTGAATCTCCGAAAACGCCAACAATGACTTTGACTACTAAACAGTAATAATAATGGTATCGAAACCAGAGTGCATGTGTGATTAAATAATATACAGCGATCAGATACCTGTGACATAACGCATAAGGTAAGTTTCAAGATATATTAATAAGACAACCTACTGATTCTAATTGTAAAGTGTAAACGCTTAAATTCATACTTTACGTGAAGGTAAGGTGATCTGAATATTAATACGATTTCATATAAATATAATCATAATTTTTTAGATACTTTTTTATAATGCTCAACAAGCTTTTCAACGCTGTGAATATAATTAATATAAGTCTGTATGTGACCCGAAAGATTTTTTCCTTGGCCCTTAAGAATGTTTTGTACCTTTGTACTTCAAGACGTAGGGTTACTGCAGTCACCTCTGAAAATTGTCTTCTGAAAAATCCTATACATACGTTTATTAAACTAGAAGTATATACGTGTCAGATTTTATTTATCGGAGACCTTGATTTATTATCACTATCAAACAAAAGTTTATCGTTTATCTATCATTCCAAATTTTATCAAATCCTGTTAGTTTAAATTTTCGATTTAAACGTGCAAACGTCTCTGCAGGTTCTGAAGATATGAATTAAACCTCAAATTTGATAATAATCGAAACGTGCTAATATAACTCAACAAGTAAATTGCCCCGCTACTCTTCATCATGGTAGTGATTGTAATGATAATGATTTGAATGATGTCATTGTCAGCAGTAGTTTCGACTCTGTTGAAAATGGAAAATGCACAAAATGATTTATTTCTGCCGAACCGATCGTTCAATCTGGATGCGATGTGGCAATTTTTCATCGTTATGACATACCCTACGACCCTCTAAAATTTGAAATTCTTCTGTCGAGTCGTTCTTGAGATTACCCGGTTAGCATAATCGGCTACGACAGACAGACACACCGACAGACATTTCTTCGGAAGGCTGAGTAAAATATTACAGTGTTTTCAGAAAGTCGATGGCATCATCCGTAGGCAAAGTAATTGTTCGACCGAATACAATAATTTTCTTTCGCTAAAGCGACGAAGGTAAAAATTGTAAAACATCTACAAGAATGCGAATGAGAGGAATTTAAAAAAATTCTTTGTGAACGTTATTATAGGTATAACGATTCAAGCCGCAATAATTAATTGCGAGTAAAATCAAAAGCAAATTGATGAAGTGAAATCTTTTCAAATTTTGAATAATAAGTCGATGTATAGTTTCCAAAACTCGGCCAGCTCGGCCTCCAATTATTTCGTTGGGTACAGATCGAATTTAACAAAAAAATATTGAAGTACAATAATTTTATACATACAAATATGTATACACATGTAAATAATCTACTTAATTTATCTATTTACATATACGTACGCACTACATACATCAACGCATATCCATATATTATTAAACTATATCCCTTAACGCTATAACTAACTGATTGCGCCACACTCACGCTAGCGGTCAGAAATATAACTATAACGGTAAAGCTCGTTGAAGCATGATGCTTCTCACGCCGCTTGCAAAAAAGGTATTTGCTTCACCTCGCTCAATACATACCGCGCAGCAACAGCTTGCAAAAGAACGTTCCAATCGTGAAGCACGAATCGAATAATAAGATATTTGAACGCAGCTGTTTCGCGTTCACGTATGAATGAAAGCCCATAATATGTTATGACACGATACGATATTTGTTAAGCATTTTACTATACAGCGTTTGATCAATCAAATCGTCAATGAAATGTAAATTGACATGATTTAAGTGGGTCGTGACAGCAATAGTGAATATTCGAGCAAAATATTGCGAAATGTGCTTCCATCGATAATACATATACTTAATAATGCATTCATTGGATTCAAAATGAAAACAACGTGCTGTTCACCGGGTAAGTTTGTTACTGAAATGGATTTTCCTGTTTAAACTATATTATAATAACACACGCTGTTCCACAACTATTATAATCTATGCAGAATATTTTAATAATTTTCAATGATATTCAACTTTATTCTGTTATAAGAATTGAATCGAATTATTTAGTTCGATAAATTTTGAGACGAATTCTCCTCGTCTATAAACCGATCTCTATATGGAGTAGAAAGAATTTATATTTATACCCCAGAACAATGAGTCTAATCATACGAAATGCAGAAAATAAATTTATCCACGTCTTTTAGCTAACGCGCAAGTTTCCATGCAGGATATTGGTTTATTGTCAGCTTCGACTTCTTCACCATTTATTATCCATTCAAATAAAATTGCCGCATTGCGGTATTCTTGGAGGATCAACGAACGTAATACATTATGTATTGCTTTCCGTGAACTTTTTAATGTTTATCAACTGCAATCCAGGTCATAGTTGTATACCCAACTATAAGTAGATGAAATAGGATTAAAGAAAATGAAAACGGAATCATTTTGCAATTCGCGAATCTGTATTCCTTGAATTTTCACATTGGAGGTCCATCACAGTTTCAAATTCTATTCAATACTGAATTCTTTCGAATCCAGTTCAGCGGATTTAGCATCTATTGTTTCTTATATTGCAAAGAAAGAAATTCTCTCGATTCTTTCCAATTTATATTTTGGAATTGTATTAAAACTACAGCAAGGGCGGAAAAAAAGATTCAAATTTAGAGGGAAAGATCGAATATTTTAAATCTCTAACTTTGCATTCTTAAAAGAAAATAAAATCCGATCCTTGTAATTGTAATTCTTCTTTCGTTTTTAATTAGTAAGTAATTGTAATTTTTTTTCGTTTACAGTTTGCTATTATGACTATAATAAGTACAGATCGCCGTTGGTTTTATAGGGTCCCTATATATCGAGAAGCTGAAAACGACTGATAAATTATAGGACGCGGTCCAGCGAAGAAAAGCGTGAATCTTGCAGTTTCAAGCGAAAAGTCCCTGCAGCTGGGACTACCGGGATATGAGTATTTCATCGACAGTAATCAGACTGAGTACATTGCCTCGTAGAAGACCATTGGTCTTCAATGCTCTTGTCTACGGATCGTTGTACACGTCAGCCGAATTTTTTCAGCAAACGTGGACAAAAAAGTACACAGTAAGTTTTTGAATTTTCATTTTATGCGGAAAAAATTGATATTTTCTCGGGGGAAAAAAAAACGGCTCGGTTGATATTATTAATTAAATATTAAATTTATATTTAGAAAACACTAAAACAGTTTTAACAATTCGCTGTAAAAACTCCCGCGCTTAAATATCACTGATTTTTGTGTCATTATTTTTTCCCCCCTTTTCTATTTTTACGTAGTTAAAATCGCCCGACGAAAAACATGCCCCGGCAATCATTACCGACTGCACCCACACTGGGTCCTCTTGGCCCTCGGGGCCTTCTGCATGGCCCGTAGCATTGGTTCAGAAATTAAATAAAGTTTTGGGCCTCGACAAGGACGCAGCCACGATTCCAGGAGATTACAATTGGGCTCAACTTAAAAGATTTGCTATCTACGGCTGCCTTTTAGCAGGCCCAATCCTACACGGATGGTAGATACTATACAGCTTATGATTTTGTACTTTTCTTTTTATTTATTTATTTATTTGTTTATTTATTTTTATATTTCTTCTGACATCTACAAGTTTCGCTCTCATAATCAGCACCGCTTTTTAAAATCCGATACTATACGTATACCCACTCTCACCGCATTATACTTATATGCTCAACGATCTCGGTTTTGCAATCTTCGAAATTCTTAATAAGTATAGCACATTTTCAACCTTGAGATACCAAGAATGCTTAGAAGCCGATTGCAGCATGGGCCACATTTTTCTAAGTCTCTATATACTAAAGGAAACACACAAAAACTTTAATCCGTTACTCAGATAACAGCTCATTTCTTTCCCATTATTTCCTTACAGGTAATACAACGTAATATACGTGGCATTCCATGTCACTTCAGCCAATGGTTGACCCCCATATTTTCTTTTTTCTCTCAAATTAATTCATGTAATAATAGTACTCAAAAAATGCCCATCTTTTTTATTTATTTTTTGTTTCGACGCATACTTTATCAGTTATGGCGGTTCAAAACCTTTTCAATTTCGACCCATTTGTAAAATCTGAAAAAATTACCAAAAATTCTATATTTTATTTAGAATTTTTTGGTGCAAGGCCCATAATGGGACGAGACCTCCTTCTAGGCCTTTTTGGGCTTGAAACATCTATAATTCACTCCAACCGTGTAGAGCTCTGAGGAGAATAGCTTATCGTTTCATTTGGCAAGTTTTTGGGTTGCGAGGATTTTCTTCTCGTAGAAACTAAGAATAAAAAAAAATAATAATAATCATACCATCTTTTGGGTTTTTGAAAATACTTTTCAGTACTTAAAGAATCCAAACTCAGAAAATATATCGCAATTGACTATTCGAGTGGTTTTATTAGAATATCTGTCATATGGAAATTATTTAGGAAGTCTATAATAAGCAAGGTAAGAGATCTACGCGGCTGGAGTGAATTATAGATGTTTTAAGCCCAGAACGACCTAGAAGGAGGTATCGTCCATTATTGATCTTGCACCAAAAATTTCTAAATATAATATAGAATTTTTAGTAATATCTTCAGATTTTATAGATGGGCATTTTTTGAGTACTACTATTACATGAATTAATTTGAGAGAAAACAAAAATTGTGAGGGTCAAACGTTGGTCGAGGTGACATGGAATACCCCATATGGTACATGTGATAATAATTATCCGTCAACACCAAATACAGTCATACTAATTGCTATAATACGTTTTTCACGGCGATAGTAAATACTTAAATTCCTTTGAATAATATATAGGGGAGAGCGGAGCAAAGTAGCCACCTCAGCTGAAAATCGGAATAAAATTTTTTTATTCTGGAAAACGAGTTTTTACAATTTATCGACGTTCTTAAGACTAAAAAGTGCGAAAAATCAGTGAAAATAGTTCATTCAAAAAATATATGAGAGAGTGGGGCAAAGTGGCCACCTCGCCTGAAAATCGGCCAAAATTTTTTTCTTCTGGAAAACGATTTTTAACAGTTTCCCGACGTTCTTGACTAAAAATTTCGAAAAAAAAAAATTGCATTGAAAATAAAAATTATTGATTTTTTTTTTTTCAAATGAACAATTTTGATTGATTTTCCGAACTTTTCGGTCCGAGGAACGTCGATAAACTGTAAAAAATCGTTTTCTATAGAAAAAAAAAATTTCGCTGGATTTTCAGGCGTGGTCACTTTGCCCCACTCGCCCGTATATTTTTTTAATGAACTATTTTCACTGATTTTTCAAACTTTTTAATCTTAAGAACATCGATAAACGGTAAAAAGTCGTTTTCCAAGAAAAAAAAAAAATTTCGCCCGATTTTCAGCCGAGGTGGCCACTTTGCTCCGCTGGCCATTTTGCCTCGCTCTCCCCTATCTCCCTTAATTGTGCATATCCGATTTTTTGACTCCTGTTAGACTTATGATGCATTAGGTACTCGTTATTAATCAGCCATTCGGAAACTTCGTCCGCGTTCGTATATCGCGTCAAAGACGCGCTTGCCGTCGGAGGTGGGTATTGCGCAAATTTGGACTCGAACTTAACCACCATTTATCAATCATGAAAAAATCGCGATTAATATACAAAAATAGAAACACGTAAAAACATAAAGAATCTCCCAATTAGAATACCGAAGTGTCTATATTATATTCCTCATACCTGTAAATGCCTTTGATTATAATTTGTGGTATAACGTGTTTGCGTATACCTTCAGTCTATGATTATCTGTTATACTGCGCTAGCTTGAGTTCAAATTTTCGAAATAAATTTCGGACACTTTTTTCTAATATACCAGCCAGTTATTTCACACTATGCATAATTCAGCACCCCCCGCAAATTCTCTAATGCTGGTGAAACGCTCATCTCTTTCAGATCTCGCTCCTTCACGAAGCGCGCTTTTTGCCTGGATTTTGAACGCTTTTATTATACTTATCACCCCTTCAGAACCAGCTTTTACGAATTTCACTTCGTCCTTCGATGATAACGAAATACAATATCTTGCACACGACTATTAAAGGTTTTAATAATTGCAAGATTCTGCACCGATATCATAATATTAACGATTGAAAATGAAGGAAAAAGTTGTCTCGGTTTTTTAAATGAATAATAACACGTGAATGTACAGAATCGATATAATTCCTAATTGTAATATAATTGAGCTGCAATAAATTAATGCAACTTCATTCTTTAACTGTTTTTACAAATGCTGAAATATATTACGTATTGCACACTGCACGCGGATGGCCCGAGACAACCTAATCCTATTTTTATGGCTTTCAGGATACGAATGTATAATATCTGCACTGATTTTTCATTTACTCATATGCATAATCTGTGTCTATATAATGTATACGTATACATACATACATCCATAAACGATTTTCGGAATAAGGTGGTATGTTTTGTGAATTGAAATAAACAATTTGTTGAAAGGTACCGCTGGTTGGACATGGTGTACAGCGGCAATTCGAAACAAATAGTTTTTAAAAAGCTGATGGTGGACCAGTTTGTATTGACGCCAGCCTTGCTTGCCTTCTTTTTCGTTAGTTAGTATACATATATCACACCTAAAACATTTCAACACTTAATTGGCACTACTTAAAGATGCACCACATGTTATGTTTAAATTATAACTCTTTTAATTACAGGTATGAATCTCATGGAGGGAAAAACGGACATCTTGGCGGAATGTAAGGCAAAATTTGTGGCCACTTTTGGGGTAATTATACAAAAATTTGAATAATTAACTATACTTTTATATTAACAAAATTTTTTCAAATAAATGATAAAATATCTACTTTATATGCTGCTATTTTGTTTCGACAGTTTACCTACAATTGCATAACCAGGCTATACTAACCATTTATCAACAACAACAACAACAACGACGATAATAAAAATAAATTAAACTAGGCTATTTTTCGCATGAATAATGTCGATATGACGTTTAATTAATTTGGAGATTATACTAATCCTGTATAACATTGTTTCTTGTATTTGTGTTGAAAGATTGCCTGCATTTATTGGATTCCCGTTCAGACCTTGAACTTCATGGTTATTCCTTCTGCTTTTCGAGTGATCTACGTTGGGGTTGCCGCCTTTTGCTGGGTTAATATTCTTTGCTATGTGAAGCGACAACCACAAATAATTGACGAAGAATACGAAGCAAAAAAGTTGGCCTAAGGCCCGAAGAATTTTATTAATAAATTATCAACAATCAGATATATTATGTGATATTTCTTGTTTTAATTCTGAAATTTTTAAAACTGATTTAATTATTCAGCGCATAAAATGCTCGTAGATAATTGTAAATGAAAATCATTTCTTATACGGTCAATTATACACAATTATTACTTCTAATATTTGAACTTCTTTTTTGACTCCGGATCGGCTCAATTTTTCTATTCACGCAATATTTATAACGCAACGTTTAGTCTCACTTTTAATTCATCATATAGATTGATCAAAAACTCAGATATATAATATTTAGAATCAAGCTTTTATTCAATTTTTTCTGAATATTTTAAGCACTGGATTGAACCGAGCTTTTTCAATAATTCACTTTGAAATCTTGAATCATATATCCTCAGATCGGACTATAAATTTCCAATATTTTATCCAAAATTTATTCACTAAAAAAGTGCCGAATATTATCCTTCAACTGGAGTTATCTATTTTTTCAATAGATCGAGTGGGCTGGAGCGAAATCCAGGTGTAATTAGCATTCACTGGAATTCTTATTATGTATATTTACATATAAGTCTGATTTTTTGGATAATTAGAATAATTATAGGCCCAGAAAAATACGTCTGTATAGTTCAATTATAATTATTGATACTTTTCGATTCATACAGGTACACCTATAATAATTAACGCACGGTTAACAGCATTGTTATTTGAAATATAAGACACTGATAATCGAAATTATCGAATTCATCCATGTCTCTAACGTATATGTATACGTTTAGATGATCAATATGATATTTGTAGTATAATACCCTTATTTAAAAACTGTAAATAGATTGTACAGTACACATACATCATTTCCATTATTGGGAGAATAATTACTCATGGCGCACTCATGTTTATTATGCATTCATTATTCTAGCATTAATTTCTTTTTAAATTGGTTTCATCTTATACCTCTACCTTTTCAAAAACTATAATCATTGCTCGACGTTGGTCATCTGCAAATATACTTATATTCAGTATAAAAATATTTAATTTTCAATAGAAAAATATTGTCATCATAGATATATCTATACTTCATATATAATCTATGGGGAATTCCAACTCAACTTGACGAGGCTCAGAACCTCACATGTCTCGCTATTTTCATTATTATTATTTTTGTTCTATATGTAATGCTAGTCGTATTAGCTAGTTGTACTTCACGATTTTTTTCAAATTTTTTCGTATAAAGTTGTCGAGGTTGAGAATGGTATGAATTCTACTTTTTTTGAATTTCATATGTTTTTCCTATAGCTTGTAACTCCAAAACCCATTATTGTATTGAAAACTATCACATAACAAAATTCGCGTATTTCAAAATGAATTTGACGAAAAAATTTATAACCGAATCCCCCCCCCCCCCCCCCCCCCCCCCCATAACGGCACGAAAGTCCCCTGGAAAGTGAATAATCTGGCTACCAAACCTTTAGACCCAGTTGATTTTTCAGTAAAAATTATACATAAAATCCCTCAAGAAAAGACAAAAATTTTAAGACTATAATTCAGGACTTGGGCCGAGTTTTCCTTTAAAAGTTATGGATCATGGTATCTCGCTGAGGAGCTCCATTAGCTCCAAATTTTCTTTTCTAATTTTTTTGTTTTTTTTTGTTTTTTCTAATCAGGTATTTTTTGTTCCAATTTCTGTTTAAGGATTCAAACTTCAATTTTCGGATAAGTCTCGCACAAACCACGGGAAGCGGGTCTTTTCCTTTACCCGCATGACTGATTAAACTGTTGTACCTTAGGGATGTCCGAAGGGGTTCCATTTCACCCCCTAAATTATCGAGAGTGAAGATTCTCATTTACGGATAACAACGGGCCGCTTTATCAGTAAATAGAAATTGAAAATTGAAATTCTGGAATTCATTTCAGTATCGTTTATTTTCATGTCGATATTCAAAATCATCAATGATTCTTATCGTGATATTTTTATCCGACTTCTATGGTAACAGAACAGCAATTCGTCAATAATGAGGAGCATCAATCTTACACATCGGAAAAAACAGCACCATATCTTGTCGGTGAAGCAGAACACACTACTTACCGTAAGACGAATTGAATCAGACAGTATATGAATCTTCCTTTTGTCTTATCGACCAGCCTCCTTCTCGGGATCGCGCCGATTCTAGGTATGTATGTCAATACCTACATACATACATGCATGCTTGTATAATTCAGTTGGAGCTTAATTCCTGCCGTATATCGAGCCATGTATAGGTATAGAAGATATATCCTGAATCTTTTGAATCCACAACGTGATATTATGATGTTCGAGACGTGAAAACCGTGTTTGCAGACTTAATACAAAAAATAAATTCCAAAACTGCAGGTAGATTCATACAAATGTTTCTTTATTATTGATAAAGATAAACTAACAATCAAATGAAATAAAATCAGACAGATCAAGTAGATATTACCCCAAAAGCACGTCACGCGCAAAAACCTTGCGTCAACTCTTGAGTAAAGTTTATTCATTGAAGACGACATCTATACCTGTTGTAGCAGAGTTTATTTGTATGTATGTACAACTATACAAGTCATACTTCGACACTGAACTCTTGTTACCTGCAGTCAGAATGCCACATACTAACGGCACCCATACGCCTCACTTCTCACGCAGACACATTAGGGTGTCCGTTATTTCCCAAGGTGGATTTTTTTTTGCATTCGCCTTCTGAATTTTTAGTTTTCGCCATGAAAAAGAATTTGACACTAAAATGAGCGCTTAATTTTTATATTAACCCGTGCCTAAATCATGATACATTTCCCATTTAAAGAACATGGGATTCTTACACTTTTTATATTTTATTCTTTTTCATTGAAAAAAATGCAACTACAATAATAAACGATATATATTTTGGTAGAAAATTGAACGCTCTACAAAAAAGGTTTCTTATATTTTTTCGATAAATTCATTTTTTTTAAAGTTATTCAAGGTTGAAGTTGTAATTATGGTCAAATTTATCGTTTCATATTTTTCTTGTTACTTTTAACTTTTGTTCGCTCTAAAACTATCGATTAAAAGCAATTGGCTTGAAATTGACATATTTCTGTATGAATTCCAGTACTACAATTACACCCTAATACACATACATACTCATACACTCAACTAGTACATACATGTCCACATTATAGAGTAACACCTATCATAGAAGATTTAATTTCATTCATCTAGTTGTGGCAGTTTGCTAACGTTCACCTGCTAGCCCGTAAATTCTTGTTCAGTGCGAAAAATTACAAGATCACTGAGAATTAACCGTGAGCCCCCCAGCTGAGTAAATACATTAGGACATTTCATTCGTTTGACTCGTATGCTAAGCGCAGCGGTATCCAGCCATTCTTATCTTGAGAATTAATATCAGTTTCCTTGCTGACCAAATACCCGACTACATCCAATTGCTCCTCGAAATCGGCGAAGTGTAGCGGCGTACCGATATTGTTATCTTGAGAATTGATATCAGCTCCCTTGCTAACCAAATATTCAACTACATCTAATTTACCTCTCATAGCAGCGACGTGTAGCGGCGTCAAGCCATTCTTATTTCGAGAATTGATTTCGGCTCCCATGCCGACCAAATACTTGACTACATCCAATTTTCCTTCGTAAGCAGTAGTGTGTAGCGGCGTCAAGTCATTCTTATTTCGAAAATCGATTCCGGCTCCCTTGCCGACCAAGTACTTGACTACATCCAATTTTCCTTCCTGAGCAGCGAAGTGTAGCGGCATCGAGTAGTCATCCCCATGTTGAAAATTTATTTCAGCTCCATTCCCATCCAAATACTCGACTACATCAAATTTTCTGTACTAAGCAGCGGTGTCTAGTGGCGTTGAACTATTCTCATGTGGAGAATCCATTTCGGCTCCCTTGCCGACCAGACACTCGAGTACATCTTATTTTCTTCCCTGAGAAGCGAAATGTAGCGGCGTCATGTTGAGAATTCATTTCAGCTCCGTTGCCATTTAAATACTCGACTACATCCATTTCTTTTTTCTGAGCAGTGGTGTCAAGTGGCATTGCACTATCCTCATGTGGATAATCCATTTCAGCTCCCTTGCCGACCAAACACTCGAGTACATCCAATTTTCTCCCCTGAGCAGCGAAATGTAGCGGTGTCGAGTCATCCACATGTTGAGAATTCATTTCAACTCCCTTATATGCACCGAGGCAATTCAAAAAGAGTCTAATCATATGACCATTACCTTCTGCAGCTGCTACGTGAAAGACAGATCATTTCAGCTAGGTTCGAAATGTTGTCAGATAACGTGGCCAAAACTCACCCTCTGATACATCAACATGTTCGATTGACAATAGCCAATCCATAAAGGCACGCAAAGTTTCGTAATTATCTCCAAGCAAAATATCTTCTACGAAGATTTTCCCCAATGATTCATTCTGCTCGCGCGTCTTCAACATTTCTGTGAAAAATTTCGCCGTGAAATACTTCGCGTAAGTTCGATGTCCAAACTGTAGCTGACCATCGATGAATCGAGTAACGATGCCATCCCGCTCTTCGATGTCAGCATCTGTTGGTGGTTTTGAAGTAAACCTCAAACTTTTTTCCCACAAAATGTGCATATAAATAAATGAGATTAATTCTTTCCGGAAACTTTGGTTCGTCGACTTCAGAGTCGATAAAGTCTTTACACGAATCGAAAGGTTTTTGCGCCTTTCCTCGTTGGTTTCCAAAGACCTCAGTGATTAGATACGCCTGAAGCGGATTTCCAGTAAATTTATTTCCCTGGTCATTAATCGAATCGGATAGTTTCTTCATTATTTCCGTGGTATACTTTATGATACGTTTCTGCGTCCTCTGTTTCAAATCGTTGTCCGAGCTTTCAAACTTAGCTTTCCAAAAATCGATCAAAAACCTTTCTTGATCGTACGTTGAGAATGGCTTCATGTTGTGAGAAAATGCACTCAATTGTCTTTCCAATATTTCTCGGGTATGTGGTCTTGTAGCAACGAATAATTTTTTAGTGCCATGTTTTGTTAATGTTTCCAGCAAATCAATTACGGTATTCTCATAATCCGGACTTATTTCATCGAATCCATCAAATATAAGTCCCGCTTTGTGCTTCCTTCTTATAATTCTTTCGTAAACCTTTTGTGCCAAGTCAGTTTCGCCGCTCAACAGTTCTTTCACCACGAACTGTACTGCGTCATCGATACTGATTACTTAGAACGTATCTCGAGTCCGCTTTTACTTTTTTCAAGGCGGTCGCACGGTGGTTTAAATCGACTCTTAACACCAACATATTCGGTTCTTTTTTTTCATATTCGATGCCAAATAAGTCAACATGGTAGACTTTCCCATTCCTACCGCATCAGAAATAATTACGGGCTCTTCGTGGGATGTTAGAACAACTTTGCTAAGATAGGTCCCACTCGTTCTATCGTGATCGTCGTCGCTCTCAGTAGCATCCCTATACCTAACCAAAGAAGTTATATTTCCTCGAGATTTCTTCCATATGTATTCTTCGTTTTTCCAAATATCTTGCTTCCATTGCAGCCAATGAACGTTGCGGCTTTCATCTTTCACGCAAAGAGCGTTGAATTGTTTCTCCTCTCGATTACTGTCCAAAATAGTAAACTTCTGTGTACTCTACGGTGTACTCCCATTGGTGAAGCTTCTCCGACTTGCGCTGGTTCACTCGGAAAATCTTCTTCCATACCGCAGTGAATGAACGAATCGGTTCTGAAATTTCGTTCTATTGAAGAAGTCCGTCTCATTCGTAGTGGTTCAACTGCGAGTACTCTGTTCTTGCCACTGATGGCGAACAAATCGAATATTTTGTCGTTTTTTAGAAAATCTTTCTTTATAACTACATGTCGACAAATTGTACGATGTATGTAGTAATGTTGAATCTCTTCTAATCCTTTCATGTCAACACCGATTTGTATTCCATCTCCAGAAACAAGCTGAACCAAGGTGTCAGAGTCCATTATTTTTGAGAGATCTTCTATTTCAACCTCTCCTAGATTATCGTAGTCGTCGAAGCCTAACAATTCGCCGAAGCTGGTCCCATTGTTTTGTCCCTGAAATTTAGTGACCTGTTTTCACAACATTTTTTTCTGTGACTCTTTCGTGAGATTACAGAAGCTGAGATTCTCAACTTTCTCAAAATAAGTTTCACGGCTTAAATTAAATTGAGTACCTAAGTCTTCACCTTTCCGAGTGATAACAATCATCTTTTGGTGTTTGTGCTCTGTAATGATTTCATAGAATGGATCCAACAATGTCTGTATAGATATTTTTCCGTACCATTCGACTCTCAGTTAACTATTAACAAATCTGGACATCGCTGCGAATGGAAAATAGTTTTTACTGAATTCGATGGGAGTTTCAAGCTTTCCAATTGTGTGAAGATAAAGCTATTCCATTTTTTAGTGCATCGATATCAGTTTAAGCGTGTCGTAAACCTTCAATGAGATCAATAATGTTTCTGATTCTGGAGCAACTAAGTTCAAAATTGGGATTGAAGTGGAATTAGATCCATCCTCAGTTATGAAGTCCTTTACTTGTTGCATTCCGGATTTCAAGTGTACGTACATCGTATCTCATTATCCACTCGCAATATACCGGAATTGCACACTTGGCTAGCAGAGAGTTCACTTCGTCGTTTATATTTTTGATGAGTTCCTCACCCACTTTGTACGAAAAGTATTCTGTTCCTTTTCCTTGCTCACCTGGTTTTATAAACCAGTTCAACATTTCCGTTTGAAAGCCGTAATCGAAGAGTTCGGTATTCAACAGCTTGAACCTACTATCAGCATGTATTTTGCATCTGATTGATACATTCAGTTCATCTCTGTCTGGTTGATTCACAGCGAGAGTAAACTCTTTCAAAAAAAAAAAATTCAATTTCCTTATCGTCAACGTAGTAGTCTACAGGCAATTCCGAATAAATGTCTGATTTTGGTACTTGATTCGTTGATTGATCGGATTTGGATTTTGGTACTTTACCAAAATCTTGTCGGAAGGTAAGATTCTCAAATAGATTTTGTATTTCTGCCCAAGTTAGATCCTCAGATGTATTGATTTGTGGGTCATTTCTTTTTTTTCTGAACTCTGAAAGGAAAGCCATACGAAACTTTTCAACATTCTGAGACAAATTCTCTTTTCTAATAAATTCATTATGAAACTTTTTACTGGCAGGGTTGAAAACATATTTCACCAGTGGAAGATGATATAATCCAAACGTTTTCATTTCTAATCTCGGATGTTTTGTCTCACAAATGCACGTGGCTAGCAGCTCTGCTAACTTAAGGCCATTGGGTGTTTGTTTCAATTTATCATACAACTTTTTGTTAGATTTCTGATGTGCCTGAAGCTTGTACCAAGCTGTTCTTTCCATTTCGCCTTGCTGCAGTTCACTCCTCACTTCAAAAAGCTTGTCAGGATCTTCTGCACTTGCCGTTCCACAAAAGATGGTTTTGAGCCGTCCTGCGCTAGGTAAGGAATTGCTATGATATACTATGCCGGATGGGCACGCATCCTTTGCCGTTACTCACCGTCACCATGCAGTATAGTATACATTACATACATACGTATGACGAAAGATTAATTAACCTTCTCATTGATTCAAATATGTAAGAAGGATAAGACTATACAGATGCTGTATAAATTGTAGAAGACGATTATTATACCGACTGAAAACAAACAAGGGTTTCGCCAAGGTCTTCCAAATCAATCAACTTGTTTACGCAGACTGCAGGCCACAATGAGGTGTGAATATAATTCTTTGACTTTGACAAAATCGGGCTATTAATGGCAGCGGAAAACAGCCGCAGCTATGATGGAATTTAATATATTTGTGATAATTGATGAAAACTTACCTAAAAAAATGTCCAGTAATGACTACAGTCGCACGTCCGACTTGGAGCAATCCCAAGACAACGATCGGAGTGTCCTTTCTCTGAAAAACCACCAATATCCCGAGTGAACAATAGAACCTGATTTTACATAGATGCGAGTTCATTCCTAAATTAGTTAAAAATAATCAACTCGAAGTACAATGGTCGCCGAACGCAAACGCTGAATATAAACAATTTTTCATTAATTCGGAAAAAAATGATTGACATTTCTGTCCGAATCGGGATTGGATGAATATTTCAGGGCTTTCAAAACATAGCATGTCTGTTTGTCAGTAGTTGCGATGAAGAAACGTCTCGTATTTCGCCTTAGAAATCAGAATCATCGTGTTCACACCCGTGTGGAAGATTATAAACAAATTTGAAATTAATAGCAATCACTGCGAACGTATTTTTAAGTTAAGGGTTGCTGATTGCCAGTCCTGCTGACCGAGAAGTGATAAGCACTTACTGGCCGCCAAGTTGACTCTCGTTCAGATAACTTGACTCGCCTTCACTGCTTTTATTTGTTCTGAACGGTAACAGAGATGCTCATCGAATAGCAAACGCGTGCGAGCTGCGGATTTATTTAGATTTCATACTATAACGATACTGAATGATCTTTTTTAATACTAGTTCTAAAGTGTCTATTCCTGGACGTGTGAAATTTTTCGCATTCGCTTTGCTCGGGCGACAATCACACAAGTTGAGAATCATCTTTCGCACGTGTATCGGACTTTGGTTTTCAACACAACACGCGTAAAGTTGACTTTTGTGCACGCAAAGCATGCGCAAAATCGAACTTTATGCACGGCGTATTGAAATATGCTATTTCTGTGATGCAACATGTTTGATAGACTGGCACGTGAATTCGGAGTAAAGTCATCAGCTGAACATGATCACCGTTGGTCTAATATCCAGCAAAAACATTGTAAATGTAAAGTATACCGCCATAAGTACAAAAAGAATGCCACCCAGAAGCACCACGATCTTCTAGCAATTATATGTCATAAAGTTGAACCCTCCTAATTCGTGTAGTGATATCGAAAAATTATTTCAAGAGCTACATACTTGGCGGGCACATTCCTTTTTCCCACTCTACTAAAATCATGCGCACGTTTTGTAATATGTACCGTTATTTTCTCTGTATCAGGACTTACTGACTTAGCCAACAAAAATGGATTTGGGAATGCTATTTTTGAAGATTTCGGTACCACATATTTTTTAAAACAGGATACGCAAATCCATCCAATTGATGGTTTTCTAATTAATAACGATAATTCGTACGCAATTTGTGTCTCCCTAATTATTTCCAATAGTTCTAGTTCCTCTAAGTCCCTAATTGATCAAGTAAGTCAGGGTAAAATAACGGCAGTGGAAGTATCGCCGGCTGCGGTACACACCTTGAAAATATATAATTAATATGAAATTGTCTAGTAGGAGATTCAAGCATTTATAACTGATAAAATGATAGTGAACTTATACCGGTCCGTGAATAAACGAAATCGGTAAATAACGAATATCAACTATCAATTTCAAGCAGTTTTTATCTTGAAAAGTACCTTATACTTTCATCTAGCGAGACAATTATAATCGCGTCAAATAGGTATACCTACATCAAAACCTGATATTGAAGACGGAAAGTTTTTTTTTTTTTATTTATTTCGAGTCTCGTATGAAAATTTGTTAGTTTTTTGCGTTTGAGAAGCCTTCCCCAAATTCCAGATCAATTAAAAAATTTTTAGGGTTTGCTCACGAATTTTGAAAATTCCACAAATGGTAAAAATTCATATTATTTTATTTTTTTCAAATCTTCGTTCTTCATGCCGGTAATTGTTTTTACGCAAAACAAAAATGACATTCTAAAAATTTCACCTCAAAATATAAATTTTTAAAGGTCACTCAAGAATTTTGAATGTTTTGAAGTAGTACTATTATAATTATTCTTGAACGACGTTTGAAAATTTATATTTAGAGCTGAAATTTTCAGGATGTCAATTTTTTCAAATGTGAAAACAATTACCATCATGAGAAAAAAGATATATTTCGGGCGAAAATCTTCGCACTCATTCGAGAATCAACACTTTCGCACTTGTATCGGAATGTACTATTTTGCAAATTTTCTCATACCTTGCATCCTAGGCTCTGTCAGTGTTGAAAGTGAAGAAAAATACTCCATACCGAAAAGATTTGAAAATGGTCTCAAAAATTCTTATTTTTCTTTTCGATTCTAGGAAATGAGAATTCAAAGTGGTGGTCCTTGACGTTCCCAATTTTTCGACGATTTAACACTTAATTCTTCTACATTTCGGCCATGGCGCTGAATATAAACAGAATTTGACAAAACGTCGAGGGATCTTTTATGTAAAGAATTAAGTTTTGGACACATAACAAATTTTGAAATAAATAAATGAATAAATAAAAATTAAACAATAATTTCCACCACTTTGATTTGTTGTTTCCTAGAATCAACAAGACAAATAAAAATTTTAATCGAATCCATTTTCAAATTTTTTCGGCATATGGAGTATTTTTTTTACTTTCAACACTGACAGAGCCTAACGCTTAAGGTATGAAAAAATTTGCAAAAATTATTTCTGCCCGTTTTTTGAGTGATACCAGCCAGTAAAATAGGAATAAGTCCAATTAAAATTAGCAAGGGTCAAACGTTCACCGAGTTGGCTTAGAATGCTCCATATAAACATCAATGAAAATAAAATATAAGGCATTCTCCTTGATGCCAATGACAAAAAAAATTGTAAATAAACCGACAATTTTGACAAAATATAGGGCGTTTCTTGCTATAATGACGATAAAAAAAATCATTTAAAGTTCAATTTCCATACACATATTTTACAATATTCTCATCGAACATTGACCAGACATTATCACGAATTGAATATTCCCAACATTTTTTTATTCTGATTTATCGTTTGGCTATAAAGTCGAGGAGAAATAGGAAGCCTCTACGTTGGAAAGTTGTAGAGATCAGACATTGTTCAGAAAACTTCTATTTTTCTAAATACATACCTTTTATAGTTTTCAGTTCTAGTGTCTGCATGTGGCTACAGAAGTTGGACGTTTTTCAGCAGGTCTTAAACTTACTTGATTCATGAGACTACAGCAAACTTGCAAATGACTTGATAAACGCGGCACCTTGATTATTCCTTCCTGCACAATCTAAGAAAAAGAAGTTTTCCCTCAGTCTAATGACTGATTGATAAGACGGACGTCTGAGGGTGTCCCATGGTAGAGATATCGACACATACCTACACACGATTTGTTAACACGAATAACGTTTTCTGTAAAACGCTAATAGTATAAAATTTGGCATTGAAAAATTAGGTGCACAAAAAAATCTGAAAAATAATTCCAGATATATATTTTAATATATGAGGTATTTTCGCTCATCCGGAATACTTTTCTGCACATGGGTCACCGATTTTGATCTTTGACCAACCCTGAACAATAAATCTAGAGTCATACACCCTGATATCAACTGGTTGAAAAGTTATTCGATTTACAAAATATAATAAAATCAGTTTTCGGGCGTAGCGGACGATCTTCAAGCGTACGTATTTTCAGTTTTGAGGATCAGAAAAATATTTTCAACCAGTGTTCTAATATCAGAAAACTCCCACTTTTTATGCTGTGAAAGTCGAAATTTTCAGAATAAAATTATTTGTTTATTGTCCTGCAGCGACCAAAGGGCGTAATTCTTTTGATAAAAATTCAACTGTAGGTACATTTCCATGTACTAAAGAGATCCTGAAATTTTCAGACGGGGATTTTGCCTCGTTTTGTATCATAATTTTTTTTGTATTTTCTTTCAATATTATATAATTTTTATTTTTTATTATTAATTTTTTTTTCTCTCAATTTTTCTTATGAGTCTCAACCTGATGAGAAAAACATATCGATATACCTCGTTGAAAACTTTACAATCATAGGAAACTAACTGTAATAGAATAAACAAGCCGGATAAACAGTTTATCGGAGTACTTTTCACCAAAAAGAAAAAAAAGGATGGGTTTGTCAGGGGAAGAAAAAGTATAAAAAGGTAATGAAAAACCGAAAAAAAAGATCAAAATTTAAAATTTCACATTAAAAAAATGCCCTATATATATTAATAAACAACAATTTCATACAGTGCGTTTAATCCCAAATCGATCTGGGTATACTTACAATTTCTTCTTGTCATTGGCAAGGATTGCCCTATATATTGACAAACAACAATTTTATACAGTGCATTCATTCTAATTCGATCTGGGTATAATTACAATTTTTTTCGTGTCATTGGCAAGCAATGCTCTGTATATATGAAATTCTCAATTCGGAAGAATATATTCTTTCATTTAGAAAGATAATACAGAGAAAAAAGTATAAGTTTGTCAGTAAAAAAGCAAAATTCGATTCATTTCCGGTAGAATCAAAAGTTCAATTTAAACGAGATATGGCAATTTTTCATCCCCATCATTTGGTTGTAAAGTCCTGTGAATTTCAGATTTTCTCATCGAGTCGTTTCCGAGATCACCGCGCGAGTTTGTCGAACAGGACGACAGACTGACCGACATCTTTCCAAAAACCTGTTTTTCGGATACTAGAAGGTCGAAAACGTGAAGATTCGTTGAAATGAGCAAAAGTCACTTTTCGACCAAAACCAATACTTTTCTAATATCACCGTAGGTGATGAAAAGTAACAAAATCCAATAAAAAAACGTGATCGTTTAGAGGTAGAAAGTTCTTAAAAGTTGAAAAATCCAAAGTTGTTCAGCTGAATATCATAAGAAATTGGTGTCTCACAAAAAAATGTTTCATACAAAAGTCATTTGATTATTCAAGTAAAACAAAATTAGGCAATAAGAAATACGGGTTTCTATTAGAAAAAACAAAGATGACCTTCCTCTGACCTCAGTGGCGCGTCCACTGAAAAATCCAATAACGCTAATTTCTTCTCCCCTCTGAGTCCTCCAACTTTTGTCTGTAATATTTTCTCATATCTCTCTTGGTTTGAACTTGAATTTTCGTATAAGTCGGGATGTTGTGAAAATTCGAAGTAAATCCATAAACAGAAATTGGAAAAAAAATACTTTATTAACGAACTGAAATGAGAAAACAAAATTTGGAGCAAGTGAAACTCTTCAACGAGATTGTATGATCCATAACTTATAAACGAAAAGCCGGCCCGAATTCCGCATGAGATCTTAAAATTTTCATCCTTTGCTGAGGGATGTTATGTCTTTTTTCAAGAAAATCAACTGGGTCCGAAGGTGAAAATACTTTATTGACAAAAATAAATGAAAAAACAAAATTTGAAGCAAGTACTCCTCAGCGAGATTGTATGATCCATAACTTCTAATCGCATTAAGCCGCCCCAGAAAAATCAATTGGGTCCAAAAGTCTGTTAGGCAGATTTTCCACTTTCTAAGTGAACTTTTCTTCCGTTGGAGGGTGGCAAAAATTACGTTAAATATTTTTCTCCCAAGTTCACCTCAAAACACGTGAATTTTGTCATGTGATAGTTTTCGACTCAAAATGAGTTTTGGAGTTACAGTCTTCAGAATAAACATAAGATGAAAAAAAAAAGACAGCATAGTTTTTTCAAGTTCAAAAGTTAATGACAAGAAGGCTTAAGCGCCGCAGCTACGCTTTTCTGCCATTAAGCATTTTTCGGAATAATGCCAAAAGGGCGTATCCGCCAAAATAAAAGTTCAACAAAAAATAACAATTTTTGGTGGATACGCCCTTTTGGCATTAGTCAGTGTAATTTTTTACGTTACGTTAATGCCAAAAGGGCCCATCCACCAAAAATATTTATTTTTCGTCGGACAATCATTTTCGGCGGATACGCCCTTCTGGCATTACCGTAACGTAGGAAATCAAGCCGACTAACGCCAGAATTGCGTATCCACCTGAAATTATTATTTTTTTTTTTTTACATTCATTTTTGGCGGATACGCCCTTTTGGCATTAATTTGTTTATTTTTTCTGAACAGCCTGGGGCGTATCTCTGGCGCTTACGCTCTTTTGCTTGTATGTTTTTTTGCTTTTCAATATTGACATTTTCTTACGTTCCGGATATTTTCTAGTCGAAGTCGCGCGATATAGGTATATGAAAAATAATTAAAAATAAATCGGAACCTATGAGGAGCCTAGTCAAGTTAAGCTGGAATTCCCCATGTATAATGTTATATTAACTATTTTACTATGTATAACATCAGTCTATTATCGGTTGGTTCCATGACGAAGGTGGTAAGTAAGCAGTAGTTTCGTATAGCGGCAGGCAACTTAAAATACATCCATGTGTGTTTCTCTACCACTCCAGTAGTGTAACACAAAATTCAAATTAAAATGTAAACGTGCTGCGTTTGAACCACAAAAATATATTTGTACGCTATTTTCATCCTAACTGTAAGCACTGAATATAAATTTATGACTATATTATACCTAATATCAAAAATCAAATAAAGTAAAGATAGAATTTAAATCTTTCAAAAATATTATATTATATTAAATTATATATTATATAATAGTACATATAGGTAAAACTATATGCCTGTAATACTGTAAAATCAGATCAGATATGTATAGCGGTTTCAGAACGAAAAATGGTATCTAGATATATTTCAATAAAGTATCATCGGTATTCAGTATTTTACACGAGTATTTAAAATTTGTTCATGTCACAGCCTATTCCATTAAATAGTAATATTATCCAGTAAATGACATCTAACTAATCTACAAAGACTACAAACGTAAAGAATCTATTATTTGTTTATTCGGAATTATTGCCTACAATATCGTGAAGGATACAACGAGAGTACCAACAAATGCTCCTATTTAAAGGCTACCAGCCTATCATACGACGGTGTTAGTGTCAAAACTATATTAATATTGTAGCAATTCTTTGAATAATAATAAAACCATGAAAAATAAATAAATAAAATACAATATCTATTCATAATATGAATTACAGCTATACTTCACCGAAGAATAGTTTGAAAAAATCAATATACATATCACTATATTAGATACGAGTTCGCTTCGATTTGAGTAGTCACTACACTAGTAGCCATTAGCCAGAGCTGTAATGGCGGATCTGCGGTGTGTTATTAATTGTAAACATTTCGTTATTAAATAAAAACTCGTTCTAAGTAGTAATACTTTAATTGATTTATCGTGAAATTTGTATAAGCCAAAAAACGAATATGGGTCGCAGATCGATAAACACCACGAAAAGTGGGAAATACATGAATCCTACGGATCAAGCCCGTGAGTGGAAACCACCATAACCTCTAACTTCAGTATCGCCAATTTATTGTAAAAGTATAAACAATAATACATCGATAATTCATAAACTCGTTAACAAATTACCGGCTATCTCTATTACAGGTAAGGAAGCACGTAAAAAGGAATTGAAAAAAAATAAAAAGCAACGTCAGTTGGTAAGGGCTGCCGTTCTAAAGGGCAAAGATCCGGCTCAGATTATAGAAGAAATGGAAAAAATAGATCAAATGGGTAAGTAGAATTTTTAAATTTTATTCATTCATTACGTCAAAAATTTCTCCTTCATTAAAAATATTGAACTATCTTCATTTTACTCAGAATACAACGTCATGCAGCCTCCGCCGTTAAACGAAAAAGTTCTAAAAGACAAACGAAAGAAGCTCAAAGAAACCCTAGACAGAGTCTTAAAAATGTATGTAAGTATGCAATGTTCTATTTTCAAAAAAAAAAGTCATAAATAATCAACCGCTGTAAGCGAATAGTCATAATATTTGATAATAACTCA
This sequence comes from Macrophya annulata, assembly GCA_963924015.1. Taxonomy (NCBI): domain Eukaryota; kingdom Metazoa; phylum Arthropoda; class Insecta; order Hymenoptera; family Tenthredinidae; genus Macrophya; species Macrophya annulata. Next base: position 12,772,793 of record OZ001261.1, read on the forward strand.
TATTTTTTAGCTTCAAGTAATTCTTTGTTTTGCAAAATTTCTTCTATATACAGGCAAAGGATGATCAAGAAAAATGGACTGAATTAAAGGAACAATTGATACAATATGAACGACGTAGAATAGATTTGGTCACTTACTTTGAGGCCGTAAGACACGCTCAGCAGGTCCAAGTCGACGAGATACCACTCCCTTCAGCCGGTGGGGATGTGGCAAGAATTTATTCCGGTATTAATAAAGCTGAACCATTCTTTTTTTTAATTGATAATTGTCTTAGTATGGAAATTGGCATGGAATTTTTTTGAGAGTCGTAAAATCCTGGAAAAACCTTTAATTTTATTTAATTACTTCGAATGTTGAATATTTTTTCAACATGAGAGTAGAAATTCCGGAGAAAGGCTGTAATCAGTAATGTGAAAGTGTAGACTTTCAAAATTGTCCAATCTTGAGATCGATATTGAATGATTGATGATATATTGCTTTTGCAGGAGCTCTAACGTCGCAGATTCCATTACCTGAGATGCCACAACCACCATCACATATTTATCCACCCCATTCGCATTTCGTGCCTCATCATCACCCATTGATGAATATTCCAATACCGCAGAGTATATTGAAGAAGACTAGTGCCTATTCATCAGCTACATCGACTACTCCTTTACTACCAATAAACAAAGAACCTCCTGGAGTGCCACCGTTTCCTCCACCAGATCTTTCCAGTGATGATGAAGAACAGGTTGACAAGGTGATTATTAGTCATTCAAAAATTAACACATTTCTAAAAAAAATAAAATAGTTATTATCTCAAGAAAATGACAACACAGTTATCAGTTATCTTTAATTCAATCGAAAACTACATTGGTAATCAATTGACTACAAATCTAAGAATCAAACGCCTAAATTATGGCTACCCTAAAACTTTATGTAACGTCTTGAAAAAGTGTACACAAGTTTTTATAAATTCATTTACATTATAATTAACAAAACTTATGTGTATTCTCATTCGAACAATATAGTCGTTGATAAATGTCTCTGTTTGCGATTCATAAAGATTATTTTTGTTACTTATTTTATAGAATAAAGATTCAAATCTAAAGTCAAGGACGATTCGTTTTGCCGATGATAAAGAGGACAGAAAAACTGAATCTGATATAAAAGAAAAAGAGAAAGAAAAGGATTTAGAAATACAAAAGGAAAAAGAAACGCCAAAAGTAAAGCCTACAACTCTGCAACAAAAGATGTTGGCAATGGCTGGACAGGACATTGATCAATTCATGCGGGAGATGGAAGTTGTGCATAAAAAAAGAGAAACAGAACGAGCGCAGGATTTGAGTGCTAGACTAACGTTGTTAGATGCTGATGCTAACTCCAAAGCTAATTCGAATGGAAAATCTGACCAAGATGAGAGCCTCGAACCTCCTGGATTGATGGACCATCCTCCACCACACAATCCACATCATCCTCAACATCCGCATCAACATTCACTTCCACCACTCGGACTTCCACCACCGCCACTCCTATATCGTCCACCGCCGCCACCGATGCATGCTCTACGGATGCCACCACCACCTCCTCCGCGTATTGGACTTCGGTTACCACCGGGTAAAAAAATATCTATATTTCTAAAAATACGTGTGAAGTAAGTGTTGTGATTGATTGAATGTAGTATTTGAGACAAGACTTTGCTTCAAATGCACTAAAAAATGAATCAAGGGCTATTGGTGGTGTTAATGTGAAAATCAAATGTAAGACATACAATTATTTCCAGAAAGAGTATAGATTAACAATTTTCAAAATGATTTTCACTGCTTTTGGATAAACAACGATTGTTATTGGTTTTTGGATTCAAGGTATCATGTATTATGTATGAAAATTTTTGTTGTTTCCTGTAAACCTAAGACTATCTTCAGTTTTTGATATTAGTAATTATAAATAATTTGTTTATACAAAATCTTGCTAAATTATGTTTACAATTTCAGGTCCCCCTCCTGGCATGCCTCGTCTATTGAGACCAGGACCGCCTGGTATGCCGCGAATGCCGCCACCACAAATGCAAATTCCGAATTTGACGAGCTTAGCGAATATGACGAATTCCCAAATTCAAACTCAGTCAACTGCAGGGTCTCAGTCTAAAACCCCGAATGTATTGTCAGCTGCACCGCAGTTAATTAATAGGAAAGATAAAGACGGAAAAAGCTCGAGTACAATTGAAGCCAAACCACAGATCAGAAATTTGGCTGCAGATATTACTCGCTTTTTACCAACATCTCTGAGAGTTAAACGAGATGATAAAAAGAAGCCTAGTTCTATGCTTAAAATGCCTGATCGAATTCCTGAAACTCAACCTCAGAGGCTCGTACAACCGAAAACTAAGGATGATGCTTACATGCAGTTTATGCAAGAAATGGAAGGATTACTATGATTATATAATTTGTATTTATTATATGATATTATTAATGCAGATTATCAGAACGGTTTGCGATTAGGATTTGTAATTAAAAAATAACGCATCTCAAAGATCTCTTTCGTCATTATTTAATATTCTATTACAGGATGAGGTACGAAAAAAAACATATTGATCCCTCGTGAAATAATCATTGGGCCACTTTTTTTTTTTTTTTTTTTCAATCTATGATAGTGTTCGAGTTTACAAACTTGCGTGCATATCACGTTTCTTACCCTGTACACAATCTGTATAATTTTTATGGTGATTAATTATTGTTTTTCCGTATAGTTTCTGCGCAATGTGCATATAAGAACATTTATTTCCAGAGTTCAACACGTGGCAGTGAAACAGATAAGCAAAACATACAAGTTATTGATATTGCAATGTTTTGTTTTATTTATTATACATATAGCTGGTAGCTTATGATGAATCGATTTCCATACTTTCATAAAACATTCTTGAATAACCATATATTTTAATCATCGGAAATTTGTTTATCAACAAATTTTAATTCCATTTCACTTTATTTATAATTACTTTGTACATTTTCTTTCGATAATTAATAATTTGTACATAAATTACATACTTATATTATAATTTTGCTAAAATCTACGAATAATGTTATAGATTTCCTTGCAGATATATTTATTTATTAATTATTTCGATGAATTTTTTTTATTCTAAATAATATAGCAAATGTATACTAATAATGATGTAGAAAAGAAGAAAGAAATCAAATCAATAATGTAAGTATAAAATTTGAATGTATTATTATAGCTGTAACGAAGAAGTGACTCATATTTCTCAACATTCATTGTTTTCTTACAATTAGTTTCAAGAATTATGACGTCATATTTGTACATGAAATAAATTGCTTAAAGATCGTATTATTTGCTATACGTAGCTAACTGTATTCAGAAGTCCGAACTCCGAAAGACTTCCTCCGAAACTACGGTATACGCGTGGTATACGCGCACTTACAGCTATATCTATACTCCGTCACGACTCACGCGGCATGGCTTCACCTGCTGAATGAAAAATGACGTATGTATGTATGTCGAGTTTCGTAGAAATAGTCGACTAGTAATCGTAGCGTAGTATAGTCTACACTCTTTGACTACTACGCTCTTGCAGAGAGACGAATGGTAGTAAAAAAGTAATAGAACTAAGCGCCGGCTAGCGGGGTTCGGGGATAGTGTGTATCAAGATGGCTGACTCTAACGAAAAGTTATTGGCAGAGCTCCTGAAAAAACCTGGAAATAACGCGTGTGCTGATTGCGGAGCTAAAAGTGAGTAGAGTATCTGGCTTAATTAAAATACTTTACTTTAAACTTATCAAATATAGAGATAAAATATAACCAGAAGTTAAAACAGCTCTGTTAAAACGAATGAATTTTAGATTTACGGATGCCAATGCGTGTGGGTTCTTAAGCTTGCAGACGCACGTCTACAGTCAATTGTCAAATTGTCACGGAAAAAATTAGGAAAACAAATCGCTTACTTAACATCCTCATTAAGTATTTATCGCGCTTGTATTGTTACACTATTAGTCACTCGTATTTAGTTTCGTGACGCACCCACTTACCAATTTTGTACTCTCAATTGACACTCCTATTGGTTTACAAAAGTCCGCTTACATACATAGGTTTTGCAGTACACTATAGGAAATGCGCAGATATTTTACTAGGACAGTAACGGAAATCTTATATACGATTTTGACTCATATCCATTATATCATTTAATCAATTGAAATCCGTTTTTCCGATTATTAAACAATCACCCTGAAAAATGTAACAATTTTAAATGAAATTTTCAACTACATGTACTAATCATACTTGTTAGTAGGCCTACAACGCAATAGAAATTCGTTAGATTGTATAAAATAACATATTTCAAACATCTAACGATTATCATTCAATAACTAATAAAAATGTCAACCTTCATTCTCACCCTACAGATTTCAGAGTTTGTCTAGCTTAAAAGTAACTGCTATGATATCATTAAGACATGATGCCGAAGTTTTTTCATTAATTTGTTATTGTTTGAAATTATTGACTGAAGAATTGATTTAATAAAATGAATTTAAAACTTTCTAATCTCATTCAATTTATTGGGTCATATCAAAAGAGTTTAACAGAGATCTGGTTGTTTACTTATTTTCTACATTATTCTCAACTATCCTATTCAGGTTGATCTCAAAATTAATTAGAAAGATTTCAAACTAAGAAAGAAGCAGTATTTATGATATTAAAAATCTTATTGAGAATAAAAAAAAAAAACAGAGTACGACTCAAAGTATGGTATTTCAGAAACTTATCTACATCATTTTCTCAATCACCGGTTTTTCCAGAATGATGCATGCAGTTTGTTGAAGATTTAATGTGAAGCAATATTTCTAGGAATGAAACTCAGCCTACAGCAATATCAATTCTTACTACATTATTTCATTTCCTTTTCACTATTCTAGCAAATTTTCTTAACAAATAATGTTCTTTGAATAAAACTTTTATCTCCTAACTAAATACTGGATAAACTACTCAGTAATATAATTACAGATCCAGAATGGGCTTCGTACAATATTGGCATTTTTGTATGCACAAGGTGTGCCGGTGTGCATCGATCCATGGGCGCACACATATCAAAGGTGAAACATTTGAAGTTAGATCGATGGGAGGATTCACAGGTAACCCGAGTTCGGGAAGTTGGAAATACTGCAGCAAAACTTCACTACGAAGAGCGGGTACCTTCTTGTTATCGAAGGCCAAATCAAGATGCACCACAGTTAGTGAATTTTTTCTAATTAATAAAACAAAAATCAGTAATTAATCAAATCTTATTCATAAGTATATCAGTAATAAGAATTAATAATTATTTGCTAATGAGTGATCTGGTTATAAATTTGTTTTGGAAACACATTAGGCAACTGTTGGTTATTTTTAGATTAATATTAACAGGCTCTTCACTGCTTAAAATTTTGCACATTTCATCAAATTTCGTCAAATATTTGCTGCTTCAAGTTTTACTAAAAATATTCACCTCGGACTCAACGCTTTTTTTTTAATACTTAGAACCAGTAGAGAGAATAGGGGGACAGCTTATCAAAAGAGGAAGTGGTTCGATACCACAAGGCTTATGCGGATAGTCAGAAGCTTGTTATGTGGTATAAGTTAGCTCTGAGATTTACACGATTTGTCATTTATAATTGAATTATATACTTTTATTATAAAACATCACATATGTTGTCATGAATACATTAGATTTGTTTTAGAATCACAAATCATATCTTTAATTTCAACACAAATTATAATTTAAATACGCTTGATGTCTGATTACAATTGTAAACAATGAAATGTAAATAAATGAGGATGTTATTCATGTTGGGTTTTCCCAAGTTTTAATAACAACGAATTGTTTTGAAAGGATATTAGTAGAGCAGTGGATAAGAGCAAAGTATGAACGGGAAGAGTTTTGTCATCCGGAAAGGCAGAATCACTATGTTTCTGGATTCATGGAAGGATTTCTGATGAAACGAGGAAAAGAGGATTCTAGATATCACCCACGAAAATTTGTTCTATCCGAAGCTGAGGACACGCTGAAATATCACGTCAAAGAGAACAAGGTGAAAATACTTTAATTATGTAATCATAAAGCAGAAGCATGCTAGAATAATTAGGCAACCTTAGAAATCTCATTTTTTATTGTATTCCACCATCAGATTGAAAATCAAATTCTTCACATACAGTTTATCAATCTTGTTTTTTTTTTTTTTTTTTTTTTTTCAGGAACCAAAAGCCGTTCTTAGGATATCTGAATTAAACGTAGCATTTGCTCCACCAAAGACCGGGATTCAAAATAGCCTCCAAATATCATTCATGAAGGATGGTAGCACAAGACACATTTATGTCTATCACGAAGAACCAGAAGTTATCACAAACTGGTATCTAGCTATAAGATGCGCAAAACTACATCGCTTGCAAGTAGCTTATCCGGGAACCTCAGAATCCGAACTTCTCTCACAGCTTACAAGAGACTTTGCAAGAGAAGGATACCTGTGGAAAACGGGTCCAAGACATTCGGATGCCTATAAGAAAAGATGGTTCACTCTAGATGGTCGGAAGCTAATGTACCACGACGATCCAATGGTGAGACTGAACTCCTTTGCTCTTTAATCTCGGTATTCAGAACATCTGGCAAATATATACGTCATTAATTAAGTAAAATATTATCAAATTATTCTAGCTCTATACCGTATATTTCAATCACACTCTCGTCACGCTATTTCATATTTGTAAGGCGAATATTAATGCCCATTTATAACAAAGTGTGCCAATTTTATCTAACAGGATGCCCATCCGAAAGGGGAGATATTTTTGAGTCATACTTCGGATGGATTTCGAGTGAAACTGGGAGTGCCAGCGGGTGCTAAGGACCAGGGATTTTCATTTACTCTTGAGACCCCTGATAGGAGTTTCTTACTTTCGGCTCAAAGTGATGACGATAGATCGCAATGGATGAGTGTCATTCAACGGGTGATTGAGAAGCCATTGACTCCACAAGACGCATCTAGTTAGTACCATGTTTATTCAATATTCTTTTATTATATTTTGATCAATTCAATCAATTGAAAATTAACAGATAAAAACCATAAATAGTGCATTGAGCTAAACCTACTTATGCCCAATATTGTCTAACTTTAATTCTAACTTTGTTATTATTTATGAAATTTACAGTAGCATCACGTTTGGTAAGAAAACGCACAGCAAGTGGAACGATGAATATTTTTTCGTCAGTAAGGTAGGGCTGGACCCCCTTAGGTATATGTCACAATTAGTAAATACTGTTAAATAGGAGATCGAATTAAACTAGTAATAATATGAGTTGTAGTTAGGTAAAGAAACTAACACTATTTGGTAAGGTTTTCACATTTGTTACAATATCTCTTCACACAATGTTGCATTATGATTTTATTGTAATATGTGAAAATCTTTATGTACAATTCAACTAACCCGAGAAGAAGTTTGAAATAGGTAACATTCTTTTACTGACTACCTACCCTTCATCCGAATTACATCATTTCAATAGTAAAAATAACCAAAAAAAAAGGGGGGACATATAATCATTAGAGTTCTGTACAACTTTATCTCGGTAATATTGAAATAGTGCATGTAATTTATAAAACTCATAAAACTGGTGATAAAACTATTTTAATATACAGTATCGGTATTGTTTTAACTTAGTAATAGCATCAAAATTCCAAATTCACAAAGATGTAAATGCTTTAATTGCTTAAAGTATGAAATTCAGTCGATATCTACGACTACATCATACAACTATATCTGCATTGCAAAATTTTATCCTAGCAATAACATGCAATATAATAATAGATTAACAACATTGTAAATTATATATTTTATTTATTAAAAATAATAATAATCACTCGTACATTAGCTACGACGAAACAAACTTAGAACAAATTTCGTTATCATTTGGTGTTCATATTCATTCATTTAAAATTCTATCACAGACCCCTGCTCATATTATTCGAGGCAAATCCCATTTTGGGACGTTCAGTTTTACGCCGGAAGATGAAGTTTTGTCTGAAACATTGAGAAAATGATTTATCAAACATGTCCGGCAGACCCTATATCTTGAAAGTCTTGAACAATAGATGTTACAATTTTACTGTGTCATTTATGTAATATATAATAATATACAAAAGTTAGTTATTAACAGAAGATTTATCGATCATAAATAACACTGATTTTTCAAAACGATTCTGGAAATATGATGATATTCATATATTTACAGATTAACATGCATAAATACATTATCACCAATCACACAACCATATTCGTTTGTGATCCATTTTAATGAACTATTTACAGTTCATGGATTTCATACAATATAAATACAACTTTTCATTATTTGCAGTAAGTTAATGGCTACTGCTGAGGAATCGTGATGTGTCCAAATAGACAAGGTATATGGTGAATCATTTAGATAGATTTAAAATCATTAAATAGATCAAAAGCAACTTCTTGTAATTTTATCGCATAATTGTCAATTTTCTATATAATATCGAGTATCATGTTTATTATGCCAAAGCTTCAATTAAGTATTAATTTTTCATTATTTGCACTATATCTGCTACACGAAATGTATGTATTTAGATTAATGATAGATGGTTAAGAAATAGGGTTTCCTTTTTTTGTCTTTATTTTTACATAGATAATGTGTAGTTTATTTTTACTATTATAGTAGATACGTGCATCTATATTTTTTTATAGTCAATCAGAAATTTATATTGAATTTGTATTAAATGATAAAACTATCGTAAGAGAGAGAAATATGTATGATATCTTTGAAAGAACATAATCTTTAGATATAATAAATTCTGAACATGGAACAAAAGTAGAATGTAAGAATTTGTAAGAAATCGAGCTTATACTTTGAAAGGAAAATGTCAGAAGAAAATAATTCTGCCTCTTGTAAGAAATATATTCATGTATCGCACAGTGGTTTTAAATTCGCGTTACTGATACGTATGTATGTAACCCCATCCACTTTATATCTTGTCTTTAACTGTATATAAATGATGAATTTTTAATTAATAGGGGCCTATGATGCTGTATATTCTCGCTGAAGCCGTGTTTACAGTGATATAAAAGAAATTTGTTAAATAAATTTCAACGGCTTACACCCGTAGGATATAAAATAAACGACTGAACTATTCTAAAATCTTATTAAATAACACATAGTTAGATATAAAATAAAGAAGCTGGATTGTAAAATAAATTTAAATGCTATATTAATAGAGTAAAGTATAAGTGCTGAATTCAAAAACTGAAATAGTACTGCAATTATATTATTTAATTTCAGTGCTTTCCTCATTATCTACATAACTCTTTATCAAATTTATACTAATTTAACAAAGATGATTTCTTTTCCAAAGAGACTTATTTTTAATCTCTGTAAAACTCAATTTATCAACTGTTTTACTTAATCTGCTTAAGTAGGTATAATATGTTGGAGTAATATTAACGAGTTAAGTTACAAACGGAAATTAGTTACTGAATATAGTATAGCTACCTTACACTTCATATTGTTAATATGTAATGTTATTGTATGCAGATACTCAATAAGTTATTTTATATATGTATAATTATTATAAACTTGATAACAATACAGAGACGATGCTGAAAAAAAAAAACATCAAAATTTCATACCTCGTTCTTATGTAGGTATTTACTTTTATCTTTAACAACACTTAAAAAAGAAGGAAAGAAAGTCAATAGAAACTTTATGAAACCGTTATAAATAATCAGAACTCATTTTTTGTGTTAACGTATTATATCTTTTATTTTATTCATTAAATAACACTAGTTGTATATACATATTTTTGTTAATAATTGTCATACTAATTAAGCTAAAATTTGAAATCTTTATCGCCGTAACTTGCAGTACTAAGCAACAGTTCAACTGCCAATTATGTAGCAAGGGGGCTTATATTAGATACATATATATATATAGATACGGTTTAAAAACTTTAAATATAAAAATATAAAATTGTCTTTGATACATTGAGTCTAATCAATGGTCATTTAAAATTTTTTTTTTCAATTTCACCCATAGAAGCTCTAAATGAAAGCTAACTAATATTTCAATTGTTGACAATAATTTGCCCTCGTTATAAATAAATACTTATTGTCCGTAGACCCATTTAAAAAAAAAATTTATCGCCCGAATGACCGGAACTGAATTTTTCACAAGACTACGAGCGTAGCGTCATTTCGTTTCTTCCTATCGTCAACATGTTTTCAGCATAAATTGGCAGTGGAATTCGCATAATACGACGTTGCACCAATTCTTTTATCATTTTTGGTATGTGCCGGCCATGAAATTCCCATCTATAAATTGAAGCCAGTGAGATTAAATAGGTTTTATTCATATTCAATCCTAATCGGACTTTGGAATAGGTATATATTTTCGTACTCACTTGACATCGATATCTTCATCCTTTATTTCTGGAACTAGTTTAGTACATTTCCACGTTTGATTAACAAACATAAGTTGAAGTAATTGAGTACTTGGTGGTTCAAGTCCGAAACATTTATCTACATATTCTCCGCGATGTTTTGCTTCCGTAAAATCTATTCCTGTTTTCCTAAAACGAATAACAATCATACAAATTTAATATGACTGTTGAAAAATAATGAAGTTATTTTGATAAAATTAAATTATCAATAATTTTTCAATATTAGATTGTTATTTTTAAGGAAAATTTTTTGATAAATTGCATCAAATGTATTTATCAGAAATTCAAATTTGGGGAACATATAATAGGTACAGAGATTTTGAGTAAAGACTGGAATAAAGTTAATTATAAAATCAAATACAATCAAATAACAATTATTACCTAACTACAGGTGCTAAGTCTGTATAAGCAGGGGTTTTCAAGATGTTCTCGTTGTTTATAGTAGCTTGTTGTTTAACCCACAGCAGTTTGATCAATGATTTCAGATCTTTACCAGACAATTTGGCAAGCTTAATATCAGTATATCCTAAGCCTTCTGCCATTGCTAATAAATAATCTCTATCAACGGTTTTTCTTGAGGTAAAGAAATGCTTTTGCCCATTTAAAAATGCGAAAAATACAGGATATATTCGATGCTTTCGTCGTTTTCCTAGATTCGCGTCCTTTACTAACACAAATGTTATACCGTCATGCGAAGTAACTCTTACATCCATTCGTTGGACATTTCTTAAAAATGATGCCGAAACTCGTTCTTCAATTTCTCTGTCAGATTGAACACCAAGAGGGGTAATTACACCACGTAATTCATAACAAGTCCAAACTTTTTGAATCGAGTGTCTGCTAATATCTGTTTTAAGTAATTGAAAGAAAATGTTTTAAAAATATAATCAAATCATTTTCCTAATTGTAAAATTACAATACAAGCTAATACAAAAATATATAACTAGAAAAATTTTTGTTATAAAACAAACACATTGTTATAATCTGTTACACGTTATTCTACATAATCTATTTTAGGTATTTATTTCTTTATAGATTCTGGTGGGAATAAAAATCACACAATTTACCAATTAATTGTAGACTTGATAGTCGATCTCTTAAATCGGCGTCTCCAATTTCTAAGTCCTGTAACAAATAATGGATAACTATTAATTTTAAAATATGTTGAAGATGTAGAAAAAGAAATAAGCTTAGGTCTCGAGATTTCATCGATAATTTTTAATTCATGTATTATTTTATCTATTTGGTATTAATTTCACGATAACTCTGTGAATTGGAGAGCTTCCCGAAATTTTACACTTGGAAGTGAAAAATTGTATTTTCTCAATATAATCCATATGAAAATGAAAAAACCCGAAAAATTTATTGATGTAATTTATCCAGCCTGGCTCCAAAATGCATACCTTCATTGTTATATTGTCCTCGAACACAGTGTCGCTGAAGTGAATATTATATACCGTTTAATGAATGAAAAATTTAAGTTTTATCAATCTATTTCAAGATCATGTCTAACAGCAAATGTAACTTTTATTATTACTGCTTACCCTTATCATTTGCTCTATAACGTGAATAGAGGCAGAAGCTGTAAACTGTTGATGATGCTTTATCAACGACGATCTCAATTTGCTCCATGTTATTTCAGGGAAAATAGGCAGCACCGCTAACTCCAATTCCTCAAATTTGAACCTTCTGATTATTTGTCGCAGTTGAAGTCTCACATTACCAGTTGCTACAAAAAAATATGAAGAACAATGAAAGGTTCTTTTTACTTTCGAAAATACAGACTAGTGTAGAGCTGCCATTATTGGAGACACGTTGATGTATACAGAAGTAATTAACAGCGGATTGCATGTAAATATGGAGTAGTAAATGTCATTCGCGGCTACTATAAGTTACTCCGAAAAATATAAATAGTAGATAGTTACACATTCAATAGAAGAAATAAACTAGAAAAATTATTGAGCTATCAGGCCGAATGCAATATACCGATATTTGAATGAAACAGAAGCCTGAAAAAAATAAACACTGATATGTAACTGACGGTTAACCATAACCTATGATTGGTGAATAATAACGATTTTTGACTGAAAATTTGCACCTGTATCAATGTATGGCTTATTAAACTTACCTAGAGACATTTTTCTTCAATATTTTTATAGTCTTGATGATAATATAGAAATAAACACATTAATATACGGTATAAATAGTTCAGGATAAAATGTTGAAAACTTAAATTTTTAGTTGTCCGGCGTCACGTGACATCGCGCAAGCGCTTGCGCCGCGCCTATTTATCGATAATATACAAAACTGCCGCCAAATTAATTTTTATTTAAAATACCAAAGCTTCAAATCTTATTTTACTCATCATTTAATTTTATATTACAGTAAAAAAATTTCCACTAACCCCATTTAATTAAAAGTTAATTACAACCTAAAAGACTTATTCATTTATTACAAAATTGCAGCTGTGACGCATCACATGTTGTTAGTGGTAGGTGGCGCCATCAAATATCTGTGGCCCGAAAGATTACTTTGGAAGCCCGGTTGTGCCAACGCTCGATAAGATCAGCATTTACAGACATACACTGTCGGTAAAATTAAAAATACAGACATACACTGTCAATCAGATCAGCATTTACAGACATACACTGTCTGAAAAATACTTATGAAAAGTTAGCCCTTGACTAAAAATGCATTTTTGGTGGGTATTACTCGAGTATTCGAAGATTTTCACCAAAATACAATTATTATCTTATTCGCACCCAAAATATCTTCAGATTTTAGAAATTTCGCCGGATGCGTGTCAAGCTCCACACCAAAATACTCGAAGTCAAGGCGCAAAAATAGTTCGAGTTTGATTTGCAATTTTCTGGAAAGCTTGTAGTGATAAAATTTGTTGGACTGGATATTCGTAATCAGTGGGAAAATTCTCTTCGGAAACATGTATTCAAATTTCGGAATCAAACTGCTGGTCAGTACTAGGTACCCTTAAAAATCACGAAAATTATCTTATTATCCAATTTTCGTCTGTGATTTGCTCAAAACTTTGATGCGATGGAATTTTTCAAACTTTGGATTCGTGATCAGACGGAATTTTTCCTCTGGAAACGTGAGTCCCGATCCCAGGATCAGATTGATTTTGAGATTTATTGAATAGTATATAATTTACCATGCAAACAGAAAGAGTATTATGGGGTGGGGCTTGACACGCAGCCGGGAATATTTCTACAATCTGAGGATATTTTGGATGGAAATAAGATAAAAATTGCATTTTGGCGAAAATTTTCGAATACTTGAGTAATACCCACCAAAAACGTATCTTTTCAATTTCAATCGCATTTCGGCACCTCAAAATGTTGTGCTAGACCATCCATCTCTTCCACAGTTACTTCTGACAGTAAAATGCGCTTTTCCGCATAAAGGCCATTGGAATTTTAGAAAAAGTTCATTTTCGCGCCGCCCTACTGTACAGCTTGTTTACTCGGATTACTCGGCAAAAGTTGGAACTATCTTAAATTGACAGTTTTAAATCCCGTTCAAAGAACGTCATACCGATTTGTTTTGACATCCACGATCGTCTTAACGCATGCATGAACGCATGGTCCCAGCGTCTATTCAAGGCTAGTGAAAAGGCACCTGTAACATCATGATAAGTTAGGTTATGGTCATACATTCACTCCTCACGTTGGTTGCACGTTATGTGTTTTAATGAGATACAGTGACTATTTATTGTATAAATAATTTATGCTTCAAAACCAGGTGAAAGAATGTTTGTACTGGCAGAATTTGAAGACAATGTCCGAATTCGGCCATGGATGTTTAAACGTAAATTAAACGATGCTATCGCCGATGAGTTGAATAGAAAACTAGCCAATAAGGTATTTTGAAATCACTTTAGTCAATAAAAAACGAAGTAAAAATTCACGACAATATTTTCGTCCTCTTTATCATTTAATTAAACAAAAAAAACATTAATAGTATTGCATACAAATACCCTAACCTCGTTACATCAACTATAGGTATAAATAACTTTCTTGTACACATACAATAGCTTTAATGAATTCAAAAGAAAAAGAATGTCAATAAACATGAAGTTAATATTTCAGGTTTATCACAACGTAGGTCTCTGTATCGCCTTGCATGACATAACAAGCATAGAAGATTCTTACATTTTTCCTGGCGATGGATCTTCTCACACAAAAGTAGTCTTCCGTTTTATTGTGTTCAGACCATTTGTGGAGGAGATTCTTGTTGGAAAAATTCGTAGTTGTAGCGCCGACGGAGTACATGGTAAATATATATTTTTTTAATCATCTTCAAATTTGTCATTAAATAATGAAATTCAATTTTTTATAGTAACTCTCGGATTTTTTGAAGACATTATTATCCCCCCTCATAAACTACAGCATCCCTCAAGATTTGATCAAACTGAACAGGCTTGGGTTTGGGAATATGATACAGGAGATGGGGAGAAACACGATCTATTCATGGATGCTGGTAAGATTTTACACCAGTCTGACCAATTACATTTAGCAATTCTGCAAGATTCACGGTTTTTCATTTTTAAACACTAAGAATAAGGAACAAGTCGATTATTCAATTTTTAACAATATTTAACTCAATTGAGAAGCAGCAACCAAACTAATTGTCTTCGATTTATCAAAATAGACTATTGTTTTCTTTATAAACAATTTTAATAGTGTACATACGACAGGGTGGTCGTTAAAATAGCGATGTACGAATTTCAATGATTCCACCTCCTGATTCAAAGGGAAATGAAAATAATAAAAATTTTGGATTCAAACTTGAACCCTCTATCTTAATTAGAATGGGTGCCTGTAAAGACGAACATTTTCTCATTTAAATAACATTAGATTAGTCCACTTTTTCATTGATAATTTTATACAAAGTCTGATGAATGGTTGAAATATCCTAAATCTACACAAATTTCTTGTATATCTATATAATTGCATGATCAAAAAAACAGGAGACCCCTAAACTTTGTCCCAAAACCATAAATTGCCATCTAGCTGGGACGTAAAATCGAAAATCTTGATAAAAAAAAGAATCATGTAGAAACTATTACTCCATTGACCTTAATCACTTTGTTCTTAGTCTTGTCGGTTGTTTGATATAATATTCATCGAAATTCACTGTTAGTACACAAACTGTGCCTTATAAATGGTTAAAAACTCCTAAAACGGTACAAATCTCTCTTATCTTGCCTGACATGCTGGAAAATAAATCATGGACCTCTAATGCTCACTCCACGTCCATAAGCATGGCAGTATCAATGAAAAAACAAATTATGTTTTATGAAAGCAAGAGATTTGTAATTTTGAATTTACCTGAAAATAAAATGATTGAAGTCATTGGAGTAATAGTTTTTACATGATTCAATTTTTTCTATCAAGATTATCGATCTTGTGTTCCGGCTATGTGGCAATTTATGATGTTGGAACGAAGTTTAGGGGTCTCGTGTTTTTTTCTCATGCTCTTATATCGATATACAAAAGATTTGTGTGGATGTGCGATTCTTCAACCATGAATAATACATGAATTATCATATCCTTTTATCTTTTTCTTTCTAGGCGAAAGCATACGTTTCAGAGTAGTTAATGAAACTTTTGTTGAAACATCACCTGTCAGCCCAGCTATTACAACTGAAACGGTTGAAAAATCTGAAGCAAATCTCACTTCGCCGTATACTCTCAGTGTACGTATATATCGTTCGAATAACTATTTGTTCGAATAACTAAGATAGAAATCGAACAAAAATATGCAGACTTACTGCAATTCGTAATTTTTAAACGTGTCTAATGCACTACTCAATCCCCTGTTGATAAATTATTCGTTTCAATTCAACGGCTTGATAACCGTATTGATAATTTCTAATTTCTGTTAGATTCTGAAAAATTCAGAACGGATGTTCATTGGAATTAAAGCAGAGGTATTTCTTTAAGAAAATAAAATGATAGACAATAGAATTTTCTTTGTTTACAGGCTGCTATAGATGAGCCAGGTCTTGGTCTCCTCACATGGTGGGAGAATACTTAAACTTGTAAAAAAGCCGAGGTTTAGATGGTGGCTAATTATAAAGTAAGAAATAGCATTAAATATAATGAGAGACCATGAAATTTGTACAATACTTTTATTTGACTTAATATCGCACTCTATTGTTGTTTAAATTTTTATTCATCCTTAAGGCTAATTACCCTATCAGCAAAACATTACAAATTAACACAATACACAATGTTTTTTATTTCAGAATTATAATCAAATGATTAATTTAATCAATTTGTTCTTTTTTTTTTTTTTGTATAGTATATACAATGTTCTTGTGTTTTTTTTTTCTTAATCGTGTAATCTCCACGCGAAAAATATCCTCGGTATGCAAACATTAACTTTTCTAATACCTATCTACTTTTTACGTCTCATTTTTTCACAAAATTTCCTTCCATTCACTTTAATCAAACCCTTCAATGGAAATAATTTACTTAATAATTAATGTTCATCCAGAGTTTGCGTAATTTCATTGTTACGAATATTTCATTATGATAGAAGACTTTGGAGTAGAATAGTTTGTTAAAATAACTAAATTTACAAATTTGCTGACCATAAGTTTGATCATGATATAACTGTTATAACAGAGATAAAATTAAATTCTTATAATTATAACTTAAAAAATTTCTCACTTCTGAGTATTACCTGTTACCTTAGTATCACTATTGCCTGAGCACTCCCCTATTGGTAAACTCGCATTTACAATTAACATTTAATGATTCAATAATTAAGTAAAATTATCATTAGCAATATTGATCACACAGAATAGTTTTACCAATATTATCTTAACGTCATCAATGCTAATAAAAGAAAGTTGTAATCATATCAAGGGGGAATCTTATAACTAAAAGATACAGTTACCATTTAAATTTGTATTGTGTATAAAAAGTCACTATTTCTTTTTAATTAGTAATTAAATAATTGATAATTTGTCATTTGACTTTTCATACGTAATACTAACTTTTTTTTTTTACTTAGATTTTTAAGTTGTGGGTTGAAGGGCATTTATTAACGCGGTTTGGAATGATTGGTTTTTTTTTAACGTTGTGCCTGCTAGATAGCTTTCTAAGGTGATGCATCTCGGGCTTTAACATTTTTTTATTTATTTATTTATTTTTTTTTGTTTTTTCATTTTCGTTTTTTTTCTTTCTATGTAATAAATATATTAGAGCAGGTAAAACTTGGCATTGCAATAGTCATAAATAGAAATAAATATTAAGCTGAAATTTTTAATATATCACAGTATTGACTATTGGCTCCGCTGTACGTGTATCTAGTTTGGGAACACATAAATGAAAAATTTTATAATTACTTTGTACCGATGAAATGTTTTCCGGCATTATTTATAGAAATAAGCTTTACGATGGGGACTCTTCACTTTTAAATATCATTAAAATATTTATTATCACACGATCTTTATAAGGCAACGAAGAATTATCCATAACAAATATTTTTACTTATATAAATTTTATACCAATTTAAATTGCCTCATAGAGATCGTGTATAAAATTCGCATTCATTATTTTATCTTGCATTGCCAAGGAACACCCAAAATAGTATTGTGTAAGAGTATAGAAAAAGAGTGCTTGGATGCCTGTACGACAAACGTGGTATTACCTCAGCTGACAAAGTATCCGTATATTTTGGTCAGTGGTATTTTTTATTTATTTATTTGCATTGCGTTGAGAAATTGGAATAAAGACAATCGAGTTATTTTGTTAGTTTCAATATAGGAGCTGTATAATTATATAATACAAGCATTATTGATGGACAAGCTAAAGAAGAAACTATTATTTAGTAAATTCTTATTTGTATTATTAAGGTTCTTCTGTTTTGTAAATATTTTTAGATACAATATTTAGCACTCTTTATCCTGTTTAAACTCTTACGTATTGCTTTAAGAAAAGTCTTAAGTCTGATACTACCTCCTTTTTATAGTAGCTGCCAACTTTCAGATATCCATCTATAATAGAGTGCCATGCTTATATGCGACATTCAGAATGACTAACATTAAAAAAAAAAAAAATTTAACATCTGAACCAAAACATTGAAATCGATTTTACATTTTAAGATTCAACATATACGAATCTCTTTCATTTACTCAATTATCAGGCAACGTGGGAGGTGCTCTCGCAAATAGTCAAATAGCTCGCGTGATGTTCCTGGGCAGTTGGTTAGTTCTAATTCATGGAGATGTCGCAATTGTATCAAGCTGGATAAGCCACTGCTGGTTAATAGCGGACATCCTGTTCAGAGACATGAATAATTAATCAACACATTTTATATTGTTCAATATAATTTATCCAGCCATCTATTTGCTTGGGATTAGTTTAACTACTGTTTTAACAAATCAGTGAGATTATAATTCATTAATTTTCTGTCAAATTTATAGTCTATAAATTTTGTGCAATTCATTATTTCAAACTAAAAGCATACCTGCAACAGAAAGTACTTGTAAAGACCGCATGCTGCATAGATGCTGGAGTCCAAAATCTCTTAACTGCAAACACCATCTCAAAAATAATGCGCTTAAAGAGCCCATCGTAGAAATGTAACCAACGCCAATGTCCGTCACATTTACACATCTGAAATATGAGTTTTCAGTTTTTATACATAAATATGATACACATTATTTTATATGCATTCAGTTCACACTAGCATACGATAATTAAGCAGTTATTCAACATTGTGGCAAAGTTTAAATGTGTGAAGTAAAGCATTCTGGATTATTACTGTATGGAATATTCCTTCATCTTCTGATTACATCTCAAGTTGTTATGAAATAAGGTCTAAAAGCAGAATAGTATTTTTATTTGACCAGTAAAGTAGTTTACAGTATGCTGGCACCAACTTCGGACAAAATTTAGTCAACTATGTATAACAACTATCTGAGTGCCGCATTTCGTATATTCCCAACAAAGTTTTGGACTCTTTCCAATTTTATTCATAAAATTTGATGTTAGAGCGCCAGTTGGTAGAGAAGTCTGGGATTTTTCTTTACATTTCTGATTCCTTCATAGATATAATGTATGTAAAATCTTTTCGTTCTGGGGATACTCTTGGTCACCAAAAAAATTTACATAGCAAAAATTTATCAGTTATTGAATATCTCTATAATAATTTTTTATTATTAACATTCGCTCTATAATATTGATGATAAAAACCTTTTTTTCCTAGTCTCAGCTGTCCATCTTACACATACGTGTTCCATTTATTCTATTTATATTTCGTAAACAATTTGCTATGCCACAGCACAATTTCTTTTTACTTATAAAAATATTGTTCAGAAAAGATATTATGATAAAAACAATATCTATTTCATTATAGTGAAGCATGACAAAAGATTGTAAATCAGTTCAGTAGATTCCTAGTAATGGATAGGTTTGCCTTGTCAATGTCACTAAAACTTATGCAGCAAGGGTTGAGACGCACTTAACGATTATTAATAGATTGCCAACACGCCAATGCTTATCAAGAATGTGTTTAATAACAAAGCTCTTAACTTGTCAACAAAATGGATTGTCATTCAAGTCATGCCAGGAAATGTTTAATGTACTAACACAAGATAATATTATACAAACACATATTGCTCAAATTCATGAATTCAAATAGTCTGCTTTGAATAATTTGATCAATCTATAAAGAAGTCAAATTTTACTATGATTTTTCATCTTTTCTCACCTGTCCAATGTAAGTTCTTCCAAGACATTTAAATCGCAAGCGATGCATTCCAATGATGCATCTGTTATTCTAGGGCACCAACTCAAATCCAGTGAACGAAGCCTTGGCAAATTTTCTGCTATTAATTCTACCCCATCGTCCGTAACTTTACTACATCCAGACAGCGAGAGTACAGTGAGGTTGGGCAAAGAATGTACTGAAATAAAAATATTGTTATTTCATAAGTTTACAATTTTTATCTGTCCTAAATCTGTTCTAAGAGTTATGTTTTTATGTAGTTTCTTATACATGTAGATCAAATCAAATAATTCATCTACTGGAACTGGTCACAGAATCTAGTAATTGATCAATCTGAGTATCGATCTAAAGTCCAAACGATATAAATAACAGAGACAGGCCATTGTCCCCAAGCTACATAGCCCGACTTGACGTCTGACCTACCGTTGAAAGCTTCAAGTTATATAAAGCTCCTTTTCTTCTTTCTAAATTTAATACTATGCTAGTTCTGTGTGGTTTACTTTTATGTAATAGTTTACCCAAAAATGGTATGGAAGCATCCAACTCTAATTCATCCCATTGATATAACAATAGTGCAGTATTGAATCATAAGCACTTTCTAATAATGATATTTATTTATGTGATTGTGATGATTGTAGATATATACATTTAAGCTAAGGCTATATGCTATATGTCTAGAATCAACAGAATTAAAATATACCTTCCTAAAGAGCCTTTGTCATATAAAAAATGACCATTATTATGATTGAATTAGTCCTTTCTAGTTTGAATCTGTAAAATCTTTCCTGATTATCAATTCATGCGTAAATCATACTTATTCTTTCTTTAATAATTTTGTAAACTATAGACTACAAAGTGCTGTCCCAGATGTACAGGTATACAATATTACATGCACTAAACGCGACCTATGTATGATCTCCAGGTGAGTTTAAAATACCAAGCAAACAGGATAAAAAGATTTTCGCACGTTCTTATCACCTTCGTACCGGTCAAGGCACATATCATTGTGTTCTAATTTTTAGTTTCAACATTCCATCGCTATAATTGTACATAGGGAAGTGTAGTATGATAATGATATGGTTTGTGTTTTCAATTTGAGATAATGTAGTGTTTGTACAATGGCATAGATAGTGGCAAAAATAAAAAAAGTTCACGTGATGAAATAAAAATAGAACTATTTATTAAATAATGAAAGTTAAATTATGCTATTTAAACTCTAGTATATGCGTATATAAATGTTATATTATATTGCATATCTATATCTCCTTTAAGTTGGGAAGATAGAGTACAAAGTTTGCCAAAATGAAATTAACGTAAGATAGTTTTGCGCGCATTCTTAAAGCGTGCAGTAATCATACGTATATGCATAAAATTCTTATACACTTGCAGCAGCGTTGCATAAGTTGGTATCTATAAATACGCGTGATGACAGAATTTTATTTTTCACGTTTTTCGTGTTCATTTAAATATTTCAATTCATACCTATATGGTCTGATTAAATTATGCGCAGTGATGCTACACAGCACGAAAATAACTTCGTTATTAAAACTATCCGCTATAATAATCGGTTTTAAGTAGTTTAGATCAGACTCTACCTATACAAGAGTTGTTTGAACCCTTCATAGAGTTTCAAGAACAAAGATCTACGGTCATATATAATATAAATTGATAAGTAAATGTTGTTTGACTGGAGAAATGAAAACAAAGATGAATGCGCAGTTTCATCACGTTTTAAAATTATATCATAACTTATAAAATTTCTGCGTATATACAATGGTAAATGGAGAACAATTATTGTGCGTTTATATATTGACGTCAATCTTGTTATGATATCAGTAGCTATTTATGTAAAATTTACTTACCAATATTAACAACACCGTGATTAGTTAATTCCCAACAAGATTGGAGTCTGAGAATGCTCAGAGATCCGCTTTGCTTGGGACTAAAGTACCCAAGGGCAGCGTCTGTTACGTGATAAGCTTGCAGTGAAAACTCATATAGGCTTGGTAAAAGTTGAGCTACAGCACCGACAGCTTCATCGGCAACATTAATGCAATCTGATAAGGACAACGAAACTATTCTTGGTGTCAAACACGCCCAAAGACCAGCTTCCGTTATTTCATTGCAACCGGCCAATTCAAGTTCAAATAGTGCCTGAAAATGTAGATATATAAAAATAATAATATCGAATTATTATTGATCATTGGCTTGGCGATGAACTTGTTACTTAATGGTATTTTCAAACGACCGGTTTAACCGAGTGCTAATTAGTTAAGTACAGACTAGATTTTTCTATACATAAACTTTTTCAACTGTATGTTAGTACAACATATTGAGTGCTCTGTAATTATCGGTGCGACATATCTGTGCAGCCAAAACACTTTACTTAGCTACTCATTTCCGATCTATAATATGTTATAAAAATAGAATCGTGTTGAGTTAAATTGTAGACATTTAAAATGAGGTTTACATTATATATTACGAATTGAAAATCATATTTTTACCTGCAAATGGTCCAGCAAGGCTTCCAAGCCTCTATCAGTCACAGCACAGCATCTCAGAGACAAAGAGTGAACGTGTCTTTGCGCAAGAGGAAAGCTATGCGTTAGTTCTAAAGCGTCTTCGTCGGCTGCACCCAATAAAACTAATGAATGAAATCCTCTTCTTACTAAAGATGCGTAAAGGCGAGTACGTGAGCTAGAAGCCATAACCCGGGCCTCACGACATCGCACTACTGGGACTAACCCAGCCCAAAGTCGCGGTCTGGCATAAAGAACATCCCTCCATCTCGAACAAACCTAAATTTTTGTTATTATTTAATCAATAAATCACAATCATATCTTCAATATCGATAATGTCAATGATAAGCATTCGAATTTGAATTCCAGCGTATGTTTGACAGATTTTGAAGCTGGACAAATATTTTCAACAATTACATAATCCGTTATAATTGGCAAGCAAACGATGATATTATAGGTATGTGTATGCGTATAACAGAATAGATGAACAAAAAACAAAAAATTCTGTTTGTTTTCTTATGTAACATTTTTCACACTCTTGATTATATACACATTGCCAGTATACAGGGGAAAGACCTTGATAAATTGCTTATTGTAGCTGTAAACTGACGATTGTAACATGTTCTACGCTGGATTGCCGATAAAATAACTTCAATGAGATATTAACCAGATACCAATATTTATTAGAGTATAGGTACTGTAGATGAAAGGAAAAAGATTCAGTATTTAGGCCGTTCATTCTCAGAATTTTAAAGGATATAATTTTAATTAACTAACTGCTATTCAATTTTCAAGCAATTTTCTAGACAAACTTGTGATTCGCAAAGTACAATTAATTTCAAGCACTCGTTGAATATGCCTGTGGGATCTTTTTCGGAGTTAACAATTTCCAGAAAACGCGAAGATCGTATTTATGACACCACGATTATAAAAATCGATGCGCATCCCGCTAATCTTTTGCTTTACAGAACGAATATTTAATTCAAGCACCCACCTGGGCTAAGACTCTCCTTTCACCAGCGTTAAAGTACAGGAAGAAACGTCCTAAGAAATGATCATCTTGTACTAGTTGTTCCCATGTGGCTGGGGGTGCATATCCTCCTGTACCACCGCTGGCTAGTGGAACATTTTTCGCCCTGTTTCGTGGCATTCTACCCCTATTTGCAGTTCCATTATTCAATCCCTTATTATTTCCTCCGCCGGGTGTGCTACCAGACGTAGGTGCACCCCTGCTTGGTTTGTCAGGGGTGGTATTCGCGTTGGACGTTTGTAAATTTGTATTTGTACCCCCACCACCCCCGCAAAATACATTGGTGACCCGTTCCATGACGCTGGTTTTTCCCCCACCTGGAAGAATTTATAAACAAATACTAATTGTTCATACATATAAGACAATTATATCTCAATTTTTCACCCTCCGCATATACCTACGATCTCGGGTTTTGTAATTAATGGCACAGCAGCTTATTCATGACACTCAATGTATAGCAATTATTGCCATATAGATAAAATTCATTTTTAATCGGATGGAGATAATCGACATATAATTTGAAGAAAAAAAAAATACAATTATACCTATCTAGGTACTATATTATGTATACATATAAAATAAAACTAATAGCAAAAATAGTAGTGATGTAGTAATTAAAAATGAACAAAGACTATACGTGAAAATTTATGTCGTATATGCGTATACAATATGAAATTGTGTCATGGTTTAGGCATATGTATTGATCAAGAGTCGCGATGACAGATTTATTTGATCACGTGGGTTGACGTTTCCGTTTTTGTACTACGTCTTGCAGAATTAACTATGAAAAAATTTTTTTTTTTTTAAATTCAAACCTCTGTGTAAAGGCATTATTGTTGCGGACAGGAGGAAATCAATCGAACAAAATGCAATAAAATTTGATACAATGATAATAACGGGGATGTATTGATTTTTATTGATTTCACTGCAGCATTTGTGGGCTCATAATCGTGTCAATAAACTAATCAAAGTGTCCGCGTCGCATTTATTGAATACCATTTAGAAAGCTTCTATGTAACATCCAAGACTATATCTGTTTGAAATAAATAAGAAGCCATATTTCAATTGAAACGTTGGTATAAATTTCATATAATTCTTATTAGCTGAACTATTTTTCAAATAAATCTGACACATGATAATTATGTGGTTTAAATTGAGTTACGATGAAATCAAAAAATTGTCCTTATCATCGTGAAATTTCTTTCGTAGAAAGAGAATTGATTCGTAGAAAAAAAATAAATTAGTTTAACGCCGTTCGTGTAAATAATCCATTATAAATCGATAGTATAAAAAACGAATTACAATTTATAATAAATATTTGGAGAAAATTGTACTAAATATATACCTATATAGGTATACCTATATTAGAATAACGATCGTTAGGTACTTCGATTAGAAAATAGAAAGGAACCACCCGAGCTAGAGTCAAACTATTTAAATATTGGTTCCGTCAGGAAGTGAATATATGTATATTAAATGAATTACAAACCATGATGCTTAGAAGCGCGTAGACCCAAGCCGTTGATTCTTTTGGTTAATTCGGCACTCGCCCTTTCAACAACACCTTGTGCCGATATCGAAGACATTCTCTTCAGACTGGAGTCGCACCTTTGTTATGTGGCTGGTTATAATCAAGAGTAACTAGCATTTGTGATCTTTGAATTTGATTTTAGCATATTCATTTAAATACCAATAAAAATAATATTATAATCTACTTTCAATAAAGTTACAAAAAATTTTTAAATTATAATATATATTATTTTAAAATCGATTTAGCGTAACTATTAACTTTTGTTGCGTTTAATCTAGTCTTCTCTCATAAAGGCTTTCATAATTTTAATTAAAATTGACCAGGTTTCATTGTTATAAAATAATAAAAAATTATATTTAATTGTTGCAGTATATATGTATATAGTATATGTATAATTATATTTTGTAAATTTTATATATTCTCGATAATTTATGAGATCAGTAATTTTTAATATATCAGTCACCGATATTCGGATTCACACGTTCAACTTCTAGACACCCGTATCATATCACTGTTAAAGATTATGATCGAATATCCGTAATTGTTCACTTTTTTAAATACAGGATTAGAAAAAATAGAAAACAGGCGTTATTTTATTATTACAATAACACCAGGAACAACAACAATAATAATAATATCAATGATAATAATGATTACAATAAATAATAATGTTAAATTATTTTTACGATAATCTGATTAGAGCTTGATTGAAGAACTGAGAATACTGCTGTTTAGAAAAAAAAAAAAAAAAAAAAAAAACACCTTACTAAGCAAATCAATACCGCAATACGACACTAGTTAAGGGTTTAAATGTTTGAAAATTTAAAAAAAAGATAATCAATATTGAAAATATTTAACAGATTTCTAGACAGTTACACTCTAATCGAAGGAACATTTGTTTCGTTTTATATTTACATCGTTTTGTTTATAAAACTTTACGTTTTTTTCAGTTTGTAAATAACACGTCGAGCTCAGCCATTGACGGGGGTGGTTTAACTTATACTGAATCGATATCCTTGCTGAACTTGTCAGGCCTCTCCCCACTTTTAAGCTCAGCTATGCCAGCGCGCGGCGACTACAGCGCTACGCCTAGCGATAGACAACCCCATTAACGCATAGATATTCTTCAGTCTACGATGTATGTTGATTTGTTTTAATATTTGATTCATGCTATATAGTTTACTGATCCGCTACATCTCAGATTTTCATTGATTTATCAATATACTTGCGTTCTCTTCCGATTATCACGATTTTCAAATGCGCAGATATACCTATATTTCAAAACAATCGTGCTCTTGATTCATATCAAACGAAATTCATTCGATTACTTGCTAGCTATTGCAGTAATTCAGTGCCTATATATTTTCGAACCCGTAAGCAGACGTTATCCGCATATTATGTTGTCATATCTATGATTGCAGCCATTCGACTATTTTATTAATACAACTTTCCGCTTATAATTGTAACCTAATATTGCTGGTAAGAAAGTCAGTCACCTTTTACTGTCTTTGCTAGTTTTTGTACTGCAATCACTGTTCGAATTTACCACTTTGAAACGATGATCCATTGTTACGCAAGCGCGGTGCAATCTATTTGCGCTTCATTAAGCATGCCACTTTTTAAATGGTGCAGCCTCTCGATTGTTGCAGCTCATAGCTGTATCCGTAAACTGATAATCAATCTTTAGAAAACGCTGTAGCAATCATGGATTGTATTAGGTATATTTGGCGGCGAATCAACTCTGATCCATGATCTAGTCTACGTTTTTGAACCCCGAAAATATGCAGATCAGGTGTCTGCTGAATGCTGATCTCGTGTGTATATTTTCTATAGCTAAAACATTGCGATTGTAATAATAACGAGATGTGAAACAGCGGAAGAAGGTCCAAATAAAATATAAATAAGTTTTCAGCTAACTAAGGCAAGCGTCAATTTATTACTTTTAATGTTGCCGACTTGACTTACAAATTACGAATTTACGGATTTTACTATACGATTGATGATGTGCGTATTTAAGTCAAAAGTTTCTTCGGGTATCAGGAGAACATGTGATCCGAGGAGGTGTGCTGAAATTTATGGCGCGAACAAGTAAGAGTACATAGACGAGTTGGTATGTAGCTGCAGTACAGACATTGCTTCGTACATGCCGCTATACCTTATAAGGTATATGTTTACAATATTTAGAATTTTTTAAATATAAAATCAAAACTTGATCTTTGTATCAAGAAAACATCTGACCCGAGGAGGTGACTGAGAGGAAAGGAACAGTAGAGAATAATGAAGCAATTAATTGTTGGTATATTTGGAAATTTATTGCAATAACATCGATACAATATTGCTCATTGTCAAATACAATTTGTAATTAAAATTCCTAAAAATAAATTCATCACAAGTTTTAATATAAAAACCGCATTTCTATTATAAAAATGTATTGCCTAATATAACTAATTCTAAATTAATTGAAGAGTTCAATATGTAATCAGTTATTGTAATCAGTTCAGAATCGTTGCCGGACAGAAATGTTCGGACTTTGATGGAAATTTCGTCAGCTGTAACAGAAAGATGGTTGTTGAATTTAACAGTCATTCAACAAATAACTAAGAATGTAGACAAGAATATTCTTTTTTCGCTAATGAGTACATTCGTGGTATTTCTATTGAGATGCCTATCACAGTCGTATATCATTGACACAACCCCCCATGATTCGAACCCGTGAACGCCACGAGAGTCACTGACCTCACGACAGGTGCCTCTATCTTATAGTTAGGTCAGTGCTCTTCTCTGCCTGACTATTCGCGGCATTGGGGTCCGAAATGGTATCGCCATCTTGCTATTAAATTGACAAACTCCTTTTATCGCAAATATCAGTACGCCTTGTTGTATGTAACCCGCATGTCATTCCCGTGAACTCTACCTTGCGATTGCATACTGAGCACTGACCTACGGCACGTATACACCGTGCCTAGGGTAAGGGCACCTGTCATCGGGTCAGTGGTCCTCCTGGCGTCAAAGAGTTTTATAAGGGGACTACGCTAACGAAATGCGACTGTGACACACATCACAATACAAATACTTCGAGCCCAGAGTAGTTGTCACAAAATAGACAATCTCGTTCTTAGTTACAGTTGAACAGACTTCCATCAGAGTCCAATTAACGTCTCCGTCGACGATCGACGGTGTTTCTCTACATACCGCTCATGCCTTCAACTCCAATCTGAAAGTGATGCAAGAACGCAAATTTTTTTAATTCATGCAAGATTAAAATCGGACAGGACTGTGATGGAGTGTCGTATAAAAATAACTACAAGAAATATGTTATAATTGTGTTCACAGGATCAATCGAAATAAATAAATTATTATATAGTATTAAAAAAAAAACTAATTGTAAACAGGCTACACACAGAAACAATTTGCACTAAAGTTGTTTTGTCGTGTTTAAATTGCTACGCGAACTGTAGCTACCTAAGAATTCTCTCTAAAGAATTTAGAGTCAAGAAACTAAAATGCAAAAGGTAAAATATTGCCATATCAGAGGGATAGTATTTATCACACTCACATTATGAATCTTACGTTGTTCTAAGGTAGTATGTTATCCTGGTAGAATCCACTTCAATCTTCTCGTAAAATCAATATACATATAGAAATGATTGTAAAGTACGGGATATAATATTTATCGGGATATATATTTATTTATATGTATAGATTCGTTATACCTACTTTAGAAAAATGATGCTTGAGTATACGCGAATTTAAATCCCTTTCCGGCATTGGCTGAACACTGCGGCGTAGCAATTTTGTAAAAGGGCGGACCTGGTATTTGAATCAGATAATAAGGTATTAAAATTTAAATATAAAAAAATAAAAATAAAAAGTACTATGACTTTCTCTTCAGGGGAGAGAATAAACCAAACGCTTGTTATCTTGTTTATAATAACCTTCAAGGTTTATTATTGTAGCTCACGATTATAGATGTAAGTATGTTTGAATGAAAAAGAATATAACAATTTCTGAACAGGATCTATGACATCGAAATTATAATAAATTCATATTTGCATACTGTGGTCCCTTTCATTTCTGGTAAAGCTGAAGAAAGCAATATCTATTAAATGATGAAAAAAATGATTTATAATCTATGTGAATATTCCTAAAGAATTCATGGTAAAGACTTAAAGTTGAATTTTTAAAGTCCTGGACGTAAATAATAATTTATACACATTGTAACCGCAGTGAAGCTTATAGTATCGACAATCAAATAGTGTCTACAAGGCATACATTATTAAACTGATCATAAAAATGGTACGAATCGTTTTGACCGATTGATGCAAGCAAAGACAAGATTGTTTAACATGTTCATATAGGTATGGGAGATGGCCCAGAAATTGTGTCGATTATAGTATCAGATTCCAACAGTATCATCCGAAAGCGTGAAAGCATCAATTAATAAGACTAGAAAATAACAGGGGTCCAGCATTCTGTCTTATTTCATATTCTGAAAAGATACGTTACAGTAATGATTTTTGAATAATATATGAAAAATGTGAATAAAAAATAAATTAAAAAAATTCGACGGAAATTGATCGGTCACTCAACGTAAAATTTTTTTTTTTTTCAGAACAATCGGAAATTTCTCTTTAATTATAGTTTATCAATCGATATTTGTATATTTTTATTAATATAAAACGGAAATTTAACTCGTTTGAAGTTTAAAGTAATTCTGAATGTACCAAAAGACACATTTCACATATCTTGTACAATATCTATGTTGTACACAATATGCATGTTATAAGTATGTATAATATGTATAAGTATAATGTAATTGTAATTAATATATTTTTTTTTATTTTTATACTCGTGTGCATAAGGAACATTTATTTATTTCAACAATATTAATTTTTGCTTCATATACTCCTTACTGCATTGCTCCATTGTGAAAAATATTTGATCATTAAAACATTATAAGCGATATTGGTTTATTTTTTTGCTCTTTTTCCGCGATAATAATAACATAATTTAAATTAAATAATCAGAAAATAATAATAATTAATCATAGAACACCTGTAATATTCAGCGAAACAGATAATATGTATAAATGGAATGTAAAAATCTCAAAAATAATAATATATTGATCAACTTATTCAATTCTAGACAAAAAATAATACTAAAAAAACAATACCAACGTTTATAAATATCAGAATGCCACGTAAATTAGAGTAATGATTTGAACAATTAAATTTTTCAGATCCAAATTACTTCGGTAAGTAGTTGGCAACAGTTTTATTTTATTTTATTTTATTTATTTATTTTTACGTAAGCTTCAATTATGAAAAAAATATTTGAAACCCGCATATATTCGTCGCTATAATAATTTTTGATTATAATTTGCCACTCTTGGCT
The DNA here is from genome assembly GCA_963924015.1 of Macrophya annulata. Classification (NCBI taxonomy): domain Eukaryota; kingdom Metazoa; phylum Arthropoda; class Insecta; order Hymenoptera; family Tenthredinidae; genus Macrophya; species Macrophya annulata. Next base: position 12,803,507 of record OZ001261.1, read on the forward strand.
CAAAAATCGGTATTGCAATGATTGAACCAAATATTTCAAAACAATGGTAATAACACAGTTACTTGCCGCATACATGCAGTGAACAGGTTTTTCTTTCTCTCGCTTTAGCAGACGGAGACTTGATTTTATTATTAAAGTAACATAGCTAATAGTTTATCCAATCACCAACAAATGCAGGTGATTATTGTTATTTCTTAACATCATTTGCCTTATTTTCATATTTATTATATTTACAAACCATTCGCGCGCTGCAAGCCATCAATAATCTTGTCGGTATATTATTTATAATAACAGGCTGTTTCATTCACATGTATAAAGCTATCGAGCCGAATAATTATGAAAGAAGGATGATAAAACTTTTGAAAACTCATAAAACATCTATATTGTCATGTGTAATTCAAACATGATCGAAACAACCTTTGACATTGTAACAATCGCTGTGTTATTAACTATGAAACTAATTATAGTCATTCACAGCTATAAATGAAGATAACAACATAAATATGATGGTTTCTTACAGCGGCCCCAACGTCACCACCAATGTAACAAATCATACAGTGTTCATATAATATAACTAATTAGATCACATTTTCGAATCCTAATTAATACAGCAACTAATATTAGAAAATTAATGTATATAATTCATAGTACAATAAAAATATAGGCTGTGCATTTTTCTTTTTTTTTTTTATGTTTTCTATGAACCGACTTTCCATACAGAAAAGAAATCAGTTATATAGCTCATAACTCGATCAAAAGTTGTCTAACAAATCTCCAACTTTCATTTAGATTGGCATTTTATGAAATATATGATGTGACTTGATTTTATATTTATGAACGATAATGTAATTTATGATTTATTCCATTTTTATTTCACGTCTACTATGCACTATAATTATAATGATTTTCATTTTTTTGATTGATAGTTTGTAAACCAGCTGCTGTTAAAGATTTGTCTTGGAGACTGAGAATTTTGTTATCCATATAAAGCTTGATTATGTTAATACTTAGCAAAAAAGAAAAGTAGAATGAAAATAAAATAAATGAACAAAGATCATAATAGAAATATATCACAACATTCTAAAGTTTCAACGTTTATTTCAAATGTTGTTTATTATACTCGGATAAATTAACCTCTACTACAAATGCAGTATAACTCCTCTCTGTTGAGGATGATGCAAAATTTTACAAAGAGCGTATAGATTAAAAACCAAACATTCAATAGGAGTATAAATTAATGTTAAATCGAAATTTAACGGTTTTCAACTGTATCCGTCAGATATCTTGTTTTATTTTTTTTTTATAGCCAAGTTTAAGTAAAATTTCAAGTAGAAAAAGGATTGCTTGTATCTAACAGCATTACTAATTGAAACATGATTAAATTCCATTTCAGTCACCCAATATGTAACTACATGATCAGGCACAACGAGTGAAAATAATGAATTGCTGTGATTGTTAAATGATAATTTGATTGTATGAAATGCGAATACGCTTTCCTGATGCAGACTATCTCTCCCTAAGCTTTTTGTATTATTAAAAGTAGAAATACATATTTTATTGTTACTACATTTACGTTATTATATTATATCCGGTAGTCAGTCCAAGGCAAACATTATCCGCAATTATAATATAGCTACTATTTCGTATCGTAGAATTGATCTACCTATATATTACTTTCTTTTTAAAAAATGTATACTTAACATTTAATATAATATAATATATCTCTTTAAAATATTTACAATCAATACTATGGTACAGTATTATTAGTTGTTTTTGTGTTAATTTTTTATAAAGGCAATTATCAATATAACTAGTTACCATTAATCGTATAATAATAATATTTCATGTAATAATTCTTTACAATATTCACTTCCATGATATATAAATATATAATACACATTAGGACATTATCACAGATTAACACACGAATAACTTCAAAAATGAAAATGTAACACCGCGTCTAAATCAAGGACTGAATCACTAATGATCATATAGAAACAAGTTATTGCTAATGCGCCGTAAGCTACGCGAATATTCGCGTACAGAACAACCGACGTTTTGGCTTTATCTTTTTTTTTTCATCAAAACATTGGGCAACAAAAGGATGGCCAAATTACAGTGTTACATGGTCATTGGTTGTAAGAATTCACTGTATTAGCCTGTGATATTATTGTGTGAACTTGATAGTTCCATATTTTACAGACCTTCACTAATGACTTGCAGAATAAATAAACTGCTTAATTTTAACAACATAAAGTATAACAAAGAAAATATCTTTTTGCACGATAACAACTACAATATTTTACGTCAATCATTTTCTTTGTCTCATTTGTAGAAATTTATCATCCGAAACTTCTTTTAACGCAATTCCAACTACAGTGTACGACTATCGATGCTCGTTAAGATTTGAAAACAAATTCAAGATAATTTATAGAATCACATATATTGCCTAGCCCCAAAGTTATCTTTAGCATACTTTCATCTTATTATGAAAAGTAGAATTTACCGATTAAGAAAAATGAAACATTCCAACTATTGTGAAATATTGAAACGAGATTCATCGCTGAAAATATATAATTCTCTTACTAAAAGATTTCTCGAAAAGCATTTGTGCCAGTTATTACAAAAGCTATAATTTCATTTAACAAGTACAATGATACATTCACAAAGCAGTGAGATCTAACGAAATAAGCTAATCTAAAAGCCTAGACATAATTGAAGATTGCGCAAAAAAAGAGTATCGGATATTTATATAAATATAATCAACTCACAGATTAATGGTGTCTAGAGTATTTGAATTTCTAGTTGCATTTTCTTTGGGTGAAGTGGTTGCAATATTAACTTGTTTAGATACGTTGTTAGTAAACGGCATGGCAAATCTGAAATCTGAGCTATTCGGCAGTTTTCGCATTATTTTACCAGACGTAATAAGACGGCCAAATCCTTCCTGGTGAGCAAACGCGTAACCAGAACGCAACGATCTTCGTGTACGACGTGTAGATGGTGTTCTCATAATATCCTGGCTTTGACGCGATCGCAATTGGGCCAATCTTTGCTTCAGTCTCACTCTGTCTGACAAAGTGGGCCTAACGTCTATGAAGAAAAACCTCCAAGATAACACAGGTATCACCAGTATGATACATGTTATCACAGTTGTAAACCAAAACGTTGCTTCAGACATGGCCTGGAATAAAAATGTCATTAATTTAATTATTTAAAAGAGAAAATTTCATCAAATATATTATCAGTACTTTGATATTCAAGAAGATATTACACGTGGGGATGAATTTCACTAACTTGTAATATTCCAAATGGTATATAAATAAGTCTTAAAATACTGGATTTCAAAATCTGGATTTAAAAAGACAATTTAAAATACACACCATAGTCAGACTACCGACGTAACTCCCATGGATAACGAAGTTATAGAAGTAGTCCAGTATAAAGTACCAAATGAGAGAGCCCCAAACCATTATGTGGTTAAACACTGTCCAATAAGATGTATCAAGGGCTATTTGAACTGTCACGACTATAACTAATATCGTTGCTACCACACTGCCCAGCAGCATGTGATCCGATAGTACATAGCCCTTGGGCGATACTCCATCCTTGTAAGTTCCTGAAAGATGATGAAAGTGTTCATTATATTTGTGGCCTCTATATTATTCCAATTGTTAATAAGAAAATTAAGTTCTCTAAGTGCTAAATAAATATTTTAATCTTGAATGTTATAAGTGAGATACATCAAAACGACGGTGTAATTGTATTTTATATCAAAAGTAGGACAAAATCACTGCCTAGTGTTTGAATTAGCAGGATTTGGGGATACCTAAGCTGTACACGTATAACTGAAAGCAAAATTATGTTGTTTCAATACTTTGTATAATTAATTAAGAAATTTACAAAAATGTCAATAGAGCCAATGGATGTGGAAATGGAAAGAAATTTTACTTACTAAATATTACATTGCATTCATTTCATTATTCACAATAACTCAACACATAATCTCTACTTGACATATATTTTAAGTTATTATTTTACGTATATAATAGGTGGATATAATTACCATATGGTACTAAGAATAAAACACAGCTGGCGAAGAACCCGTGTATCGCACTCCAGCAAAATTCTTTCTTGTTGAATAGTAAATTTTGGTGTCCAGGTGTATACAATTTCGGATATAACAAACTGTTTTTATCGTTAACGTCTTGGTCAAATATACCAATCGCCAGTACAGGCAGGGATGTGTAAAATAGATTATAGACAGAAATATACATTGGGTCAAAAACAGTCTGTAAATGAAAAAAAATAAATATGATAGAATATTTAACATTATCATATCAATATGTTAGTTTAAACTATCTAGACCGATGATATTTAATTTATTAAATAATATCAGATTTCGTTTGGACTCAGAGTCTGACAATGCTCAACTTAGGGAACAATTGCTCAACCGAAGAAGCTTATAGGACATCATATTCGCCTTACTATCATCATTTAAAATTTTTTAAATAACTGATATGAAACAGACTCTAATTTGTCAAGTGAGATATTTCAACTGCATAGATTTTTATGCTTCTATTTAAACGTTAATATCCTCAACTACATTATTATCCCAATCTGTTATGTGCGTGATAAATCTTTAATACTAGCCAGGGTAAAATTATTATACAGCTACTTGAGCATCTAAATTTTGTAAATTAATTCAGTTTATAATGTTAAAAAAGTCTTTTTAACATGATATGAAGTAAAGATCATTCAGAACTGACATATTAGATAAATAAAGGTCTTATTAAGAAGGATAATATAAATACATTTTCTTAAATGATATACAGATAAATTTTTATACATATCATAGGATATATCTTACCTGAGCACTAAAGCCACAGAAGAAAGCAAACCAGATGTGGCATAAAGTGAAGGCAAAATTTTTGTAAAAAAAGTACCTAAGGAACTTGCACATTCTGTAATATGACCACCTGCCATGGACGAGTAATAGCCTTTCTAGGAAACGAAATTGACCTATAGAATAATCTGAGGCTAAAACAGCCTGCATTCCTTCTTGCCCACTGATACCGACACCAATGTGGGCAGCTTTTATCATCGATACATCATTTGCTCCATCGCCAATTGCCAGCGTCACTGCCTTTTTAGATTTCTTTATCATTTCAACCACCATTGCTTTCTGAAGAGGTGTCACTCGGCAGCATATTACAGACTTACCTATATCAAAAGAAGATGAATAATAGATTAAATTATAATCACAGTTAGTATTAATCATTTTAAATATCAATAGATGGTAGATTTCAAATTTAAATACATATGAATCAATTTTTTTTTTGTAAGTAGTGTAAAAACTGATTTAAGAGTTAAGAAAAATGATACTACATACTTCTACAGCTATTTTATAATTGAACTTACAGTGCTTTGAAACATCCAAGAAGAGTTGCTCCAGTTGTGGGTGTAGAGCATGCACTAATGAGTGACCATTGATAACAATTGCAAAACCTGAACTTTCTGTTTGTTCAGGTTCCTCATCTCGGCTGGGATTGTATTCCGTCTCACTGCTGCATTTTAAAAACAGAATTTTAGAGTACAAGGTGTTCGATTCATTTTCAGGAATCTTTTATATCTCAAATGAGATCACGATCCATACTTTGTGTACTAAGATCAATTTTTTTAATTCGATTTATGTTTTTATTTATAAAGATAGATAGTTTGGCTGGTTCTTGAAACTAAATCCACATTATGTCAAGTATTGAATCCATTTAAATTAACAAAAAAATAAAAATTGGGAAAAAAAAATAAGAATGAAAATTAAAAATTAGGTACATACTTAACTAGGATTCATTAAAATATTTGAAGTACATTCCGACTCAAAATATAGATCTTTAGAAATTTTTTTAATATCTCAAATCTAATGTTACGACTAAGTAAGAGGATAATAAAACCATAGCTCCATGACTGGTCATTACATAAATGATGGAATTCCAAACTCCCAAAATAAATTATACAAAAATAGAAGAATGTGAGAAAAAAAAAAAAAACAAGTAGAAAATATTGTATTAGATAAATATAAACGAGAATGCATTATATGTGCAAAATACTTTAATTGTAATATTCATCCCAAGAATCCCCAGATCCAATTATAGCAAGCTGAAGTATATATGTATATAATATGAAAACGAATAAACGTATAGGTGAGTAGAAAAAAATTATAAAAATTTGGAGTCCAGTATAGATTGCATTATGGTAATAGTATCATTGAACAAGAAATTCTACAACAAACGTCAATGAATATCTTCAACACTAAATCACTTCTCAAATATTTTCAATCTGGACTAGGAATTATCGTATCCCATAATGGTAAATATTATTACACAATATAGAGAGTGCACTGTAGTCAATTTTTTTTTTTTTTTTTTTATGGGTATAAAAACACGACATAAGCAACATATCATCATTATGTCCTTAACTTCTTACCGATAATTACAATTAATTATAAGCAGACAGAAAGAGAAGGAGTGAGTATCAAGCATTTAAATAATTAATTTAACATTTTCTATATCACAATAAAATTCATTCCCTAGTAGGATGTTTTAGGTGTTACATACATACGTAGCACACAAACAAAAATAAATAATTAATTCATTAATTTTTCATTCAATCTAGATTTTCAAAAATTCAATTATCATCTACAGATCCTAATTCTATTCTAATAATTTCAAATATATATAAATTTTGAAACGAATTATTATTTAATTATTACCAAATTCAACTCCAAAATAAAAGCTAATCATATTTTTAATTATATATGCATATTCAAAACTGCATTGCACAACATCAGTAACAGCTGTTGATTATTAATTATTATTAATTTTATTTTTCTTCTCCATAGACTTTAAATTGAAAGTAATTATTGCCTCGAACAATGCATCTATGATTAAAATGCCCGTAAATTAACCTTAACATAGATATTGTGCAATGTAATCAGCATAACAAACAAGGGGAAACATCATTGCACATAAAACAAAAATTAACTGATAAGCTAATTATAAGAGGAAATAAATAAAGTTGTATCATTGAAGTGTTTCTAAGAAAAGAAAATTTGATCATAAAATAAATTTCAGGTTTTTAGAAACATAGGAATTATTGAAATTTGAAAAAAAAAAAAAAAATTGATTCATACTGCATGTATAATGAATTGTGGATAAAGATTTTAAAAAATAATGAAAATAAATGGCTTATAACATCCCGATTATTCTTATCGTTATAAGTATTCCAATTAATAAAAATAACAATAAAAATAAATAAAATTGCTCAACAGTGCTAGAGAATTAGGATCTACAATAACGTGATCTTGCAGAAAACTTGTCGTTACCTAAATTTCTGCAAGCATTTATATTCATCCCATGATGTTCACCCTAATAAGAAAAGTCTCATTCTTGAAATCTGATATCAGAACGTTCAAAAAAATGAAAATCCACTTTCCGTCTAAATAAGAGATTATGAAACGAGTACTTGAAAAATGTATTATTGTATATACATATACAACAGATCTAAATTTCCTTAAAAGATTGCCCTGAAATCAGATTTCTAGATCTTGATTCTCCTCTAGTTAGATATAATAGATAAAGCATTACACAAATAAAACACGGTGCCACATTCAATGTGAAATAAATTGTAAATGGTTAACAAATGCGTTAATCATTATTAGAATTGTAAATAGTAGTATGTTAAAAAATCATCAAGATTGTGCTCCGTCTCTTTCATTTGCCTGACCTTTCCTTGTCCCACCTGAATGTGACAATGGAGAGTGCTGGTCTGCTCTGTTGATTAGACGCAGTCTTAATTGCTTCCTGAAATCTTGTTAACTGAGCTTCAACGCCGTCGTAAGTAGTTGCATCTACTATAAAAACATCCGTCAATTCATCAGTCAGCAGTTGACAAGAATAACCGATATTGATTGCAGTCTCTGGAATAGTAAAAATGAATGAGGTGTGTTAATTTATTTTCCTGAATTGAAGAGAATCCAATATTTTTTTTCTCATATTATTATTATAAATGAAATGTTGATATCACTTGTTATTACCAAGCAATATATATAGGTAATTCTTTCTCTGATTTAAAAAGTACATTTTTATTACCCTGTTTGTCTCCTGTGAGAACCCATATCTTAATCCCAGCCAATGCCAAGTTAGCAATTGTCTGAGGAACTCCATCTTGCAGCTTATCCTCAATAGCTGTGACCCCTAACAAGGTCATTCCCTTCTCTATCTCTTCATATATTGCGTCTAATTTATCATCCCTGTTTTCGATACTGAGTGCAGCTTCTTGATGTCTCTGTTTCCAATTGTTAAAAAAACGCTCGTCTAGATCTCTTACCGATAAGCAAAGAGTCCTAAGACCTTCGCCAGCAAATTTATTCAAATGTTCCTGCGTCTTGGCTTTTATATCTTCGCTACCTTTTTTCAATCTTTCGTATATCACATTATCTGCACCTTTGCAATATAATCTAAGCTGTCCGTCTTTTCTTAGAATAACAGACATCCTTTTTCTGACATTATTAAAATCGAGAATACACAAAAGTTCATATACTTCGCGATTCCCCATTACTTCAATGGTAATACTGTTCGGTGACCGTTCTTTGAAAACAAATCCAAAATTTCTAGCTGCAGATACAAGTGCAGCCTCGTCAGGTGATTGCGCCTGGTATTCTAGTTTACCACTTTTTTCTTCAGGCATTACTGTGTGACAAAGCGCAAGAAGTCTGAAGAAACTATGAACATCTTGATTATTATGCTGTACTGCTTCCAGCAATGCTCCATCATAAAACTTGAATTCAGGTTCATAGTTTTCATTGAATGAAAAATCCAATGGTGGTGAGGTCTGTAAAATCGTATAATAATTTAACTAAAATTGTTCATTTTGATTCCTGTATCATTTGACATACAATTAGTTGGAGAAACACACAATTTTTAAACGTTTAATAGAAAATAAAAGACAAAAAATAATTAAAAACCCTTCAATATCTAAATAATCGAAATATTTCAACAGATTTACGTAGCGTTAAGAAGTGAAGCGAAATAGCGATTCAATTTTAATAATCTTTCAGTAATAAAGAGATTTATTGATAACTAAGTCATAATTATAATCAAATGTAGAAAAAAATTGTTAATCGTAAGGATTAAACTCTTCATAGTATGATAGCCTTGACAATGGCCAAGGTAACGTCAAGGTAAAATGAGATTAATTAGATACTCGTAAAAGTCAATGAGTTTTCACAATATCTATAACAGAGTTAAAGAAAACATTGTTGAGTTTTTCATCTGTAGAGAAAATAAGAGTGATTTTGATAATTATTTCTGGACATTATGTAAAATGTAGGACAAAACAAACAACATGCAACACATAAGCAAATTTTCGATGTACATTTTGGAAAAAAAAAAAAAGAGAAAATGTGATATAACACAAAGAAGATTAAAGATTAAAGTATTACTAAAAACACTATTGAGAAAGTCTAAGATACTTGGAGTCTTTAAAGAAAATAAATGAGATATTAAAAATCTATGGATCTTCTATCTATCTAATCAGATATAAAAATGTGTACGGAATGATACAAATTTGTCTATCAAAGAGATCAAAAAATAAAAATAAAAAAGTATGCCATATCACTACTGTATTTGACTTAAGCATGCATACTGAAGTGGTAGGTGCAGTTCTAGGTTGGCCGTTGATAACGGGTTCCGGGGTTGTGCTCGATATTCTGTCGGCTTGCTCCAGAAGACGTGCGTTAACGCCACTAACTGGCGAATAAATTGGCCGAACGAATTCTTGTCCATTCTTCCATTGAACTCTTGGGCTCTGCACAGCTCTATCTGTCTACATGCAGCACACACATGCTAAATAATATGCACAAAAACTGCAAGCTCAATTGAAGACCTTGGCAACCAAAGTACTCTCGATGCAATGCAATACAATACAATACTTTACTTTATTTTATTTTATTTTACGTTATTTATATTATACCCCATGTTCTATGCATATGCAAGTATGTGAGTGTTGTAATAATTTGAGGTGATAGTGTCAGCGATTTTCAGCAGTGTATTTTGAAGCTTCACCTTATTGAATGGATTGAAAAGAAAAGATTTAAAATTTCTCAAACTTAACTTCCGGGAAATTACCTATGTAACAAAGATTTTTTTCAGTTGCCGATTTCTTCAATGAAACAAACAAAATCTGTGCACGTTTGTGAATTATAATGTGTATACTTTACACCAGAGCTTTATCGCTGTGTAATATCAAATAGTTTATTCTGTGGCCTGTGATAATGTGTAAAGTAGATTATGAAGAGAATTTCTGATTGATCAAAAATCAAAATGTTCATTTAAAAATTTTTTACTATATTTATTCAATAAATTTATCAGGTATGTTATTTCATTGAATCATTGTTCTATGATCATAATATAAATCTGTATATATTACATTAATAGTGTGTAGTCGTTATAAATGTGTGAATAGCAATATTGTATTAATGTTATCTGCAGTTTTGTGTAAATCATCCTTATTTATTATCTGCTTTATTAAAACACATGCAGATAAATTCTTTCCAATGTTAATGTTAATAAATTGTATTAGGTACTGTCTAGACTGTTCAAGAGGTTTGCTAAAGTAAATAATAAATCTTTAATCAAAGCGTAACAATTTATCTAACGTTTAAAACAACCATATGTAAAAAAATAATAAAAATAATTGAAAAGCTTAATTTCTTCAATCCTATTAGATATATTTACTCAAAAACTGCATGTAAAAGGGTAAATATTCAATAAGCAACAATGCAGACATAAGCATAGCGTCTAAGAACTTATACGTACTAAGAAAATGACGCATGAAAAAATGTAATGAGAAAAATAACTCACTTCACTTAGCTCGATAACTTCTCCTGTAGTCTCATCAATAATATCCCCGTAACATTTACCGGCGACAGAACACTTGTTAAATGTCATTATGTTTTGGGTCAAAGTTCCAGTTTTATCTGAAAAGATATACTCTATCTGTCCCAACTCTTCGTTGAGTGTTGTAGTCCTGGCCTTAGCGTGAGTATTAGTTGGAGCATAGTACATTTCTTCGTCCCAATTAATTAAGAATGATTGAACGAACCTAATCACTTCAACACTAACGTATAAACTGATGGGCACCACTGTGTTCAAAACTATTGCATACGAGAAGAAGACTAGTAACGCGATAACTGTCGCACCACCCAAAGGCTTGCTAGGCACAAGCGAGTCCCAGGGCAAGTACAGTTGAAAAAAACGGCCAACTAGGCTTTCCCATATGCCACAACCAATCATACAAAATAAACACATTGATAATAAAAAGAACACTATTCCGATTATTAGAAGATTCAGTAGTCTGTCTATCGAAGTTCTCTTGAACTTGGTTTTCCCTGAGTTCTGCATTAGTTTTGTATCCTTGCCAGCAAAGATTACTACCCCGTAACACCACTGGGTATTCCGCAGAATGCAACCCCTCAGGATTACTTTGTCATTGTCCAATGGGTATCTAAAAAGTAGCGTTCTTAGTTAGATCTTTGAAATTTTTCACCTTCATTAAGAGGGTGTTATATCATGTCTTAGAAATTAATTTTTTTTTAAATCTTCATTATGTTTTGAAAAAATATTCTACTACCTTAGTTTTTTCACAGAACATGACTTGAATTTGAGACATAATTAGAAATTATTTAAAGCCTTATGAACTTCGCCTCGAGTAAATTAAGTCTACCGAAGAAAAGTGGTTGTCACAGGGTATAGGTCACATCATTAATCGAAGCTTTTTAAAATTTCAAAGGAATATTGTGAAATCATGTCATTTTGGAACAAACAAATAATATGTAGAGACAAGATTAGTCTTAAAAAAAATGGTTTAAAATAAATATTCGTATCTAAAAATTAAATTCATCAAATATCATCGGTTTGACCCGAAATTACATCAATTCAGAATATTTCCCCCCAAATTTGAGGAAGTTTCGATGAATGATGCGGCCTGTATTCTATAACAACCGTTTTTCCTTCGGTACAAACAATCTACGAAAAACAAAATCCATAAAATTTTTAATGTTTTTCAATTTCGTCTCAAAATACAAGAAATCAGTTGTGAAAAACCTGAGCCAATAGAATGTGTTTTCACAGTGTTCCAATGATTTGAATAAAACTATTTCACAGACGTATATTATTCTCTTTAAACTAGAGATAGTTCATGGAGAAATTGAACAAAAAATTGCACCACCAGTTTACATGAAATTTTTCTTAGTACTTTTCCATCCAAGTCATAAAATTTTTATAGATTTGAACAACTAGCTTCTGAATCCAGACTTGAACATGGTTTGTGGCAAATTTTCTAATCACTTTGCAGATCTGATAATAAATTTTTATCAACTATCATTTTGGACGGAATATCATTTCACCTTTTTCCTCTCCACGAAAGAACGCCTTCAAATTTATTCAACAAATTGTTTGGAGTTTCGCAAACAATTTCACCGTCAAACTGGCCGATCAACTCGTTGTTTTCCATCATTTCAGCAGTTTCTATCAAGCACTGCCGGCACTTGAGGTTTGTTTCTCTATAAAAGACAAAATGGAAATAATATTATGACATTTATTCTATAAAACTGTCTACTATTTTTTTTATTTTCTTTCGAAACTAAGACTTTTTTCAAGCATCCAAATAATCCATAAATTAAAAATAAAAAAAAAAATTCTTCTTTTATCCAACTCACCCATCCAATTCCGCAGTCTCTATATAACACAGGCCATTTGGTTCGCTTGTCGATAGTAGAAGCACATCTGCGGCAACAAACTGATCGTTTTCCATTCTTATAACATCGCCAACCTGGACCTGGGCCCATTTTTCTTCTTGCAAACTCGTGCCTCTTAATGCTTGCGATCGCCTGTTGTTTACTTGTGAATCGCTTGTATGTCGTTGCTAAAATAGAATAAATCATATTATGAAATTCATGATGACAGGTAGTTGAATCTGTTACAATATAATACCATAAATATTCAGTTTGATCATACACTAACAATACATATATTCATTTGATTTTGTGATTCACACATCAACCGATGTGAATACTGTATACTTACAAAATCATCGTAGGCATCTTTGACGGCAGTGAGCATAAGCACTCCAATCAAGGGTATGGCTGTGGTGATAGGTGTGAGCGAAGATATAACAGGGATTACTTGAAGCACCAGCAAACACAGAAAGTAGAAGTTAGCTAGCCGCTGGAATTGCTCAAACAAATTCAGCGGCAAAAACGTCAGAACCGAATATTTGGACGTTTTAATGTAGTTGTTCTGTTGAAAATGAACCAAGATTAGCTAAGGATCAGACGATTTCACACAATTTTTTTTTTGGTTTTAAGAGTAGCTATAGGCTTTTTACTCCCATGTTCACACCATGCATGAAAATTTTTTCGCTAAATACGTTTATTCGTTCTATTAATTGATCATTCTAGAAAAATTATAACAGTATATTCAAGAACACTTCCACGTCAAAACCGAAGCCCAAAAAATTCGATACTCATGATATTCTCGCTGATTTTTTTCCGTGAAAAAACTATAACCCAATACAAACATTTTCAGACTAATTATATCGTCGAAAAAAAATTTTTTGAAAATTGCGGGAGTTATGATTATTTTGAAAATTTTTCACTTTTTCATTGATGAGTGAACATTTTTTTACAATATCATCAATATTTCAGTCACCTTTAGAGCTTTAAAATTTGCATTCAGCACTCTAAAAGAACATGAAGAAACCTTTAAAATAAGATGTCTTCGACTTAATTTGCTGCTGTTTTAGTAGTTTTTTTGCGACAGAGTGTATTTTTTTAAAATAATTAATAACTCGAAATCCTCAATTTTTTTAAATCTCAACCCGTCCCGGATATTTATCGATTTCATGAGAAAGAATTGGGTGCAGGAAAAGTTACTTTTTCCTTTCTTTAGTAATTTCTTTAGTAATAGCAAAAAAGTGACTTTTTTTTTAACCCAAATGTTCCTCATGAAATCGATAAATTTTGGTTAAACGTTGAAATTTTCTAAAAATTAAGTTTTTGAGTAATCATTTAAAAAAAAAATAAAAAGATCGTATAAGATCGGTAAAACAGCAGTAAATTGAGTCTTAAGACGGCTCGTTTTAAAAGTCTTTTATTGTTCTTTGAGCTTATGAAAACGTGAATTTGATAGCCCCGAAGACGGCTGAGCTATTGATAATAATGTAAAAAAATGTTCACTTATCACCGAAATAATCCAAAATTTCAAAAAGTCATAACTCCTTCAATTATTTTTTTCTTTACGCCGATATTAGTCTGAAAATATTTATTTCGAGTCATAGTTTTTGGAAAAAAATCAGTGAAAAGATCCTGAGCATCGACTTTATTGGGCTTCGATCTTGACGTGGAAGTGCACTTAAATAAAATGATAACTTGTTAAAAACTAAACTATCCAAAGTATAATGTTAAGTTTATTAAATAAAGTTAAACAAACTTATTCTTACCGCATAATGAAACTGTGAGTTGTACTCGCGATCATTCGCGCGGATTCGCCTCTCCGTCTCTGTAACATTAAATTATAAACATTTTAATGATGTGCTAAGAAAGGTTCAATTGTATTCCTGGTTTAAATTGTATCTAGAAATAATTGGTACAGCGTTATGAAAGTGTGTAAAGCGATTGCGCGCGTGTATATGTAAAGTATACCTACCACGTTCTTATACCAAACGAATAACGATATACCTACAACCAACAATATATGTATAGGTATAAGGGAATACGAAGAATTTTTGTATCTGTCCCTCTCGACAGCCGCTTTATCGTTCACTCAGTAGTGAATAAATAAATAAATAATGAGACCATATAGCCAACGCTTTAGCGTGGTACTGACCTAAGGACGCTTATTGTAACGGAGACAATGCTGTTAAATATGCAAGAAGGACATCCAAGAGCCACGTAGCGTGGTTAATTTCATATGTATAATAGAACCAAGAGTATCGACAAATTATAATATACCGTTAAAATAAACTTAACGTACGTGCATAAACCGTGTGACAATAATTTTAGTCTGTACTTTATAGTCAAGTAAACGAAGTAAAGACCAAAATCACTAAGAAGGCTAACCGGGTTTCTAATTAATTTTACGAATTTACATTTTATTTATTTATTTTTTTGTTATTTTTTTTCATATCCGTGCAGACGGATAGATCATCATCAAATTATCGATTGTTACACGTATATATCACTCGCCAAATAGGTTTATTATTCATATAAAATTACCTAGAATTTAATCTAGCTATTGAAAACGTTAATTCATTAAATCCAACCTAAATTCGTGCAGGCAATTTCGGTACTCAACGGCGATATTTATTTATGAAAAACCAGCTTTGAACCGCTAATCATAAACCAAAAACTAACACTTATAATAAGAAGGTGTGATCCGAAATCTAAATTTACGATCATAACCTATTTATATATACAACTAAACTAATTGAATCATCTACGCAGCCTATAAGTCTAGAAAAAAAATAATTCGATCTTTGTAACTAGAGTATAATGCGCAATGACATTTCAGTCATTGCCACCATAATATTATCTCATCATCATAAATGTTATAAACGTTCCCTAACACTGTAGCCGCACGTATACCTAATAATAGATTTGCTACATATATGAGGCGCACTTCTCATCTGCACGACGGACACATGCAAGTATTCGGTTAATTTACGTTGTTTACATTATTTTCTTCTATACATAATATGTAGATATACGGTATAAGTGTGTTAGTTATTATAATACGTAACGAGCATTGTTATAGGTAAAAATGGGATATAAAGGATAATATATGTATAGTTTGTTTATATAATGTATAAAAACTCCTTCATCGATTCAATTCACTGGATCAACGAACATCGTATATTGATCCACATTGACTCACCGCTAGAAAAAAATGCGGAACTTCGCCCGATGCATTCGGTTGCTGGCGGGGTGTTCGGCGGCACTGATGATGAAGACGTTGGGGTTTGACGATACCTGCTGGTTCCCCTCCATACAACAAGCTTCTCAAGTACAGTGAGTAGGGATTCTCTCAGTGAACTGTGCCTCGTGCCTCCTAAACTGCTCGAACTATCTCTTTTTGAACATTCACCAACCGGTTCAACTTCGTCCGATGATGATGGGAGATTCACTATTATGTGGGGGGTTGGTGTCAGTTGTTTGCCTTTGGATCGCCGTCGTTTCCGTTTCTTCTTCCTTTCGGATGAGCCCCCCCGATCGTCGTCCGGATCCGGTGTCGCGACGTCATTACTCGTCGTCCTCGTGTCACCTCCACAACCACCGACAACGGCATCCCTCACCTTCACCAACGATCAGAGAGAGAACGAACGGGGGGAGGGGGGAGGGCAGAGAGAGAGAGAGAGAGAGAAAAACGATTCAAGGCTAATAACTGGCGCCATGGGCTAGGCGAGACATTTGACGCCTCGGTTAAAAGGGTATAACTTTCGGATAGGTCGATTTGCTCGTGTTTATGTATAGGTATACTGAACCGTTGTTCAATTTACTACGGATAGGTATATTTGACCGCACGGAGGCTCGGGCTTGCAGGACCAGGCGGGGCGAGTATGATATCTCCATTTTAATCAAACCTCCGTTGAGTGAATGATGCCGGTTAGGTATAGATATACGAGTATATATCTTACGTTGTTTAACGTTATATATGTTGGGGCAGATCCACCAATTATCAACAAATGAACTGGACGTCAAAAATTTGATTTGTGTGAAATTTTTACCTTTCATAGTGTGCTCTAAGATTGGAAAGTTCACCAAGTCTCATCCTTTTGAGATTTACCGTTCACGAGATATGCAACATTCAATTTTCGTATACTTTGACGTAACTGAGGGTTGAATGCGAATTTTTATCGTATCGTTGTCGCTACAAAATAAATATGAAAAAATGGGTTTCTCATGTGAAAAATTCTCACCTTCTCGAATATATCTTTTACTTTTCAATATTTTTTCACAATCCATCAAAAAACACGGTTTTTTTTTTTTTTGTGAAACATCAGCTTTTTCGAGTGCGCCGCCAAATTTAATCATTCTTTTGAATATTTTATGTGAAAGCTGAGATTTTTTCAATAAGAAACTCAAATTTGTAGAGTGGGACAGCCGCAGGATCTCACGTGAGCTAAATTTAATTAATGGAAAGTGAATTATTTACAGACTTTTGTCAATTGAGCGTGTAAATAATGCTCCAAAATAAATATGAAAAAATAGATTTTTTGTGCGAATAATTCTCACCTTTTCAAATATATTTTTTATTTTCGAATCCCTTTTTATAATTCATTAAAGAAACACGTTTTTTTGAAGAAAAAAAACCAGCTTTTTTGAGTGCGTCGCCATGTTTTATCATTCTTTTGAATTTTTTATCCGATAGCTGAGATTTTTTCAATAAGAAATCAATGAGAATTTTTCACATGAGAAACCTATTTTTTCATATTTATTTTGTAGCGACAAAGATACAATAAAGTTCTCATTCAACCTTCAGTTACGCAAAGTACGAAAATTGAATGTTGCATATTTCGTGAACGGTAGGTCTCAAAGGGATGAGACTTGGTGAAGTCTTCCAATCTTAGAGCACACTATGAAAAATAAAAATTTCCGACAAGTCAAATTTTTGACGTTCATTCAGTTCATTTGTTGATAATTGGTGGACGTGCCCGTATACTAAAAGCCGACGATGATAATCGTTTGAGAACTTTATCACGGGCAAGGAAATAATTACTAGATCAAATTCCGCAGACTTAGTAGCCCATAATTACAAAATAAAGAAAAAACGAAAAGAAAAATAATAGACACTATCCAGATACCCGAAGTACCGAGCCTCCGCAAACGAGCTCGTCTTAGATTAAACAATTTTTTATATGGTTGTTATATTACTTTGAAAGAGGGTCTATCAACTTATAGACGAGCTCATTTCTTTTAGGACAACGTTATTAAGTCTTTGGAGTTTTACAGCTCGTAGTAATTTTATCGTTGCCGAAATATTCACGTGGATTTAATTTATCATAAAAAAAAATAATTTTCATCTTCTTCGACAATATTTAATTTTTAATAGATTTTTAAACAGGATTTTTTCGAGTAAAGTTTTGATGCGGAATAACCATGTGCTTAATCACACCTTAAAGAGAAGTTTCTTTTTTTTTTTTTATTATCTATTTTTGAAGGACTCGTATTTCGAACAATTGTTAAGCGAGATTTTCAATAACCCAATTTTTTACAACGGTATAATACTTTCCGACAAATTATCGTCAAAGAGATTATAGTTCAGTCCAAAATAGCGTTATTTTGTAGAGTACAGAATTCTGTGTAGTCTATGTCTTTGATCGAGCTATTTGACAATGAAATTTCAAATTTCTAGCCCTCCGATACTTGATTTCAAAATTCCGGTATATTCGGGGGAAATAATCTGTACCTCAAAAACAACCAAACCCTACAGCTTTCGTCGAAATTTCCCAAAAGGTCACCGAGATATTTATACTTCTTTAAAACTCCATTTTTTTTCGCTCTATACTCTTTCAAAATCCATAGTCCGATTTTGCTATAGTTCAATATACAGTATCTATAACAAACTATTCGAGTTATTTCTGTACCAAATTTATGTTAAAATCGTTAGACTCGTTGGAAAGTTATTCGATGGCTGCTCGAATGAAAAGCTTGAAGAACTTATAAGTATGATCCAACTTTATCCTTAGACATGATTAGAAAAATTTACTTGTACGAAAGATTAGCCCTTCAAAAATTTCCCTTTTGCCTATCTAAGGCGTAAATACTGCCGTGAAAGGATTTACTTCAGTTGAACTTGCATACAAAGTAATTGGTTTTAATCGACCTAGGTCAATATTTTCCAAACCAAGAAAGATATGAAAAAATATTTAAGACAAAAGTGGCAGGATTCAGAGAGGGGAAAAGAAGTTAGCTTTGTTAAATTTTTCTGTGAAGGCACCGCTAAGGTCAGGGGAAGGTCAACTTTGTTTTTTTTTTTTAAATGGAAGCCTACATTTTTTTTATTACGTAATTTCGTTCTACTTAGAAAATCAAATAAATTTTGTATAAAACATTTTTTTGTGAAACACACATAAAATTTTTCCAACTTCTTTCCCTCTTTGAACCCTGCAACTTTTGTTCGAAATATTTTCTCATATCTCTATTGCGTTTGGGAAATATCGGCTTGGGTCAATTGAAACCAATCACCCTGTATATCAGTGATGAATGAATCCACAAAATTTTTGTTATTTCGCATAATGGCCTCTATAGCCTATGGCTAAAAATTTTTGATTTTTTTTTTTTTAAATTTTCGACACTATAGATAAATATTCAATTACAGGTATACGCATCATTGAATGTTCACAGTCTAATCTGTAAACTGTTAAAAGGATTGCGGTGTATAGTCTGGAGTTCCGATAATTCGTCCTAAGATATTTCAATCTGAGCCAGACTCCGTAATTCTTAACCGACTTATCAATCACCAATAAACTGCTAGGTAGAAGATACCCAGTAGTTTAGTGAAAAAAATTTACCCAGTGTCCCGAGGAATCGAAATCTAGATTTTATTTCAATTTCGGGTATAACTGTTGCAGTAGTTTATCTTTATACTCCAAGGCTCGTTCGCAAAGAGAATCATCGACGATTCTGTGCAGCTCATATACAAAAAAAAAAAAAAACAAATATAGATATTGAAGAGCGTCTATCGTAATATTTTCAAAAGAATTTTCAAACAGACATTCAAAAGCGTTTGTAATGGAACACTTATCTTCTAAAAATATTGAAAAACAAAAAAAAAAAACGATTATTTTTCACGACATTGAAGTGATTGAAAAAGTTTGTTGATCCAGTTGTTGGCCGACATTCAAGAATACGTATTTCCGAGAGAAGGAAAAAAAAAGTGATAAATATCGAAATCTTAACTCGTAAAGTATTTAACGAAAAAATAAATACTCAATTTTAGTACATGGATATGATGAGGTAGGTTACACCTATATCCAATAATCCGAACTACGAGCTGGAGAACTCCGAATAAAAGAAATTCAGTTTTAATTATATTGGGACATGTTCAAATTTGAGAAAAAATTTCAAAAAAAAAAAAATCAAAAAATAAAATCGACCTTTTGTATTAAGTGAGGTTTTTGTTGCTGAATAGATCTCAAAGGAAGATTTTTACCAACCTCGAAAACCTCGAGTTCCAACGTATCCACCTCTGCGCTCATCGCTACCCCCTAAGCTACTGTTTCCTCCAGAGCCAACCACTTCCACGCGGCACTGTTATTAAACCCGTGACAACGGGGTTTAACCCGGAATTACATAGTTCTCGGTGAGTTCTCAGCCGACAAATCATTGCACACACGAGATCGAATAATTCATCTCATCAAATAATTTGTGGCCTGATAGTAGCAGAGGGTAAAATAATTAGTCCTGCAGCAGAATCCATGCTTTTCGACGATACTGCACCTTATTTTTTTTTTCCTTATAACTCTTAATTGTTTTAGTTATAAAACTGTAGTGCTCGTTTAAATCACTTCGCTATCATGCCCCTCGATCCATCGATTTCATACATCCTATATTCATATTGATATATAAGTTTTAGTTATAACACATGTTGTTGCAAAAGCTCGTATTTAAAACAAAAATTATCCGAAGTTGATAACAACCCTTCTATATTTTCATTTAATACAAAAATTTTCCAACTATGTGTATATATGCCAGAAACTTTTCGAATCAAACTTTCAAAGTAAATTACAGAATTGAAATTCAAGGATATATATTCAATTGCTATGACGGGTCTATAATCCAGTCAGAATTTTGACATTTAAAAAAAAGTTATATATGCGGTTTTCAAACAAATCAAAAATTAAACTACCGATAATAATTTTAGAAATTTTACACTCAGCTGTTTCTAAAATTGACTTGATTTTATCGACTAGAAAATATTTCTACATATTATCTATTATAAAATACGTATCGCATTGAAGTTTTCTTTCTAATCAAACATATAGGTGTAATATTTCTGAAACAGACTGTGTTTATATATTTAAAAAAACAAAAAAGACGCGAGCTTGTATAAAAAATTCAAAGTAAAATAAATAAAAAGAAAAAATTTCGCGTAATTAATGACAAGTAATATATTTTTACTGTTAATTAATTTGCATTCATCAATCATTCATTCATTCATTCATTCATTCATTCATTGAATAGATATTAATTCCTGTATAAGCGTTCTAGCTCCCGAGGTATAGAACCACGCGGTCGTGTCGTCTCGTTTAACCTCTCTACAAGGAACTGACTTCCTCGGTACAAAAATATTGATTCGTCGTCGGTATATCTGTGGGTACATAGTTTTGATAGAGAAGTTGTGTACACTGTACGTAGAGAATAGCTGAGACGCACGATATCTCACCCCGTGAGAATTGTTCAACTGACAGTTGTGAAACGCAGTTTATAAAATCAATGCCCAGTGCATTCAGTTCAGAGCCGGGCGGAACATATTACGATGCGATGCTATGCGTTGTGATGCGTGCGCCTGAATGGAATCGAAACACGGTCAGGTCCGATCTGTTACGGTTTTACTCTACTGCTTCCCCCTCCCCTTCGCTCTTTAACACTCAGAGATGATCACGCGTAAGAAAACTTGAAATTATGTCTCACGGACGAAAATATTTCTCCAAAAATAATAAACCTGAATAAAACTGAGCCTTGAGCCCTCGATTTCTAAAGAAAATCATTCGAAGCATTGAATTATGTAAGATTATAGACCAGCGTGAGTCAGCTGGTCACGAGATGTACCCAAGGACAAATGAACGTCAATTTTTTTTGGGAAAATTGTCTTCGATCTAAAATTAACCGACCTTATTGTCTAAGGATTCTTAAAAATCTGTATATATACACGTATGTATTTTTTTTTTCATTTATTTCTTCTGAATAAAGAAAACGTTGCCTCCCCCCCCCCGTAGATTATGCGGCCATTGTCTGCGGTTGACACGGACGAGTTGAATCGCCCAGTAAGTCTAATCGAAGATGGTAGATAAAACCCGGTTTTTTACATCGTATAAAAAATTTTTTCAAACAACTCTCCTAGTAATTTATTACAACTGATCTGAGCTACGGATAATCACAGATAAAAAGAGTTAATCGTACGATAATAACTAAGTAGGTATATAAATTTTTCAACCACCATAATGCTCTACGCGTGTCGTAAATAGAATTCTTCAATTTCGATTACACCCACAAAATTTATTCTCGAATAAATAATGAAAATATTTAAATATTTAAGAATGAAATTTATAATTTTTAAAAACAAAACAAAAAAATTCACGTAACTAAGGTCTGTTTTCAACATTATTATTATTGTTAAATAAAATTAGTCGTCAGATTATGTACATATGTGTATATACACGGGTAAAACTATATACGTTAATTGTATAAAACCATCGAGTGGTTTATAGGGTTCAGTTCGCACGCACGATATTAATTCGGTAATGATCTAAACGAGACTATTAGAGGCCTCGGCTAAGATAACGGCTAAGCTAGTCTAAAAATAATCGAAACATGATGGTATTTCGGTAGACGAATCACGTTCTAAAGTATTACGAGTAGGTATTTAATTCTCTTGAAAATAAGAACGATAATTATAATAATAATAATAATAGTAATAATAATAATAATAATGAACGAAAAATTTTCCCCCATTTCGTTTAGGTATTATTATTGTTATTTTATTTTCAAATCGCGTCAAGGTTGATCCCCTCCGGAGGGTTAACGATCTTTTCAAGTGTATAATTTCGTTAAATATAATAACGAATATAGGTTTGACGTTGGTAGAAAATTCTCCATGTCTGAAACTACCTAGTACAGGCGTTAGGCGTTTTCACACAGCAATCGATATAACACTTAACGAGAAAATTTTCTCCTCTGAAAATTCTAGACACACATATATATACACATACGCACACACACATACACACACAATACACAAATTCACTTATATTAAATAATTTATTTAACAACACTTTATTTCGCCCGTAAACCACCTCGTCATAGGTCTTTAAATTTTCCGCATTATAAGGCGCATCACCTGCAGCCAGGCTACTCTGTCACATCACGATAGGTGCCAACCACGACAACGAGATTTTACGGAAACCTGCGGGGGCGTCGCGGCGGCCGCGGCGTGACTCTGGTCTCTAGGCGTCGCCGTGTGGCGCCACTAGAAAGAAACGACCCTCAAATAGCGGGAAATATTTGAACGAGATTATCATTTGAAGTTTATGATTTTCCCGCCATTTAATTCAAATATCAGACACACGATTCACAAGGTTTTATTCATTATTTTATTTCATATATTGATAAGAAAATATACATATGGGGGATTCCATACCACTTCAACCTGGGTCTGGCCCTTGACTTCACGGATTGGGCCCGCGATTTTTTGTATGATTGTTCTCACTTTGAAAGGCAATTAGTTTTTTTTTTTTTAGATTTTTTCAAATCGATTTGATTTTTGTACAATTTTTTTGAAAACCACCATATTGACGGATACAATTTAAAAATCTGAAAAAATTCTGAAAAATCGTGTGCCAGTTATCAAGATTTTTAAGCTTAGAGCCAAAGTGGGGAGATTCTTCTTTCTTACAGTTTCCAAGCTTTTTCTGAAAGAAAAACGTTAAAAAAAATTATAAGCGGGAATTATTTTACTATGACTAGTTGCTGAAACATTTTTATATGTCACATCGGATTTTTGAAATTTTTTTCAGATTTTTCGGAACTATTTTACCATTTGCATTTTTTTTTTTTAATCTGAAAAAATTTCAAAAAATCTGAAAAAATTTTCAAAAATTCGATATGATGTATGAAAATATTTCAGCACCCATTCATAGTAAAATAACACCCGCTTCTAATTTTTTTAACGTTTTTTTCGAAAAAGGTTTGAAAACAGTAGGAACGAAAAATCTCCCCACTCCGTCTCTAAGCTTAAAAATTTTGATATTTGACATACGATTTTTCAGAATATTTTTAGATTTTTAAATTGTGTCGATCAATATGGTCGTTTTCAAAAATTGTAGAAAATTCAAATCGATTTGAAAAAATCTGGAAAAAAAACTGAGTGCCTTTCAAAGTGAAAACAATTTTATAAAAAAACGCGAGCCCAATCCAAGAGGTCAAGGGTCAGACCCAGGTCCAATTGGTATGGAATGCCCCATATGTGTAATAAATATAGAATAAAACCGTTAATATATGTGAATTAATTATTTCACTTTAAAACTAAATTCAAGATGTATATTTATGATATGTTAACCGGATTTAAACTCCCGATTCAATAAAACTTATTTTCTTACAGTTTAATAACTTCAAGTTTTCTAAGGAAATCTAACTTATATTATAGTCACGCACAAGTAATTTTAAAACGTTTAAATTAGTCCGAAATAAATTATCGTCAATTCTGACCAACCCCAGTCACATATGTCAAACACATTAACCATACATAATAATGATCATGTGATTAATGCTAATATGGTTTATTAACTAGCAATATCAATTTTTGTTTCCCCTAAATTTAAATCGAGAAAGGTTCATTTTTTTATTGTCTTAACTGGATAATTCATATAGGTATAATACATATACATATAAGCAGTTTATAATCGAATTAAAAATATCGAGAACATGAATGGAAAAACTCTCAAACTTATTACAGACTACAGTTTGGTATAATTTTCATTAAAATATAGAAAGATGTAATAAGTATATCTCGTACATAATGTTCAATTTGTTATCATTATCAGTAAGTATATCAACGCAAAATACTACATCAGTTTGAATTTATCAAAAGAAATCTTTTATTTGATCTTAGATATGATATACTCAACTTAATCAACTACTGACGTCATAATTTGAGAAATTATTCGATTCAATTGATGATATTTTGACGAAAAGAAGACATTGAAAATTTTTATTAATATGGATATGCGCGCATGGATCAATTTGAGAATATTTTAAATTCCACGATCAGAATTTAACTGCTAGAAGTCTGATAAGATCGAGTCTGTTGATACTTTATCGAGGAGAAAGGACTAGACACCACAAGCAAACTACCGGAATAC
This sequence comes from Macrophya annulata, assembly GCA_963924015.1. Taxonomy (NCBI): domain Eukaryota; kingdom Metazoa; phylum Arthropoda; class Insecta; order Hymenoptera; family Tenthredinidae; genus Macrophya; species Macrophya annulata. Next base: position 12,828,701 of record OZ001261.1, read on the forward strand.
ATAATCGCAAACTGCACTTAGTCTGGAGATTCTGAGAGCACGAAGAAATGCTTATTCTTGGGTTCTCGTTGCCTGCATGCAATCGCGATATAAGTGCGTTTAGCTTGCGTGACAAATGCTCTGTGCAAAGGTTACGACCTTTTATTTTCACTTCGGGGTTAAAGGAAACAGCCAATATAAAGAAACTTGTAGAAATACGTTTTCGTATATGTAAGTTGCAAATGTAAAATAAAAAAAATGTTTTTGGCGGTCTTGAACACCGAAATTTTCAACAAATACCGAATCATTCAGTTTCCACAAACAAAAAAATAAATAAATTAAAACAAAGACTGACCAGTCTGGAAAATACGGTCATTATAATTCTTTGAAACAATTTTCAAGATTTTTTTTTTTGAACCGTTTATTTTATCGATTGTTCAACGACTTCAGCGAATCCTTCATATAGTTCCCGGAGCTAATTTGTTTGCTATACAATTTGCACTGCAAACTAGATAAAGTAATTTAAAGGGGGAAAAAAGAACGAACACGCTTTTTTCAATGATATTACAATTATTTAGAAATTTTTCTAGGTACAATATTGTTCTAGCAACTCGCAGCTATTTACTTACCTACTACTTTCTATACATTGTTTTTTAAATAATAATTAAACCGATTAAATAAACGTACGAATATTTTCTAATTAAAAGGTTGAAAAAAGAAAATCAATAAGAGGTTAAAGTTTTAGTATACAAGTTAAAAATATATCCCTTTAACTCGTGATATTTTTTTTCTTAGATTTTATCCGTAGTTCATTTACACACAATCGCATGATAGATAAATATAACATAGGTATAGTTTATTATATGTACCAATTATAGTGATTTATTTAATTTATTCACCTCTATGACTTTGGGTATAGTATCCTTCGACATACACCTACGTGTAATATGTAATAATTTCTAACCGTTAATATTAAAGGGAATATGTAATATGCAATTAAGGTGTATGGCGAATATATTTGCGTTGTGATAATACAAGATAAATTATTTAAAATATATAATATTGTATTATGTGTCCTTAATTAAGGGAGATCAATCACTGCAGCAGGTCATTTCAAGAATTAAATACACTTCAGGTTGATGTCTACTGCAAAATTGTGTAATCATTTTTCAATCGTCAATATCAAGTCGATTAATTTATTGTAACTAATTATTTGGAACAAAATAAAGAAATAATGATAAAATTTATAAAATTTGAGTAAATGAAAGAAACAATTGCATACATTCGTATGGAAATGAAATTTGTGAACATTATATTTTCATTTAACCATAAAATTGGGCAAAAGAAAATAAGTTGAAAATATATTGACACTGATTCCTTCCTGGCGATTGAACTCCCTTAAGTCTACATTTGCTGTACATATAAATGAATAAATAGGGGAGAGTACAGGGTATGTTGAACCAAATGGTAAATTGGACCGTTAAAGTTCCGTGATTTTTTGAGAAAGAAATTTCTAGAATTAGTCTTTTTTTTTTAATATGAATGTTTGGAGAAGTTCAAGTATTGATAATACCTTTTTTAGAATCTTTATAATTCAGAAAATACTATCTTAAAAAAACTGAGAAAACTTAAGGAGGTTGGCTAGTCAAAAATCAATACTTTTTGTTAAATTTATCAGAGGATCGTCAAGACATTGGGTATTCGTATGATTATTATGTTTATGATCTGAGGATGTCCCTAAAAATTCAATAAACAACAAAAAATAAATAAAAATACCAAAACTATACACAAACGGTAAGATATCGATTTTTCGTTTTAAATCGCTTTCAAATGGTGAAAAATCTAGTAGATTGGTTCGATTTCACTCTTCGATGGCTTATTTTGTTCAGGCAAATATTTTTCACAAATTCACTGTAACAAATTTTTTTATTTTTTTGTCAATAGGCAATTCTATATCGTTATTTGTTGATCGGAATCGACCGGGGTCCAATTTTGTAAAATTGAATATTCAACATCACCAATGCGATGAAAAAAAAAAGTGACCCAGTGGTATTGTGGAGAATACTTTTCTGAACATAAGAAACCCATCGAAGAGTGAAATCGAACCACTCTATTAGACTTTTCACTATTTGAAAACGATTTGAAATGGAGAATCGATGTCTTATCGTTTTTCCATAATTTTGGTATTTTCTTATTTTTTTTTTTATTGAATTTTTAGGGACATCCTCAGATCACAAATATAATATAAATCATACGAATACCCAATGCCTTGACTATCCCCTGATAAATTTAACAAAAAGTCTTGATTTTTGACTAACCAACCTCCTTAAACGATCCAATTCACACCACGTGGTCGAAAATAATCTATTCTCTCCCTGAAGAGTGATTTTTTTTTTTATCAACTCACCTTCCATAGGACGCGTTGCAGCACTGCGTGACATTTTTTTGGCCCCGGTAATACGTTGTTATAGGATTCAGTCGATCTTAAGGAATCACTTTTAACGGACGGATCGCAGATATGTTGAAGATATAAAATAAACCCTCTCAAGTAAATTCTGGGGCAGTGAGAGAGTGTCGTAAAAAATGCTTCATCAATTGTCTCGCTAATATTCCGGGTAAAAAACTTACTATAAAATTTATCAATATAATTATTCGGGTCTAGTTTATGAAAATAATTATTTAAATTGTAACCGGCACTGCCCGCAGTGCAGACTTTTTCCCTATTAACAACGCGGTGGTTACTCTCTTGGGTATAAAAAATTCGATCGTCTCCTGGACGATCGGGGTATAGGCACAAATTGGTTACTCCCGGGCGAATATCACGTGATTTTAATTCACGGCAGCTACGTTTTCGACAGGATAATTTAATACAATTTATTAACGTTATTGGGGATGATTCCCAGGATTTTTTTGCTGTTGCTGCTGCTGCTGCTGCTGCTGCTGCAGGGGTTTCTCCAACAGTTACGTTGGATATTCGGCGGCGAGGTAATGCACGGGTATACGACGAGGGGGGTTTGGGGGGTGTTTTGGAGGTGTCCATGTGGTGGGGTAGCTGGTCACCTCCCAAGTATCCCTCCTACCCTGACCCTCTTTAGTTGGTCGCCCCAGCTCCTAGTTTCAAGTCTCCGAAGCTGCAGATCTGCGTCGTCGCTTAGAGCCGTAGCCTCCGCGCTAAAAACAAAAAATAAAATTATTGGTTAAGATGTATGACTGTACGGTAATAAAAGGGCATAAATCATTTCTTGTACATTTTGGGGGGGAGGATAGGTTAATGTTACACAGAACGGTCAAGGTTACGGATTCGGAAAGACCAAGAATTCGAAAATTTAATGAGAGGGCACGACACTCCGTACGTTAATTTCGAATTTCGGAGTTTTGCCCATTCAGATCCTTTATAGGTTTTTGGAATTGAACCTTCGGGATTTTTCGGGGCTGGATTAAAGTTCCGAATTTTAAAAATCTCGAACGGTCCAAATTTAGAATTTTAATATTACCGACTCACAGTTTTTAGAAAAAGTGTTTCCCCGAAAGTCTATACAATCGAGTTTGAATCTTCAAATCAAGAAACACGAAAGTTTCAAAATTACAAAAGTTAAAAGTCCAAAGCGCCAAAACTTCGAAATTTGAAATTATTCCATGGAGCATCGTGTCCCTCTATTAAATTTTTGGAATCTTGGACTTTCTAAGTTTTTAGCTGTCTGCATTTCGATCTTTCCGAAAATTCGAAATCGTGTTAAATGAATTCGTCATTTTGACCGTTCAGAACTTTTTAAAATTCGAAATTCCAACCCCACGCCTTTAAAACCGCAAGAAATTAGTCATTATACTTCAAAACTGAGTAAATTAAATAATTCTTAAGGGCGTAGCAGTGATTTGAAACCAAATTATTTCCACGGTGTATATTAATACCCCCTTAACTACATTAGAACCAAGCCTGACGTCTCAAATTAAAAATTAAAAGAGTGTTAAATTTCTGAAATAATTGAAATTAAAAATACTCATTTTTCATTAAATAAATGGCAAGAAAAGGAGGGATGTAACACAAGATAAATATTATGTTGACACTTTTATCAGATATTTTTTATTTTGTTTTTTTTTTTTTTCGGGGAGAATCAATCTTCCTTCTATTTCAGACAGTGAGCAAATATTTTTCCGTTGGTTTTGGCATATAATTTCAACGCTACTTTACAACAAAGATATTACTTATACTATATGTATATACGTAAAAATAAATAAATAAATACATAAAGAATGGTCGTTATATTAACAAACGTAAAAGAAATCAAACAGGTAAATCGACTGACCATGATGGGCCAGATCTAAAACTAATTCCCGCCCAAATCTTTCAAGTTAAAAAAAATAAATAGAAAAAAAATTTGAGATTAAGATTGATTTATTTTTTATTTATGTGTTGTAATTTTGAATTTATCAATGAATTTATTTGCATATGTTTTAATTTTTTGGGAGACATCAATCAATTTAGAAAGAGTTCATTGGGACTCGGATCTTATGAAATTTAGAGACAAATCAGTGGATGATCTTGTAAGCTAATCATGTAACACGTTTTGTAGTTATTGAGCTCTTGAAGCCAACCCTGAAACTTGCCGTTGTTTTCGAACTCTGTGAGCTCAAAATCGTTATTATTTATGTGTTTTTGAGTTCTTCGAGCTCAAAAAAATTAGGTTGGATCTCAATTATCTTTTTACTATTTAATAAAAAAAAAAAAATAGAAAGTAAATTTTGCTGTGGAAATTTTTTTAAACTAATCAACCGATTTTAGTGAATCTTTCGGTAATTGAATAAACTGGATTCAAGACTTCAATTTGATTAAATTTTTAGACTAATCAGTCAAGTAGAGTAGGGAGTTATGCGACAAAAACGTGAAAAAATGTCAATTTTAATTTTTGTTCTTTGAATAACTTTGAAATTACTACTTGACCGATTGACGCTAAAATTCAATTAGATTCAAGTCTTTTCGATCGCCTCAAGAATCATTCAAATCGGTTAATTCGTTCCAAAGGTATCATACGATAAAAAACAGAAATTTTTGTCCTGCAATATCTTTTAAACTAATCATTCGATTTTGATGAATCTTGCGGCAATCGAAAAGGTTATCCAAGACTTAAATCTGATTAAGTTTTGAGATTAATCGCAGAAACTGTTTAGGAGTTAGACGCTAAAATCATGGAAAAAATTATTTTATTTCAATTTTTATTCTTCGAATAACTTTGAAACTACTCGACCGATCGACTCCAAAATCTGATCAGATCTAAGTCTCGATAAATCCTTTCGATCGCCGTAAGAACCAATCCAACCGGTCGATTCGTCCTAAAAATATCGTACGGCAAAGATTTGTTTATACACATACACACATACGGATACGTCCATCCAAAAATAGTTAGAATAGCTTCGTAGGACCCCAAAACATCGAGATCTGATGAAAATTCGATTTTCGAAAATCGGACCAAAATCAATAACTTCCCTTTTTTTGTGAAAATTTTCAATTATCATAGCAGGAATTTTAAAAAAAAATTAGTTGAATAAGAAAAACAACGATTTTATTTACATTTAATGAAACCTCATTTTTGTTGAGTTGAAGGATATTGATTTTTTTTTTTTTCAACAAATCCCTTTTCTGCGTGTAGATATAGGCTATATGTTCTATCTATTGGTCATGCGACCATAATGACGAATGAGTTCATGGCTACCCTTACATTAATTATTTTCGCTGTTTATTTCCGCGTATAGAAACGGGTAAATTTCCCATTATTTTTTTTCGACCGTTTAAATTCACTATTAAACGAAATTGAAACGTCGTAACTATTTCTAGTATCTTTCATTTCCTTAAAAAGTTGTTCTATGTCCAATGTCGTAACACAAACACTATATAACTTGGTTCCATAGCAATTGTTAGTTTATCCTTATAGCCCATAACAACAATCAAGTTCTAGACTTAAGAAAACAAAATAAAAAACAAAACAAAACAAAAAAAAAAATAACCGAAACAAAAAAAATCGTAGTAAAATCGCTTTACGACGGCCCAACGAACTGAGTGACACTTAAAGCAGTAACTACACTCATTCGACTGCGTCGTAACCTTGGGGTCTAGCGGCATCGAGTCTCTAACCGTTACGAACATAACAATTCTCATCGACCCAAAATTAAACTCATCAATTCGGTACACGATCATTATTTTATATAGTAAATGAATTGATTATTCATTAACAAATAATGACCGCGGGCTCTTGTTGACCGGAAGGTCATTAACTGTGCAGTGCAGACAATAAACAAATAGGAGAATAAAATTGCAATACGGACTTAGGCTAGTTTAAAAAAAAAACTAATAAATATATTTTCAAGTTAATTCTATTCCAATTTTCATTTACGTCATTAATATCTACTAATTTCAACTTTTGATTTATTTTTTTATTTTTTTATTTTTTCAAATAAGTCACGAGGTCTAATTAAGACTACATCAATAGTGTAAGCATGTCGTCATACGAGACCACACTATGACTAACGTCATCACTATTTTTATCTTATGGCTAAACACGATTTACGACGTTAAAAAAACAAAGTTTATATATATAAAAAAAAATAAAGCCTCTCGAATCGAGGTGTTGGGATGCTGAAAATAGTTGAAAACGTATTGGCGAAAATGTAATAGAAGAACGACTTTGGTAAGCCTTTCGAAAATGGCCGTATAGGAGGTTACATCACACATATCATTGCGTTTTTAGAATTATTGAATGGAAAAAATGTTCTCAAGCTTCGTTCACATTTTTTTTTTTTTTTTTTTCTACAGAAATTTTAACACAGGTGTAAAAGAGCCTATAATACAATGAACAAAGCAACCACTCTCACATTGAGATACTCAATCGAGGATTTAAAGCAAAAGAAGAGAAGAAAAGAAGAGCCTCTTCTTTTTTATTTTTTTTTATTTCTTTTCGCACAGCTGCAGACATTTGCTAACACGTAACTTTCAAACCTTTGCAAAGACAACGTGTAAAAAAAATAAAAAGCAAAAAAAAAAAATAAAAATAAAATGTATATATTTCAAGTAAACGGTATCAACATTTAATACATCGCTTTCAGAGCAATGAAACAATGCAAGAAAATTCCCGACGATACTTAACCTGAACCCGGATGTGGTCTCGGATGTGGCAATAGCCACAAGATATCCTACGTACGCCATTGGTTAGATAATGTTAAGAGTAATTATGTGAATATGATGGCGTTATTCAGGGAAACATATATTTAATTAGCGTATTTTATTTCTAATTTAATTACCAGTATAATTATAAAAATGAGAAAAACTATAACTTTCAATAATTCTAAAAAGTTCGAGACTATTATTAAGTTTTTCGTTATACTTATGTATATATACGTTATCGATGGAAGTGATTTTTTTTTTTTATCTGATCAGATTTGGTTTTTGGAAGGGAATTACCTCTGATAAAAGAACGAAAAAAATTCTTTCAATGATTCTCTCGCACGCGATAAAAACCAATCACTTTTTGACTCGCGTATATAAGGCTATACGTTTTTAGGGTGTGTTCTAGCTTCTTTCTTTATATATCTCCGTCGTCTTTATCGCAACCTATAACTCCGAAACGCACCCAGCCATTATATTTGCGTAGAAAAATGAAAATCTTTCGCAAAATATATATGGTGTGAAAAAAAAATGTTAACGCTTACTGAAAAGAAAGCCTTTGAACGTTATGAAAGCTGTTCAATGTATTATTATAATACCGTGATTAGACACGCAGGTAATTGACTGGTTAAGAATAAAAAAAAGTTTACCAACTTCAAACGGTTCCTCTCGAATCATTGTTCTACTATAGGTGGCTTTGTTACCACGTGAGAAAAAAAAACGAAAAAGAATTTCTTTGATTAACCAAATTTTATTTTTATTATTATGTTTTTGACAAATTGTTGGATCAGGTTAGCGATGAAACAATTAAAACAAAAATCATAAACTAATCGTGTCCAATTTTATTTCCATGAACACGAAATTCTAAACTTTAGACATACCCGGAAGCAGTTCAAAAAATTTTAAACTTATATGTATTTATTTTCGAAATTCTGACGAAAACCAAACAAGAGATCCGAATGTTTCGCATTTTAAACCACAGTGCTTATTAGTTACCCACTACTAGGTATATATATATTGGCTTTGTATAGTAGACATCAAAAGTTCACGGCTAAAGAAAATATTGACCGAAAGAATAATAGCAGGTATTACCAGTAAATAATTGAGGCGCGTTTAGTGTCGTGTACTTAACGTAGGTCGTGATGGGTATGTATGTACTTATACCTATGTACTTACAGTATAATCCATACCTCAAGTCATTTCACTGATGAATGGATAGATTCTTTGCAAAAAACCAAGACGAATATTCCTTAACAGAAATGTCGAGGGATCAGTAATTTTCGAGTTATAGACGATTTAAGTTGACCAATCAGATCTCTGTGCAGCCAGGACTGGCACATTTTTCCCCTTACATAAACCGGCCGAAATTTGTTTTGTTTCAATGACACGGACTAGTTCCGGGCACAAAAATCAACGTTAACGTTATAGAGGCTGAATTTAAAGTATCTGCAAACACGCATTGCTAATGCAATAGAAATTTTTGTTGGATTTTGTAAGCAGGACATCGCGCCGGCCCTGACGGCGTGAGTGACAAGCTGTGTTTTTATTGGTCAACTTGAATCGTCTACGGTTCGAAAAGTATTGATCTCTCGAAATTTTTGTTAAGAGATATTAGTCTTAGATTTTCATTAGGAATCGATCCATGTTGTTGATAATATGGTCACAGCAATTTTTTGAATGATTTTTCATTACAGTTTTAACGTTTGTCAAGGTGACGTTGAAAATTTAAATGAAAAGCAGAAACATTTCTCGAGATATTCGTTAGGGATTAAAATATACCGACTTATTCGAGTTTGTAAGCAAGGAAAAGGGAAAATTGAAATGTAAATGTTGAATAACTTTACACATAAATTTAAAACGTCATTTAAATATGTATATTGAAATTTCATGCGGAACACAATCGAACGTAACTTCAGGTTGATCACTTTAGGTCCGTTAATCACACTCCATTATGATTGTTTCCTCCTCGTAGTATTTATTTGTACATTATTAGCTTTCGATGTCAATAAACCTTCGATTTTATCGTACTAAATCAAACCGAATCAAAAACTGAAGTACGAATCATAAGTTCTCCTAATGTCTGAATTAATAATCATTGATTATCAATCAATCCTCAATTTTCTATACTCCGAATCGTATACCTAATCTACGATTGGCCAATGGCCAACAATACCTACAACGTTGTTCTGCCACGATTAGGTACAGCAATTTTACTTCTATCGATTGCACAATCATCAAACTATACTTACCTACTTCGTATAAATAATATTATTGGCACACATTGCTTCGTACGAGTATTTCTTATTGTCTTAAGATTAATTCTTTCACTATATATAGAGGATTGTAATGTTTGAAATCTATTCTTTAATTATTAAACAATCCTCATGACCCAGCGGTATTATATCCGCGTGCATTTTACCGTAAGTAATAAGTCTTTCCAAGTTCAGTACGATTCTTGAACTTATAGAGCTCTAAAGAAATTGTCGTGTCAATTAATTAAGTGGCAAAATATATCGTTCAATTTTCAAGAAAAAGAGAATCTGAATACTTGTTACAGGAGCAGTTCATCAATCAATTTTATAATTAGTCATATCGTCTACTGAGCAATATAATAGCCTTAATAATTCTGAAAATAAATACAAATAAATAAATATGCATAAATTGACTATTTCTTTGACTTTTTTTTGTGAGACTGTAAAATATCTTAACACAGTACTTAGCGGATTATAAGTATTAGTACTAAAGGTAATTAATGTTTACGTATATACAACCCACAATTAAGTACCTCTGATTAAGGCAAGAGCCTTAAACTGTTTTGCAATACTATCTAATATGCTATTTACGTAAGATTACATATTTATATAGGTATTTACTGGTTGGTACGTGACGGAAATTGAAATTGATAAAAAAAAAAGAAGAAAAAATTCAAAGATCGCGCGTAGTTGTAAAGATTAAAAGCCTTATGTACCAGTTCTTATCAAATAATATATCCCTGTTTTTTTTTTGTCCGTCAATCATCACTTGAGAATATTTTTAAATTCTCTTCGTCTAAAATATATTGGTCTCCTTTCTAAAAACGAGGCGATTATTGATCGCGGCAAACCCTATCGGTCAGTGTAATCACATATTTGAGTCACAGGTAAGCAATGCATACCTACAACATAGGGGACTGAAATGAGACTAGTGAGGGGACCAACCACTAATATCACGTTTCGATACCTTCACAATATCGACTGTCATTCATTCAAGTAACAATTTTCAGATATTTTATTATCAATTTTTATCTCAAACGTTGAAATGAAATCTTAACCACCAAAGTTACCTCGTCATCAAATATATTATCATTATATGTAACCCAATAGTAACATCCGCCAGTTGGAACTTATAAGAACTGCACCAGTTGCCAATAAGTAATCTCATGCAACCTCAGCACTGAGATTATCACCTAAAATAACTGTTCAAAGTTGAATTAAATTCATTTAAAAATCATTCCTCAATTACAATGAATTAACTTTGCGATAAGATGAATCTGTTTCATAGATTCAAAAATCGTTAATCATAACCGAGTGTGCAGCGAATTCTTGATTTGTGGATTTAAAAAAAATTAACAGGAGTGATATCTGTGTTTCAATCCTCCACTCCTTAATCATCCTATAAGGTGTCACACCTGTTCTAGTAACTCATGAATACCTCGATCCTATATATTCGATAATTGGTAAAACGTATAAATGATTAGAGATATAAATTCTAAACAGAAATAGACGATAGACTAAGAAGTATTGAATGCGGTCACGCAGCTATAACCCATGCGTATCACGAATGTCCGAAACCTTGATTTAGTTTAATAGAATTAAAGCTTCGATCTTATCATTTTTTTTGTTTCCTTTCGTTTTTTCGGTATATATGTCAGAGTAAAAAATCTTGTGATATGAAATTCGGTACTTCGTACTAATATTAGGCTTGTCGTTAATACTACCATTTGTCATTCTGCTAAGAAAATGATAGAAGTGGCGCCGACGTAGATGGGAAGTCTCGTTAGATATGGCTGAGCGATCTCGTGCCATTTTAGTGACAAATTCAAGAGGGAATATCAACTTGACGTAATCAGAACAGTCCATAAACTTGAGGTAATGGTTGAGAGTTGTAATTCCACATTTGTAGAACGAATGAATGGAAAAGTATTCTCCTTTGAGTATATAGTTACCTTGAATAATACGAATCTTAAAGATCGATCGAGAGGTGTTGATTTTACTTTAGTTTCTTCAAATTTTCTAATTTTCAACAATCTTCATTCCATATTAATTAAAATTTCTACTCGTTTATACCTTGCGTTTTGTCTTATACAACTAACTCTTAGCGAATATAGGTTACATAGCTGAGATCCAGATCTGTACCCATTTCTTCCCACATACACTAACCGGATGACAGGAAGTCAAGCCACAGGATGCGGACTGATGGAATGGCAACGAGCAAAATTAATCTAATATATTACGCATTTGTTATATATATGAACAAATTTCAAAATTATATATTATACTGTGTAAAGATTTCGGAACTGGATTTAATGTACAAATATAATGAGTTTATAAAGCAAAAACAATGGAAAAATACAATTGAATGATTCTTTTTTGTTTTTTGTCAAATTTTTATATAATTAGAACTAATTATCGCATTAATTGAAAGATTATTATCTATTTAGAACAAGATCGTATACGATAAGACTCGGAATGATCAATGTCACTGTATAAACGTCAAAGATTATATTCGCACGGTATATATATAGCATTATTTTGCACTTGGTGTGCGTACAGCTTTAGATAGAGAGAACTTTGTCGTGCGTAACAAGGCCGAGATGTTAATTGAGTTAACGCTTCGTGCGTTGATATTGTGTGCGGGAGATATATGTCACGTGTGCAATAATTCACCAACGGCAATATCTGGCCCTTAGAACAGGAAAATATCTCCAAAGAGAGAAACAGAAAAAGAAAAAAACAAAAATGTTTCACCCTTAGATTTTTTCCATTTAAATTTCCCAAAAATAAGAAGAAAAATGTAATTATAAAATATTTATTATTTTGAAAATCTTCTTCCAGTTTCGCACTTTTTATGTTATAACGTTTTGCCATTTCGTTCTACACGGTTTAAACATCTTTTAAATGATTCGATGTATTAAAACTAATAAGAAGGCACGTCGTTCATTGATCCTTACTAAAAATGGTGATCTTTTTTTATCTTATTCTGAAACAATATGACTACGTTCGTCGATTTAAGTTTCAAGCCTTTAATCTTGCGGGAGGCATGGAATTATTTGTTCCTTGAACTCTGACCCAGCGTGAAACTCAAGTCTCGGACGATACATATCGTAGATTAAAGTTACAGATGAAAATTTGCAGACGTTTTTTAAAAAGAGTCCAAAATACAATAACTATATCAAATTTTCGATAGTGTGTAATTTCCGAATAAGAAACGAATAAAAAAGTACCCAAATGATTAACTCCCAAAGCTCTGTTTTCTCTAATTTTACTCCAGAGGAATAAAATGAGATTTCGAAGGTCGACGAGTGTCGATTAAATTCACATAAAGCATTAGTTGTTTTTTTTTTTCTCTTACTCTTCAATTTGTGACATATGTTGTTAATTACACGGGGCACTTACATATATATACACATATATACTTGCATCAGAAACACCAGTGTAACGAACAACTTAGTAGGATTTTAAAGCTGCGACCCCGCGCGCCTGGTACGAAATTGGGTCAACCCAAGCGGAGCTTTTACTTTGATTAAAAGGTGCGTTTTCATTAAAACTGATGCTGAGATAGAAAAGTGATCGCGCACGTCATTTAATGACTTAATTTACCGAATTATATACTCCCCGTCAGTAAACTAGGCACTTAATTTTACAAATTGTATAGGTACATACACACCAAGACACCTTTAATATATACTACCAGTCCATCGGTACATTATTAATTGGGTTATACGAACTTTCATTGCACAAGTATACGATAAACTTTTTTCAACATATTCGTGAGACAATTATTTGTTCAAAATAAAAAAAAGTAACATTTTTTTTTTAGTAAACTCATCAAGTTTTGTACTAAGCTGTCGCTTGGCTGCAGAATTGTGACGTCGTCGTCAAAGTGAACATACAAATTTTCAAAATAGGAAGCGAAATTTCGAACTCAATTTTTCTTCTTTTTTTTCAACTTATTTACAACGAATAAAATTTCTCGGATTTTATTTTTCACTCATGCATGTCTATGGTTCGGGGAGTGACGACTTTCTCAGAAAAAAAAAATAACAAATTAGTACGCGATTTTAGTAAAAGTCTGTAGATGATTGTCGGATCGCGATGTGTCGATTGAGTTTTCTATCGGTTATAAGCATCGGTTGGTTAAATGAATTGCGAATTGTTATAGAATCACGTAAATAGTTGAGAATTGCCCAGTGGTGGACGATGTTATATATCTAACTATATCGCAACAAACGGTCAGCGCGATCGACGAGAAGATTTAAATTTAGAACGAGCATATACACAAGAGTTCAAGTATCCTGTTACGAGACAGAAACTGGCTCTTTAAACATGATCACAGTCGCAAACGATGACTGGCAGATAGAAAAGACGGCTCTTATCATATTATCAGGATTGTTTTACAATGTGTCGGTTGTGTACTTCAATAATATAGTATAGCGAGGAACGAGAGCAAGATATTATATAGAGATATGTATGTACGTACGTATGTATATACGTACATATATGCATACACGCCCGATGCATTAAAACAAGGTGGATATATACACTTTCCTTATCATTACCGTACGTACGTACATTTGTATACATATTATGGAGAAAAAAAAAATCGACGACTCAACTACAGAACGGTATACATATAGGCTGCGTAAAGACATTGTGCAGCAGCATCGAAAACTTCCCTGGTGAAAATCTCTACTCCCGCGATAATCTTTATGAATTCATAAAAATTGTAGATTTTTATAGTTCCCTATACAAAATTGTAGATTTTCGGAGTTTTTCATGAAGAAATGGTAGATTTTCATAGTTTTTCATATAAAATTGTAGATTTTCGTATTCTTCCATAAGAAATTGTAGATTTTTAGAGTTTTTCATGAAGAAGTGATAAATTTTCAAAGATTTTCATATGTGATTGTAGATTTCAATAGTTTTTCATATAAAATTGTAGATTTTCGTAGTTTCTCATAAAAACAAAAATTGTAGATTTTCATAATTTTTCATGAAGAAATGATAGATTTTCATAGTTTTTCTTATAAAATTGTAAATTTTCGTATTCTTTCATAAGAAATTGTAGATTTTTAGAGTTTTTCATGAAGAAATGATAAATTTTCAAAGATTTTCATATAAGATTGTAGATTTCAATAGTTTTTCATATAAAATTGTAGTTTCGTAGTTTCTCATAAAAAAAAATTGTAGATTTTCATAATTTTTCATGAAGAAATGGTAGATTTTCATATAAAATTGTAGATGTTCGGAATTCTTCAAGAAAAAATTGTAGATTTTCGTAGTTTTTCATAAAGAATTGATAAATTTTCAAAGATTTTCATATAAAATTGTAGATTCTCGTAGTTTCTCATAAAAAATTGTAGATTTTCATAATTTTCCATGAAGAAATTGTAGATTTTCGTAGTTTTTCATGAAGAAATGATAGATTTTCATGGTTGTTCATATAAAATTGTAGATTCTCGTAGTTTTTCGTTAAGAAATTGTATAGTTTCGTAGCTTTTTATTAAAAAATTGTAGATGATCCTAGTTTTTCATTTAAAAAAATAGTAGATTTCAATTATATATCGTAACAAAATTTGTTGTTTTCGTCATTCAAATTAGAAATAACTACACATTCATATGGAAACCTACGAATAGTTTCGAAATTTTCCTGAAAATTGGTAAAACTATTTTCACCTGCAGCGTTGTCAATTTCAAAAACTATGTAAGAGAATGATAACTCACAGCTGAGGGGCTTAGTTATACGTAGTCGTTTATATTTAATTTTACGCCTGCATAGATTGGTTGGATTGTTTCGAATTTCGACAAAATAAAACAAAAAACACATTAGTTTTATTCGTACGTATGTGAGATCACGTACCTACGTAGGAAATTTACCAAATTCTCCGAATAGTAACAAGGAATGATATGAAATGACGACTTTGCTACTGGAAGAATTTTATTAGTAGATAAAATCATAAATTTAATCACAACGATCACGATAACTTTTCGCTTAACTGCCTTAAATGAGTCAACTGGAAAGAATGAATAACAAAAAAAATTGGGAATCAAGAATTTTAGCTAAAACCGTTTTTTGCTTTGTCTTTTTTATTCGTAGCTAAGAACCCAGAAGGAAGTACTTTTTAAAAAAACTAAAATTTCGAGAAAATAAAGGCTTTGAAAGAGGAAAAAAAAAATTGATCAAGAATTTTATTTCGTAATAAATTTCGATCAAATTTTTGATGATTTCAGTCTCCTTGTTGTATCCCTGCTTAATTCCTTTCAAAATCTCGATTCCCCTTCTCTGGAGGCGCAGTAACGCCGTCGAATTGTATTATCAGTCGGTGCCTTGGCTCTAATCGTCAGGTGACCGTTAAGACGTAGTAAGTGAGTGCATTAGCACTAATCTCAAAAGCCGATTGGTCTGGTATGCACCAAACCTTATACAAACCATCAGCTATTGAAAAAACATTGTAGTTTTATCTCGCAAGACGTGGAGCACTATTCTACTTCACGGCACCGTAATAATTCTGATTAATTAATTAACCAATAACGTATCTAATTAATTATTCAAATCCGAGTTTAATTTACAGATTATGTCCTTACAGTACATAGTATAACTTTCTTATGGACTAAACGCGGCGCTATCTTGTCACTTAGGTATAGCTTAGTAATCGATGCATGCGAGCGGAGCAGAGAATCAAAAACAGTCAAATCGAATTTTGCGATAAGTTATTTAAAAAATTAGAAAAAATAAAATAAAATATAATAACAGCAGTGAGAAACGTTTAGCTAATGCTTCTGGTAGTGGACTGTACAAAATTTGGTTCTCATTTGAAGAATACAAATTTCAAGTTTGTTATTCATCGATATAGATTTTCAGATTATAGTCTACAAATTATATCGAAGATGGTTTTGGTATGATAATTGAATTATGTAAATGTATGTTTTTGATTTTGATGAAATTATGAATATGAATTTCGTTACAGTGCATTTTGCTGGATTTGATTAGAAACTGTATTTCAGAGGCACATTTTAGCAAGGACTTTTTTACTTTCGATCAAAATTAGAATCAAAATCTATTTTTCATTAAAGGGGTACATACACGTTGAAAATAATCCTTTTCACAACAAAGCTACACTTTCAAGAGCCACTTTACTGTCGCAGTTTTATCACAGTTGATGATTACCACTTTGATACATAGTTTATTATTTTATTTACATATTATGTACCTCCGTTGAACATAGATTTAGTTTATCGATCATCAAAAGTTCTTCAAATTTGGAAGGAATATTTTACGTTAATTTGTATATTTTCGGACCAAACCAATAATTTTGTATAAATTTAATTTTTATACGTGAAAATTTTTTATTTGAAGATATTTATTGTAAAAACGATTTTAAAAAATAGTGTGTTTTGTGCTCACGATATAATAGACGCTAGATCGTATCTCTATACGGGCTTTTCCATGCGAACTGACCCGGTCGCTGACCCTCGACATTTTCGGTTTGTACAGATTTTTTTTTATATATGATAGTAGCCGATGAAGGAAAGCCAATTTTCAGATCTTTATTCCAATAAACTTCGCGTTATGAATTTTCGAATAATTAACGAAATATTACATTCGTTTAACTTCAATTAAATATAACTCCGGATGAAAAAAGGAAATATCGACATGAAAAAATGAGTCGTTTTTCTTCATCTTGGATTGATCTTTAATATAAGAATAGATAAACAGATATACATCGTAAATTTGATCATTTTTATACGCTTCAAAGTATAAAAAATCGATTTTCGTCAAGAGCGACCCCTTCGATTGAAAAAATAAAAATTCTATCATTTCTATAGCCGAAACCAGAATTTTTAAAGGCTTCATTTCTACATAAAAAAAAGATTTTTTGATGGGTGGGTGTATTATTTCATGTAGAATGGTGCTGTTGAACGCTTATTTGCGTCACCGATACGTAGACTCTGATAAAAGTCAAAATAAGTGATACGCCCACACTTTACGATTTATGAAAATATAATAACATGCTGAGTAAAACTCATTCCTCGTCACTCATCGGCTGCCAAAAGGACAATCCGATTACCACCTCCATTTCAGAGATATTCGAAAAAATAATTATGTCGATAATAATCGACTAGACCATCCCCTTAATTGAAGTTAAACAATTAAAATAATAAAAAATTAAAAAATTACAATAAAAATAATAAAAATTAAAAACAAAAAACTAGAAAAATAAAAAACATCGAGGGTCAGCGGCTGGGTCAATTCGCGTGGAAAAGCTTATGTATTATTAGTAATTTAACCCGAAATTACATCAATGTAAAATATTCCCTCCAAATTTGAAGAAGTTTTGATGAACGATCATGCGACCTGTATCCAGCTGTGAAAACAACTTTTTCTCCATGAAGACTAAATCTATGTTCAGTGAAGTATGTACATAAAATCTTTTAAAAAATTATGTACTGTGTGTCAAAATAGTAATCATCAACTGTGAAAACACTGAATCTGAAAAGTGTTTCAACACAACAAGGTGTGTATTAATCCTCTAACCGAAATGAATTCGAAATAAAAATACGAATTTCTTAAGTCATGGAGTTGTCTGGTTTCGATCTTCCACTTGTTATAGGTAGATATACAGAAATGGTAATTACACACATGAAATATGCGGTACGATCAGAATATAAATACGGAATAGGAAATTGGCATATATCGCGCGAACATACAATACGTTATCATTTGTAAGCGACACGTGAGTACTTTACATACCTGCGAATTTTCCAATAAATAATAAAAAACAAAAAATCGAAAAAAAAAAGTTGTTGAAGAGTTCGCGTGTAACGCAGGCATTACTGTAGTACCTACTCGGCGTTCGGCTCATTACTTATACATATACATATACAAGAGCCTTGCCATGCCGCTACGTCAGAAGAATCTATGTGATATACACGGTGGCGAGGGATAGAAATTTTGGAATTAAATTTTTTTATTTTTTTATTTTTTTATTTCTTGCTGTTATTATTCATTTTTCATTTTAATTGTCAAGAAAATTTTCGATCTTCCCGAATGCAATAATCAAAAAGATAAATGTAAACAAAACAAAAATAAGAAACAGTAAATTTTTCCAACAAAATTAATTGACTTTTGACAATATACCGTGAGAATCAAGTGAAACCATAAAATCGTAGCTCGCAGGCGCTGAATAATACGAATTTTATGGGGATAACCCACACGTCACGCTAGGAAATCCCCAGGTTATGTCGAGTATAACAATGTAAGCAATCAACAACTCCAGGGAGATTTTCAACTAGTTGATTATCCCCATAAGATGTGTATTATTCTACGCCCGCGCGCTCCGACGATATGGTTTCACCTGATTCTCAAGGTAGAATTTTTTTATTTTTTTTCCGAAAATGTAAAACTAAATATGATTTTGTATTTATTGACGATAATTCCAAAGCTTGTTTAATGACGTAGTTGCACCCAATTCTCTTGTTTTCTTTGTCCCTATGCTTATACTAGCAAAAAATAAGACAAACGAATTTGGGTGCAACTTCATATGTGTCAGAATCCATGTTACATATACGTATGCGTATGATTTAATTAATAAACCCTAATAAAAACGTCAGAAAATTTACAGTGGAAGAAGCAGCTGGTAGGTATACGATTACCTATGTTAGATGAGAAAGTCATGATTGAGTAAGCACAACATATTACAACGTATTATACGTAGGTATATAATGTATATACATAGGTATTTATCACTTTGGTGAAAACTTTAGACAAGCGTTTTAATCTCGCACGACAAATGAACTCGAGTAAACCGGGTAGTCTTTTTTTTTTTTTTTTTTTTTTTATGTAGTACGCGTAAAGCGTTAAACTTCTCTCTTCTTTGGACTATGGCAACAAATCAACATTGAATCAACGTTACACTATACCTATTCTCTCTCTCTTTTTCTTTCTTTCTTTTTCTCTCTCTTTTTCCCTCTTGCGGGATTCGTATGCAGGTGGCAATATTCTCTCTCCTCTGGTATTATAGTATGGAACGACGTTACTGCAGCAGACGATATTCACCTGTATTATCGTAGGTACCTACAGCAGGGTATTAAACTTTCATTGAGTGTTTCTCACACACTTGAAGTTCCTTTTTTTTATGTTTTTGTTTTTTATTTTATTGTTTCTCCTTTATTTAAACTAAACTGTTCATATATATATATTTATATAATTATATATTTTTCCGAAAATATGAAAACTAATGTTCGCAATCAGGACAAATAAAAAAAAAAAAAAAAAAAAAAAAAACTAAAACAACAAAAACATAAATAAAATCGAATTTTTTATTTTTTATTTTTTGTTTTTATTACTTTTTCTCGACTTCTTTCACACAATTTCGACTCTTCTTTCAAGTTTCTTATGTCACCCCCTATTTTTATTTTCTTTTTTTATATCATGATTAACTAACTAAATCCTCTCCGGTTTACTCGCCGCGGTTATTCCGTCGTTTAGACGGATATGATGTGCGAAGTCGTTGAACGCGACGCGGCGACTATCGGCTATGCGATGCGGCGCGGCGTCGACGTCGTCGTCAGCGTCAACGTCAACGTCAGCGTTCAGCGTTCAACGTCGTTAGCGTCGGCGTCGTTACGATCCGTTCAGGTGCTCGCGTACCGCTCGACTGAAGTCTTCAAGCAATGTGTATCGAATGTATGTATGTATGTATATAACATACATATCTATATACGATACCCCAGCGTCGCGACGTCTGTATATATTATATATGTATATCTATATCATACCTAAGTTTGCACAATCAAAGAACCGATGTTTTCGAATAGTTTTTCAAATTATATAGACGAGCGGATCGAAAGAATAACTTCATCATTTGTTTACCTTCCGCAATTACATTCACAGAATTTCATAGGCAGTTAGCTAGGTTTTTTTTTATTTCTTTCATTTACGATTTTATGTCACATATTGTTTTTTATTTTTTACTTTTCATCACCTACACTGTGAAAAATTTTCTGAAATTTACAACACGTTTGTTACACAAAAGACTTGTACTTTCACAAGTTTTGAGTAGCAAAGTGAATTGCTTTAGAATTATTTAGAATCTTATTGAACATTGTGCTAAATTTAATAATTATGTGCGAAAGTAAATTCAGTAAACAACTTTTAAAATTATAATTTCGGCAAAGCAAACGAAGTTGTTATACATTTCTCTAAATTTCATAATGAAATTGTAAATTTCATACAGTCAGAATTATGAAATCACTGAAATGATTTTTAGATTCACTGAACTATGTGTTAAACTTATTGCATTCAAAAACTTACTGTATACTTACTATTTTGAATTTACTAGGTGTTTTTCGTAATTTACTAAACCTGTAAGAGAGTAAATTTACTAAACATCCTTGTCAAGTTATAAATTTAGCAAAATAAAAGGGATTGCTAGGAATTTTTCTTGAATTCGCAATCAAACTTCTCATTTCACAGAACTAAATCGTAAAATATTGTCCCCTGCACGCTTTTGGAATTTACTAAATTTATATTGTAAACACATTACGTTTGTGAATTTGTTGAACGTTGTTTCATAATATTAATTTTTTTTATATTATCCTTTACCGGAACGAAGCTACAATATTTTGATGACATTGAAACATTTCTAGTATTAATTTAACACTTCAATAGGCCTAAACAAGTAGAGGAATGTTGAGTTATAAGTCATACGATAGTTTGGCGTAATGGGTATAGGCGTACGACTACTTCATAATGCGAGCGGACGTGGGTTCAAATCCTGGTTAAAACAAAAGTTGCGACGGTTTTCTAGCGTACTTATACTGCGTTATAATCGATATTAGAATGTAGCTGCAGTCACTTGTGGTTCGTTAAGAGATTCATGTCGTTGATTTTTGTCTACGTGCATCAAAATAATGATATAGAAAAAACAAACCGGAAAAACAGTTTTTCGGAGTACTTTTCATCAAGAAGAAAAAAAAGGATGGGTTTGTCAGGGGAAGAAAAAGTATAAAAAAGTAATGAAAAACCGAAAAAAAAGATCAAAATTGAAAATTTCACATTAAAAAAATGCCCTATATATTGACAAACAACAATTTCATACAGTACGTTTAATCGCAATTCGATCTGGATACACTTACAATTTCTTCTTGTCATTGGCAAAGATCGCCCTATATATTGAGAAACAACAATTTTATACAGGGCATTCATTCTAATTCGATCTGGGTATATTTACAATTTTTTTGGTATCATTGGTAAGAAATGCCCTATATATATGAAATTCTCAACTTGGAAGAATATATTCTTTCATTTAGAAAGGTAATACAGAGAAAAAAATATAGGTTTGTCAGTAAAACAGCGAAAATCAATTCATTACCGGTTGAACCGGAAGTTCAAATTAAACGAGACATATCAATTTTTCATGCCCATGCATCATTTGGTCGTGAAGTCCTGTGAATTTTAGATTTTTTCATCGAGCCGTATCCGAGATCACCGCGCGAGTTTGTCGAACAGGCCGACAGACAGACCAACATCTTTCTAAAAACCTGTTTTTCGGATTCTAGAGAGTCGAAAACGTGAAGATTCGTTGAAATTAGCAAAAGTCACTTTTCGACCAAAACCAATACATTTCCTATATCACCGTAGGTGATGAAAAGGCAAAAATTCCGGTCTTACACTACCGGTATATTATATTTGATATACTTCGTTATGAGAATGCAAATACATGTGTATGGGGCATTCCATGACAACTCGATCAAGATTCTAAGTCGATGTCTCAGATTTGTTTGATAATTTTTTGTACAAAAGTACATGACGAAAAACGCAATCATAATTTTTTTCAGAATTTTTCGACCGAGCGTATCTGAAGTATGATTTAAAAACTTCAAATAAAAACCCCTACTTTGTAAAATCTGAAAAAATTCAGAAAAATCTTATGAAATATAACAAAATTTTTGACACCTACTAGAAAATGGAGATTTCATAACTTCAAAAGATAAATAAGGAAAATAAAAAGTCAAAAAATTATTATTATTCCATTGCATTTTTGACATCAGAATGAACATAAAAGCTCCTTATAATATGGGCCGAGAAATGTCTATTTAAAGAGTTACAGGGAATCAAATATATTTATATAATATTCATATTCACAAATTTATATTTATAAATATTATCCTGATATTTTTGATTCCCTGTAACTCTCTAAATAGACATTTCTCGGCCCATGTGATAAGGAGCTTTTATGTTCATTTTGATGTCACAAATACAATGGAATAATAATAATTTTTTGATTTTTGATTTTCCTTATTTATCTTTTGAAGTTATGAAATCTCCATCTTCAAATAGATGTCAAAAATTTTGTTATATCTCATAAGATTTTTCTGAATTTTTTCAGATTTTACAAAGTGGGAGTTTTTATTTCAAGTCTTTAAATCATATCTCAGATACGCTGGGTCGAAAAATTCTGAAAAAAATGACGATCGCGTTTTTCGTCGTGTACTTTTATACAAAAAATTATCAAACGAATCTGAGACATCGACTTAGAATCTTGATCGAGTTGTCATGGAATGCCCCGTATATTAAATTTGCAAATCATGAGATGATTTATAATACTCAGGTTTGTTAAAATTACTAGACTAATGCTCAGTAACTTCGCTGTAAAAGTACGGTAAATTTGAAATACAAGTATTTAAAATAACTTCATAAATGTGAAGTAAATTTACAACATCGTATATGTAAAAAAAACTTCCAATACAGTTTTAGTAAATTTACAATAAACATTTTTCACAGTGTATGGTGATATAAAAAAAGTATTGGTTTTGGTCGAGAAGTGACTTTTGCTAATTTCAACAAATGTTTTACTGACAAATCTGTATACTTTTTCCTCTGCATTACCTTTCTAAATGAAAGATTATGTTCTTCTGAATTGAGTTATTCATTTTATATATAGGGCATTCCTTGCCAATAACACCAAAAAAATTGTAAATATACCCAGCTCGAATTAGAATGAAATGCACTGTATAAAACTGTTGCTTGTCAATATATAGGGCGTTCCTTGCCAATGACAAGAGGAAATTGTGAATATACTCATATCGAATTGGGATGAAACGCACTGTATGAAATTGTTGTTTGTCAACATATAGGGCATTTTTTTTGTGTGAAATTTTCAACTTTAATCTTTTTTTTCGGACTTTCATTACTTTTTTTTTATACTTTTTCTTATCCTGACAAACCTATAATTTTTTTTCTTTCTGTTGCAAAGTACCCCGAAAAACTGTTTATCTAGATTGTTTCTATCTATTTAGAGCCGATTTAGGGTAAATGGAAACTGTTAAGATTCAAAAATACTATGTTTGCGTATTGGTTACTCATCAATTTAAATTAATTAGTTATGCTGATTTGAATAGTGATACTAGTCTCCCATAAAAACGATGAAAAGTCATACGATGATGAACTTGGAAAGAAATATACGATCCTAATCCTTACCCATAATTAAAAGAACGATTACCTAAACCGATTTGTCAGCTTCTTCATGCAGTTTGGTACTCTCCGAAAAATACCCCCAACTACAAGGACCATCTCGGCCAGATCCAGCTCATGCCGCGATGCTGTAAGAAGGACTTCTTGACCGCACGAATTCAGTCTTATTGTATCTGGATATCGAGTTAATTTGTACAAATTGACCGGAGGTATGTCGAGTCGATTTATGTTCCGGGTTTAGACGGTGGATGATTCAAGAATAAGCCGATACGATGTTGATTGAAATAGACAAAGAGTTACTTTTTGTGAATTGTAGAGTAGTGGGAAATATGTACATACAAGCGCGTATATGTGACACACTGAATTCTTCGAACTAGACATGTTTCGATAATAACTAAAGCTACGCGGTTCTGATAAGATACTGTACAGCGAAACGCATATAATATAATGATATTCTACATGCAGCATCGTGGGATGCTAAAATATCGATATTCAACCGTGTTTCTAACAAGAGTAATTACGCCATTTGAAAATCATTAATACAATGAATTGTACTGTGAAATTTCTATGGAAATCATTGTCTTCGATAGCAGCAATGTGTAAAAATCATTGAATGCGATAGCGTCGATCAATTTAAAAAAACTGCAGACTTCGTATTTGCGAGGGCTGAATAAAGGCGATTTATTGAATATTTATGACAATTTGGAATACACAATATGATAGAGTAAATTAAAAACCAAAAGTTCTTTCAATATAGAGAAAATAATATCAAACGAGAAGTAATCACTAAATACCTCCAGTATACGAAAAACAAAGACACGAATGAATGCCGAACCACAACAATTAATAATCTCTCCTGGGTTTAGGGACAAAAAACCTTGTTATGAAATGTTTTCATTTTTTCCCATCAGTAAAGTCACCGCGATTCGCATTGATAAGAGAAGAGAACATAACGCAGGTACTTCCACATTCACCTTCACGTGGCTTGGGATTATACATTTTTAATATTGTAAGAGCTGAGTTAAAGTCTGACGTTATTTTTTCACGAAATTTCTATCTTTTACAGCAACAGATTCGTATTTAGTTTAATATTTATCTTGAAAAAATGGGCGTAATTGAAATTCGACGGAAATGTGATTATGCTATCAGGAATGAAAACGAGTAATCAAGTTTCCGCATACTGCACACTATATTTAGCATAGCTGTCCTAAATTATCATCATTATTATTATTTTATCGTTAATATTCGTGATAAATATTGTTACTCTGCGTAATTCTGCGTAAACAAGTATTAATCACAATAAGAGGTATTCTACGTCAAATTTTCATTTCGAAACCCTCAACATTTTTAATCTTAAAAATGTGATTCTCAGTCCCTTATGTTCAACGCTGCGTAAATCGATGGAAAAAAAGCTCAAAGACTTGGATGACAAAACAGTTCAACAGTTTGAAGAATTTCGCTTCGAATGAGCTGCATACAAAAATGTACGATACATCGAGTGCTAAGATATCGCGAAAGAAACGAAAGATCGTTTTTTCTTTCGATAGTGACTTTCCTCTTTGCATTTTGAACTCAGGGTAAAACAGTAAGTTCAAGAAAAAATGCAGAAAATATTTAAAAAAAAAAAAAAAATTTACACGTAAGCCGTAAAGCAGTTACTTCAAAACGGGACCAAAAGACTCGAAATTTTTTCAAGTGAATTATACTTCTTTCAGGACAATTAATAGGCGAATGGTCGCGTAAGCGTTAAACCGGCCGAAGGAATCGAAGAAGATATAAGCGTTACGGTCGCATATACACCTTACCTACCTTACCTTGAGTTTTAAGTCTTAAGTCCAAAGTCTTAAGTCTTAAGTTCAAAGGCTTAAGTCTTAAGTTCAAAGTGTAAAGTCTTAAATCTTAGGTCTTGGATTTTTTTTCATTTTTAACTATTCACTTCAGACCTGTGTACCCGCCCACACACAGTTTTTTCCATCGGTCCACGATTTAGAACCTGAAGTGTGTACTTTCCCATATAATACTCCTCGAGATGGAGTTTCTGAACAAAATTCGCTATAATTATTTGATGAACCCAAAGTAATCGTGATTCGAACATTACTTTCCTGCGAACGAGTAAGATTATTGTGTCTGTGATAAAAGTGAGAACTGTTTACTTCAAGGTTAGATTTATGGGATTTTGCTACCTAAAAAGTCCGACTTCAGTTTTAGCTGCGCCATGGATTACTCTATCAATAAATCCGCTCTACTCTCCCTACAATTCTTAACAATATTTTCCGAAAGCTCGTATATAAAACAATTTTATATTCATCTAATAAAGGCATTAATTGAAGCCTTGTAATCTAAAAGAACAACATTACACTTGGTATTTGCGTAGCTATTTCCTATGGCTTCAATTCCATCCCATCAACAAATGCTTACGAAAAAAGAAAAGAAAAAAAAAAAACGAAAAAAAAAACCTGAAACTTCTCGAAATTTCTATTTTTCTTTGAGCTCATATAAGTTCGCGAAAAAGTATTAGAACGTATAATAAAGAGCTTTCTAAAACTAGAAATGGGGTATCGGTTAACTCGAAGCATATTCGAAGGCCACCGACTTATACCTTTCGTCTTACTCTTCTCCTTACCAACTTCCGGCCGCTTATACTTCCGGTTGAAACATTGCGTGCTCGGCACGGACCACTACTAACACAAATTTCTGACTCTTGTATACTCTCTAGCCTCTGGCCTCGAGGCAAAGAAATACAATAACCCATTCGTTATTCTAAACTGAGAATAAAAAGCAGCCTGCGACCTTAAAATTGACGAATTTCAATGCTAGCGGTCAACAATGATTTTTTTTTCACAGTTCACTGTAGCAAACATCGACTGTGGCACCGCGAAAAAATCGTTTTTGTACTCCGTAATCGCACTCGTATTAATTTGGGTAAAAAATAGACGATTTTTGACAAAAAAAGGAGTCATTCCGTCACATCTTTCGATATAATTTTAAAAGCAGAACGTACTTCACTTAGTGTAACATAAATCTTTACGCGTATAGTGTGATTGCAGTAAAACGGAAAATTCGTGACCGCAGCCAATCAAGGCAACACCGCAAGTTTATCTAACTAATGCTTGTTTGTTCTCGTATATCGGTGTTTGGTAGGATTAGAAATAGCTTTATCAACGTAAATTAACCGTTCCTATATACATACATCAGTATTGTGGACTACAATATAACATGTGATCTAAACTAACAACATAACGTGTCGAAAGAATACGTGATAACGAAGAGTCTAGCATCCGAAGTAACTATAGATATTATTTTCTTAAAAATTTGAAAAAGAAAAAAATTATAAATTACCCCAGGGAATAATAACGTAGGTGTTTCCTCGTGCCCTTAATACCGATGAAGGTAAGTTTGACATTTCAGAAAATGTCAAGCCGTGGCATTTGCCACGACGCTTTTCCCAAATATTATGTCACTTTTGATATTACTGTTATATTTATTACCGTGCATGTATGTACCTACACTATACCTTTGTTTCAATAAATTCAAAACGTGTGCAAAATTATTTATATCCATAATTAAATTTCATTTTATTTATTAAAGACTCTCATAGAACACTGTCATTTTATATATGAGAATTATTCTATCTAGACATTAAAAGTATACAGAATGGACTTCACTCTGGACTTTGACAAGAGTAATAATTTCCCATTGCCAATAATTGTTACATCCATTGCTGCAGCATTACTGGAATCGCTGCTGTTGCTGCTGCTGCTGCTGCTGCTTTTACGTAATTCAACGTTACGTTATATCTATAGATATTATACGACCAGTATTTACCTTGAGAATTAGCTGGCAATTTCTTCTTTCGATATACCAGAATCACTGTATTTTTTTTTTGTTTTTTTTTTTTAATGGAAAATTCTAAACATATTGGATATTGCAAAAGACTCATGTTAATCATTTACGATGAGAAAATTTTTATTCAAGACGATAGTAAAAGTTTAAAGTAATTAAAAGAAAATCTATATTTAACTTCGTAATAAATCCGTCCAAGTACCTATAAGAAGTAGCGGAGAGGGGGACAAAACGGACATCTCGATAAAGATCATCCTCATCAGCTTCAGCACATGAACAATTTGACTTATTTTTCACACTTTCTTTCTTGCGTGAGTAAATGTCAGAAAATGAAGCAAGTCGTTTTTAAGAAACTTATAATGTTGTCCGTTTTTCCCCCCTCTCCTCTACGTATGTATGTACATGTCTTTTTGTTTACTCAAAGATTATTAACGTTGATTATAGAGTTGCTACTATAGTTAAATGTGAAAAAAAAGGAAACTGTATAAGATTGATGATCATAAAATTTAGATTCATTTTATAGCTGACAAAAGATTCATATACACAATTCTAACAATAGAATTGAGTCAGAAGTTTAGGTTTATAGGATGGACCAAACGCATGTGGGCGATTGCGAAATAAAAGTGTCATATATAGCGAATTTAGGTCATAGTATATCTAGAATCGGCATAGTATAGTATCGAATCCGAATAATAGACTCCGAAAAAGTGGACTGAACTAAAGTATAGGCCACGATAACAGGAATTATGTAATAAGGAGAAAGAAAAGTCTTTGGCATAGTCACAAAAATTCGGCTTTACGTCCGGCAACATTATTCGAACAGTCGTCGTTTTTACAAAAATAAAATAAAAGCGCTGTTTATTTTTCGTTGTATAATTATTTAATCTATTTTTATTATATAAGTGAAAATATTTTTCGTTTACAAAATTTGATTTGGCTAATTTTTTTATTTTTTCTTTTTTGTCATTTTTATGATTTTTTCATTTTTTTTTTTTTATTTTTCTCTCGATCGTTAGTAACTGCAGGGCGAAACACTCGATCGATTATAAACTCTAATCAATTGATAAAATAGACTCGATTAGTTTGTGTAAATGATTAGTTGAAAAGTATAAATTTAAAAGGATTAAAAAAAAAAACATGGCTAGAATCGAACACCTTGTGCATACACAGATTTTCCGATTCAACTGACAACCAGCTGCAGTTATACATACATATTGTAGATAGTTCTACGTGGACACGAAGTATAATCGTCGGCGATTTGTTGCCGCATTGACCGCTGCCTCGATTTACACTATTAAAAAAATAACCGTTGGTTTGTATTTTTTTTTTTTTTTAATAAGAAATGAGATAGACCGAAGGATTTACCGCATGGATATAGAATTTCTAGGTAAAAGCGCGGTAAATAAAAATCTGATTGTCTTTCATTTTACGAATAAAAAAAAAAATAAAATAAAAAAAAGAACAAAATGTCGAATCGAAATACTTTAAGTTCCCAAAATGACAAAAAAAAAAAGAAAAAAACAAACAAAAAAAATTGGTAAAATACAGTTTTCATTTATACCCGTATACTATATTAATGACTATATTTTAATGTCCCCAAAAAAATTGGTACGTTTATAAGTTCTTCATATCGAATGTCGTCCCGTCTCCCCATTCATTTAAATATTAACTATCAAACGATTGAGATAATTCAATGAAATGTGTTCGGAATTATTAGATACATTTTTAGATCAATTTTGATGGGGCGCGGGCGAGCGGGCGGGGGGGGGGGGGGGGGGGGGGCAGTAAGGCGTCCGATTCTAGAGGACAGTTTAAATTTTCATTGCAGTATAGCCGGATAATTGTATATGCAGAAGAAATCGCTGTAGAACTGTCCTTTGCTATGATGATCCATTCTTTTTTTTTTTTATGAAGTATTTCAATTATTTAAATATAATAAAACTGAATTTTGTGGACACATGGACAACAGACCAGACTTTCTGGCTTTTATCCTTGACCTTTTCGTTCGTCCGTTCTTGAATCCCAGACAAATCGATTAAAAGACATTATACATATCCAGGAAAGTGTCGAAAGACTGACGTGGTTCTGTACTCTGCTGCTTTTTGTAATTCGATCCATAATACGTAGTTTGAAACATTGTACAGATAAGTAGTGTTCTCTATGTTTGAACTCTTTTTTAAATTATATTTTTTGCATTAATTGATCTACATGTATATTGTCCTGATGCCCAAATTCCCAAATTTTATAGAGACAAGAATCGCTTTTCAACCTTTAATTAGAATTAACGCAACACTGAATTCTCCACAAGGAAAAGCAACGCTAATTCAACATCACAAAACCTTAATGAAATATTAGTAATTTATTACCCTACTGGATAGGAATTAATTAATGAAACTGACAGTGATCGCGTGTTAAGGTAATGAAAATCGTCTCTGTTGTTAATTTCGTTTGTATTTTCAGCCGCGCTCGTTATTACCGCGGCCATAACAATAACAAATATGAATTAATATGGTTTGTTCAGTCCCTATATAATACAGTGAAGACGAAATTTTTTGACAAATTAAAATGTAATCAGGAAATAAAAAATTTTAAATAAAAAAAAAAAAAACGTACATTTGTACTTTTTTTTTTAATTTTTTTTGTTTTACTGTATATCAACTTTTGTTTTTCATGACATCTGAATCTCTTTTACAAACGTATTTGCTCATTGGCTATATTTAAACTCAAGGAATTTTGTAGAATTTTTTTTTTTTTTTTCGGCCAAAGTTGTAAGGCCTATAATAAGATTACTTAAACTTTGAATCTTTCGGCTGTTTCTATTATGAAAAAGAAGGTTAAATTTTTTTTTCATTTGCTTTTTTATTATTCACCCGTTAGACGGACACCTTAATTATAAAAACTAGACACTACAAACACGAGATCGCGTCAGGCATGAGGTTGGTTTAGGCTAGGCAATGGACGAATTTTATTGATAAGCTCGTTCACTTTTAACAATAACAAAAAACAGAATTCCGGTAATAGGCTCATTTCTGCCTTCTATATTCGTAGATGATCTTTGACGGGTATCTAATGTACATATAGATAGATGTCCCATCTCGTTAATTGGTGTCAAATTATATATAACACAAAAAAATTTTTTTTTGGAAATTTATTGGATTCCATAGCAATAGAAAACAAGCCGGAAAAATCAAAAAGAAAAAAAAGTATGGTTTTGTCAGGTGAAGAAAAAGTATAAAAAAGTAATGAAACACCGAGAAAAAAAGATTAGAATTGAAAATTTCACATAAAAAAAAGCCCTATATATTGACAAACAACAATTTCATACAGTGCGTTTCATCCCAATTCGATCTGGGTACATTTACAATTTCTTCTTGTCATTGGCGAGGAACGCCCTATATATTGACAAACAACAATTTATACAGTGCATTCATTCCAATTCGATCTGGGTATATTGACAATTTTTTTGGTGTCATTGGCAAGGAATGCCCTATACCGTGAGGTTATAGGGAAGCCGTTCACTAGATGCAGGCAACCCGACAGTCAAATCCCGAAGACTTCCGAAGACATTGTATTTGTCATTAATACCACTTGGTGGGGGTTCCCGTCCTATGTTATTTATCACGAATACAATGACTTCGGACGTCTTCGGGATTTGACTGTTGGGTTGCCTGCATCTAGTTAACGGCTTCCCTATAACCTCACGGTATATATAAATTTCTCATCTCGGAAGAACATATGATGGATTCCACGCGGAGCGGACCAAAAAAAGACTTCCATGTCACGGATTCTTCTCATTTTTGCATATGCTTCAGTACCCTCAGAATTAGCAACTTTTGTGTATATAAAACATATGTAGTTTCTTTTGCCTTTGGTGTTCGAGCTGTTCCAGTTTTTGATTTTTTACGCTCCTTGATGTCTTTGGCGGCAAATATCTTAGAGACTTTATGTCGAAGGAAAAAAGTAATGGAGTAGTAATTTGTAGTATTTTTTACGCTCTTTCACCTCAGCTTATGATCTTGCCCGTGACTATTGGAGAACATGTTATAAAATTATTTTTTAGACCGAAACTCCATTTTTATCCACTTATGTCATTTTTGAGTTTTTTCTCGTATTTTTTTAAACCAATACTTGTCTTATATCACCATAGGTGATGAAAACTAAAAACCAAAAAATTAATCCTTGAGTGATTATTCTTCACCATTAAATCTGAACAATTTTTTCATGACTAATCGTTTAAAATTGGAAATAACTTCGATTATACATAATATACACAAATTATTAGTATATCTCTATTATCTATCAATCAGCTTGTATATAATTAGCAGCATTTTCGACGGCGAAGAACCCTGTTGTTAATCGGTCAATTGGTCGTTTTGATAAAACGACAATTTATCATCATCAGAATTAAATATTTCGTACCTACATATAGAGACAAAGGCAGAACAGTAAATACGATAATAAGTAATGAAAAGTATAATTTTCTGGATTAGTTAGAGAAAAATGGTTAAACATAAATATAAACCGTCTCGGAATTCCGTGCCCCTTCGAAGGAATT
Source organism: Macrophya annulata (assembly GCA_963924015.1). Lineage (NCBI taxonomy): Eukaryota > Metazoa > Arthropoda > Insecta > Hymenoptera > Tenthredinidae > Macrophya > Macrophya annulata. Next base: position 12,860,965 of record OZ001261.1, read on the forward strand.
TTAAATCTAACTTAACGGCGGGTAATCTTCCGGATCATTTGCTTAAATCAGTAAACTCTATTTGTTCAAAATCTTCGAACGTTCAACGAGCACCAGAGAGGCAAACAAAATTCTCTTTATTATATATCGAAAATTCCCGCGATTATATTTGTCATTTTTTATCTCCCGCGTCATTTCGCGACAATTTTTTTCTCAAGGGTTGGGGTAAGAATACCGAAAATGTAGAATGACCGATACTTCGAATATCAAAAGAAAAAACATTCAAAATGTAGATAGGTAATGTATTAGGAGAATCTATAACGCAGACGAGGAAAAAATAACCACACAGAAAATAGTACATTTCGATACAAGTACGAAAGTGTTGATACTCGGACGAGTGTGAAATTTTTCGCCCGAGCGAAGCGAGGGTGACAGTCACACTCGTCCGAAAATCATCTTTCGCACGTGTATCGGATTTTGTTTTTCAACACAAAGTGCGGAAAGTTGAATTTTGTGCACGCGAAGGGGCTCAAAATCGAACTTTGCGCCCGGCGTGTCGAAAATGACTTTTGCAAATATTGAGAATGGTAGTTCAATTGAACCGTTTGTAGTAGTTGATGACCGTTCAATTAAATAACCATTCGACGAAACATTTCTTCGACTTAGTGATTTATCGAAAATAAAAATTTTGAACACACAGGTATTCTGAAATTTTAACTCCTACTCCTCGGAACGTTGCGCAATATTGACAATCGACCTATCAACTGCAACATACATAGCAATGCATGCAAGATATGTAAACCATCGAAAAACCAAACTCTTACTCAACGTATTTCTTAAAATAAACTCGAAGAGACCTGCTAATCACTGGTGTGATTAGCAGATGTAAATTTTCATGTTTGCAAGAGAGCAAATCTCGTCCATATAGTTTATTTTCCAACCGACAAGACGACGACCATTCATTTTTCTCTTTCTCTGCATTCATCTCTCTGTCACAGAGGTCGGATGCTGAGTACAGCTAAAATCCGTGTGTAAGTCTGTTACAGACATGTACGTATACGTCACATATCTCACAAATACCTATACATATATCTACATTTACGCAGGCGTAAGAGGCTACGTATGAATTCTAATTGCAAGGCCACGTGCTTAAAGACGTCTATACATGTAGCTAATCGCAAGCATCCATACGGTAACAGCGAGTCTAAACTCTAAAAGATTCGAGATAGGCGTCTATTATGCGCTGGCACAATAGATATACATCTAGGTCTGCCTGGATTTATTAACCGGCCAACTGCAACGTCTGACCATCATTAAACGAACATCTTAAACGTTTTTAGTAGAGTTTGCGACAACATTTGCGCAACTATTCGGCGCCCAACATGATTTTACTCATCAGTTTTGCAAATCCTTGAAATGATTTCAAAATACTAAGAATGATGTTCTTTTAGAAAAGTAAAAAATCCTAAATATCCTGAGTTTGAATATTTGAATATTTTTGCACGTTTGAAAGGTTTGTTCTTATTTCGAAATATTTAAAACAAATGATACAACTGCGGATGGTTTTGAATTTCTTAAGCTTAAATACAGTGCGACACACGATGTGTGGTTTATTCTCTTGAAACACGTCTGATGTAATTGTTAGTGATCAAACTAATCAAACGGATCAAAATAATCAAACTGATACATTAACAAATAAACAGCTTGCTGCAGACATAAATTCTCGACTACAGTGATCCGTGAATTGACTCTTCATGCCCTGCAGTGATGTGCAAAGAATCTGATATTCTCGTCGTCCAATTTTTTTTTTTTTTTTTACTGGTCGAACAAAAAGCGTGAACGTAACTATTGGACACTGCGATTCAGGATGAAAAAAAAAAAAAACACTTTGATCAGAAATTTTCAATTTGATCAGTAATTACGGGTTCAAAAGCATAAGGCTTCACTTATAGGGTCGTGTTTACGGACAATGACTCCGTTAAATTTTCACAGTTTACGTCTTACGTCGTTTCTTTATCACTGTCGATTTTTCAAATTTATCGAATTATTTTATATTGGATTAATCCTGATTGGCATGTGATGTGGAACACCACTTTTATAGGTAAGATCAAAGACTTGAATTCAAATTTGAATGAAAATAGCAAAACTTGTTGAAATCTTATAACCCAAATATCGGAATCATCTATTTAGAATTACGAATACTTTCTGTCAATGATTTTTTATCCTGAACATGATCGGCTGAAGGATATGTTCCAGAGTTTTGAGTACGTATTTCGCAAATAGAATGACTTAGTGTAGGTATATCTGAAAGTTCAAAGTCTAATAATTCCTTAAAGAATTTTGGCCGAAACATTTTGGAATTTTTAAAGTTCCAAACGCTCCAAGTTATACGAGTTCATTTAAGACCATTTCGGATATTCAGAAGCGTTAAAGTTCAGAATATTTAAATTCGAAAAGATGGGAATGCAGACGGTTAAACATTGAGAAGATCCAAAACTCCGAAAGTCCAAGAATCCGAAAATTTAATAAGAGGGCATGCCGCTCCATGCGTGAATTTCAAGTTTCGGAGTTTTGGCCTTCGGATCTGTAACCCTAGAAATTTTGAATCTTCGGTATTTTTCGATTAAAAATTTTTTAAATCGGCTATACCAACTTTCAGGGAAAATACCTTTTCCAAAAACTGTGACTCACTCATATTAAAATACAGAAATTTTACCATTCGGAACTTGAACTTGGCCCGAAAAACATCCGTTCAATCAACTCTTCTCGATTCACGCTAATCATGAAAATGCTCTTCGGTTCTCGTATATCCATAATTTATACGTACAAATTGTACAATACATTGGCGTGTATCGCAACCACATGAAGATGAGTCGTTGTTTAACGTGATAAAAATTCCGTTAAGTACGACGTGTTTCGTGTGCACGCGACTCATCGATCCACTTCTTCTATGTAAGGATACAATTCTTTGCAAATGTATATGTAGCAAACAGATCATTTATGTGTATGTATGAATGTAGTTGCGAGGTAAATTCTTAGGGTTTATAAGACAGTTAGGTGTAAGTCTTAGGGGTAACTTTTTCAACTGAGTTAATGTACATATCCATACAGTGTAAGTCATTCGAATGTCAGTCCACCCACGTCGTCGCGACGACGCCAGTTATAATGCAGGTTATAGGTATATGGGCACATCGCCCACGACGACCACCCGCGATGACGGCAACTCAGCGAAGGGTTGGGCCACCGAGAGATAGGCTAAGGGTGCGGCATATCATTCCATTTTACTGTGCCTTTCTTCATTCAATCTAAATGTTAGCTATAATCTCTTATATAGACCACTGACCTTTCTTATATCTCGACTTACTTATAGGAGGCCTAGCCAAAAAGATATCGCTCAGAAGATTTATATTGTGAAATTTCTTATTGTTAGCAAAACCATCATCGCGAGTATACAAGTCCTAATCTTACTCCTGACGACCTTTGTAAATACAATTTTTTACGTCTTATCATTAACGAGATGAAGAGACTAGGATGAAGTTCCGAAGTTTTCAATTTAATATTACCAGCACAAATTTTTTAGAAAAGCTATTTTCCCGAAAGTCTGCAGAATTAATTTCAAAAACTTCAGATCGAAGAATGCGAAGGGTTAAAAAATTCCGAAAGGTAAAGATCCGAAAGGCCAGAACTCCGGAACTTGAAATTCAAGCATGGAAGATCGTGCATTTTCTATTAAATTTTCGGATTCTTAGACTCTCGGAATATTGGACTTTCTGAGTTTTCAGCTAACTGCATTCTGATCTTTCAGAATTTTAATATTTTAACCACCTTAACGTTTCTCAAAATTCGAAATCGTCTCAAATTTCACTGAAATTTTGTTTGTCTCGGATTGACATTTTGGCGAATCTAATCTTTCTTCGGGTATACTTTGCCAACCAAATCGGTGACATGCGAGTGCGCATGATTCGATCGAAAAGTAATAGATATCCCAAAGTACATCATACATAAGTAGGTTACACGTTATTAAGTCGTATTCGAGGGGCCATTCACTGCCAAATCTCGTGACACAGTGATTGCTGATTTCACGTGATTTCAGGATGATTTCAATGATTTCTTGAAGTCGTTGATTTCATGTGATTTCATGGGAATTTTCAAGTGATTTCACGATTTCAAATGATTTCCGTTAAATTTCAGGTGATTTCAAGTGATTTCAACTTTTTGATTTGAGAAAATTGCGTGTCTGTTATGTATCGTTTCTGTCATACGTCCAAAAAAATTTCTTTCCATCTATATACCTTATCTATTCATTCACTGATTTCATAATTCCACCGATTGCATGTGATTTCCTTCAAAATCATCTGAAATCAATAAATCTCAGGATTTCATTGATTTCACTCGACTTCGAATGATTTCATGGGATTTCATGTGATTTCCCGCCTGATTTCATTCCAGAGTGACACAGTGATTTCAGAAGTGAATAGCCCCTCGGTCGTATTACAGTAAGTACTTAAAAGATTACCTAAAGATTTTTTAATTTCTTTTCTTTCCATACGCTGCTCACAATGAGGAACTTGGCACAAAGCAATATTAAATAACACCTCATTGTTTCACCGTAACGCATTTGAAAACTGGGTCGAGGTTACAGCGGGTGGCCTATTTCGCACGTGTCATGAAAATTTCGCGTTTTAATGGATCCAATCCCCGTAATTAGATAGCTTGAAAAAAATAATAAGAAAAAATTTCAAAAATTCTCGGTAACCATATGCTTTGTAAGTCTGCATTTTGCTGAGCAATGTTATGATTCGTTGAACACGAGTTACGTGTCGTCTAAGGCAGACCTTCGATCGTATAATTACAGCTTAAGTTAATTTCTTGGTGCAGCAGCCGTAAATAATCTTCATGTAATCTTCAGTCCAATCCCTATTGCCCCTTTTTGGAAGTTAAACTCTTATTTATCATATAAACCCGATGATCATTATTCTGTAGAAACTGTGAAGCCTCAATTTTTCATGGTATAGGTATGTGGACTATAAATAATCATTATAATATCGACGGTGTGTTCATACTTACTTTGCCCTACCCTTGCTGACGCGTTAACATCAGCAGAATCAAAGCGGTGGATAGAAATTGGATACATAATGTAATGGGTTGCGTGGCTAGCCTTCGGAATTTTATGATACGTTAGATTTTCGATGATTTCGAAATTTAGTTTCAACAATTTTAGACCAAAGAGCATTTTACAACAACATATCATGTTCAATGCAAATCGCCATATCGATAATCTGGGTTATAAAAAAATGCAATTTATGGTATTTTGTTTTACAAATTCGTGTCACTTATTCTATCGATATTTGTCTTTCACTTTAAGATATGTGGATACAGTTACGAGGAAGAATTTCACGTTTTTCAGTCTTGAAAGTTTTGCGAAAAATACATTGCGAATTTGGGAGTGAAACAACTTTGCCGTTGATCAATAAACCACCGCGAAAACTGCTCTTGCCTGTTGAACATTTACTTGTTGAACTGTTAGTACTGTTAGTATGTATTAGTCAGACATGTCCATACCATGTTAACAGAAGAATTACGTCATAGTTTTGAACCAGCTCGTCATCTAAACTTTGTAATTTCAATTTCTATCTAAAAACTCCGATGCTTATGTAAACTGTTTATTTTATATGACAAGATGGTATAAATCGGGTAAGCAGGATGCGATTAACCACACATCATGTATCTTATTTCTATATGTAAAATTTTTCAGCGTTCCTGGGTCTTCAAATCAGTAGAAAAGATTACGAGTGAGGTAAGATAACGACGCCAAAAAATAAAATAAAATAAAATAAAATAAAATACCGTATAAAGTATACCTATAATTGTTTTTTTTCCGATTCAAGATCATTTATAAATCATTGCAATATTAATCATCGCATATGAATATGCCGAAGGTATTTACTTACTACGATAATTCTGTTGTGTTCTTATGCATCTGTAGCTATACCTACCTACTACCAGAACTATGACAACAATTGTTATCTGATATAATCTTATTGTTAGAATTGGTAGATCTGGGTCACCATTATCTATACTTTACTTTACAGGCTTATACCGAGTCACGGTTTCAATTTTGCAGGTGAGAAACTACTAATAATTTATTTCGTTTCGGTGGACCTAATCAAGGAAATCTAAAAACCATCGTATACCAACAATTTCTCGAACGCATGGAAATACTCTGAAGAATGAAGAGTAATTTTTTGTAGATTTAGTCGATGAACAATAAACTATTTTCGCTTTTAATTATAAATGAGTACATGAATGTTCAGGATATAAAAATTCGACACATTTCTGGGAATTATGACAACTAAGCTAAATAATACACAGATGTACGGTTTCGGGCCTTTATCCTACGCAGTTTTACTTACAAATCCTGACGTTAAAGACCCTTGCATCTGGCACCATGTGGACTGCACCAGAATGAATTGAAGTAAACTATTTACAAAAAAAGTAGGTTAATTGTTGCCTTAATAGCTAATTAACTGTTGGTCCGATCGATCCATAATTTTTTGTATTTGCAGTCCTTATACTTAGGTCTGGCGCAGACTAGGAGATCTTGAAAATATTTTTTCCTTTGGCTGTAAATAAATTCGAAAAAAATTCAAATTTTTATATTATTCGGTATACGGATTTCAGCAATCTGAAAATGTATAGAATATGAAATATTTTTTGATAATTCTAGTCTACGCCAGAATCACATCTGCATTGAATGAGCTCAGCCGGAGCCAATTTGGATTAGTATTAACCTCGAAATTAAGTCAACGATTACTCTATGTCATTTTTACACAGCTCACTTGAATCTCTGCTGGTGTCCTCAAAATGTAACGTCAATATTTTTAGGTGACACTGCGCAGGATAAAGATGGAAACGATTACTTACGTTAGTCGCCACAATAATTACCAAAAATATTTCTAATTTTTACATCATATATTCATGTACCCTCTTAATTTACGTGTACCTACTTCAACGTCAGACTTGAAGCTCTGTTAGTTTTTATAGGGATTAGAATAAATTAGAGTATTACGCAAATAATTAAAAAATGAAGATGATACAGGATTCTTCTCATATCCGACATGTAGATGTGCATGTGTGTATCAATCTACAGTAAAATCAATTCACAGTTTCGTTAATTTTCAATTAATCTCAACGAGTAACCAAATATGAATACGCATTCTCCTTCCGTGATTGATACGAAACTGAAGAGCCATTGACCTCGAATTCTATACTCAGAAGCAGGTGTCGAGGATCCTGAAAGAGAAATACATCTAGATAGAGAAAGAGAGAGATGAGAAGAGAAGAGGTAGGAACCGTTTGTAGTTGACTCACGTCGGTGTGGTCTGCAAAATCAGGCGTCTCGACGCCCACACTCACGCTCCAAAAATCAAAAGCATTCAATAAACAATGAGATTTACGTTCTAGCACTTTAAGCACAATGTCTACCTATACTTATTCGAAGGAGTTTGGTACTTTGTGAACGAGATTTTTTACAGCGAAGTTGTGTTCAAAAGTCGAAGAAAAAAAAAAAAGAAAAAAAATTCTTACATACATACATAAAACGTAAAAGGCTTTCTTCACAAGCCATCTTTACAATTATGAATATTAAACTCAACGTTCAAAACTTTCTACAAGAACCGATAATAGATCCGTTATTAAAAAAAAAAATAATAAAAAAATACAAAAATAAAAAGGAAATGAATCTGGACCCGCAGAGTGTCTCAGCACTTTGGAACTTCACGCGAGCATCGTTTTCTTTAACGATAACTGACAACCGGCAATTTGTTTCCATTTAAGTGCACGGATATCAGTGACAGCAAAAAAGCTCAGACCTAAGAAACGGAAGCGTAAAATGATTTCCTTCAAAGCTCGGCAGCCACCACGCCTACTTTTATATTTCACCCTTATACACGTCAGATATGAAAAAAAAGGAAAAAAAAAACGAGAAGATAATAGAAACTCGGTCATTGCATACACGTTCTATAAAATCTATTTTAGATTTGAAAATTTTGGGAAAAAAAAAATTATTCAAAATCCAGTTATTTTATTATTTAAAGGTTTTGAAAATCCTACGAACAGATGCAGTTTGAGAGAAAAATAAATATACATATATAACATTACAGATATTTATTCTTGGGGTAAACTGGTGCAGGCGAAGTTAAACCGCGTATAGACTTGACGAGATAAGATAAAGAGCCTACTTTTAGCACACGCAGCTATTCAAATACAACTTTAAATATAGAAAATCTATTCTATATAGAATCTGAGGTTTGTACTAAAAATCTGGAGTTTTTTAGGCGAATATTTTTTGCGTTTTATTGTTAGAAATACACGGGTGAGTAGATGAAAAAAAAAAAAATAATAAAGTAAAAAAAACGACAGCTAAATTATAGCTACGTCACTTTAGCATTGTAAGAGATTGACTCGTTATTTGAACGCCTTTATGCCGCACTCTCATTCACAAAGTACAGACTATCAGTAATACAACTTATCGATTTATCGATAGTTGATATTTTATAGTGCAGAATTTTTACACCGTGTACAACGTCGAGGAATAAAAAACAAAACAAAAAAAATTGAACAAACTTTGTAGGATATAAAAACCCAATTATTACAGTTATTGTGAAATGATACCGACAAGTATAGACGTATAGTAACACTCGTTTTATAATTTGATGTTTCAAACCTGTATTGCGGAGTTGAGAAAGCAATTGCATATAAATATTTTATTGCATAATTCTAAGTCAATATACCAAGGTAAATAGGTACCTACTTAAGGTATATCGTACATGGACGTTGTTATCGTTTTAATTAAATAGATACACTCTGTGAAACGCCCATAACCGAACGACTCCCACACTTAATGTAAAACGCGCAGATATAATGAAATTACACAATTTCGTCGAACTCCACGCCTTCTGCAATTAAACGCTTCCGCTTCTCCAAAGTACAAATACGCAAAATTATATACCTACCCTATATATACATATATACGATGTATATATAAACCACGAAGATATTTTACGTACATATCTTAAACTCCCTGCAGAATGAAATGAATCTTAAAAAAAAATTCCAAATCACTCGATTTAATTTTCAACAGTTATTCTATATCCATTAATCATCGAGAGCTGATATGCTCGTGAACATTCAACTGTAAAATAAAACTTCCTAAGATTCTATTTAAGTGTAGCTAAGAACTGGTCTTTTGTGCTTCTAAACTCTTGGCTATGGGGATATATATCTACCAACGTCAAACCGATATACCGTGGGAAAGGTACAACCGGAACGTATATTTTTATTGGTCATAGCTACTTCTTCCTTATAACTTGCCCTTGGATTTGTCGTATATTGACCGTCAGTTATACAGACTGTACTATCTTCTTTTATGTACAAGATACGGTACGTGAGTTTAAGGTAGAAAACGCACGACCATTGCGATCAGTGATAAGCACTTGCGAGGTCAAAGCTTCCCATTTATACTATCAAGATGGAATAATTGACTAGAAATTTTCCGTTTCTTTATTAGACGCCTAAACACTACAGCACCGTTGTAAATGGCCAACTAATTTTATAGATCGCCTTTAGAGATTCGAGATTCGAGAATTTGCTATCTACCTACGTCATGCAGTTCATCTAAAGTCAGCAGGCAAGTATATACGGAGTTTTACATCGAATATATTACGGTTAATCGATATATAGTAACCCGGAAGAATTGGCTGACAGCTTTTCAACGAACTACGGTTTATCTTCGATATAACCGAACCTTTTGCAAAGGCGATTACAGCGAACCAGGCACTGAACGTGTGGTGAAAAAAATTAATAAAAAGAGTTTCCTAACTTTAAATTGTGTAGACCGTGTAACTAGTAGTCCAATAAACCAAGGTCTGAACCTCAAAAATTTGGAAGTGGCTGGAAACTTGATTTTATCTTCGATTTACACCCAAGAATATTACACACAAATTTGTAGGATTAAAAATGCCCGGGACATTGTGAAAATTGATGAAAAAAGACGGAAATTTTTGTATTTTCGCGATTATCTCAGTAACGGTAAGGAATTTCGTAAAAAGTTTCCGTTAAAAGTCGTAGTGCTAAAAATTCTGCATCGAAAAATATCCTCGGAATTCAATTTTCGTTCAGTATTTACAAAGTGATGACGAATTTCCCGATTTATGCATCAAATATCGGAAAATTCGTTGTCACTTCGTAAATACTGGACGAAAATTAACTTCTGAGGATATTTTTCGACACAGAATTTTTAGCTCTACAACTTTTAAAGGAAACTTTTTACGAAATTCCTTACCGTTGCTGAAATAATCGCAAAAAATGGAAATTTCCGTCTTTTTTCATCAATTTTCACGATTTCCCGGTCATTTTTGATCCAGAAAATTTGGGTGTAGTATTCTTGGGTGTAAAACAAAGATAAAATCAAGTGTACAGCCACTTCCAAATTTTTGAAGTTCAGACCTTGATTTACTGGACTATAGGATCCATTTCGCTTTTCTTTCTGAACGTAGACTAGGTAAAGATTATTTTGAATCAAAATGATACGCAGATAATTCTGCCTTGCAAGGTACTATTTGGTCGATAATTTAGTATGACTACGAGGGATCAAACACTCTCTTGAAATCTGGTTTACACTTCTATATGATATCTCAATTTCGCAATCTTATAAAATACATTCGCAATCTTTATCTTTCGGCAATTCTTACCGAGAGACAAATGAAACGTAGATTTTATATCTCGAACGATAAATATAAGGATAGGAGTATAACTCTACAATTAATTGTGGGTGCAGAGTCCGATACTAGCTGGGTTGTGAATATCTTATCGCAATTGTTGTAAAATTTTACTATATATACGATACATGCTGTTATTGTTTTATATATCTACATTTTTTTTTTTATCTAAGTAGTTGAAATCGTCTGAAATTTTTTATATCATTTTTCATATCAAAATTCTTTTCCAATCCCATGAAATTATTCGAAATATTTAATTTAAAAAAAATCTATAACCGTCCTTCGAAGAAATACAACGATATAATTTATAGGCAAAAAGTCAAGAATTTATTATACCTACTTCGTGATAAAATTATAAAAGTAGCAAAAAATATCTTATAGAAGATACCCAACTTATACGTCGAACAGAAAAATTACAATAGCTAATACATATCATTGTCTTGCCACTACAGGTAGGTCAACGTTATTACTACTACACCACCCTGCTTTCAACGCTCTTTTTTTTTTTTTCTTTTACAAACTTCCGGACAATTTTATGAAGAATAGATATACATATTTACGAAATGGACACCAATTCAACCTTTCGAATAAAACTTTCACCAAGGTTATATCTGCAGCTATAAATATATCATTCTCGCAGAATTTAATCCCGAAAATTTAGCCTTGAGAAATGAAGGTAGGTATGTGTCCAGTTAAGAAGCGAATTTTTTATTATTTTTTCTCAAAAATCAGTTATTAGAGTTAGAGATTTTTCCTGTTGATCGGACTGATTACAAATATAAATATCCACGTTTTATCCATCGATCTTTACCACAGAATCAACTCAGGTATCATTTGGTTTGAAATTCTGATTCTGTTACGATTTATGCCTACGCTTGAATAGCTAGCATTTTATCAACCGTAAAATAAAGTTAAAGAAAATTATTCACCGCATTGGTGATAATTAGAATTTCAAACATAACTGATTATAATCTAGTGCGATATTGAAGTCTTGGGATTTCTGTGTCCACGTTAAATTATCCGATAAAATCGCCAAATTTTTGTCTCATATTATCAGATGATAGTATAATCGTGATTTAAATTTATTTGAATGCCACAGTAGATATCTGTAGCTGAAAATTTGGGTATCATTTTTTATAATTTTATTTTTATTTTTTGTTTCAGTAAAAGTAAACAGGTATAATACCTAATGCAGTAAACTTCGAACGATCAAGACAGATAGCCGCTATTATAACAACTCTTTCTGACCACGACGACAAACCGTCAGGTCGCACTGGTTTGCTCGGAAAATGGTCAAGGCCTTAGTATAACACGATTACGTAAAATTGATTGACGAGTTATACGGCAAAAAGAGGGAGAGGAGAGAGACAGAGAGAGACAAAGAAAGAGACTCTACGACCTCAATCCGTTTCCTCGCCTTTGCTGGTATAGCGAAATTTTTCACAAACTATACTCTGGGCAGAATATTATACTGTAAATTCTATCTTTCATTAGATTTTTTTGAAATTTTTATAAAAAGTTAAATTTGGCAAAGGAATACCTCGAATAATTACCAGATTATTACAGATTTTGAGGAAAATTTGGAATACCTACACCAGACTCTCGAAGGGGGGGGGGGGGGGTTTATTTCGTCACTTTATTCGCATATTCAAAGTCGGCATATTTGCAGTAAAGCTAAATTCGCAGTAAAGGTAAAGGTAAAGGTGTAAATCGAAGTACATACCTACTCCCATTGCGGAACTATAGGACAGACCTTGAACACAGTGGCTATATAACTTGTATTATTCACTGGTATCCCTGTAAATCGATTGCTATATATGCGATACGTTGTAAAACGAAATACTCTTATAAAGTTACGACGGTTACTAAATATTATAATATAAGTAATAGTATACAGAGATTTTTAATCGGATTATAACGAATGAATTAATTATTCGTAAAAACTTTGTAAATAATTTGGGTCAAACACTTCTTTTTCAAATCCAATTCATCATCTGTTCATGGCACCTCGTTTTAGCTTCCAGCTAATTTTATTTATTTATTTATTTATATATTATTCACTCAAATTCTTGGGGAAAAAATTTAACAAAAAAAAAAATAAAAAAATTTGTGTTTTCTCTTTTAAGACTAATTACTACACTATAACGAACTATAGTGACAATATAATTATATAAATTAACGTTCACTCGGTTGTTTGAAATATTTGAAAAATATAAACCATGCAGATATTTAATGATATTGTCTTCATTCATTTCCCCTTATCAAGAATCAGATATTGACACTGATGCATCTATATACATATAATGGGTCTTGGATTAGCACATGAATGAAATTATTTAGTATACGTAATATTTCTTCAGTAAATTTGATTTAAAAACAGGAGTAATAATACTTGTTCAATTTTTGTTTCTTTTATGTTGAAGATAAAATATATTAAATTTAGTTGTTTTTAGTATAGCTATTATAATCAAGGCATATATATACATACTTGACGTAGCTGTGCACGGGTAACAGACATTATTTTAATAATTTAAATAGCAAAGAACATGTTCACTAAATTCGTGTAATTAAGTATTTATTATTCAACAACTTAGTCGTCACGACGACAACTCGTTAAATTATACGTCTATCACCTAGACACACGGTGCAATCTAGGTCACGTGGTTATCGCAAATAGTTGGTACACGTAAGGCAGCATCGCGGTTATTACTTACTATATTATAACTGCAAGTATATACATGTGACAACGCGTTGTAACAGCTGCTTTGCAAGTCTTACTTAAGAAGATTCATTTTAAAAACTGATTAAATTACCGAAGAATCGAATTTATGTTCTTATCAACAGTTTTTGAAGAAAACAAAAAATGTTGCACAAATTTTCTAAAATTTGAACAAGGTTCAATAATTTTCACGACTAAAATATAGCGCGATGAAATTATTCGAATAATACGGATTTGAATTGACTTTTTATAATTTTATGCGATATTTCGATGACTAAATAAATTTTCTATTTTTTTGTTCTTTGTTTGCTTCAATCTCTTTCGTTTTTTCAGATTATTTTATAACCATACCGCTCCTGGATGTTGCTGCAGTGCGTACGCATATCGTTTACACGATTCGAGTTGCGTTACATAATTTTCTTGACTTGACGATAAGCAGCTTGCCCGCGTTGTATAGTTTGGACTGCGGGCAACTTTCCCTTCAAACTCTATATACAGACTAAATAAATCGCTACGATTATTTCTATACCCGCAGGTTTAATACGCAACTTAATCATATACTCTGCAATCAGTTTTATATCACCTCATTATACTGTTTTCACTAAATTTATATGTACCTACCCAAGTTTAAGTTTAGCAAAAATCTGAAATAGGCGGCCTTCCAATACTTAATTGGCAAAATATTATTTTGAACAAAGTTTAGATTCATTATAAATGACAACTGGCAAGCTATGAATGATATGATGCAATTGACCACAAATATAATTCAAATCTCTATATCTGATAAGAGGAATATATAAATAGCGAAATTTTTTTGCAATTTTCGTAGTAATTCATCATAAAAACTTTGTAATTCCACACGCTTCAAGTGCACATCACAACGTTGCGTAACTCACACTCCATTAGTTTTATAAGTATTTTTTATACTTCAATATGAGTTGTATCAGTACCCTGACCTTTCTCGCATATATTAATAAAGTACATTATTATATTCGTTGTGGTAGGTAGGGAAACTTACAGTTGTATAATAACATCTTCAACTTTATCTGCAGAGATATATAATTACCACGCTTTTCAGTCTCTATCAGTCTCTATAGATGGATCAAGTTAACTATTATTTTCCAACTTTTATATTCAATCTTTCCTAATTTGGATGGTTGTTGGATATTCATATATTTTTTTCATTAATAAAATGAAAATACTCATTGAAAAAACTGTGAAATTAATCTTCCACCATGGAAATCAGCGTTTTAATTTTCACTATGGTGTTAGATAAGTTTTTTCGTCAGTAAATGACATTCAATTATTGCGATGGCTACCTCCTGTTAGAAGGAACAATCAAATTTCTACCGAAACAGTATTTATTTATGTCTTATGGAATGGCAGGACGGTCTTACGTATTGGCAAAATTAATTTTCCTGCATTTAGTACGCCACTGACCATAGATAGTCGATTCGCTGTTATTCACTCATAAATTGATCAAATTTTGGCCTGGAGCCATGCGAGAGTGAAACTATATCCGAACCCGTCACCCGATTCGTTTATTTGTCCATTCTTGTGTGTAGAGTAGACATACTACAGTCATCAGACATACACAAGAACTTGTATCAAAGTGTGTGTTAAGAATTGTTCAAAACTTTCATTTTAACAGTAGATTACGCGACGAGAATGGTTCCCCTTTCAATTCATTATGGTATATGTGTATACAATGTATAACCATCATTCGGGAAACAGAAATGTGAAAAAAAAATTGATTATACTCGATTTATAAGATCGAACCAATTAGCATATTAAGTATTGAACGTGTTTCTGTAACACGTTGAAACTAATAAGGAATAAATGACTAAAATTAGTTCTTTCTATTATAACTATAAATCGTGACAATTGTTTATCGAAGGCTTAAGTAGTCTGAAATAGTAAAATAAATATTTTTTAACGAACAAAAATAACATGACGTTAATTTATTACCTTGATCTAAAACATGGTAGGGATAAATACCAAAGATTTTTTTCTTCTATCTCAAGGAACAAAAAAATACTAACTGATTACTGCGGCATGCTACAGCCTTAATATCCAGCCATGGATGATACGGCCTGAGGGCAGATTCGGTACACTTGCACTCAGTCAACATGTTATACGGTACACGCACGCGGCTACACTATCAAGTTCAGCGGTCATTTCTCCTTTTAGTCGCAACCGGTCATGGACTTGATATCAATGGTCAATGTCAAGGTTGATTTAGTTAGGCGAAAAAAAATTGACAATCGATTACTCAAAAATGTTCCAGAGATGAGGAAACATCGTAAACTTTTAAAAGATTTATTATTAACCGGAGGTGTGCTACTACCGATACGTGCGTCACGGTGGTTAGAGAGATCGACTATGATACGAAATAACAAAATATGAAATAAATTTGTAATGTATTATATGACATTTGGCATTTCGCCTACACTCAGTGCAAATCACTGCTACACTGGATATCTGTATGTATGTAGGCAACAGGCGAAATGTGTACAAAAATATAAGAATCATCCGAAGATCTTATAATCGATTTAATACTAAAAAAAAAAACTTTTTTATATCGGTAGTAATGTTAAGATTATTATTTATAAGGATTAATTAATTACATTACATACCAACTGCAGCCGCTTCTAGTCGCTAAATACGAGACACTTTGAAAGAACAGCACGGACGACATAACCCGCGCACTAAAATACACCAGCCATATTGTTTACTGGTCCGTATCATTTCAGCTGTCCATAAACTCAATTGTATGTATCGAGATACACGTCGCGATCTCTGTGTCAAGATTAGTGAACTCAAGCGTTGTTCCTACGGAATGCTCAGTAACATTAATCGACTGTCGGTAATATTTTCAGTCGATAAGGACAGAGGGTGCTTGAACGAACCAAGAAACCATCCAACAATATTACAATATTGATTTTATTAAGCAGACATGGAAAAACAGTAATAAAAAACGTCTGTTTCACAGTAATGTTGGTGCTTACACTACGCTCTGTAATTATTGTAATCTCAACGTTTCGATGGAAAGGAATAAAAAATTTTATGTCGCGCCTTTGATTTAGGAACCAATCCCCTTCCACATTGAATGTTCAATATTATAGTCTATTTAAATTTTCCGACTAAATTTCATTAGTTCAACTAATTACGAAATCAATACTGAATGTAGCATAGGCCTTTTAGAAAGTCTGAATATATTTGAAATAAACTAATATAATTATCATTACAACTTAATATCTTGAGACAAATATCTTAACTAGTTGAGATAAATAACAGGCTACTTTTACTTTTATTTGTCTGTATAAGGTTAATTATAATTTAGAAATTCGAATTGTTGAAAATGAAGAAAGATTTGAAATAAAATTATAAAACCATTACTATAGTTTATTTTTAATGAATATATGTATATGCATATGTTAGCTTATAGTTAAGGGGATAGGAGAAGGCTGAATAAATATGAACATAATATAAACTGAATACTTTTATTAGCTGATCAAGCATAAATGAAATATCACATTATGGTGAAAGCACTAATATTAAAGAAAGTAAAAAAGATTTGTAATGCTATCAATACTATCAATTTTTCATCATATCTTATAAGCAAGATCAGATATTAGTTAACATCGGCCCTTTAAAGACACCCTCCACGAAGTCGAAGAACCAAGTGAAGAGTAGACTCCTTTTGAATGTTATAGTCAGATAATGTGCGACCATCTTCCAGTTGTTTACCGGCAAAGATCAATCTCTGTTGGTCTGGAGGTATTCCTTCTTTGTCTTGAATTTTTGCTTTAACATTTTCAATTGTGTCTGATGCTTCAACTTCTAGGGTGATGGTTTTGCCAGTTAGGGTTTTAACAAAGATCTGCATGCCACCACGCAGTCTTAGGACAAGATGAAGTGTCGATTCCTTCTGTATATTGTAGTCAGATAAGGTGCGGCCATCTTCCAGCTGTTTACCGGCAAAGATCAACCGCTGCTGATCTGGAGGAATTCCTTCTTTGTCCTGAATTTTAGCTTTTACGTTCTCAATAGTGTCGGAGGCCTCAACTTCCAAGGTAATAGTCTTGCCGGTCAAAGTCTTAACAAAGATCTGCATACCTCCACGCAGCCGAAGAACCAAATGGAGAGTAGACTCCTTCTGTATGTTATAGTCTGAAAGAGTGCGGCCATCTTCAAGCTGTTTGCCGGCAAAGATGAGACGCTGTTGATCTGGAGGAATGCCTTCCTTGTCTTGAATTTTAGCTTTTACGTTCTCAATCGTGTCGGAGGCCTCAACTTCCAAGGTAATAGTCTTGCCGGTCAAAGTCTTAACGAAGATCTGCATACCTCCACGCAGCCGAAGAACCAAATGGAGAGTAGACTCCTTCTGTATGTTATAGTCTGAAAGAGTGCGGCCATCTTCAAGCTGTTTGCCGGCAAAGATGAGACGCTGTTGATCTGGAGGAATGCCTTCCTTGTCTTGAATTTTAGCTTTTACGTTCTCAATCGTGTCGGAGGCCTCAACTTCCAAGGTAATAGTCTTGCCGGTCAAAGTCTTAACGAAGATCTGCATACCTCCACGCAGCCGAAGAACCAAATGGAGAGTAGACTCCTTCTGTATGTTATAGTCTGAAAGAGTGCGGCCATCTTCAAGCTGTTTGCCGGCAAAGATGAGACGCTGTTGATCTGGAGGAATGCCTTCTTTATCTTGAATTTTAGCTTTTACATTCTCAATAGTGTCAGAGGCCTCGACTTCCAAAGTTATTGTCTTGCCGGTTAAAGTCTTGACGAAAATTTGCATACCACCTCGCAGACGAAGAACGAGATGGAGGGTGGATTCCTTTTGAATATTATAATCAGACAAAGTGCGGCCATCTTCCAGCTGTTTTCCTGCAAAAATCAATCTTTGCTGGTCTGGTGGGATTCCTTCTTTGTCCTGGATTTTTGCCTTTACATTTTCGATAGTGTCAGAGGCCTCGACTTCAAGGGTGATTGTTTTGCCGGTTAGAGTCTTAACGAAAATTTGCATTCCTCCGCGAAGACGTAGAACCAAGTGAAGAGTTGATTCTTTTTGGATGTTGTAGTCGGACAAGGTACGACCATCTTCTAATTGTTTGCCAGCAAAGATAAGACGCTGTTGATCTGGTGGAATTCCTTCCTTGTCCTGTATCTTGGCTTTTACATTTTCAATTGTGTCGGAAGCCTCGACCTCCAGAGTGATGGTTTTACCGGTGAGAGTTTTAACAAAAATTTGCATTCCACCTCTGAGACGAAGAACCAAGTGGAGAGTTGATTCCTTCTGAATATTGTAGTCGGATAAAGTTCGGCCATCTTCTAGCTGTTTTCCTGCAAAAATCAATCTTTGCTGGTCTGGTGGGATTCCTTCTTTGTCCTGGATTTTTGCCTTTACATTTTCAATCGTGTCGGAGGCCTCAACTTCGAGGGTGATGGTTTTTCCAGTCAAGGTTTTGACGAAAATTTGCATTCCTCCACGAAGACGAAGAACCAGGTGAAGAGTAGATTCTTTCTGGATGTTGTAGTCAGAAAGAGTGCGGCCATCTTCTAGCTGTTTGCCGGCAAAGATCAATCTCTGCTGATCTGGTGGGATTCCCTCTTTGTCTTGGATTTTCGCCTTTACATTTTCAATCGTGTCGGAGGCCTCAACTTCGAGGGTGATGGTTTTTCCAGTCAAGGTTTTGACGAAAATTTGCATTCCTCCGCGAAGACGAAGTACCAGGTGAAGAGTTGATTCCTTCTGGATGTTGTAATCGGAAAGGGTGCGGCCGTCTTCGAGCTGTTTTCCTGCAAAGATCAATCTCTGCTGATCTGGTGGGATTCCCTCTTTGTCCTGGATCTTGGCCTTCACATTTTCAATCGTGTCGGAAGCCTCAACCTCAAGGGTGATTGTCTTCCCCGTCAGAGTTTTGACGAAAATCTGCATGTTTTATCTGTAATAATCAAATACAGGCTTTAGAAAAATTTGATTAATGTACAGAATTTGACGCGATCAATAACTGGGATGTTTTCACAAAATGGCGGTTGGCAGAGACGCATTTACACGTACAAAGAATCAAACAATTTCCAATACTGTCGTACGGAAGCTCAAAAAATAGCCTATTTCGGTGAATAAATATCGAATGCAGCAATAGTTTCGGTGAAATTATCCAGTAAAGTTAGTTTAAGTTGATAAATGTAAGAACTGCGGATTCTGATCGATGATGGCAAACTAAGATGGCGAGGTTTTCGACAAAGGAGGGTCAAAACAAAGCTACAAAGGAAAGTCGCGATCAGACGAGGTCTAAAACTTGAAAAACCGATAGAAAACGTATTTAGGAATATTTACCTTTTATCAAACTGATTTATAACACTATTAAATGCAACAAAAACTGCACTATTACGAAGAACTTGAGTAAACTGTGCCTTACGATTCGGCGTTCACTTTGTAACTAAATGTCGGTAGACGCGCCCAGCTGGTATTTATAGACAATCGTGACAAGGAAGAAGAAACACGTGATTGGTGGAGTGACTTGCGCGGACTTTCCTATTGGTTTAGATTACGCTGCGTCACTGATGTTGATGAACGGTTATTGGCTTCTAGAACAAAGCGGATTCCAGAATATTCGTCGTTGGCCACGAGTACAAATACATCCACAACTAGATTATTGTGAAATTGATCGACACCTCGCTTATATTAATATTAAAATTTTTTTACAACTGAAAATTTAACAAACTATTACCAGAGTAACGAAACGATTCTTAAATTTTTTCTTTCGGTCTCCCGTAGCGGGAGACTAGATGGCACCACGGAGAATATTTAAAATAACAAAATAAAATTAAACATGTGATATATCAATTTATTCAGTTTTTTCATTCCTCGTGGTATGAAAATATTATGATAATCAAGCATTGTTAAATTCATATCATTTCCGTCAGAATACCTTGAACAGAGTATTTTAATTTAAAAAATTCAGCAGGTTTGAATTTCCAAACATGCTTTTCACAGCATAATGACAGTATAATTTTCATCAAATAAGCATTAATTCCCAGATGGCCTATAACTTAACAGGAACTGACGCAACATTCTCAATGTTGGCATAAATTGCGACATGTTACGACGAAGTTTTTATCTAATTATTATCATTCTTTCTTGACCAAATCATCGGACTACTTTGCATCGGACTTTGGAATCCCGTTAATTTTATCCAGATCTCATGAATGTTATTTATTTCGTTTTCTGATATGATGTACATTTTTATTAAATTAATCTCAAGAATTTATCTACATGCTATTTGAATTCGTTCCGATATCCAATGGAAATAGAATTCATCATAGACCTTGAACCACTGTTTAAATATAAACAGTTCATAGAAAATTGCAAACAAGGCCGATGCCAAGGATCGTAACAAGATATTCGTAGAAATGTTTTCATTCACAAGGCAGTTATTATTAGTGGCGTTTAGAAATTTTTCCTCGGACTGTTGAAACATTCACTATTTTTTTCCGACGACGTCAGTAGACGTTATACCTATGCTCTACCAATGAACTATCGCTATTCATAATAATATAATTCGAAGCCTGAAAAATGTGTATGTTACATACTTACCTTTAATTTGTCTAGAATCCACGAAATTGCAAAGCAGCGCTTCAGAGAAGATGACGAAATATGACGCAATACTTTTAATGATTAAAAACATACATGTACATACTTGATTTCATGTTATCTACAACTTTGATAACAAATAATAAGGATAGTATTTAGAACCGCTTTCTCGGATGATCTCATGGGTATATTGAACTAAAATTGTGACGCAGCATGGTAATGCATGAGTCAGCGAACATGACTCGTTGTTACTGTACTACAATCTAAAAAATGAAAATGCCACCAATATTGTTTAGTTGCTTATTTTTTTAGATTTTAAAATATTAAATTGTATCAATATGAAAAACGTCGCAGTTGTTTACAAGTCAAAACGTAATAAACAGAATAATATTTTGTCTGCGTAGAATGTTATAAATAATGCTATATCAGAAACACTGATAAGATCCGAAACTTTTGCCAAGCTCGTAGACAACACGTGAAATGTCTAATCGATAAGTAAACAAACATGTTATCAGTAATTTTCGGGCTGACCTAAATTTTTCTGCAATTTTTCATCACGTTCCAAAATCAATAAGCTGTTGTAAGCTGAAACGGCATTTGTTAGCTATGTTTATGTAAAATTTAAGTTTAGGTTTGAATAATTAGTAACGAGCATACGTGTCTCCGAAATGTTAATGCATACGTGGATAAATCAATAACTCTCAGGTGTTTGAAAACGAAGAATTTTTTGCTTTCTTGCTTAAATATAATATGTATTTCTTATATTGTACATGAAGCGTTAATGTTCCGGATCGTAATCGTTATTAGAGATATATTTATTGATACGATAGCGAATAACTAAGCAAAATTCAAAACAGAGAAGGTAAAATGGGAAGAAAAAGTAAGTATGAGGCAGAAAATGGATATAGCAGATAGATTGGAAAGGTATGGATATGGATGAATGAATTACACAAAATAATTGTATCCTTCTCATACATTATCTTTTTATTCAATGATTTTGAAAATACAACGGCAGCGTCATACACGTCAGATAAAAGTTAACGCAGGCAATATCGAGATACTGCAAGGTGCCAGTTTTGGACACAATTACCACGTTAAAACTTCGTTAAATCGGTTGACCCGTGCAACTGATATTTTTTTTGTTTTATATAAAGTAAATACATACATAATAAATTATGTACGAATACTTATGTTAATTTTTTATTTTTATGCGAGGAACTACGTGTCCGCCAATTAATATAGGTATATCCGTTGTTATACGTCTTAGTACAATGTTTTTTTTTAATTTTTCTATTTATTATCTGTATTCCGTAAGATTACACACACAACATTCACAGGAGTCTGTTTACAAGCTACTTCTACGCTTTAAAACTTCATAGAACCTTGAAATCTTCATTATTATCATACTTAAACTGAAACGGTCTTCATTAATTGTGACTTCAAGTAGGTATATCTAAATAAGTAATCAGAACTAACAAATAGTTACATTCATCATTTTCTTTTTTTTTTATCTTTCATTTTCTTCATTTTTTTTACGAAAGCCTAGTGCTATAGCTAAGTATCAATTGCATGTTTTAGAAATCCCCTGATTTTTTTTCAACTCTACACGAAATCCACACCTGAGTCAATCAATGATTCTTGTTCGCGAGGAAACAATTTTCCAAGTCATAAATAAAAACAACTGAAATTATTCAATCAATGAAGAGTCCAGTTCAGTCGCTAATTAAATTATTCTTAGTTTACGCGACTCGGAATTAAAGAATAACACTGTTTCAAAACGAACGATAATCATTTTACAAGTCATTAACTGAAATTAATTCATATACATAGGTATATCAGTTAAGCAAATAACGAAATGGATATTTTTTGTTTAAATATATGAAACTGTCTTACTGCGTATAATCGTATAACGCGAAACAGTTTAAGTCACTTATATGTATATATTTCAATTTTCGCGACTCATCCCCGGTGCTATTCATAAACAGGCTATTGATATTATAGAAAGAAAGAAAAAAGTTCTTTCTATCGTTAAAAATCGATAGTTGATAATTATTTTATTTCAAGTGAAATTTTTTTTTTTTTTTTCTTATCTTTCTGTCAAAACTTATTTCGTATCAGTTTCCATCTTTATTTCTTCAGCTTTTTTGTCCTTCTTTGATGCCTCATTGTCAGTTCCTTCGCAGTTGCTATTGTCACGTCTACGTTTACGTGCAAAACGTCCCTTGTACTTTGGCGGTGGAAGTTGTTCCATCCCAAGTACCTTGTGGATTTGACGAAAAGCGACCAATCGCAGTGCATATTGTGCCGAAGAAGTTATGTCCTCTCTCTGCTGTGCAGTCATGCTTCCTATCGCATCAACCGGCTCCTTTTCACACGGGTCCAACAGCCCTGGTGAAATAACTTTAAATTATTGGTCGCGATTCAGTTGCTGTAACTGGATACGCAAAATGCGAAACTAAAAGAACTAATTTCGATAAATTTTTATAAAATCTGTTAAAATTTAAATCAGATTCAAAAGAAACTTTAATATTTTCAGAATTGATTAATTCTGGGATTCGAAAAGGTTTTATTCTTTTTCTCGTATTATGGATAAAGATCAGTTTGCCAAATCATCTTATCGAAGCTATAAATACCACCAATAATACAAAGAATACAAAATACTTGTCTCAAAGTTTATCGAATGGTTATACAGCACGATCAGTCTCGTCATCGGCTCATCATTTCTCAACTTAAATAGCAAATAATATATCGTATCGTTTTTTAAATTTATACCTGGACTTCCTGGAAGTAGAATTCCTCCTGCTACACATTCCAATAGTCGTCTTAGTGCTTCTCCTGGACTC
Source organism: Macrophya annulata (assembly GCA_963924015.1). Classification (NCBI taxonomy): domain Eukaryota; kingdom Metazoa; phylum Arthropoda; class Insecta; order Hymenoptera; family Tenthredinidae; genus Macrophya; species Macrophya annulata. The sequence continues at coordinate 12,884,884 of OZ001261.1, forward strand.
AAGGGTCCTCCGGCAGTGCTGATTACCTTTTCAGCCAGTAACTCCAGTGCCTGAAAAAATGATTGCAAATCTTAAATGTCAATTGACATTTTTTGAAAATAATATCATGGAGAAAGAAATAATATTGTCATATGATGAATAATAATTTTATAACAATGGGAGAGTTCAAAGTTCATGTTTTATTCTTTTATCCCATGTAATGTTTCAACGGATCATATCCGTATCTCATTGCAAACTATAAAACCATAACAACTAGCAGAAAAATCGAATAACTTTTCTGTCTTGCATTCAAGATTATAGAAAAGTTTGAGTCTACAGATTTCAAAGATAAAATACAAATAATCAAGATTTTAATTCGGGTAATGAAAAATCTATACAATTCGTACCATAAGTTATAAATTAATGTCCCATTGGTTTATTTGTCATTGATTTCATGTGTCTCAGGAATTTTTTTAGAAGCACGATTTGTTTAGATATCAAGGGACTGGTTTGGATAATATTAGAGATTTTAATTTGCCTATGAAACATATTAGCTTGAATGTTAGATCTATTTGATGTGTTAGTTTAACGTAAGGAATACAAACCCATGCATTGAGTGGTCCCCAGGTAGGTACTCTGTTGCAAAGATCACGCATTATGCGAATAACCATCACGCAGCTCTGGAGGGAGGTAGCTCTAGCCTGTTGAAAATGGCATTGATTTGAGATAATTTAATTCTTTATCCAGGTGAAAAACATTAATCCATTTGGTGAGGCGAGAGATACTCCTAGCTTAACTTTGTTTTTTTAAATATTTTTGTTTTGCTTTGTGTGGGCTTTAGCTATCCTCCCAGCCTCGTGTCCTATATATCCTAACTTTTTAGCCCATATCAAAATTACCGGGTGTTTATCGTGTCTTGAAATTAGACAAACTAGATACCTACTACAATGGTGTCAACTATGACTTACAAGTAGCACAGAAGAACCAATACAGTTGTTTTCTTCATTTTTATTTGTATTTTAATTATTTATTTAGTTATTTCTTTTTTATTAAATTAAATTTACTTTATAGCAAGCAATTTCTATTCTAGAAACACCCGGTACAGTTATGACACAACTGTGTGTTTGTGCTTGTCTGTCTTAACATTGAAGAACTGTTTATAATTTTCTAAAAACTTAATCCAGTTTTAGGTATCTTGTACCCAAAATATATCAATTTAATTAAAACAAAGTCGATGTATAATATTTGGTCATTTTCTAAGACAGACCTAGAACAGACTCAGTCTAGGCTACGATTATTCGGTTATTATAATTTATCCAGAATAATGAATAAGCTTATTCGAAAAGCATTCCTTTTTACCAGATAAATAAAATAAATAAATCCATTTATTATTTTCTTAATAATTTAACTGAACAATTATCCAGTCACTTTACGAGCAGTCTCCTATTATTCTGGATGTTCCCGACCAGAGGCGTAGCAGACATAAATGTCCCTTATGCCGTTACAGTGACAAATAGTGACATTTATATACTGCACAGGCTTCTTACCTAACACAGACTATCTGTTCGCATTCTTTAATGTCAATTATTTGTGCGATTTTGCCAAACAACAAAAGTTGTCAAATATTAATAATGAATTTTCTTTTATAAATTATAGTACAATATTAATAAATAAACTAAATAGACAGCAATACTTGAACAATAAAATTCCAAATTATTTTATAAGGTAACTTTATAAAACAGATTGTACGATTTAAACCGGGACTTGTTACATCAATTGATATGTCTTTTCAAATAAATAATAATGTTACAAAAAAGAAAAAGTTATATATCGTTAAGAAAATGCAGATATCTTCGTTGCCTGATTCTAAAAATTAAGAATAAGCAAAAAAGAAAACTTATTATTAATGAGAAATATTTTTAAATAGCATTGCTGCTTTTAGGTCATTGTTATTGTTCATTTAAAGTGTATCTATTAAGATGACAGTATCGGCAGATATACAAAATAATTAGACACTAAATGCGAGCAAAGAATCAGTAGCCAGGCCAGTTGGTTTCCAACAGTATAAAATGTTAAAATAAAATTTTTACAAGGCTGGAAGTTCTAAGACTGCTCTCGTATGCCAGAATTTAATAAATACTGGCAAGCCGCGGCGCGCGCGATTCGCGAGATAATAGAGAAAAAACAAGAAAACAGCCGCGAATTTCGCTGAAGTGGCGTACTGAGTTTGAAACTTTGAACTGAGAGTTGATTGATTCAAACCTGAAACCACTTGGCATGCCTGAGTGCAGCTAAAGCCTCCAAACACTTAGCCTTGGGAAGTACGTCTGGTGGGTCTGGTTTCGGGGCGGCAGTCGTCGCGGGCGTTGTTTGCGGTTGTGCAGCTCCCTGTTGCTGCTGTCCAGCATTCTCTGAGATCCCAACAAAGAAAGCACAACACGCTTAGACAACACTTAGAGTGTTTGATCATGCCCAGCAATCGGGATTATCCCTCCATTTCATTGCCAACTCAAGTACAACGACTCGATGGCTCTTGAGACTCGTAATAGTCCAAATTAAAACAGGTCTAATCAAATACAGTATAGTAATACGTGACACTTTCCCATATAACTGTTTAATTATTAAAATTATTTATCGTTGATTTCGTTCAACGTAATAAATTGATAGCCTCGTCTCCTTGCTTCAAGGATTCAACTACCATATGCAATAATAATTAATAATGAAAGTGTCCCCATATTATTTTATTACGGTATTTGTTCTAATGGAGGGAGAGGTGGTCACATGGTTCACGCATGATCAAAAAGTCCATAGTTTTGAGATTGCCTCAGCGTTGTTTTTTCGTGTCCTAAAGCGTGTCCACGTATGAGGGAATAGTCTTAAATATTGTTTTTCTTTTTTTTCTCTTTTTGTGTCTTTTTACGCATTTGATTATTCTGTAACGATTAATAAAAAGGAAAAAATTGTAAAACGGACTAGTGCTTCTAAAAAAAGTAAAACCGAACGAATGAAAGCGGTTTGATTCTTAATTTGCGGAGATTCAAGATTCTCTATAATATCATAAATATATATTAGAATGTTTAATCCATTGCTAAATTCAAGAAAAATATTACTTTACAACGACATTCATAAAGGCGTTACTTAGGAATAGAAGCTGTAGTCGTGGACACACTAAAACGCAGCTTTAGTTTCTTATTTTTTTTTTCCCTATATTCAGAACGGAAAAGAAATTTTTAAAGTTAGACCGTAAATTCACCGACGACCCCGAAGTCCTTGGCTGTCAACGGCATCCTCCTAAGTGCTTAAAAAAAATTCACAGAAAAGTTTGTTTTTTTTTTTGTTTTTTTTTTTTTGTTTCCGGGCCATGAAAAGAACAAACCAAATCGATAAACTAACTGTGTGTGTTGGCTACAATTAAAAATGATGTATAAGAAAAAACAAAATAATAATAATAATAATAATAAAAAGTGCTTCGCGTTGTAGAAATTATTAATGAATATATATAAAAGTTATCCTTTTCTTGGCCTTTGCAAAGATAAAGGTAATAATATGGCTCACCGGCTGGTGCTGTTGCCGTCTTAGGTGTCTCTCGCATCAGAGGACTGGTCAATGTTACGCTTACTGTTACCGAACCTCCAGACACTGTAAGAGCTGCAGATTCTGGATGCTTTCCAACGTTGTACGTATCTTCAGGAGCAACAGTTTTCAACTGAGTAGGTAGAATCTCGGCTACTTTGTTCAACAATGTTCTACAAGAGAGAAATTATACATCAACAAGATAATAAATCAGAGAGAAATAAGAATAAAACAACAATCTTGCATGTAATTCTATTAGATTATTAACAGATGTGATTAACATGAGTATTAACACGATGAAAATGTAAAATACTGTGTAATTGTAATAAAAATTAAGTTGTACTCACTTGGTGGGTTTTTCAGCACACAAAACAACTAGACAAACATGATTATCTCCGGATAGCAAAAGTCCTTTGGCGAGATTACCCACTCGCATAACACCGCGTAAGATTCTTGAATCTTCTTTTTCCTTTTGGAAAGAAAAAAGGTTGCCGTCGCTTCCGTCTTCTTTTATCGGTGTTTGGGCCTGTTTTTTATCACCTTCTGCATCTTTCTTTGAAACAATTTCTTCCTTGACAGTCGGGGTTGTTGCAGCAGGAGTTACTACAGCAGGTGTAACAGCTACTGCAGCTGGTATCGGCTTCTTACCTGCGAATATAACGTAGTTTTCTTTTAAATACACCTAAAATATTCAAAATATTAATCCCCATGCATATTAAAAGAACTCTTCAACTCACCAGCCTCAGCCAGAGTGTCGGAAACAAACTTGAGTGCTTTCTCGGTATGAGAAACTATCTTTTGAACAGCCTGTAATTCGTCTTCTTTAGGGTATATAGTTGAATGATGTGATAATACATGTTTGTCATCCGAAGATTCAGGGCGTCTTTGCGGTCCTGGGAACATCATCATTGGTGGAGGTCCTGGGAAAGGTCGAGGTAACGGAGGAGCACCAGGTCCTCGACCGTATCGGCGATACCATTCGTAATATTCACACTCGTCTTCATATCGGCGCCTTTCTTCCCAGTACAACATTTCCTCATCCATCATTGGTCCCATCGGTCCAATAGGACCTAACTGATTGATTTCTTCCCTACGTCTCATGTACTCGTCTCTCATTTGTTGCCGGCGAAGTTTTTCCTCCAACATTTTTCGCTGTTTTAGACTTGGCTTCATATCGACTACTAAATCAGGGTTCACTTTCTTTTTGTATGCAAATCTGTGCCTTCTACCTTTCATGTGCATATCTTTGGCATTCGGATCATTGAAGCGACATTCGCACAGTTTACAATTAAAACTTATGATTTTACCATCCTCTGACTTGTTCTCTTCAATATACTCTTGACCTACAGGTTGAATGTCTTTCTCATCAATTGCAGCCTCTTCACTAGCATCATCGGCAACAGGCTCTTCTTGTTTAACTTCGCCAGTTGCCGGTGGTTGCGCAACAGTACCCAAATTGCCTGCTACAAGATAAAACAAACTTTAGATCATGGATATCAATGAGAAATTTTATTATAATATCTCAAATTATTTTTAGATCAAGATTGTCCATTTTTAGGATTATTAGTACAGATTTATCGGCGCTATGAATATTTCTGAAAATTAATAAAATGCTAAATCAAAATCTCTAGCTATGTTAATTTTGGTGAAATTTTCATCCAAGTTGGAAGAGCGCTTTTGCAAATTTTCATCAAGTATATTATTATTGAGTTTCTCTAGATTTTTCGAAACTCTAAACATGAAATAAAATTTCGTTCCTTGATATGACTGGGAAACCTGAACTTAACTAGAAATTAAACAAATTATAAGCCGTTAACTTACATGCAACAAAATTAATTTTAGGTGTTGCAGTTACTGTTGCCTTTTTGGTAACGGTCGCCTTGGCTACGGCGGCAGGCTTGGGATTTAGAACAGTAGGGTCTGCACTTGGAATAGGTTTCCCCAATTTGGTGTGAAGTTTTACAACTTTTTGATGCTTCGCTCCTCGGATGTGGGCGGCGTAGGCGTCGTTACCGGTACAAGTAACATCACAGAGTTCACATCGAAGAGAATTTCCGGCACCACGAGCTGGCGGCTGTTGCGGCACCTTTAGAGAAGCTTCCTTTTTCTTGTGCTTCTGACCTTCCAAATGCTCTCGATAAGTCTGCGGTCCAGCACAGCTAATCTTGCAGACATCGCAGTAGTGGAGTTGCTGAGGTTTAGGTGTTTGCTTGGGACGCATAGACTTCATCGCTCCACCACCGGCTCCGAATCCTTTCCTTCCATAACCCTGCCAACCTCCAGACTTTTGGTTAGTTGTGTTGCTGTTTGCGCTCTGTTGGGCTACGTACATGGTCGCGGCGCTATAAAGCGCCGCGTCGTAGCCGGAATACGTTGTACTCGCCGTTTCTGCAAGGGGAAATGAATATCCGACCTCAAATTTTGAAAAGGTTTTTTTTTTTTTTAACGAATCGTGAAGACCAACAAACTTAAAAAACTATTGTTGTGCTTGTTGAATGAGAGAGAAATAGATAAGAGAGATAAATTTAAACGCGATTTAAATCAGCCTTAAAAATTTGCTCGAGATATAAAAACAATGATCGTGTCTGAAAGGCTTTACATGAAACGAAAGCTTGGAAATGTAAATTGCTGTCCAAATATCGACGTTTGTTCAACCGTAGAAAATTTTACTCGCTTCAGAACAAAAAGAAAAGCAACAACCAATAATGTAACATATTTTTTTTTGTTTTGTTTTGTTTATTCTAAATTGACACGAGCTTTGAAAGAGTCAAGAGATCAGTCAGCCAAATCATCTTTATTGTACAACAGATACAGCTAATACCATAAGAAAACAAAATACTTGTCTTCAAAGGTGATTAGTAGTACTGATGAACATTCAGTCTCGTCATCGGCTCATCATTTCTCATTGTTTAATACTCAGAAGAATCTATTATTTTGTTATTTAAAGAATGAAACATTTGCTAGTTGGAAAAGACTCTGGTCTTGCATTACAACAGCATTTTTTCTCCAAATGTGAAAGCATCAAGTGTTCAAGTGTAGGAGCGGTGATTTAAAACAAAATAAATTACCGATACCCACTCTGATGTCTCGACTGTTTAAATCGCGAGCTTCACGTCCTCAAGAACAAAGAAAAAATAGAAAAAACAAATAAAATAAAAAATTATATCAACCTTGCAGATAAGTACAAAAAGTTTGACAATTCAAATCATCTGATAATTTGATTCGGCGGACCTACGTGATTTACTAACAATGTCGTAGCCCGACAAATTTTGCTACCAGCATGTACACACTAACTTAATAAACTAGATAAAGCATGTAGCGATATTGCGAACAAGATCGCTATATGCTTAGGAATTCTTAATTCTAAACAGCATGCTAAGTTATGTAACAAAATTCACATTCGTTGTTCGTTTACTCTAGGCAATCGAGCAAGCCACTATTTGTTTGTGCCAAAAACTGTATTTTGGAATGATCGATTGCTAAAAATATTACAAAATGTTAATTGGACAAAATTTTTTTATCAAATAAAGTAACAGATGCGATAGAAAGATGAAGCGAAATTTTTATCATCTATTAAAACGAGCAGAAAAATTACTATTCCAAATAACAAATTCCACCAATATTGGGGTTGAGCAGAGATCTCCGTATCATGGCTAACGTGTGACTCTTTATTATATGAGTGAAAATATTTTAAAATATATAAATAATAAATAGAGGACAAGTAAAAGATTACTTTAACTTGTCCTAAAAATTTTCATACAATTTTCTTGATCTTCTGTTTCATACAAAAATAAAAAACAAACTATTAAAAAAACAGCCGTAACTGCTTAAATATTTTTATTTATTTTTTTATTTTTCAATTCCGCAGGTAAACTGCTCCCAGTTCGTAGAGTGCTAAAAGTAACCAATGAGTAACTACACATGAAATTAAAAAGGTGTATTCATAATGCTCGATATACATAATTTAATTTTTCTAATTAAGGCCATACTGGAATCCATTTCAATACATCCTGAGGCGAATTGGCATGACCTCAAAAGCAAGAAAATTTTCTTTGCAACTCAGTGCTGTGCAATTTTCTTAATATAAGACTGAATAAGAGATCTTTGAATTCTACAAGCACAAAGAAAGGGAAAAAAAAACTTGGCAAAAATCAATATGTTTTCAATCAAAGCATGGCTAACAAAACCAAAAAATTACAAAGTTGCACCCTTTCCTGTTTTTCAGGCCACTTTATGTTCCAACTAGGATTATGTCGCACAGATTCATTTTTAGGATACAACTAGAATAATAGCATGCAAATATAATTACTGTATATAATTCAGTTTTGGTCAATTTTTTTTTCTGTTTGTGCCTGTAGAATTAAAATGCTGTAATATCGGGTGAGATTAGAAACTGTGAATGCCTTAAAATAGTGAATTTACATTGCAATAGATCTTGAGGGAGCCAAAAGGCTTAGCTATTGAAAAAAAATAAACTATTATACACATTAAGGTGGCTTGATTTAAAATTCCATCAAATTCGCTACCAAAGACCAAAGACTATCTTCTTCTTCACCTAAAACTTTATTCTCCAAATGAAAAGTTGAGCTGAAGTCTGATAACAAAAACGTATTGATAATTATTTGTTAAATTTAAAATGTTTTTTTTTTTTTTAATTTGTGAAAATTAAATTAAATTTAATTTAATTTTAATTTCAATAATAAATTTTCAATTTTTAACGAATGGTGCGAACAATTATTTCATATCGATAAAAACTTTTCTTTTTAATTTTATGAAATTGCTTGTTTCACTAAGTCAGATGCATTTAAGTAGAATAAGATAGATTTGAAGGCCTAGCCTTGAGGGACATAAAATCTTCACATTTGGATAAAATTTGAAATTTTCAAAATAAACAAATAAAAGAAAAGAAGTTTACAAAATACTGAAAAGAGTTTAGTTGGCTGTGAGGGAAAAAATCTTCTATTTTATTATACATCAAAAGGAGACCGTTTTTTAAAATCTATTTATAATATAATCATTGTAATAGATGAATAACTGTATCACTGAAACAATGTTCACTCAATTATAAAACACCCGAGTTGCAAAGTAAATTTTCTTGCACTTATATTAAAATCTTCAGGCTTCCGTATCTTTGAAACAAACTCCGTTACAGCCTCCAACGAAATAATTATAAACAAAAATAAACAATAACACTTACTATTGGTTGCTGTAGATGCAGTTGCTGCTGGAGTAGCAGGAGCTGTATATCCCGTTGAATAAGTGGCACTTTGCGTAGGATTAGACTGTTGATAAGCAGTGCTAGAAGCTTGGTAAGTTTTCGCTTGCCCTGTCGTCGTCGCTTGACGCGCAGTCCCTGTGTAGGCACTGGTTGTACTATATGCTGGCTTTGCAGCTTGATAGTGAGTCTCAGTTGTTGTATAAGTTGCAGGCGCAGCTGCAGGCTGTTGATAGTATGTCTTTGTAGCGTCGTATGTAGCTGCTGGTGCTGCCCGACCGTATCCGTAGTCGTAAGTCTGCGCTACCGTTCCCGCGTTTGCTACTTGCAACCAAATTATCCAAGTTCAAGATCAAGTACTCAAAAATTAAACTAGATTAGCCGAACAGTGCGAGTCTAAGTCTCAGATCTAAAAATGCAATTTAATAGTGAAGAACCAGGTTTATTGGAGTTTGAACCAGGTTTTCTCATGACTTTGTAAAAGTTTTAGTGATTGTAAATCATTGTAATCGATTCTGTAGAAGATGGTGCACAAAATTCAGGGTGATTTTGAATTAAATTGAATCGAGGGTTGATCAGAGAATGAAATGAATTTTTCTTTTAATAGATCGTAATGATCAAAGGGCTTTAAAATCGAGAATGTGAAACAAAAACAAACCGCGAAATACTATTTTGAAAGTAGACCCGGTTTTTTTGTTAGATCAACTGGCCGCATGGCTTTTGGAGCAGACCGAACTAATTGAGATGCAATAACTATGATATCCGACTAAGTATATAATACAAATGTGCGAGGATTTTAGATAGATTAAATATGACAGCTGAGATTACTTACCGGCGTATGTCGTGCCGGTTGCGGCCGCGGCTGCAGCGGCTTGATAAGTTTCGTATCCCGTAGCAGCGGCAGCGGCGGGTCGTTGAGTGTATGTAGCTGCTGTGGCTGCTGGTGTTACCGCGTATCCCGCCTGGCCAGTTTGATAAGCGGCAGCGCTAGTTGCACTGTTGTAAAGTAATTATTTAATAACGAAAATAAACGATGAAAGATACGATGTACTACGAGTTTTACTAATTCCCCTGCATTAATAGTAACGCAGATGATTCGTTCGTGGTCAATATCGCTCGATGGATGACGCTCAATGTTTTAATGGCGGCCTGTAACCGGCTACGCTTCGCGTCCACTGAACTTTTATATGAAAAACTATAACCCTAGACGATAATAATATACCGAGGCGATTATTAACGGCGTTCACTTATCACTAAGATTTTCTTTAATATTATATTTAATCGATTTCGTACCCATATTGCGTTCCACCGTGTGTAAAACCGAAATAATTATTCTGAGCCATCCTTCCTCGTAGAGTATCCCGGAAAGAAGGACAATGGAGGAAGTCGCTGGGCGTGCCACAGATTTGATCGAATGGCGCCGTCAACGAGAATACTATCTATGATTCGTTCGTCCGTTAGAACCTTGTCCGGCGATAGTTAAATTGACGACGTAACGCGGTACCTCATTGGCCACTTCTTCTAGAGCGAAATGAGAACCTCGTGTTAAGACTACGCGCGCGCGAATCAAGACAAATATCAAACAATCTAGTAAAGTTTAATTAAATAGCTCAAAAGATCGCATAGATAAAAGAAAAATCTACTTCTACTGAAAAATTCTTCGCCGCTAATTTATAATTAAATATATCAGTTTCGCATTATTCTTTTACAAACAAATCTCCGGCAATCCTGCGCGATAGAAGTGGACGTAGTTGCCGGTACGCGTGCGTGATGATTTGCGATGTTTGTGAAATTGCCAGAAGACCCTCTAGTGACGGATGGGACAAGCACTTTACTGGATGCGGACTAGCTGTTGCCATTCTTGAGACCTCTGTAACAAAATCAATTAGTTAGACGGCGACAGCCTCGCCGTTAAAAAGAGATAGAACGACTGTTTAGCCGACGAATGTCGACTTTGTCCCATCCCTCAGTAGAGGGCTCAGTTGTGATTAGCGATAGCGAGGCGCTCTCTAGCGTCGGAGAATGAATTATTCTAACAATTGTCAATTACCGATGCTTTGAATATTTCATAAAGCAATAGCGTTTGTATATTAAAAGCGATGGGTTATCACTACGTAATGTACTAGGCCCTAGCTGTCTACCTGTAACAATAATTATGCCATTATTGGCCAAGCTTGCGCACAACAATCCTATTTTATTATTTCCCAAGTTTCCAATAATTTTCTAATCATTCATCTTATTCTCGGAAGAAGAAACAGCCTCTGATGTCATTCTGACAAATTTCGTCTGCTAGTTGAAGTATTTGTATTCTTCTTTTCGTAATGTTATCTCGGTCGTGTTACATCCTGGTTAACGGAGACCGTTTTCTCGGTTTGATATCAAACCATTACTCACATCGACAAATCGCTTAACAGTATTAAAAGGTGTGGTTATACCCTAACTCGTAAAATGTCGAAAATTTTATCGTGCTGACAGAATTTACAAATTACGAATAAAAAATCAGTGCAAATAATAAATAAAAAACTGTAACTGTACCCCGCCCTGCGAGTGGTACACAACGAGATGACTACAAAATTGGCTAAAGCTCAACATGCCAAATATTTTCAAAGGTTTATACACCTTTTGCCAAATCAACTGGCAGTTCACGATTCCATCAGGCTAACGATCGCATTTTTCGCATTATCTGGTCTCGACGTATTGAATACTCTCGATGTATTAAGTGAACAAAAACGTTCCGAGGCTATAGAATGGATATACCGTCTCCAAGTGCGAGGAGCAGGTCCTAGGTCAGGATTTCAAGGCTCTACATCTCTCTCAGCAGAAGCTAGCAGCTATCAAAGTGGTCACCTAGCCATGACTTACCTTGGTTTAGCTTCCCTCTTAACATTAGGCGATGATCTTAGCCGTGTTGATAAAAAGTCTATAATCGAGGGAGTTCGTGCTTGTCAAAATAAAGATGGCTCATTTACAGCCACTTTAGTTGGCAGCGAGAGTGACATGAGATTCATATATTGTGCATGCTGTATTTCAGCAATTTTAGACGACTGGTCAGGTGTCGATAAACTCAGAGCCATAAAATACATCACTGAAAGCATCGTAAGCCACTTCATTTTTTAATCCTTAAAATCAATTGAAGTAATTTTTTACCTATTCAGTGCTTTCTCTTATCATCACGCTTGTATTCTTTGGTCAATAATCATATAATCGTTATTTTCAGTCCTATGATGGAGGGATTGGCCAAGGACCTGGGCTAGAGTCTCATGGCGGTAGCACATTCTGTGCAGTAGCAAGTCTGTTTCTAATGGGTGAACTTACGACCGTATTGAGTGAGAAACAATTACGGAGATTAAGGTACTGGTGTCTGATGAGACAAGTAGGTGGTTTTCATGGAAGACCTAATAAGCCTGAAGACACTTGCTATAGTTTTTGGGTTGGAGCTACCCTGCAGATATTAGGCGTTAGACATCTTACTGATGCCACTGAAAATAGGGCTTATGTACTCACTACACAAGACTCAGTTTTAGGCGGATTATCTAAGTTTGATACGTCTGCACCGGATCCTTTACACACATACCTAGGTAGGTTTAAAATATCATATACATCTACACGTTTTTTTCATTTAAAGCTGCTGTCTTTCCGAGCTACTCAGAACTAGAAACTTTGAAGTATATGCATTGTATGTTAAATGCCTTTCAAAAATGCTGTTTTCTCCTAAATATTATTAAATTTTGAATGGTCATTTAATTTTTGCAGGACTTTGCGGTTTGAGTCTTCTGGGAGAGCCGGGTCTACAACCGGTGAACGCGGCCCTAAATATCTCCCAGAGTGCCTTTGCCCATTTAGAAGAGATACATAAGACATGGGCAGGTGACTGATTCTTACGTCGTATATATATATATATATATAGATTTAAAGAATAACGAATATTGAGTAATCATTACGTTCATATCAAGCGCACATGCCAAAGCACATTAAAAGCGCTACTGTTCTATATTTTGGTACAAAAGACAGATTGATAATGGAAGGAGCACACCGATTTTAAGCCATAATAATAATATTTACATCGAGCTATAATAGGGCTTCGTTATAATGATATTATGAATCCCAACGACATATTTTCCGTCACTCCCATGTTTCATGATAAATGTCTACCACCGCCATTCCGTATACTTTTTATATCATACAATTAGTGTAATTCGTAATTATTATGTATTGTTTAAACGGAGAAAGGAATACTGTATACTTGTCAATTAATATTGTCACTGTTATTTAATTAAATCTAAAATTTGGTTACTGAATATTTATTATATTATTTTACTACTCAAACAATTATTACCAACTGAATAGTATGATTACTTTAAATTAATTTCAACCATTAATTCTCAGCAAATAATGTTACATTATTATTTATAACTGAAATTTGAAATTCTAAAACGCAGGGCATTCAGTTTCAATGTTACTGCTAAAATAAAGCTTTCTTTTAACGATATCATGTGATTGGGGTGTATAAAAAGAAGACATATAAATAGGTACTTTTGTTTCTAATGTCTGACCCCTCAAGTCTATTTTGTTTCTAGTTTAACAATAAAATCGAAAATCCCAAGACCTAAAATCTAAAAAATGTTTCAATCGATCAGGCAGTTTTTTCAATTTCACAGTATGCTGCAACAGAAAATAATAGAGACTTCTGTTTGAATTAATAAAGTGTTTCTAAGTTTGAAAGTTAGCTAACTTCGTCAATAAATTTTTTAAACAAAATGTCAAAACAAGCATATTAAAAAAGACATTTTAATCATTTCGTCGCTATCTTAAGAATATTTTTATGACGTTTTATCGCTAAGTTTTACGCGATAGCATTAGAATACATTTTTTTCTGTTAATATGAATTTTCGAATCTAGAATCGATCATTTCTTATCGATATTCTTGGAAATTTCTTTATCGAGATTCACGGAAATTTTATAAGGGTATTGGGCTACCGATTTTAACGACGAACAATAACGGCAAGCCTACCGATAGAGTATACGTCATCGTGAAAGAAATTTGAGCAGTGACGTAATTTCCCTCTCCACATCGTTGGATTCCATGGTAACCGGGGAGGGCGGCTGATCACAACAGACGACACTCGACGACTGCCGTAGTGACAGGAGAGTTGAGGCTGTCGTATTCACGACAACATACATAGAGCTAATGCAATAAATTTATACCGCAAAGAAATTAAATAAATACAAATAGATTTACGTGTACCTTGATAGTGTTCAATTACGTGATAAAGTATTGAAATTTGAGGATGGTGTGTTAAGGACGAGTATCAAATAATAATAAATCTCAGGCGGGAGAATTGAAGCAATTTTTTTTAACGAGAGCCTGGGTCGCTTATTTGCGACCAAAACTGCAACCGAGGTTAGTGCACGTTGGATATTCAAATTATATGTATACATAATATTAACAAGCTTAATTTAAGTCAGCAATTATTACTGAGAATGACCCAGGAAATATTTTTATTTTAAAACTACGATGTGTATTTTTTCCCTTTTATTCCGAGACAGACAAGGAATTTCCGACACGATATGCAATAGCTAGTGCAATAATTTTCTTGAAACATATATAACGTAATATACGTAATAACATATTAGTCATCCAGTTCAACATCGACTGATGATACGTCAATGCAGTTAACAGAAATGATACGATTAGACGTAGAGCAACTTTTTAACTAAGGAAAGAAGTCTGTTCGTTCCATCCCAGCGTTGCGGTTTTTAAAACTAAATTTAGTTTTCACAATTTGCAATTGTTTAGAAAATAAGTGTTGAACCAATTACAATAATTATAAAGTACTTTTAGTATCCCGATAAAGTGCGAAAGTTTTTCACTCCGAAAATAACAAAAAAATTAAAAGCAAAACAAAAATCAACCATTTTAGGCTCAACATGCAACGTTTTAAATACAAACTGCAGTAAACTAGATCCTGAAATGAATGAATGAAGTAGTTGTTGCTGGCTGTTCTCATATGCATGCAATTAGGCGGCAAAAACACGACATACATTTTTATTACTTTCACTATATCTTGTGTACTCGTGATGGTCTCTGAAACTTTAACAAAGAAAACCTTGTTCGACTAGACTCACTCCCTCCCTCCCTCTCTCACTCACTCACTTAACTCACTTCAGAGCGTTAAATTTCTAAAATTTCTCGCGACGTACTTAATACATTTAAGTCAAATATGTATATCCACGATTAGAATATAAATAACGCTAATTAAAATATAACAACGCGCGCGACTATCGCATGTTTGAAAAAACTCATCCTTGCGCGTAGTATAATACCTAACTGATGGCGTAAAGTTTTTTTTTAAATCTCTGACCGCAGATTATATCCGCGATAAACTTTTTACATGGTTAATTTCTTTGGCAACGTCATCGAGCCGCGGCCTATTCCCGGTTTAAAATTCAATTCAATTCAATTTCAAGGTAATATTAATATAATTTAAGTTCTATTTGTTGTACGTGATGCAACGCACATGCATACGTATGATATACATATAGCGGCCCACGTTCGTCCCCAATTATACATACGCAAAACTTCACTGCAGCATATCAGCTACTTTTTTTGTTGTTGTTAATCCTGTAACACATAGTCATATCTACCTATACACTGCACCTTTAAAATTTGTTTACTTTAACCCAACATCAACCGCGGAGCGTTTCCTTTCGAGCACGAATTACTACGTAATTCGATACATCGTGGTCGCGCACATAGTACATACGCGTGTATGCATTTAATACTCCTATGAGTACAACATAGGGTATATATCTGTAGTAACCTCTTATACCCGGTTATAAGGGATGTATTCGCAAGACCAGGTGGAGTAGGGTGTCTTTTGAAAAGAGTTCGAATTAACGTCGAGGGGTTCTTAACAGTTGCACAGCTGTCGGTATCCGGCAACAGCTGCATCTTGGCCTCGTAGGATGTATGAAGTTATACGCGTATTATAGGTAGAGCTTGTACGACTTCGAAAGCGCAAGATGTTAGACGCTCGGCGTTATTCTACCAGGCGTTAAATGCTCTTTGAGAAATTTAATATCTATGCTCTACATTCTTGCATGCGCACAGGCTTCCACAAACAATTTTTTTATTTTTTATTTTTTCTATTTATTCTTCTACTTAACCATATATACACGTTATTCCGGACGTAATTCAATTCCGAATTATCTCATTTTTTATAATACGAAGACGTAATTCACGTACATACATATACATAGGCATGTATGTTGCCATTAATTATACAGCTACTAATTATATTCTTGCCGCAGGTTATTTCTTGCCAATATTTCTTTTCAACTTTTGCACATTGCTTTAAATGGACGCGTATATTCTTACATACATACATACGTACATATATATATATATATACACAGCAACTTAAGGCGCCGTATGTCATGGGTGCCTAATGACATAATGAGCGTCTTTCGTTTGACTGCCTCGATGTTCCTTATACCTACCATTCGGTTCTGAACACAGCGTAAAGCTACTTACAAGGTATACGTCTGCCTTACCTCGTGTCACGTTATTGAAATATTGGAGGCGTTACGATTAACTGTATGTCTTAATTCGTTGCTGCTATTCATTACAAGAGGTATGTATAAGTATATCTACGTGTAATTAAATCAGACATACATATATACGGTTTGAGCCGCTATATTTAAGCGAACCGCTGTTGTCCCACTTTTTCTCATATCTTTTTAGCCGATAACATATATACAATATGTTCCGGCAAATATATACATCGGTAGAATATTTTCAGTGATAAGTGCAATCTATAGGAAGAGGGTTCCCCGTTCGTAATTTCATTGTTACAACAGTTCGTTTAGAACGATAAAAAAAGGCGTTAAACATACGTCGTCTTTGTTTTGTTAGTCATTAGGACTGGAGAGATTGTCATAGCTATGATTAGATTTTGAAAAGTAAATATTTTCCATTTTCGGAGAGCCGGATAAATACATTTAAAGTTTTTCAATATACCGATAATTGTTTTCAATTTTCTGTATTTAAATATGGATATTCTATGTACGAAGAATTAAATTAAGATAAGGTATTATACGAATGGTGGTTAGCTGTGAAAGTTCGCAGTGAAATTTTATTTGGGAAAAAACGATTGCAGAATGAGTTTTAATTAGACTGATTATAATTATATAATCCGTAGCTCTTTTTCATCCAAGTATAATATAGTCAGTGTTGCGTGTAGTATTGATTTTTAGCCCTAGAAATAAAGGCGTTGCGTTATACTTTCAGTTTAGCCGAACAGGAAAAAAAAAAGAAAAAAAAAACTACACTATACCTGCTCTTCATTCGAGTCAATTCAATTCAATTAGTGTATTGTCATGTGGCAGACACTCGCACGCACAATGCTGGTTATTTTATTGTTATACAACATCATGGCCATAGTAACGTATACGTGCGGCAATTTGCACTTCAATAATATCAACGAAAATTCACATGTATGTACTCGAATTTAGAACTTTAATTATGTCACTTCCGGTCTCGGGACCTTAGCAACAATTCAATATATTATCCACCGTATTTATTCTGAATTTCAACGATCGATAATATCCGAGTACGTATTGCATAATATAAATTACACAAGATTTATCAGTTCTTTAAATTTTTAAACAGCTTTGAGTTGACTGAATTAAATTTTAACTATAGGTACAATCGACGCAGGATATAGAAACTACGAGATTTCAGTTGCGGTTTCAAATTCGTATCAGATCCACCTCGTGTATATCTAGATGGTAGTTGGACCGCCTTGTCGCGTGAGACATACTTCTGTATGCACTGCACAACGGCCTCAAAGTAAAAAGTTTTATTGAAAAAATATCGGGAAAAGTTCCTCCATTGTGTAGGTATATACACACCTATGTACTTATTTGAAAAATCTATTATTTCACTATGTATACAATTTTTACTAACAATAATGTATAGTTACTTAACCAAAAACACGTAATTCTATCATTTTTTCCTTTTGTTTCCAGAAAATACATTTCCTGGCAAAAATATTATTTTTCTAGAGATTAGTTTTTTCCTTAGGATTAATAATTTCTATTGTTAAATAATTGAATTTTTTTTTTCCCGTTTTTCAATTATGAGTTCTGGGGAAACTGGTAAGTTCGAATCCAAAAAAAAATGATAACAGGCTTTCTTTTATGAGTACCTTTGAAGAAAGAAATTATATCATTCGTACAAGTAATACTTTTGATCATATATATGCGAGTTGCTGAAAAACGATCTTTTTATTTATTCCGGAAATACCTGCTGCATTACATTCATGGCTGATTTAACAGTCTTTTTTTTTATTCACTTTTTGTTTTTCTTGTTTTATTCTACTTTTTGCCAGGGCATATGTATATTGGGATTCAACCTTCGTCACTTCAGCCCCCGGCGATCAAAAGTTGTTCTACTAGCGCGGAACGTACGTCTTGCACAGCCACTTGTATGAAACGTTCATATACCTTTCGTAGACATGTAGCTTCTTCTATGTACAATTTTAAAATATGCGATATATATTAAAAATGAGAAAAATAAATTTAGATATATATACCACTTATACCAAGCGATCTCTTAAGTTGCCTTGGTTTACTTTATTATAACTAAGTTTCATGAATTATGAGTTAAATTCATTTAGCACGCACGGTTCGTGAAATAGTCTTTACGATAATTCGTTTATTTGTCGAATTGCAATTCCATGACTTCACACTTATTTTGAAATATTTTTCTAACTTCTATATATACTTTCTCCTATCATTTGATGACTCAAGTACAGTTTTGAAATCCAAATCCTTATCAATGACATATCACTGCAGTGTAAGCACTTCGTTCTCTATAAACTCTCGTTTAACTAACCGCACCCCCCCGTTTGGTTCACGTAGTTTATCGAAAAATAAAGAGATTTTGATAACTTGATACATCCATCGCTTAGGCTTGCGGTCGGAAATATATATTCATATCGGTTTCGTATCCAGCATACATCATCTGAGATTGGATATTCCAAAGTCCCGACATATCTTATTGTTCGCATAAATATTCTGTGCCAATGTTATACTGCAGGTTCACTTTGCGTGCCTATAGGGCATAAGCCATACGGTTATAGAATGTTATTGGAAAGGTGAACTTGTTACTAAATAATTCTAACGAATTGACATGTAATAATACCGAAAAGTTCAACGTGTATCACAACTCATCGCGTAAACTCATTAAGGCATTAAGGCTGTCCTTAATTGTCGACGAAACATACGCGTATCACTTTACGTACGTGTTATAGGTACACAATATTTTAGGAAAGAACTCTGAAGAAGTGCATACCTAATTTATACTCGGTTTCTTCTTTTCTACTTTCACGTGTTGTATGGTGTCTTGTAGTCCAGGCTCCACGTTACGACAAAGAAAAGATCTACAGTATTTCAGTCGTGTCTCAAGTGGCTTAATTGTGTATGTATGTGTCATAAGGATTGGAGACTCGAGATACATGTGTGTATGTATGTAACACCTATATATGTATCAAAGATAGAAAAGAACCCCCCCGCAGAGTTTCTTAGCAGATCGGTCTTTGTCTGTCAATTCTCATTGACTGGAGTAGTTTTGTTGATTGCCTTTGCACATTTGACCGTTGTGTGTGGGTACAGTGTAGATTAGATACGGTGTATAGTAGCCGCAAATAGAATAGGAAGCTAAATCCGAAAGCGAGATCGGAGTAGATGTACAAAGTATATGTATAGGTAGTGCGCATGAGTCAGTTGAGGAAAATTATTCAAATTTACTTACAATCAGTAAAGCAAATGATGGTAAATTTGCTTGTGTTTGTTCATTATAGTACTAATAATTGATCAGTATAATATCGCAAATAATGTGAGTAATGAGGCCGTCAATAGTGTCAAACAAAAGTTACTGGAAATTCGAATCTCTACGACCATGCATCATTCATTACATATCGCATATTGGATTTGATAAATGACGCATCTTTTACATTAAACTAGCGTGTTCCATTGCATTTACGAAACAGTCCGTTCGAAATATACTTCTGCCTTATATGCTTTCGAAAAGGCATTACCACATTTTTGGCACTCCTCGCGCGTTTATTCACTGAAATATTCGGCTGATGTCCTTGTCAATTTATGCAAATGAAGATGTTGCCACGCAGTAGGATCGCGAAAATCGATAGTCCTATATATAAGGGTAGACGATGCCTCGCTATCAATACTATGGAATTATCAGTATATACCATCTACCTCTATAGTAACCTCATCCCTTACACGATTCTTGGCAATAGGTTTATACAAGGTGCTCTCCATTTCAGTCCCCGGAGGCGAATATCTCTTTTACTGTCGAAAATCTAACATTTATTTTCCGAGAAACATATTAGGGCGGTGGTTTCACAGAAGATAATAATAAGATGAGAAACACGGGTCTATTTAATAAGGTGTTCTGTTTTCTATACAATTGGCCATTTGTAAGTCAGTTTCGTATTTTACTTTTTGCATAAAACTCAATTTTTGTATCACTTCGGAACTTGTATTAGTGCGATTAATCAAAATAATTTTACTTCCGGTTTTCGGAAGCCGATAACTCATATTATGGTTGTTTTATTGGAGTGGCCATAAAGTTTTATACGTTCTCATCCAATTTATTGACATTGATGATAATCATTGATTAACTGAGACAGGCGGGGGTTGAAAAGAGATGCGTTCCACTCATATAATTACGACCTCCTCCCCCCCCCCCCCCCCCTCCCTCCCTCCCTCCCTCCTGATAAAATCGCGTAATTTTTATGAAAGAACTATAATTTTAGATTTTCAGTAGATTCATTTAGATATATATTCGCCTGTAAGGGATGTAAAAATTCGAACCCCGTGGTTCTATTCAATTATTATATGTACACTATTGTAATAAAATGCCAGTTTTCTGAATTGATTAATATAACACTAAAATTATTTATTCATTTATTCTACATGTCTTTCTTTTCGAGTTTTATAAGACGACATGTTATGATCATCCGTTCTTTCTTAAGGTAATACCATAGCCATCGAGGAAATTCAGAAGGTCGGTAACCATGACATTACAGTTTTCTGAATAATTCGGAATCGAAGATAATAAATTAATTTTTGCTCTCACGGTCAATTATTCAAATACAAAATTCCATAAGACCATAACGTAGGATAGTGACATTACCTAGATTGTTATCGTGAAAAATTTAGTTTTATTGTGAGATCCTAAAATATACTGACTATTGTACCTACATACATGGTGACTTTGACTTCAAGTTGACATAATTTGATTATTAACCAAGTTTGATGCGCGTTTCTACTCGCATCACAGAATACAGAAATATCGATATTACTATATTTCAATCAAGCAGCAACAATATAATTCGAAAATCTGTAATTGTCGGTAATAAATGTGTAACAAATCCCCGTTTCTTCCTATTCCAATAAATATGACTGTTTCAAGTCATATGAAATTCTGTATAAATCGTTTAGTGCGTTAGAAATAATTGTGGAAAAAATTGCAAAATCGCTTACAGATAATTCGGACTTCCTCGTTGACTGTAGCATCGTTAAAATTTCCTCCCAATATTCATTCTTCCTTTATACGTATAAGATAAATATATCGAGTGTTATAGCTGACGATACCCCGTCAAGTTCGCCAGCCACCCTTATCTACGCTACTGTAATACACATAGATATAGTACAGTGTATATACCCTAATCTATATGCGCATGTATTATAACAAGTCGTTGCGGACCGATTGTAATTCTTTTTTTTGTTATTATTTTCGTTCTAGCTGGCGTGGGGCACGGCAGTTATGGAGTTACAGAGCTGGCTACTTTACCATCTCGTAGCGGTCACCGACTGCAATCAAGGTACGCCGCTGTGTCCTTTAGAATTCTTGTTATAAACGTTGTGTTATGTATATGTGTCCATATGTATAGAGAGACTCAACGTGTCCTTCATTATATTTTTGGATTATTTTAATTTATTTTTTTTTGTTCATTTACTTTATTTTTATTTATTTGTTTTATTACCACTTTTTATTCAGTCTTCATATCGACCCTGGATCACGAATAAATTCTCAATTTTACCGCCGTACATTTGAATTTTATTTTCATTTATTAACTGCCTTTATTTTCACTATTTTATTTTTAAAAAGCTTAAAGATATACCTTGTCGCCTTGAGTTCGTTTGGTTCATTTGCCTGAGTTTTGAACGATCTGTGACACGTTTTATCATCATTCTCACTTCGGATTCCGTTATCAAGAGGAAACTGCGGTCTACCAATGTTTGACGGTGAGTATACGTATGTATAATAGTATTGTTGTTCAATGCGGTGTTTATCGTTACAGTACTTATAGTGCAAACGTTTGCAATTCTGTGATTTTAATTATACACATATCCATATATATTTTCGTCGAATAAATGTGGTTTTACTTGAATAATATACACACTTTTCCGGTAATGACAACAAGTTAATCCTGAATTATTTTAGTTCTCAATTACTAAACAGCAATTCCCCTAACTATGCTGTTATATTTCATTTTATACTTTCTTCTTATAATAAGAGAAACAAAAAAATTATCTAATAAAACATCGCTAGAAACTCGACATACGTTTATTATACATATACTTATTTTATTTCTAAGTTATTTCGCAGTGATAACAGTAGTATAACATTTCATCACACTCGAGTAGACATTTTAATTCGTTACAGTCAATTTTCCTAAATGACAATCATTATCAGTAACTTTTTTTTTTTTAACATTATCGGAAAATGGATCAACGGCTAATTTAACTTATATAGAGGATAATAAATAAACTATAGTTTAAATTTACGCAGTGATGCAGCAGTCTGCAGCTTCGGGTGCAGGGGTATTCCCAGCTGGAAGTAGTGGTAGCAGAGCTCGTGACCTTGGACTTAGAGCTCAAAAGAAAATTTTGGGACGTGTCGTATCAACTGGCGCAGGGAGATCTCTACTGATCGATGACGCGACTACTTCATTACTCGACAATCTTTATAAACTAGCGGAAAGAGCAGCGAAAAGTAATCCGGGTTTGGACAAAAAACAACCGGAAAAACTCCTAAAAAATATTGTCAAGTTGTCAATTAAGGTGAGAAAATAAGATCAAAGTGCCGCAATTTTACGAATTGATTCCTTCTTTTTTTTATTTTATTCAATATTAATTCGCTATATCACGAACTTTGGATCAACAACGTTGATAATAATAATAATAATAATAACAACACTGATATTAATTATCGGCAAGAATATGTAAATATATGTCTAATACCGTATTTCGTGACGTTTTATAGGTATGAATATACATATATATGCAGTGAATATATATTTATACTTGAAAAGTTGTATAGTGGTAGTTCTAAGAACAGGTTGTACAACATTTTATTTATTTATTTATATATTTTTTTGCTATACGAATTGATTTGCTTACAGATTGGACTTTTGCAGCGTAATCATCAACTGGGAACATTGGACGAGCCTAAAATCGTAGAGATTAGAGCATCGCTAAGAGCGGTGGCTATGGCCGTAGTTTCTTTTTACGAGTTGGAATTTAGTTTTGATAAATCTTACTTGACGCGATCTTTGGAGAGATGTAGAACGGCTATACTGTCGTTGATAAGTTCTCACTTGACGGATAAATCCCAAGACCGTTGTGATCAAGTATTTGACTTTTTGACCCATCCAGAGTTTCTGGAAGCTGTTTTTGGACAGAATTCCGAGCTCAGATCAACCCTTGGACTTTTAGTCGCGGATATTAACAAAGCTTTGGATGTTGGCCATCTTTGATTCGTGATATAAAATTTTTTTTGCCGTCCGAAAATTACCGTTAATTAATATTCTAGACGAGCGGTAGGAGACGAAAGGAGAAAAATTTGCCTCAAAGGTGACGAAAATAAGATAGAGTAAAATTAGATGAAAATTGTTAAATGATAATGAATGAACGGCAGAATTAAATAACTCTGTACAAGTTATAATGAGAAATTATCACGCCCTGCGGCTAAGCTTCGCTACTTGTTGATTCTCGCGAGTATAAACGTATTTTGTATTAGTCAGTCCTAATAATTCACTATGTTCTGAGCACTGAGCGTTTGTCATTAAATTCGCGTTCCGTATAGTCATAAGGCAGTGCCAGAAGCTAGTGATTTCTTACGTAAATGTGCTCATTTATTTAATATGCAATAATTATGAAATACTCCCGTTTATTATATTTTATCGTCGGATAATATTTATATTCACAATGTTAATTAAGTTAGTTACATGGACTCGAACAATACCAATTATTACTAAACCAAAAAAACAAAATAATGATTATAAATGTGGAGATATAGGAGGCTCCCTTGTTCCCAACATGTAACTCGGTATTGTGGAATGTTTCAAAAGATATTGATTTACATTTATAACTTTACAAGTCGAGTGAACGAACATATCAGTGCGTAGAGATATGCATTCCTTGGGAAATTTAGCATA
Organism: Macrophya annulata; assembly: GCA_963924015.1. Taxonomy (NCBI): domain Eukaryota; kingdom Metazoa; phylum Arthropoda; class Insecta; order Hymenoptera; family Tenthredinidae; genus Macrophya; species Macrophya annulata. The sequence goes on from OZ001261.1 coordinate 12,909,181, forward strand.
AATTTTTTGTACATACATACATACATATTATACATTAATATTATGCGTATCTTATCGCACAGTCATGGAACACTAGAAACTCACAAAATGTTACATATTAATATATCAATCTTTTCGACATTAGGAGGTAATTAATATCGGGTCAAACCCCCATCACTCTCATACATATTTACACTTTCAAAGTATATATTATTCAATCTCTATATACTCATATCATTGTCAGTAATGATTTAAGTGGAAGAAAGGAGAATATAAAGAAACACAATTTTTTACACAATATACACCCACTTTACACCTTAATTTAAGTAATAATTATTAACGTAATAAAACGTTGTATTGATATACCGTTAATAAATTATTTGTAAACATTAATATCTAATGACAGTGTTTCTTCTTATTATGATTATGTACTTTCATTTGTTCGTAAACAAAATATATTTTTTGGTCCACAAATTAAACTGTTATAAATCTTAGGTATGTACACCTAACGAGATTGATTGTGACCAGTTCAAGGCCACGCAAATTTGTACATACGTTGTACAAACTATCCGAATTAATAATCAGCGTATTGTTTAAATGAAACTCACATATTATTCGGATTGAGAGCTGAAATGTCGATATTCCGACCTGTAATGGCTTATTTTACCAAGTGGACAATAATTGACAATTTTTCTACACAGCTATTTTTGGGCTTAAGAGAAAAAGGATTTTTACAGCCAGTATCGCCGAAATTGTTGATATCACGAAAAACGATTCGATAGTCGAAATTCGTGTTAACAAAAGGATTGCTTCGTGCACAGATAACAAAAATATGGATTACAAATACTCAAGTCTGTTTATAGTATAAAATTATAAAATAACAGAAAGGATTTAGATTTCTCTGCTCTGTGTTGTAAAATCGGAAAAATGTAAGTAGAGGAATCCATCAATTCTTTCACATGTATTTCCAAATTATTTTTCACTTTCATTCAATCATTCTTTAATTAGAGTCTATATGATTAGAAAAAACCATCAACATTGAGTTTCGAATAGATTTTTACATGCAGTTGAATAGTACAATTGTATTTTTCAATGAGAATTCTCTGGGTAAAATTTCAATTATTCAACTTAGCCAGAGTTATTGAATCAGCCACTTACCACTTACACACTTAGGAGTGTGTTTGTATTCTAAAGTAGCTGTACGATAAAATTATGGTATTAAGAACAGATAATCTTCCACGATGTGAAAAATGAAAATTATTGATAATGCTGACTTGAAGGGTACTATTAGAAATCTGCATGAGTTCCTACACGTATATTTTCAATGGAGTTTTTTACAATAAGGGGCATTCCACGTAAGCTGATCAACACCAAGGGGAAAAGATGTCCTAATTCATGTAGAAAGCCCCATATGATAATTATATATTTTTGGCTAACCGAATATTCTGATATTATATCAAAATCAGTTGAGAATTACAGATAGTGTGGTCTGACATACATCTGTAAATTGTAAATAGAACAATGAAGTTAATCAAGAAAGTTGTAAGAAAAATTTTATAGTTAAGATTACTCGGCTCCTTTCCATAGTCCTGCATAATTTCCGTAAAGGTGGACAGGGAGTGGACCTCCAGCTGTAAATAGACGAGTTCCAGTTGCGTCGTAGCAGTGTGTATATATTGCCGGTGTATATTTCACATTTTGGAAACCATCTACGTATTCTTCGACAGGAAACTGTTAAGGATTCCATAAAATTATTTCAGATTTAACATCATTGAAGTACAGGAATCCAATAGAGCTGGCTTTACATAGGTGTAACCAGTACCAAATTGTTCATAGTCTCATGACCTTTTGATAATGTAGCTCAATTTTTTTCTTGATCAATTCCATATCGTTTTGGTAGAAGATCAAAAGTATGACTCGAATCTTTACAAAATCAGATTGATTTTCACATAGGTATATAACTCTTCTATTTGATGTAAACAGACGATAATTAATATTTCAACGCCGTGTACTCACCACGACACCCTTCGATGCCTTCAAAGAGACGGTTTTATTTGAGTTGATGGAAGATTCTAAATACTTTTGTGCTCTAATATCGTAGAACATCAGTATTCCAAGTTCTGTCCCAATCGTTAAAAGAGATCCTTGAAAACTAGCCGACCTTATACTATAACCGCCATACCTGTTGGCATATGACATTCTTATCTCCGTGATTTTCTGACTAATCGATACATAAATTTTTTAGCAATAAGAATACGAAACAGGTATATGTATGACAACAATATTCATGACCATCACTGGCGCAAGTCTACAATTCACTCCATATTGCAAATCTAATGCTATAACAGATTTCAGGAAATCACAATTCAAATATTAGAACCAAGATGTTGCAAGGTTTGAAAAGTGGCTTGATGGTTGAGTAATGTATGCATTTAGATGATTAATGCTTATTGAAAATGTATAATCTTGTACGACAATGAATTGATTGAGTAGTCTAAAAAATTTGAGTTATAAGTTTCTTTATTCGATTAATGACCAACCTGGAGGGTATTTTTCTGATTGTTTGTAACGTTCTGGGATCTAATAATAGCGTGCAAGAACGACATCCAACAGCGTAAACTCTGTCATCTCGAACTGCTAAGCAAACAGTTTCTTGACAAGCTGGTAGCTTTCTTGACATTTTCTGTTCAAACGTTTCGGCGGACCAAATGTGTATATAGCTATTCAGGGAAAGAGCAGCTATTTCTTTGTAAGCCTTGTTCAAAGCCAAAGCTCGAACCTTCTGAGCTGATTGACATTCTTTAACACATACAGGCTGAATTAATCTGTGAAAATCTTCCAAGAATTAAATTAGCTGGCCATTTATTTTATACACGTGTATGTATAAAATAACGTGTTTGACAGTAAAAAAATTATTTACTAGAAGAAAAATAATATAGCTGAATTTATTTTATTTATAGGTCTGGATGTCTGCTTTATCCGGAGCATCCGCCAAGTCGCTATCGATACGCCATAGCGACATTTTGGTGTCTCTCGATCCAGAAACTAAGAATTCATCGTCCAACCAACACATGTCAAATACCCAGTCACTGTGACCATTTTTTCCCACACAAACAGGATCTAAAGTAGGTAGTCTGTATATCGCTATTTCGTTGTTGTTTCTTCCTCCCATGGATAATAATGTTCTGAATGTAAAAAAAGATCTATCATAAGTCCATAAAACGTGTGAAATGTATTCTGACTTTTTTTACCCAGAGTTTGAAGGATACTTGTTAGTTCATTTAGTAGCTGCTAAGGAGCATGTACATGCCCTAGTTGAAAGACATTGATAAATATGAGATTCACATGTGTACTTTTGAATAAACTGACCGTGAGGGAATCATTTGTATAGAATGAATGCCACCTTGTAGATCAGGAACAGTGGTATCAGCTGTATTTCTTTGTTGTCTATGCAGCAAAGGTATTTGATCTAATGTTTCAGTCACTACGTTATATGCCATAAGCTTATTGCATTTGGTACCAAAAATGACTTGGCTATCGCTCAACCATTGGGAACAAAATACCTTATTCATATTATTCAAACTAATTAGACATTCCTTGAATAGTTCGGACGTTATCATCTTACAAGAGCGATACTCCTGAACAATTTCTTGCGTATCTTCAGAATTCATTTTACTAGCACAAGTGTAATTGACAAAGTCGGAGGGAGTTCTCAAATAATCTTCCTCGACCCTAGATCCTGCAATTACCGAAATTATATAGCATTTTAGTATCATTTCCATGGTATCTAACTGAACTTTCAAATACTGAATGACCATCAATTTCAGCTGCTGATCTTTACTATAACTCTCAAAAGCTAGGTCTGATTTTATTGATTTCGGATTTACCTGAAGCCTTCTCCGACATAGCTGCTGTGTGTAATCCTAAGTTTGTTCTCACGTCAATAGAGTGCTGATTTTCGGACTCTGTACTTGTTTTACTGTCCTCGTTTTCAGCGATAGGAACCAACTTGCTACTGTCTTCTTCTAAGTTTTCTTCCCTGACTCCAGTCTCACTCTTTCTTTTCTTGTGTTTGCTAGCCGTGTCTATAATGTGTCCCTGCGAGCTGCAATTGCTGCACGTTTCTTGTCCGCGTTTGTAACATATTCCAACATTAGTGCTCTCTGATCCACAACAAAAACAGCCGATTGACATTCCTTGTCGATTCTCTGGCTCAATTTGTTGCTCAGACGAGCTCCCTGCTTTCTCATGGTTGTCAGCTGCGAAATTTTGCTTTATTGAGCTACTCGTTCCTTTTGAGTAGTCATTGAAGGGATTGTTATCTTCCTCGTTTTCACTTATACGTAAGTGCAGATTGACCTCTGCTGAATTTTCTGATTTGTTACTCATTTTGTGCATATTCACAAAGTTTTGTATTGCTGATTCTCTAGTGATGGCTACTCTAATAGCAATATCAAGAGTGAGTTCTTTTTCTTGAAACAATTCGATTATAGAATAACGATCGCGCAGTCCGCATACCAGCTGGTCCCTCAATGCATTTTCTAAATTTAAAAAATTACAGTGCAGTGACAATTTCTTTAGTCTTGTAACGTACTCTGAAATCGTTTCATTTGGAGTCTGCTTCGCGCGATTGAAACGAAACCTTTCCATAGTCTTAGACGGTTTTTGATTTTTTGTTAGTTCATTTTGGACCAGTTTCACTATTTCATCAAAGCTTTTGTCCTTCGGTTTAGCTGGAGCACACAAATCACGAATCAATGTGTATGTGTCCGCATTCACTTTCGTCAATAATACTGCCACTCGTTTATTTACACCGATGTCATTTGCTACGAAGTAAAGTTCGAGTCTTTCTATGTACGTTTTCCAATCATCTTGATCCAGGTTAAAAGCCAACTTTGATGCTTCGGTATTGTAAATATCCATTTTTTCAACGGCGCTACTTTCCGCCATCTTTCCAGCTTCCTTGCTCTTTTGACTGCTAGGCTCTTTATGTTCGGTTCCTCACTTGCAGACGATTTGTGATAATACTTATATCAGGATAGTGATATCAAAGGTTAGTGATAATGCTTATCTGGATAGTGATATCTAAGGTGCCATGGCAAAAAATATGCATACAAATCACTGATAAGCTTATGGAAGATCATAATTTTGCAATTATGTAGTTTAGGCCGGTCACTCAAGGATTGTTTCTTGGCAAGATAACTTTTTTGAAAGTTTGATCTGCGCAAAAAGTGGTGCGTTGAGTGTTGACTGGAGTATTATCGCCATCTACAATAAAACCGGCTTAATACGATTCTTTTGGGGTTGAAACAAATGCGGAAAGTAGGGTTCATCAGCCTGCATTTGTTACGTATTAGTATATTACGTAACAAATGCGGAAAGTTGGTGATCCCATCGCCCGAGTATGACGTTTGCCGCCTGAGCGTAGCTAGGGTGGCGTAATATCACACAAATTTTCATTGTAAAATGAAATGAGCTCGTTGCTATGTTTCGTCATGGGATCACCAACTTTCCGCATTTGTAACGTAATATACTATTTCAGGAAACGATTACGCGCGAAAACTGTGTAACTTTGACGATAAGTAGTATCCACTATAATGAAATCTAAGCATATTTATAATAAGTCGCACTGATTCTGGCCGCAATCGTTCGTCTAAAACGAAAAATTTTTTTAACCATTTTTACCTGAAAATTCTATAATTTTCAAACTTTCGAATTATCGCGAATCACTATACATATAGTTATAATTTATTTTTATTTCTTTCAAAGATGTCACTCGGAAGTTGCTGAAGAAGATAAAATTTGAAGTTATAAAGATTATTATTAGGATAATGTTGAAGATTGAAAAAATACATACTACCGTTTCCGAAAAATAAGTCGTCGATATATATTTTGAAAAATCGGACACTGTACACATCGCCGTATTCGAAAATACCTGAAGTGAAATGAATCTTCGAAAATCGCACTTTACAATTTATAACAGAGCAATATTGGAGGAATATTTTTGCGTTTACTTAATTGACTTTGTGTATTCCATTATCAAGTTCTTAACTTGAATGAGCTGAAGAGAAAATGGTGATCAAAACGCCCGATTGTTAACGCATCCTTTAATTATTAAAGTTATAAAACGTTGAATTGACACACACCGTAAATAAATCATTTGTAAACGTTATAGTATCCACTCGCAGTGTTTTTTTCTCTTTATGAAAATGTTTTTCTTGATTTTAAAAAAAATATACATACCTACCTATATTGCTGACCCACATTTTTCAGATTTATAAATTTTACGCTGTTTAAAATGTCAGAATTATTAATCAACATACAGGTTGAGTTTTTTAAAATGTTACAAAGGAATATCTCGAGAACGGTTCGAGGCAGCGAAAAAAATACTATACGAAAAATTAATCGCACACAGTTGGAAATAAAACCTGTCCCAGGAGGTCCACACGTATGAAACTTGTTAAAATTAACAGTTTTCCCATGTCGTTTTGAAATATTTGACAAATTATTCCAGTTGGTTTTTAAAATCAACTGGAAAAAGTAGTCCATTATTTCAAAACAATATGAAAAGACTGTTTATTTCACCAAGTTTCACGTGTGGACCTCCTGGGACAGGTTTATTTCCAACTGTGCAGGAAGGGGGACTTTGTCTGGGCCATATGAAGTTTTAATGGATCAAAATACTTTAAGGATACCAAAGTCCACTTTGTTTTTTGTTTCTTTAATAGAATCTTATATTTTTTATTACGTAATTTTGTTCTACTCGAAAAATCAAACAACTTTCGTATGAAAATTTGTTTGTGAGACAAATTTTTGCAAGAAACAAATACAAAAGGTGCGTAATTTTATACAAAGATTTTTGAAAAATAATTGCAGAATTTTGTCCCATAAATTTTTATTGCAGATTCTTTAACTGCGTGAAAAAAATCAAAAATTGTCAAAAATGTGCTAAAAGAATATTCTTCAAGATTAGAGGTGAAATCTTCTTAAAAGTTCAGAAATCTCTAGATGTTCAGCTGAAACAATTAGTGTCTCATAAAAAACTGTTTCATACGAAAGAAATTTGATTTTTTAAATCGAACAAAATTGCGTAATAAAAAATGAAGAATTCCATTCAAAAAAACAAAGTTGACTTTGATATTTTTAAGGAGTTTTGATCCATTGAAATTTCATATGGCCCAGACAAAGTCCCCCTTCGTGCTATCAATTTTTCGTATATTATTTTTTTTCAATACTTCGGCCCGTTCTCGAGATATTAGCTAAGATCTCGACGTGCCGATTTTCAAGGGCTTATTACATACCACACGAAAAATAATTGATAGATTTCTCACCCAGCTGTTTTTTTGGAATTATAAACAAAAATATTAATTCAAATTAAACATTGACTGTTTCATTATAATCACTTTATGGTGTTTTACGTGCGCACCGAAATGAACATTAATTCAAGTACCTAAGTGCCCATGATTTGAAAATTCGAAAAAAATATGGTCAATAATCCAATACTTATATTATATCCTTTAATTTTCACATTTGGGATAGGAGGCTGAGATAATCAGAGTCAGGAATGATAAATAAAAAGGTATAATGCTGGTATATTATCTTGCGAAGAAGAGCTTGAAATATATTTACAGGTCTCTGTATGTCTGTATATATCTACATACATACATAAGTAAATACATACCGAGTGTTTTCGGTTAGACCGCACAACCCCCTTCTACGGGCAAACCAACACAGGCATGCACCACGTGCGTGAGGCTCAGTTCAGAAGACGATATGCCGAGCGAGCTCCACGCATGTGGTGCATGCCTGTGTTGATTTGCCCGTAGAAGGGTGATGTGCGGTCTCACCGAAAACACTCGCTATATGTGTGTATATATACAGGGTGAGTTTTCTCCGGGGTCTGATCTGGGAGGACCTTCAACGTGCTGAAGTTCCGCCTTCTTCTATTCATACTCGTTCGCTTCAGAATAATTGTGTGTGATTATCAAGCAGATGCCCTTATCTCCAAATTTGTTTACATTCACATGTATAGCACACCTTGGAAATTCAGTCTACTCGCATAAGGTATTGCTATACGTGTGCATGTAAACAAATTTGGAGATAAGGGTATATGCTTGGTAATCACACACTATGATCCTGAAGCGAACGAGTGTGAATGAAAGAAGGCGAAGCTTTAGCACGTTTAAGCTCCTCCCAGATCAGATCCCGGATAAAACTCACCCTGTATATATAGGTATGTATATATTCTGAATCACATAATAATAAACTTATGATGATATAGTTATGTCTAAACAGTTTGTATTTTTATTTTTCTTTTGCTCAAATTGCACGGTGGTCTGATACATAAATAATAATGTGAATTCTGTGAATTGTTGCAATCTCACACCAAACTCACTAAAAATTAATGCTACCTAAATAATAACAGTATGTATAGCTATATACATAACAGATTCTCTACAACTTGGAATATCTACTCGTTTCTATTCTAAGGACGAATCATCAAAATAAGATAACTAATTACAAACTCTGATGTAATTATGCAAATATGGCATAGGTATGTAAAACGACACAACATGTGACAAGACCATGATCAGAATTAACATTTTGATGATACTAATTTATCTTGATTACCATTTATACACACACACGCACACACACGCGCGCACCCTTTGCCAAGTCATGAATTATTTTCAAATATTTTCACTTAACGAATAATTCAATCATTAAAAAGAAATCGAATGAATTAAATAGAATTAATTGGCGAACTTGAAAAATTCTATAAACATGATTCTTAACTATTTTCATAGTTGTAGTAATGGAACTTTTTTGTTTGTTTTCCATTTTATTTTGGAAGTAGTAGATAGAATTATAATATGTATCTAATACTAAATCAAGTGATTTTCATTGATACATAACAAGTAGTGTTTAAAAAGATCCGACAAAAATTTTTACATTCGAAATGGCACCCATGAATTATACGAACAATCACGAAAAACCACATTTACACATTCACATGTTTCATACCAACATTTGTTACCATTTTTGTTTTTTCACACAATTTATTTGTTAATAATACCTAATGCATGTAGCCAAGTAATTTTTTTATCATTTTTTATATTTTTTCAACTTTTTTTTTTATACAAAGTGGTCTTTTCGAAAATAGAAATGCGATGGAAATAGTTTTTCAGGTCAAGGATACAGTTGCGTTTTAAACTGACATCACAAATCTAACCACTTTGTACTTTTTATACGAATAAGATTTTTAAATAATCAACCACTCCCCTCAAATAACGATTAAGTATTAATTACATGTTTTTTTTTTTTTTTCATAATCCTTGGCATAAGCATAATGATAATGTTACAGGCTTACATAGTATTAGCTTATAAATAATAGCACAGACAGTCAATTGCGTAAAATCCAATGTAATCAAAAACTTAGCAGAGCTCATCCGGTCATAGAGGCGAGGATCAACTGTCCAGTATTCTGTGTAAATATGTTTTTGCACAATTTCTATGCACAGTGAATTATAGAAAAGAACACTCACACTGTAGAAATATTATATAAATCAAAAACTGAAAACTAGTTTTGAGCATTTTGTTACCAGAGCCCCATACTGTTCTTTTAGTAATATTACAGGTTTTCAGCTATCCGGATCTGCACTTTAATTGGTAAAATCTATCCAAAAGCTTAACAACTCTGTACGTCATTTGCATGAATTTTTATAAGGCAAATAAAACAGCTGTTTAAATTGTTCCAACAATAAACCAGTCAATTTTACAAAATGTGAAAACATTTATATATTTTCAGATTGTATACTTGTATTTGGTATAGTGCCGATATTTATTGCTGAGAATTAATTAGTCATTTTACAGTGTAATGGTGATATAACATTGTTGAAAGTCCATAAAAAAAACCTTGACTCAATAAATTTGTACAAAAGTCACTAATATCTCAACAAAATTATTTTGACGTCAACTATTTGGGACGTATCTGTACAAAAATTACTAGAATCCTGAACGGAAACTATGTTTCAGTATAAAACAGATGGTCAAATCAGAAGCCGTGCTAACAAGAAAATGATCTCTTGCAAGAATGGGCTAGGTAACTAATATGGATTACAGAAAACCTGCAGTACAGAAAATAAGACCAGTCTATAGTGTGAAATTTTCAAAGAATACAAAGTACTGTAAATTCCCTGAAAGCATGAGTTGTAAAATCTTAAAAATGTAGGTACAGCTTGTCTATTCTGTTCAGATTTTCTGAGCGTTTTTCGTCAAATCACAAATAAATTCAGAACTATGAATATTTATTTGCATTTAGCAGCTGGATTGTAAGTGCGTCATACCATTGCTTTTTGAATGGTTTTGGTTTGAATAATTGCTATAACTGAATAAAATAGGCAAGCTTTGCCGGGTACACACCAGTTCATTTATACATGTCTTCAGATAGAACGATAATGCAAATTATATTTGTCTGTCTTTGAATTACTCTCTAATGTCACTGCATATTATGGTTGAACTTTGTATGAAAAAAAAATAATTAATACTAATAGTTTTCAGTAAATTTCCACATGCGGTTTAATAGTACAATTGTATTTTTTCATAAGAGTTCATGTATGTGGCCAGTAAGCTACCTCAGTGCAAACTTGGTGGGGGTATTAATTTCGTAACTCCAAAATATAGAATTACCGATATTTGGAATATCAAATGAACGATAATTCAAGGTGGAGATAGGTAATGTACGACGAAAAACTATAAAGAAGATAAGAAAAAATTAAGTACACGAAAATGCAGAAATGAATATTTTCGAAGAAAAATATCGAAAATGATAAAAATCATGACGGTCTAAATATCGAATTGGTGGAAAAATTGAATACTTCGAAATTTCAGCTGTTTAATTTTAGAATGGAAAATATCAAGAAAGGTTATTGTTGGCGATTGATATGAAACAGGTTTGATTTTCTTTCCTTTCTTTATGTGTCGCAGATCCGAAATAAAAATCTAAGGAAATTACAAGACAGACTACCCAATTGTGTCCATGGTAATCAATGGTTATCCCAATTCCTCAATTGCCAAGAAGGAAAATTCCAAATAAGGAATTTTCGGCATATTACAAACGGTGTTTTAATTTAGCCACGATTCAAGGAAATTTGAAGAAAATTAACTTGAAGCAATCGGAAATATCTCATTTTGATAAAATAATATAGATAATATCTATACATACCTATGAGATATTCTACAGAACTCTCAACTTTTAGGAAACCGTATATAATACCTTCTTTTTCTTTCTTTTAATGCTGATAGAAAATAAAGTCTCCATTAGAACCTAACAAAGTTTTCTTTATATGATCTTCTACATGCGTAAATTTAAATAATATGAGTCTGGAATATGTAACTGTCGTATAGAAAAAGATGTGCCATTAAACAAACAGGAAACTCGCTTTGGCAAAAAACAAGATTTCTTTACATTTTTTAATATAACAAAAAAAGATTCGTATTTTTGAAAAACTTCTGTCGGTAATGTTTTGTCTTTTGGTGAAACGATTCTAACCCTCCGTAAGCAATCTGGGTCTTTTAGGGCACAATCGGAATTTGAGTTATACTTTCCGACTCGTATAAAGAACCAAAACAAGAATCGGACTAATATAATGGTAGAAATAGTTCTTCAGACCTTCGAGAGTATACTTAATTTGTTTCAGATTTTTTATACTACTTTTACAGGTTGAAAATGTTGAAAGACCCAGTTGGCTGACGGAGGTAGTAAAATTACAGTTTGCTGTCGGAGGGCTAATCGTGCTTAGGATATAAGTGTGCCACTCATAGAAAAAATGTTGGAAGACTCTAAAAACCGGCTCTTGCTGTGCCCCTCCTACTAAAAATCACAGTTTTCAGCTGGCACACTGAAAACGCTGGCAAATATCTACACATATTACATAATACTCATTGCTCTTTTTCCTAATTCACTTTCTTCGAAATATATCCCCCTGCTTAAGACTATATTTCAGTTCAAGCCTTGAGAAAACCGCAAAACAAAACAATTCTATTATTGAACATGTTATCACATTTAGATATACATAAATAGTCATTTTCGTGTATGTATCTCTGTCAACATTAAAGCACACTAAACCAGAGGAATAAGAATAGTTTCGTTCATTACATTTTCTTTTTTCATTCCTGTACCACTTTATATTTTCGAATTTCAGAGAAATTTCATCAAATTCATATTCAACTAGTTTATTTACATGAGAAAACATATTCTGTAGATCAATAAACCATGAGTTGAAGTTGAAGTTTTCGAAGAAAGAGTCGATTTTTAAAAAATCTCTTAAAAAATGTATCAACAAAATTAGTGGCGCACCCTTTTTTCGTTGTTTGTAAACCCTAGAATAATACAATTCACCATTAGATGATGTTCCAGCAAAAAAAAAAACGATTTTTTTTTCATAGGTCAAAAGTTAAAAGTTCTGTAAAATATCTCATATACCTTCGATGATTTCAAAAAAATTAAATGGCTAGAAAAGTGTGGATTATCCAGCTCAACATTATTAATGTCAACTTGTGTAAAAAGTTGAGTACCCTTGGTACAGAGTATGCATAGTATCAACGAACGAGGCGAAATTCAAATAATGATATAATAATTAGAGAGATTGATGCTGGGTGCTCAAGTGTGGGCCTTCTGCTCAAAGGAAATATGATTTCAAAGTGCCTGATGTAGACTTATACACATAGATCCAAGAATTTATACAATGCCAATGGCGAACTGCGGGCAACGGAGTTGCGCGTTTGTTCTAGTCCTTTTAGATAGATTCCACCCTTCGGCTCTTACTATCCTTGTACGAGATTGAGGGGAAAGAGGAAGGCAATCGGTGACCTTAATGCCAACGGTGCCAAAAGCCACAATCTGGGTAGTCCTGTACCCTTGGAGGCTACAGGGAGAGAGAAAGAAAGATGCAGGGGGTACAAGGCAACAGAATTGAGATGGTGAGAGTTCGGAAATGAGTAGTTGATTATTTCATTAACCATCGAGGAACAAACATAGAGACCGAACCAGGCTCCTGATTGCTGATGCCACGGGAGGATGTCTGTGGACTATTAGTGAGAAAGGGCCATGGGGTTTCCCATAGGGGATTAAGGCGCGCCGATGAACATTAGGAGGATTATTCGGCTTTAGTTCGGAATTCATTGACGATAAGACGTATAAATTTTGAAAATAAAGTTTTCGATACGCCGGGCGCAAAGTTCGATTTTGCGCCCGCTTTGCGTGCACAAAATTCAACTTCCTGCACGTTGTATTGAAAAACAAAGGCTGATACACGTGCGAAAGATGATTCTTGAGTCGTGATTGTAAAACTTCACACTCGTCCGAGAATCAAGACCTTCGCACTTGTATCAAAATGTATTATTCTGGGTGTCTCCAAGTTTGTGATCAGTTTCTCAACCCGACGCTCCTTTTTGTCTCTATCTTTAACAGTTGCAAATCCTAATTTATTACAGTGAAAAGCAGATGAAATAATAATTGATCGTTATTCCAGTATTCGAATTTCGAAATTCGAAACATTGAACATTCTATTATATATTTTGAAATTTGTACCCCTACCTATGCAAACTCTCAACTATTCAGCTAAACCGAATTTATGAAATAATTTTCAATTACTCACTCACCCAGTCGAATCCATAATTAGATGGTAATATGCAATGAAATGTTAAGATTTAAATAAGAAATAACTTAGTAGTATATTTGTGTTCTACAGTAGCTGTATAATGAAAATAAATTAACAATTGATAATCTTACAAAATTTCAGTTGGTAGTTTATTGGATATTACCGTCAAATTATGGAACGTATTGAAAAAGCCGATTCAAAAAGTACTGTTTTGAAATCTACATGGGTTTCTATATGTATATTTTCACTGGCGATTATTAAAATATGGGGAATTTTACGTAAACTGACCCTCACCAATGGGAACAGGTGTTTCAATTCACGTAGAAAGCCTCATACAATAATTGTATATTTTCGTTTAACTAAACATTCCGATATTGTACCAAAAGTTGAGATCCACATATAGTGCAGTCTGACATAAATATCTGTAAACTGTAAATAGGATAATTGTTTTATCTAAGAAAGTTGCATGAAAAGCTTTCTAATTAAGATAACTTGGCTCATTGCCATAGTCCTGCATAATTTCCATACAAGTTGGCAGGAAGTGGACCACCGGCTGTGAATAACCGAGTTCCAGATGCATCGTAGCAGTGTGTATATATCGCCGGTGTGTATTTCACATTTTGGAAACCATCTACGTATTCTTCGTCAGGAAACTAGTAAGGATTTCACAAAATTTTTAGATATTATATCATTAAATTACAGGAATCCAGAAGAACTGGCTTTACATAGATCTAATGAGTCAAAATTTTTGATAGTCTCATGATCTTTTGATAATGTAACTCAATTTTTTTCTTCGTCAATTTCATATCGTTTTGGTAGAAGATTAAAAGTATGACTTTACTCTCTACAAAATGAGATTAAATTTCACATATAAAACTCTTTTATTTGATGTAAACAGATAGAGGATAATTAATATTCCAACGCTGTGTATTATACTCACCACGTAACCCTTCGAAGCCTTTAAAACGACGGTTCTATTTGAGTTGATGGAAGATTCTAAATACTTTTGTGCTCTAACATCGTAGAACATTAGCATTCCAAGTCCTGTCCCAATCGTCAAAACAGATCCTTGAAAACTAGCCGACCTTATACCACAACCGCTATACCTGTTGGCATGTGACATAGTTATTTTCATGGTCTTGTAACAATCAATTGACACATTAGGTTTTTAGCAATAAGGATATGAAACAGGCATATGCATAACATTGAATTTGATGACTATCTTAAGTGCAAGGCTATAATTCACTCCATGTTGCAAAATTATCGCTAATACAGCTCGCAGGGAATTGTAATTTGAATATCAGACTCGAGGTATTGCAAAATTTGAAAAGCAGCTTGATCGCTATGTAACGTTTGCATTTAAATGATCAATGCTCATTGAACATATACAATTCTGTACAAAAGTGCATTGATTGAGTAATATAAAGAATTTGAGATAGCTACGAGTTTCATTATTTAATTAATGACCAACCTAGAGGGTATTTTTTTAATTGGTTGTAACGTTCTAGCATCTAATAATAACGTGTAAGAACGACATCCAACTGCGTAAACTCCATCATCTTGAACTGCCAAGCAAACATTTTCTTGGCACGCTGGTAGCTTTCTTGATATTTTTTGTTTAAACGTTTCAGCAGACCAAATATGTATAAAGCTGTTCAGCGAAAGAGCAGCTATTTCTTTATAAGCCTTGTTAAAGGCCAATGCTCGAACCTTCTGAGCTGATCGACATTCTTTAACACATACAGGCTGAATTAATCTGTGAAAAGAATTTCAAGAATTGAATTAGCTGGCCATTTATTTGTTTATATATGTGTATGTATTAAATGTTAATACTGATGAATGTGTTAGACAATAAAAGAGTAATTTATTAGAAGAAAAAAAATAAGCTAATTTTATTTTACCTATGGGTTGGGATGTCCGCTTTATCCGGAGCATCTGCCAAATCGCTATCGATACGCCATAGCGACATTTTGGTGTCTCTTGATCCAGAAACTAAGAATTCATCGTCCAACCAACACATGTCAAATACCCAGTCTCTGTGACCACCTTCTCCAACGCAAACCGGATCTAAAGTAGGTAGTCTATATATTGCTATTTCGTTGCTGTTTCTTGCTCCCGTAGATAATAATGTTCTGAATGTAAATGAAGATCGATTATAAATCTGCCCACTCACAAAAGACAAAAGAAATGGTTCAAGGTTCACGTATGCAACTGTATATAGCTAGCGATGTTTGCTATGAATTTTCATTCAGATACCCCTCATTCAAATTTTATATCCCATTTAGACGAACTATTTCAAAATTTTGTGATAGAAGTGCACTTTGACGTACATTTATTGAAATTTACATATAATGTAATCGACTTTTTGAAGTGCAACTTTATGTCGCGCGGTAGGCGTAAAATGAATCTCAGATGTAATGACAATGCGACAGGAAAGTGTATAAATATATAGGGCATTCCTTGTTACTGACGAAAAAAATATAGTACGTTCCTTGCCAATGACAAAATAAATTGTAAATATACCCAGCTTGAATTGGGATGGAATACACTATATAAAATTGTTGTTTGTCAATATGGGGCGTTCCTTGCCAATGACAAAAAAAAAAAATTATATATATATACCCAAATTGAATTAAAGTTTCACTTCTGCCACATAAAGTCGTGCCACGTATAATTTTTTCGCGTAGACTCAGATCTTAAAAAATCTGTGTTTTAGTAGCTCCTGAGGGATATATATATCCCTTCAAATTGAAAGACATTGATACAAATGGGTGTTAAATGTGTAGTCTTAAATAAACTGACCTTGAGGGATTTATTTGTACAGAATGAATGCCGCATTGTTGATCAGGAATAGCGGCACCGGCTGGATTTGTTTGTCGTCCATGCAATGAAGGTATTTGATCAAGTTTTTGAGTCGCAACATCGTATACCATAAGCTTATTGCATTTGGTACCAAAAACGACTTGCCTATCGCTCAACCATTGGGAACAAAACACCTTATTCATATTATTTAAGCTAACTGAATATTCCTTGAACAGGTCATGGGTTAAAATGTGACGAGAACCGTACTCCTGATTTATTTTTCGCACATCTTTTAAATTAGTTTCTCTAGCGCGAACATAATCGACAAAATTAAAAGAAGTTCTCAAATACTGTTTTCCTTCCGTCACTGTCTCCTCTTCCTCGTCGCTAGATTCATAGCATACAAAATCTTCAGGCTTTTCTGGTTTGCGATTTTTTTCTAGCCGCAACGCCAATCTGAAAAATAAAAAATCAAACGATGGGTTTCAAGTAATAAATATTATGTTAAAATTATAAATAATAGATCTGATTTCAGAGAGCTGCTCTAAAAACAAAGAATTTAAAGAAAAAAGTTCAGACAAAGATTTGGAAATCATAATTGGGTGCTATGTCAAAGTTTTTATTAAGACTGAAGTTCATTGTTTTTTTTATCTGTTTGTTTTGACATTTTTTTTTTGTTTATTTTGGTTTTATTTATGAGCCAAAAACCAGTTGCTTTTTGAACTGTAGTCAAATAACATGACGAAATTCTTTAGATGGAATTTTTGTTTGCAATTGTTTATCATATTGCAAAAAAGTATCTTAAGTTATTGAGAAACGAGGTTAAAGAGTAATTCGTAATATACTCCAATCAGAGATCAGATTAAAGAGCCAATTAAAAGATTCCAATTCTTACTTTATCAAAGTTATAAATTACGAACTAAACGGGCTGTTTAAAAGGGGGATGTAAAATATTTTTCATCCCATATGTAAATATAACGGGTATTTATAGTTTGATAAACTGTTTGTTAAATATAAGTGTATTTAATTCTTATCTACCTTCGGGCTCTGCGTTCTTCTAAACGCGATCCATTCGCACAAGGAGGATGTCGACCATAGACGGGGATTCTTTGTGTTTCAGCCATTATTATTAGGGTTATTTACTTTACAAGGATTAAGTATAAATTATTTTGACTTTTAAATATTTCACAGATTTGTTAATGAATCATATATTACTACCTTACTAGTTAAATAACGAATGATACATCGATTAATGAATTTATTGAGCTTTTATTTTAAGGTATGTACGATGTTGAACTGTCGTACGAGTTATTGCATCCACTTTTATTACGCTTCACGTAAAAACCAGAAATAAAATTCCGTTTTATTTATAAATATATTAAAGCCTGCCAAACGATTGTTGGTATTAAACCCGAGAAAACATAAGATAAGTTTGAAAAATACATGATAAACCAGTAGAATTCTTTACTGTATTAAACTAACCACCGCCATCTTGGGCAACCCAACCATACATACTGGGTGAGCAATAAATAACTGTTCCTATTTTACCTTTTGTTTTGCACTCTTGTATGCACTTTGATTTCAATCGTAATTAAATTATGAATATTGATGTATACATATGAGTTATCGATACGCTTCCACCGATAATCTATACGAATAATTTTAAACGGGTATGTGCTAGGATTCGAATTTAGTTTTTCCACGCTATTCCGTGTCCTTTAATTATTTATTTTTTACATACATAGACGTGATTAACGGATTCTTATTTAGAATTTTAAAAAACTTGGAAAATTTTGGACAGTTTCAAGTCCCACGTATCCAACATTCACTTTAAATTTCATTTTTCTCATTATCGTCTAGTTTTTTTTATTACTCCAAATAACGGGTATTTGAATTGCCATGTTTTCGTACCCCACCACCTATTACAGACTTCTAAACGAACATGGCTTCGTTTAAGAAAACTAATACAAAACTGTTCGCTAAAGCGGGTCCAGAATTAACACCCGATAATATTTATTGGAAAAAATTCACGGTAAGTTAGTTTCTCGCATATTTATCTCTTTGAGCCAAACTAAAAATTCAAATTTATCCGAATCGTTTTAACGTTATGTATACCACGTGTGCGGCACCTAACCTCAAAACGCCGATCTGACATATCGACGAAATAAAAAATGATCATTTTCACTATCAAACCATAAACTTCAAAATTTTCGAACTATAAAAACGAAAATTTTCTTCATTTCTTTTCCACAGCCACCAGTTTTGGTCAAAGAATTTGGTCCGATTGATTACATAGATTTTTCACCAATCGAACCTCATTACTTTGCCGTAACATCATCAGTCAGGGTACAAGTATACAATCCGATAACCAAACTTGTAACGACAAATTTAAGTCGATTCAGAGAACAGGCTTACGGAGGTTCTTTTCGTAGCGATGGAAAACTGCTATGTGCCGGTGGCGAAGAAACAAACGTTAGATTATTCGACATAAACACAAAGAGCTTACTGCGATTATTCAAAGGACACAAAGCTGCAGTGCATAGAACATTTTTTACAAGCGATGGTATTCGTATCGCGTCATTTTCTGATGATAAGACTGTGGCGCTGTGGGATATACCCAGCGAAAAACAGCTAATCACATTCAATGAACATGATGATTACATCAGAGCTGGTGCAGTCAGTCCTGTTTCTCCTGATATATTCTTATCTGGTGGTTATGACAAAGTAGTTCATATGTACGACACTAGAACAAACAAGACAGTCTTCAAGGTCGAGCATGAAGCTCCTGTTGAAAGCTTGCTGTTTCTGCCTTCTGGTGGTATTTTTTTGTCCGCTGGTGAGATAGAATTGTTATTCAATTTTCTGTAATCCGTTTCTTTTTGTTTCAATTAGAAGTTTAAAAACAAAAACATGCGTGTAGCATAGTACGTGCGTTTGAAGTGAAACTTTGTTGTCATTGGCAAGGAATGCCCTTTATATAAATTACATATAATTTATGTAGTTTGATGTATTAAAACCTAAGATTTAAAGTTTCACTTGAATTAAATACTTTAAAGGTGGCACTGAAATCAGGGTATGGGATGCGTTAGCCGGAGGAAGATTACTGGCCAAAGTATCTCAGCATCACAAAACAATAACATGTCTCAAACTGGCTTCAAATGGTCGAAGGATCGTTTCCGGTTCCTTAGATAGGCATGTTAAAATTTACGATGCAGGTACTTACAAGGTTGTTCACACCTTGGATTATCCCAATGCAATACTTAGCGTCGGAATCAGTGTAAGTAACTTGGGAATACCAATTTCACAGTTATACTGTAATGCTGACTATAGAAGTGATGCTAATTATTTATAAATTTAATCTTTCTAAGCTTTGAGTATATTCAAGAGAATTATTGTCTATTTAATCATTTTTACCATCACCATTCTTCTTTTTATCAGGCTGACGATGAGACCGTAGTAGCTGGGATGGTTGATGGCTTACTTTCGGTGAGGCGGAGAGACACAGAGGTGAAGGAGACCAAGATACAAAGAAAAAAAGTGTCTTACAGATACGCGGATTTGCATTCACGTGTCTCAAGTACAACGGATACTATTGTACAAGAAGAAACTAAAGAAATAATGTCTAAACAGGACGTTTTTTTGAGACAATTTCAATATTCCAAAGCACTGGACAGCGTCCTAATAAATTTTGTTGCGAACAGAACACCACATGTTACAGTTGCCTTATTGCAAGAACTTATAAGACGTCAAGGACTGAAACAGGCCTTGGCAGGACGAGACGGAAAGTCACTGGCATCAATTCTTAGGTTTTTAATACGATATATTGGAAATATTCGTTTTGGAAGGGTCTTGCTACACGTTACTAGCGTTTTAATGGGTGAGCATCATTCTTTGTCTCTGATGAATATGGAAAAATCCGTAAAAATTTCAGTTAATAACAAGAAAAGAAAAAATTTAATCTGAATTACATGATTCCTCTCATATAAATTTGAATTGTCTTTGCAACTTGATTCAGCATTTTGTCCTGTTGTTGTAATTGAATATAACGGGTAACTGGATTCAATCAAGAAGTAGATTTTAGATTTGATATAATAAAGTATTTTCGACGTTTCAAATTGTTCGCTTTGTTGCAGATGTTTACGAGGAAAGTTTAGACGAATTAACGGACGAGGCACGTTTAATGTTCAACTTATTAGCCAAAAAGTTAAGAGAAGAGGTAGAATTAACGAAATCTTTTCTGGAACTGCAAGGAGCTTTACAAATGTTAGTAACTGGTGCTGAAATTGTAGCCTCAGTACCCGTTAAGGAACCTCAATCTTTAGGACCATCGAGTGCAGCTCAAAATAGCCACATTATTAGTCTTTCTATATAGGATAATTTTAATCACTCATTAAATGTACAGTTTTTAATAAAACCCTAACTACAATTTTTCGATCTTATTCAATATCCCTGCAAATCACATTTTGGAATTATATCGTTAGTTTCTTCATATTTATTCAAGTTTTTTTTTTTTTAACATAAAGCATTAAGTCTCGAACCTAGATTAAAATTTTTTATCCGTCCAAATAAATTATGGAGAAAAAGATGAGGCAAAACTGTGCTAAGAATATTGTGAATTTAATTTAGTATTATCAGTATGTTATAATACAAGTAACTTTATATGATTAGTGAAAAATTCATTCTTTTTTGAGGTATTTCTGCCAAGCAGCAGATGAAGGTGGGTCAGGCATTACCCAGCCAATAGGAATAGGTGAACCTGACCCGTCACAGCTGATATACTTGTCCCATGCAGCTCTGAAAAGAAACAAAGGGATTGATTAATGAATGGGTTATTATGAATCTCTGTTATGGCTGATAATTTCGGGGATTTTTTGAAATGTGAAATACCTAATGGTAACGAATGCATGTATATTTCGTTGAAACGAATCTACAGGTGGTAATTTTCTACCAAAGAGCACGTTCTCCCAATCGTCGAAATTATTTCTTTTCTGTTTTTCGATTTTTTGTTCATTATCAGTTTTCAACATCAGCTTCAAACCTTGCTCTTCAATTGAATATTCTCGATCCATTGCTGTCCATTGCTCAACCAATTTATCTGAAATTTAGTTTTGAATAATTAGTAAATTTAATATGCATGTATTATTAAAGCATGAAGCTAAGAGGAAATAGGAGACAGAAAAAATTATTATACATAAATATCGGTCTTTTAAAACAATATGAAAACCAAGCTTCATCGATTAGATCTTAATAACCTTGTGAATGAAAGTAATACTAAAATTACCAATAATATTGCTAAACGCCTCATCAGCGGCCGTAGACAAATGTTCTCCTCTTGCTCTGGCAATGTTGACTTGAATTCGTCTCAAATTTTGCAACTCGTTCAACAGTGCTAAGAATTTTCTAGCATCATTCCTCCTACTTCTCACTTCGGCAAGTACCATATCAGCATCTTTTCGCATATTGACTTCCTGTTTTTCTTTTTCAATTAAATCTTGCTTGTCTTTTATCCAAGCATCTGCTTTGGCGTGGAGTTTAATCCTTCTTTCTTCAGCAGCTAATTTTTCAGCTTTTCTCAAAACTCTCTGTTTCTTTTCACGCAATCTCTTCTTTTTTCGTTTTTCTATACTAGTTTTTACTTTACTTATAAACTGACTTTCTTCTAACTTCTCGAGAACTTCAAGTATACCAACTCTTTTACTTTCAGTTGCAGCTATTTCCGCACGCCATTCAGTTTCTGATAAATCCCGATTTTCTTCAAGTTTCTTACGAATTTCTTCCAACTCATTATTCAATTTGCAAACTGAGATCAAAGCAGTACGAGTCTCCGAAATTCTCGATTCTTTATCTCTGTTACTTTTCCCCTCTTTCAGTAATTCGTGTTCATTTTCCTTCAAGAAATTTTCTATCTGTTGTTCGTCATGTTTTCGCATTTCAATAGCAGCAATGAAAGACGATTCCTCATCATCAATATTATTAGACAGTGGGTTAAAATTATTATAGTTAATATTAGCTGAAGCTGTATTTGCGCTTTGGGGATGATAAAAATTTTTTTGCATCTGAATCTCATAGTTTGGTATATAATTTGGATTTGAACAAATCTGGCCAATTTCTGGTCCATATTGCCTATCATAATTGTAAGGTGGTGGAGGTCTTTGTGAATAATCTTGATTTCCGTACATTGTAAATTGAAAAACAAAATTATTTCTCAGTCCATAAACGTGAATACAAAATAGAAAAAATCCGATCGATGTCAAATTCTTAACAAATAATTGATTACCATCTACAAAACCTAATAATACACTAGTTTATAAATTGTTCGGAATTATTATCTTTCTTAAATGCAACATATTTTTTTTTGTGAATGTTGTAGGTGTTATTTAAAACTGTGTTAACAAAGCTTTTGACTGTTTAACACGCGTTAAGAACTTCTCCTGATTGGGGGAGCTGCAATTCAGCATCTACAATCACTTTTTCTGCCTCAACATAAGCCTCCTCTTGTTTCAAGTCTTCTTCACTTTCCAATATCTTCTTCAACTCGTCAAATGCCTTAACTAGACGACGCTGACAATCTGGTACCATCATCAATGATTCTTGAAGGACCTCTTCTTGCTTTCGTATATCGTATTCATCTTTGCCTAAAACAAAAAAAAAAAAAAAAAGGAAAAATATATGAAGAATTCAGTTGGATAATCAGACTATGAATAATAAAAGCAGGAGAAACAGTGGCGTTAAATATTTTTATACGAAAATAAGTTCGTTGAGATATTCTCACCCTGATCCTTTAATTTTTGAATTCTGTCACGCTGTTGGGCAGCTTCTTTTTCGTAAGTGACTTTTTCTTTCGCGAGCCGTTTTACTACTCCAGTTTTTATTTTTAAAGTACGAATTCGGGGATCGGACATTGTAATTAGCGTCAGTTTTGATACAAAGATGCAATACTTGGAGATTCGGGTTCGTAAAATGTCAAAAATGTATCCTTATAAGGCACGATGAATCGTAGGGATGCGAGTAGGTTAACGTTTTGAGGTTAAGTACGACTGTCTGACTCAATGGACTTACTCAGCTGACGTCGGGCGATTATAGAACAATTGAATATCGCTAGCGAGACTCGAAAGATATCGACTAGGTTTCGACTAATCGATATTTGATGTTATCACTTAAAAATGGATTCTTATGAAGAGATTGTTATTGTACGTGAAAAGTAATTGAGGCGAAATATAAACTGGGGAAAGGTATCTCAGTTATATTTAGAGATACTTCAAGATGCGAATCTTACGATTTTTAATAACGGTAGAAGTTTACTGGGATAAAATGCGACTAAGAATTTTACGAATTACAACGTTACCTGACTCCCAGTGGTATCTATGTGCCGGCGTTACCTTCGATATATTTCATCACCGAACCACGCATCATGCCAACTTCAGACAGTTTTCAACTACTTCCGCAGCAAAAAAAATCACGACTGCGTCCGCATTGGATGGTGCAGCGTACGAAATAGAAGAAAGTATTGTACTATTGTCTGTGATTGATTTTAAAAGAAATGTAACGTAAAAATTAGCTGACACCACGATGCAGGAGGACTTTTTTCCGGCGGCTGAAAAAATACTTTCTGACATCGAGAATGTATTGAAGAAGGATCCGAATCTGTGAGTGTTTTGGGTGCAGCAAGGGCGGGGTTTTTGAATATGCTTAACTATCAAATACACGTGAATATATCCATTCGATGATCATTTGTATGCGATGCACCAACAATCGAATACTCAATTATTGATAATAATTCGTAGCATAGTAAATTACGCTTTCTACTCAACCGTTTCTTTTTTTCTTTTGTGTCTATATTATCATAAATGTGAATGTCTTTGTCTTGTGAAACATATCACAGTTAAATTGTCGTAAAAAACTCCCGGAAAATGAAAAATATTGAATAAAAAAAAAATTTAACTCTGACCTTTCGTTCTGTGGTAATTTTTCTAAACTAGAATTCGAATTTAGCGAGTTTCGCGATGATCTATGATTTATATATAAATAATTTCAAGATATTTTTCGTGCGATCGATTTCTGCTCATTTTAAAATTCCGAATTTAAACGCATCTAAAAAATGATTCATTTTGTTATTAATTAAATTGCTTTGCTAATAAGATCGATGAAAATCGTTTCTTCCGTTCACCGGAAGTTAGTCCCTAAATGACATGTAACAATGTTAAAATTGAATGAACGATAAACGTATTGTTTTTTTATTTTTTATATTTTTAGGATTGGGTTCGAAATAATCCCGGCATTGGACAATGAGAATAAGTCGCCGGTCCTACACGCGGAGAATTCGCTGGGCCTGGCTTCGTGGAGTGTGAAGCCGTTGTACCGTTACGCTTACAACCGTCTATTAGAGTTACGTCAGAATCGTAACAAAAGGGAGGATCCAAGTACCGTTTCAAGATGGCTACTCGGTGCTCTTTTGTTAAACCCGGACGTTACTACGTTTTGGAATATGCGACGAGAGCTCGTGAGAAACGGTAGATTAGAGTCAAAGGGTGAACTGCATTTCGTTGCTGTTGTTCTCTACTACAAGGCTAAATGTTTCGAAGCATTTGCCTACCGACGTTGGCTCCTCCAATTCATACTAATGGGCGATACACTTGAGGCATCAAATGTCGAAACTATACTTCGAAACGAAGTAAACATAGCTTCAATGTCGGCCGACAGATACGCGAACAATTATCACGCCTGGAATCATCGCGAATATATAGTGACAACGTTCAGGGCCCATTCCCCCCATAATTACAGAGAATTTTTGGTATCGGAATGGCAGAGTTCGGGAAAATGGTGTAGCCTCCATATTTCCGACTACAGCGGTTTTGCTTACCGACAATTTCTGCTTAAACGACTTATCCAGGTCGAGGACGAACCCGGACCTCAAACGAGACTGGAGACAAGGTGTAGGGAAATCATATCCGAGTTTATGAACGTCGAAATTGATGCCAGTGCTCCTGTTTTGAGCGCCCCTTGTCACGAAGTATTGAACAATTTGCACGCGACATCCGGATCTAGGCAGCTACTTCCGCATCGTGATGTTAATTACCTTTCAATTTTCACGGGACTTTCATACTGGACAGAAGAATGTTTGTTCAACGAGGAATTGCTCAATCTTTACCCGGGTCACGAGGCCTTTTGGTATCACAGAAGATTCCTCTCCCATTTATTGGTTGTATTGACTAAATCATACGAGAGGTATTCTGCTTACAAAATGGGACTAATCGACGAGAAGATACCGCGACGGTACAACAAAGATGAGGACAAGTCAAGGGACGGTAGTTTCCCGTTGACCACACCGAGTCCGTTGGAAATTGCCTACAGAAAACGAAATTTTAACGTAATATCAAGAGCCAGAGAGGTGGGTGGTCACCAAAATATTATGGGTGAAAGGTTTGCCAAGTTTCTGTCCAGTCGGGGATTGGAATTGTGAATTTTTTCAAATGAACTATCGCAGAATATCGTCAAAACTCTGAATACTAAGTCGAGATTAACGTATTTGGTGTTAGTTTTACAAGTTATGTAAGGCGTCGCGACGTGCATAACGAAGATACTCGCTATTAGCAATCATCAGCTATCAGCTTATTAAATGAAAATGACAATTTTTTTTAAACTTTCGTCTAAAAACGGCGAATCTTATTACTGTATAGTCACAGTCTACTGCAGTTATACCAAAATGTATCTAGGCCAATATTAGTGGCCAAATATTTTCGCGTGTTTTGTGTTACTTGGGTTAAACCAGTTCACTATAAAACACGTGCACATATGTATACATAGGGGATAGTTATTAAAGTTGTATATTTTAAATAAAACAGTTCAAATTTATATATCACAACTATAAGACTTATTAGTCATTAAATTTCCCTGTGTTGATCTTTTATTTTTCCCGATATGACCGAGGTTTAAATGTAAATTGGCGTTGATAAATTGGCAAGAAAACTGTTGCCTCTAGATCTAAACAAGCGTACTCAATTTTACCAAGTCGTTTATTTATTTATTTGCGCAAGCCACGCCTACTAGTCACTGCGGCTGAATCGTGTTCAAGATATACAACTCTTTACTGTGTTTGTCCGTGAACATCATTTCAGAAGTACTTGTGGTCCAACACTTCGGTTGAGTCGAGTTTAGAATCCTCGTTAAATTCCGTGCTTTAAAATTTTGAGAAACTTTTTAAACGATCGTTAAATCAAGTTGAAATTTATCTTTCAATTTACATATTCTTATACAAACACGTGCTCTCTTGATCGGCAGTGGTACTAACAAGAAATTTATAAAACTTTCATCGGCTTTTGCTCGATGTCCTTTTATAATATACCTACTCTGTGCCTCGCCCACATAATTTTGTTCATCAAACTAAAACCCTAAGTGCTGTGCATCCGTGTCTATATGCGGATAGGATATATTCGTAATTTATCATCGATCCGTCTGCTTGTTTATCCGCGTACACAGACTTTCAAAAACAACGTGTCGCGGTAGGTACGGTGAAACAAAATCAGGACGAAGTGAAATTTTGACAATTTGATGGTGCCCTACTTTTCTCGATTCGTTATAACGTCACGTAACTAGGCGTATTGTCGTTAATTAATCATACCTTAAGATCGATACTACCCAGGAGGTTTTGGTGGATACTACGTAGGAATTACGTCACTCTGAGGTTCAGCGCCAGAACAGCTTCTGCCTGTAGTATAAATGTATATATGGTATGCATAACATATAGACAAGGACCTTCGGGGTGTATAGATCTATAGCCATCTTTCATCGGACTACACTTCCACGCGATGACCACACGCCTCTACCATCACATTACGTACTGGGCTGGTCGTCGATTAGTGTCGCGCGGTCTCCTCTTTGAGGTACATGCGCCGCGAAAATAACTCGCAATCTTTAACCGTCTAACGTTGTTGATCAGTCTGCGGTTACCCGCGGAGTTTGTGTGCCATTCTCAACCTCGTAATAGGGACCAATATTAAATTCCCCCACCCGGGATACCGACTGGCTAGAAGACAGGGGAAAAAACATGAAAAAATAAGCGAGCGAAGATCGTCAAAATGTTTAACACTGTTGAAATATATTCGGGTGCGAGGAAGATTTTCAGAACGAAGAAGCTCTTCGCTCCTACGTTTTCGCGCATATCTCTATATATTCGTCTGGCACTCAACGATTGGGAAATATTTTCTCCTTCCTAGTTACAGTTACGGAATAGAGCAACAGGTGTATACGCGAAAATAGACATCGCCATCAAACCGCAGAGTATAAGATCCGTGTGTGTCTCTGTGTGTTTGACAGTGCCTAAAATTAACGGAAAAGGTTACCAGGTGACGATCAACGGGAGCTTTTTTCATCCTTGAAAGATCGTCGGAACGCCCACGAAAACCCAATTCCAACAATAAGTTTCTTCCGTTCGTCAGCTTACGTCAAAGCTTTGCCGAAGAGGCGTGGGACCTACGCAAGCAAGTCGTAGTAAAGGAAGACGTAGATCTCCTCATTATCAGTGCGTCACTATATTCTCGATTTCACTTCAAAGATCAAAGTGGAGTTTAAACACTGTTCAAGTCTGCTCTTGATCACCTCTTAATTATTTCAACCTGACTACGACACCGCGAGCCGTAATCCGATTATAATATAATATCGGTATACTTTATGTTATGCAGGGTTCTTGGTCACGCGTGTTACGAAGAATTTTTTTCGAGGTGACTGAGGAAACCACAGCATCTAGTGGTCAGTACACTGTTTCATTACCCGTGACAACTGAGCGGTTGCCACTTCAGTGATAATCGCGTTTCATTTATACGGATTCCAAGAGTTATAACTTTGAAAATATCGAAACCTATGCCTTTCGAAGAAGCACGTATCGTGTGTCAGCTTGTTTATTTATTATTAATAGTCCATCAGCAGCAGCGCAAAGGTGAAGGAGAAAGAACAAAACTATTCAAGACGATGACGTTTAGTGATTGAAAACTCTACAGTCTTTTTTTATCAGCTATAATTGTGTAGCAAAACTTTAAACGATGTATTAAATGATGAACTTACTGCTCACCACTGACATTGGCAAGAGATTACTATCAACGCGTCGTTTAAACAGCACGTGACCATTCTTCGGATATTTCTATTGGATGTTCGTAGTTAAGTATATACTAAATGTCTGTTGAAGCGTTGCAGGATAGTCGATAGTCGTTACAAAACAATTCGAGCCGAGCTGATCATCGGTAGTATTGTGCGGCAGTGGCGGGCTGGAGTGGTTGCATAAATTTTCAAGTTTAATAAAGTATTGATGAGTATAGATTAAGGTTTCCACTCGCCTTAAACTTGACTTTTAAAAATTGCTATACATCCAATAAGAAAGAATAAGAATTGAATATCGCTAGATGAAACTTTGAAATTAAAAAATCGAAAAAAATGGTTACACCAAAAGATGACGTCGAGGGAAGTCCGGTCAGTCTTCGGCGTGTTCACAGTTTGCGTCTTCCGTCATTATCGTCATCAGAAAACAAAGGTAAAAAACTTAATGAATAAACGAATAATTCTCTGACGTAAATTAGTCGTTTACCAAATATACTGCACGCAAAGTTTTTTCAATTGTAACCTGTTTTCGCATGTTCGCAAAATTTATTCTTAATACTTTATAGCCTTTATCTTATGTTTGGTTACCCTCTCGCGTCAACCTCAACCTCTTGACGGCTGTCATCAGACAAATGATACAAAAAAAAAAAAAAAATTATAGTTACTGACATGATTGTATAGGAATCAGAGGTTGACAAAAATATTCATTGATAACCGTACAGCTCACACGATATATGTGCTGACTTCGGTCAAAACAGCTATTATCGAGTGATAGCTGGAATGTAACGACTTTGTTTAATTTGCCCTCGTTGTAACTTCAGCATCATATTTTCGTTAAACCTATAACTGGCTTTGACGTAAAAATGACGATGTTTTATGGTACGTCAAACGCTAAATCGAAGGTAGCTTTTCAGAGTGGAATCACAAACAGGAAGTGACGATGTTGAACATTGTACAGTTTGAAAGCTTCGGACAGGTGCAGAAATATCTTATTCAAAAATGATATTTCTATTCCTTTATTGACCAGTAAAAGTTTTATATTTTACTTTTTTTCTTCTTTTTTTACGGGATTTGAGTACCACGCGGCCCAGTTTGTGCGGATGTTAGATTTGAGATAAGCGTTTTGGCACATCCTATTGATTTATATCTATTTTTAACATCCCACTGTCCACAGATTCGCAAGCTTACCTATATATAACCAGACGATTTGAAAGGCTAACGATATTAGGCACGGTATATTAAGTTTTGATATAGGGACGAGACTAAATCTTCTTACTCGTTTAAATGCCTATAAGGATCGAGCCTGCACGAATCTAAAGCTTACTGTTTACAATTGATCGCAAAACTTCTTTCGACTATACTTATGTATGTATATGTATACATATAGGTGAACCATTAACAGAGAAGTTAACTAATCCTAACTACGTTTGAATAGGGACGTAAATATTTCTTAAGATTTATGAAAAGTGAATCAAAATGCAGTAATTTAAGAACACCGTGCAGAAACATTGGGTACAGAGAACCTGCAGACTCACGTCTACAGATCTTGGAATTTTCAATGTTACCTAGCCTTGAAAGGGTCACCAATTCTATTGATTCTTCTTGCAGTAAATAGATATACTACACTTTGTAGATGCTTTATATATAGTAATAGGTATATACGTATCTCTATAACTAGCGGGAAAATTTTGAATCTAGACTCCGTTCCGCGATCTATGATACGAAATCTTCAAATACTCGCGCGTCATCGTGGGTCTGAGATTTTTAATTTTTTAAAAACGAAGTGTCGCGAATTTCCGCGGAACTAAAACCATCACATTTCTTCGGGAAGTCCAAGGTGCGCGGCGGTATGCCAAAAGATGCGGAGACGCTCCGCGACATAGGTATATATTTAAGGTCTGCAGTCAGTAGGACAGAAGCTATGTAACGCTTGTCACGAGTTTCTCGACTTATTGAGCTTCTCAGCGACGAACTTTACTGTTTTCGTGTTTTTTTTTTTTTTTTTGTTACTGAGAAACAGTCAGATTTTTTCCCACCAAAAAAGGCATAAGTACCCTAACTCCTAGGATTCATCTCTCCGCGGGTCTCTCGCACTGAGCCTGATATGGCTTTACGAATATTTCAAATTCAAGGTAAAGTACCATTGCGAATTTAAAATTTTGGCGCAGTTTATTTGAATGGCACCAATATTATTATATGCTTTATAGATTTTCGCTTGGTTTGTTTATTCGTTTTTTTGTTTGTTTGATTTTTAATTTTACCCAAAGTTCCAGAATCTATACATATAGGTATGTATGTACACATATTATATATAAATCAGCGTAGTTGTAAACGCCTGTGTATATCTATATATGTATATATATATATGTATATAGGCGACCCTATATGTAGCCACATGCTTCGACCATGTGTTCTTGCTCATGACGTAGCCTTCAGTCAAGGCCGTGAACCAATCTTCACCAGTTTTTGCACACGTTATACAAAAACGCCGTAATTCTTCAACGATTTTACATTATCTCAGTATTGTATATAGTCTGACAACTTCCGTGACCGCGCGATCAAACTTGGTACCATAAATCTCGGTCATGTAGCAGGAAGTGTTCTAGATTGTCTGTTTTTCTTCTAAAAAATGTTGTTCCTAAACTTGGCGAAAAGCTTTACGAAATTTTTTTGAAGATCTGTTAAAAATTATTCGGTTATTTGCTACTAAACATTGAAATCTAATCCCAAAAATGGATCTTTCTAGAATTTATAGTCCGACAAATATCAGAGAACCAAAAATCCTGAAAAATGCTATATACAAAAAGTCTCAAGTTTTCAAGAAAAATAATTATTATTCTGAAAAACTAATGGCCTGCTTTGATCCAGAATTTTTCTGCTCATAGTTTTAATTTCTTGAGAAAAACTTTTCCACACTCCGAATTATTTCTCAATTTTTTTTGTGAAGAAAAATTTGTTTGATCATTAATATTCACCGGACTGAATTTCGGCTCGTTATTTCAGAGGGTGATATGGGCACGCAGTTAAGACGAGGAGGATCCTTGCGGGTAACAAGAACCACAGAATGCGCCGGTTCTTCATTGACCGTACCTCTCGATTCTGATGAAAGCACCAGCCGGCCCGCCAGGCCCACTAGACATTCTGCACCTTCTACAGCTGCCCCTGCACCAGAGTTCCTGGCTCGCAGTCTCCTGCAACTTGGTTGTCCGGTCGTCTCCATACCTCAGTGAGTTTCATTCTCATTAGGAGAGAGTAGGGTATGTTAAACCGCATAGTAAATTGGACTATTCGTAAGTTTGGTAATTTTTCGTGGTAGCAAATTTCTGGATTTTGACATTAATTTGTGGAAATAGGAACATTTCAAGTAACGATGATACACATTTTCAAAATCCTCAGAATCCGGGAAATCATGTCAAAAAATGACTAAACTTGAACGGTCCAATTTACACCATGTGGTCCAACATACCCTAACTTCCCTTCACAATAACATATACCTACAGCGTATAAATCGTGATCATTTGGCGTATTGCCTATTTGCACTCGAACCACTGTTGGTTGTGTTTTTCTCTTCGCCCTGATGCACATACGTCTCTAAGAATATAAATTCCTAATAATTGAGAGTCCAAATAGAAGCATGCAGCTGTTAGTCTAAAGTCAACAACTATACTTGAATTGCCTATATTGAACCCAAATAAACCTTTGCCTATATGTACAACCGAAATTAGTATCATTTTTTAAGTATCATGAAAGTTAGTGACGCACTGTGAAAATTCGAATACAGTAGAGTAGGGTAAATTGAACCGCCAGGTAAATTGGACCGTTAATACCAAGAACTTGAACAGTCCAATTTATCTGGCGGTTCAATTTACCCTACTCTACTATATTTACTACGCGAAGGATTTCTCAATAACCAGTAATCGGATTGAGTTAAAATTTCAACTACATTACAGTAGTGTCAAGGTTGTCAAAATGACGAATCAAATTTACAATATATCGAGAACTGAGTAATTGGCAACTGAATTAAATGTTTTTGTGAAGCATTAGTTATTTTTAAAGAGCGATTCATAATTCAAGAACCTTGAGACGTATCAAAGTTTCTGATTCCTCATTCTGAAGAGGGTATCGTAGAGAATTTCTTTTTGCAAAGTTGATCAAGTTGATCGGTCTAGCGTTGCCTAAGATATCATACGCGGGAAGTTCAAGAACATGATTTTTCTGAAACTACCTTTTCTTTTTATTACAATTGACACGGATACAGCTTTAAACATCTAACAAAATGAAAACCGTTTTTTTTTTCGAAATTTTGAGACGCATATGTCCCCTTAAGGATTCTCTTATATCTGTATCCTAAATTCTCGCGTCGTGCAGTGCAGCTGTTGTTTTCACATCATCATTTATCACCAAGTATTTCTTAATTGGGAAATGTTATTAGTTATACTATATATGTTCAACCACATATAGTTACGCTTTCATCAGACAATTCCGCAATATAAATGACTTGTGGTAAAAATTTGATGTTGGATGTTGGGAATTTTTTCAAATCTTTCACTATCCACGATCACGACTATACATTTATATACATAGTACATACATACGCGATATTTGCTTTATTCGTATGTACGAATCATTGGTGAAGAGTTAATTCTTTGAATCGTATATAAAATTTCGGTGTATATATACAGACTGGTGGTATAACACTGTTAGCTGAAACTTGCGTAATCAGCGATATATGGGTTATAGTTTAATAGATCCGGTTCAAATATTATTTTATCGTAAACAATTTTTCGCTCATTTGACGTATCTTGTACAAATTAGAATAAGAATTATTGCCAGAGGTGGTTAATAAGATCACGTATGAGTAGATAACACCGTATACCTTATCTACTATTCTTTATTCACTGGAAACCCGCTCTCCGAGTATACCGTAAGTTTACTTGGAACAAATGACGCATATACAATATAATTATCGGTTGTAGTTGTAATTTGTAATAAATATCACAATGCAATAAGTATGCTTTTGTCACGCGCATTCGATTTCCCCCGCGGCAGAAATATTAAAGTTTTTATTTACGGCGATTCCCTAGAATCCTGGGGAATCCCATTTACTTTCCAGTTTCACATTCTCTAAATCAAACTCCCTGATATTCAGAACTTGTAGAAGCTCTGGGTCGGTAGTGTGCCGGCGGTCGGTAGATAAACATTTTTTTGTACGTATGTACGTTGATAGTAGTTCATATTGTACTACAATACATATACCACCTTATAATATAGAGTGGTCCAAGTTAATTGTGCTACATTGATTTTTGACGATATTCACCGAAACTGGGTAACTGCAAGCTAATCATGGTTCAATATAAAGAGATTGTATGTTCGTCAGTGTGCTTCAATATGGATCGAGTTTAGATTCTTTAGATTTTTTTTGTTACTTGAGTATCTATTGTAGTGGTTACCGTTCATTTAACGAACCAACAATTTTCCTTTCGACATATATTGTACAGATGAGATCAAGGATCTCCAACAACCTGTCATCAATTGACTTCTTTAATACGACTGCGTCATGAGATATAATTGCTCAAATGACAGAAGTGTTGATTGTGTTGTAGTTCTCTAGTTACGGGTCCAGCTATAGTTTTCCACATTAAAATTTGATTACCACAAATTCCGTCCATTCACATAGTTTATTTTTAGTTTTTTCCTTATTTTTCTTTTAAAATTGAACGCCTTAGTTAAAGCCTCTACCAAAGTGGATAACTACGTGACCTCTCCAACAATCTATACGATAGTTATTCGAGTAGTGGTATACATATATCACGTCATGTATACATACGTGTATAGGCAGTCATCAGAATTATGGCGGGAAAAAATTGTACGATCTTTTCCTTGTAACTAGAAGAATAAATAAAGTTATAATTAAATCTCATTACCTACACGATTACATACAGGAACTTTTAACTCATGGCAACTGATCTACTGAGTTTTTTTTGTTTTGGTTTTTTTCCAGCAATTTCAGAATTAAGATAAAAAATTGAAACGTTATAAATGTATTTGCAGTCAGCTTGAATGAATCTGTAGGCATTATTATAACGTATGAATGTATGTAACATTCGTATTCAAATTCGTATATATAAATACATATATATGTATATAATATATATATATATATATATATATTGGTGAAATATATTTTGGCGTAGGTATAGGCTTCGGCATATAGCTATAAGCTATATACTCGGTCAATAGGTGAGCTCAGGCGCGCAGACGCACCCGGATAAGCGAATGTTAACTGTGTACGTTTCGTCTGTGAGGTGATGTGATGTGATGTGATGTGAAGCAGAAAGTGCATGAGTGCAGGTAGCTGCACGTTCGAAGTACCGCATTGCCGTATATCATTGTATTTTTTATTTTCTCTTTTCTTAATATAATTCCTGTATAACAATATGAGGAAATTGTTCCTCTACGTTCGCCATTATCGTATATAACAAACCGTCGAATTTTGTATTTCTTATATCGATATAATAAGTTTCACGTTGACAAAAAAATATCAGCTCGCCCCGATCGTCGTAGTATCCTTGACACCGTATCACGGATATCAAAGTGTTGTTTTTAACATATTAATTAAAATAAGAATTTAAATTGATATACTATTTATTCGTAATCGTTAAGCCTTACCGAATTAAAATTATTTAAAACCTTACGTAAATTAGTCTAAATACTATTATATATATATTCCTAAATTCGTCTTCCCCTTGATAAGCTCAATTATAATATTTCTTCTCATCGTTAATTTATTTTTTGTTTATAATATATATTCGGATACAGTATTCGCCAAAGCAAACAATAAATAAATGAAAATTATTCTTCCTTCTGTTTATAAATTTTTAACTTCAATTAAATAGAATTGTTTCTATTTCGTTGATGTATAGTCGATTCGTTGTGTCGTTATAATGAAGTATATAATTTAAAACCTAATCGTTAGTTATATCTACGCGCGTGTTACGGTTTGAAAACCAACAGTTTTTGTGCCAATGAAGTGAATCTTGATTCGAAGAAACGTATAAAAAATTAAACAATAATAATAAAAAAAAATAAATAAATAAATAAAAATATACAGCATATATATCTTATATATCCAATTTTATTTTGGATTTATTTACTCGTTTGGCCGGAAACGCGAGACAGTGGCGCCCCTGTACTGGACGGCAAGCTACGACACTACTCGCCACAGGTGCAATTTGTTATTGAATTTGATTTACATATTTAGAAAAACATAAATAAATAAAATAAATGAATAAATAAATTAGTTATAGATTATTTTTGGCTTGCTTGCGCCTAATTAATTATTATTGAATAAAAAATTCAAGAACAAACAAAAACAGATCGATAAAGTTGTGGCTGCAGTTTATACACACATACATATATAGACCGTATATCTATAGGACAGAATTATCTGAACGTAGTTACAACCCCACTATTTACTTTTAATTTTTCATTGATTATTTATACACTGATTGTATCAGCCTTATTATTTTTTTCTATCTTTCTCTCTCTGTCTCTCTCTCTCTATCTTTAATTTCTTCCCTACATGTGTACATACATAATTAGATCCTAATGTAACATGAGTCAAATCGAATTATCGCTGCTTACGTATCATATAAATACCCTAACTATGTGCTAACTAGTTCTTTTAAATTTCGCTCAATATTGATCGCTAGATAGGTTAAGTCAGCTGTTAAGCTGTAATTATATATTTCATTAAGAAAAGAAAAAAAGAAGAAAAAAGACACAAATTATTCTCAATTTTAACGCTATTCTAAACTCGTAGCTTCACACTTGAAAACGTACGTTTTAAATTTCATAGTATTTATTAGCTACTCTAAATATTTGATAATAATTAACAAATGTACATAATTGAACTAAGAACTGTAAATTATGTACATATTATGTCAAAAAGCAAACTCTCGGGTATTCTTAGGGGAGGAACAAGATTCTTTTTGTAATCCATGACATTAAGACGATTAATGAAGTTGATTTAGACACATAATTACGTGTGTACTTCTATAACGCTGTAGTGTCAGACGACGATTACTATTTACTAAATTTCTGCACTGTGACAAGTGAACGTGACGCGTGTTAAAGCTAGGTCAGGATTTGACCCAGTATAATATTTAGAATTCGTTTATCCTCCCCTGACAAGTTCTCAATCTTGTAAATAGGGTTAATACATATTCGAATTAATTTCAATTTTTCCTTTATACCATTGAACACATTGATCCGTTCGTTTATTACGTATTTTCCGGCATGCTGCATCGAAGTTGTTAAAAAAGTGCTGCCACACAGTGGCAGAAGTTAGAAGGAAGAAAAGTGACACAGTTATTCGGTATCGGTAATTTTTTAAATAAATTTTTTTTTTTTTTGTATTTTTTTTTTCATCATAATATTAGATCGTGAAAAAGTTTAAATATCGGTAAGATATTCGACATTATAAGTTAAATTATCAATCTTTAAAATTAAATTATAATATCAGTTTAATTGATACGCTCAATTGTTACAAATTTAAATAATTTTTCGAAATTAATAAATGTGATGTTTCACAGCTTGAAATCCTCGAGTAAATAATATATAGTTTTCCTAAGACTATAATATTGTAGATACTTGAAAAGTTATAAACCATTTCAGTATTAACGTGAAAATTGTTGCTAAATTTTAAATCCAGTTTTAATTAGTACCTACCTTATACGCATGTGTAGTTCGTATATGCAAAATTAAAAAAGAAAAAATTAATTGTCTTCGATATATACCGCGGTTGGGTATAAATACAGAAAAAAATTAACTACAGATCGGAAGAGTTCTAAAATTTGATGAAGATTTTCGCGGTACTAGATTTTATTGGCAATATTTCAATCCGCGAACGTCTGCGTGATTGGCTGTTCTCATGAGAATAACACTCGTGATGTCTACAATCTACGACCACAAGACCCGACGAATAATTACCAAATTTCATGCAAAAAGATGTCTACCAATTGGCGCTCGGATATACCCTCGGGCAAGGATACATTTCGAAGGTATACAGACGATTTTTTTGTTTTTTTTCAATACCCTTGCTTGGAACGATTCGATCTCTTATTGTCAGTCAATTATTATATTAAAAAAGATTCTTTCTTATATCTTGTTGTCGCATG
The DNA here is from genome assembly GCA_963924015.1 of Macrophya annulata. Classification (NCBI taxonomy): domain Eukaryota; kingdom Metazoa; phylum Arthropoda; class Insecta; order Hymenoptera; family Tenthredinidae; genus Macrophya; species Macrophya annulata. Next base: position 12,946,889 of record OZ001261.1, read on the forward strand.
CACGTAATTCGCAGATATACTTTAATTATCGAACTTTAATACGATTTTAATTCTGCAGAGGTAAGTATCACTGCTGCAGGAGCATATCATTTGGAGAGCTTCTGTTTCTCGACTTGCGCAGAAATTCTTGGAACTTGGGGAAATTTTATTATCAAAATCTTAATTTTTTTGTTCTTTTTGCTCGGTACAGTTTTCTTGAAATTAATGACATAGCATTATTATATTTCCGTAATGAATGCATATCGCATTTTTAATTACCCGTAATCATGAGAGAGACATAAGAGACGTTCGGTTCTCTTTAAATTCAAACAGCTCACGGCAGTGTTATACCTTTGTGTAATTCGAGGTTGAAGCCATCGATTTCATCGTCACATAAATATGAACAATGCATTATTATCCACATCGTTAAATCTACTTTTAACTCTAGCTCAATTTCACCATACAGAAAATATACAAATTCAATATAATAATGATCAATATTGAAAAAGAACAGACGGCAGTAAAAAATGTGTATTTTATACTTATAATAATTTATCATTCAAACTTAGATAGTTTTTAGTCAAAACATATACTTTTTCCAAATTTTTAAATGCTGAACAAATATTTCGATACTATATGACCAAAGACTGCTTCCAAAACTATATAATTTATCTCAATTATTATAAACTCTTAAGTTTCAAATAAAAATCTATCAGATATTTCGTGTCAAAATACTTTTTATACCAATTTTTCGACCGGGGTCAAATATTTACGAAATCATTTATGAAAAGATAAATTCGGAGTTTTTTTTATATTTATACAGTCAACTTTGAAGTATTGAAGAACGATATCGAAGAAGTCGAGGAAATATTTACTAAACATCTTCTAGTTTTTCAATGAAAAGATCATTTTTTATATCAGAAATTTAAATGAAAGATCAAAATTTCAAAACGTATGAGCGTACTTCAAAAAGGCACCCAATAACCTATGTAACGTATTCTCTAGTTTGGGGTTTAATACACGCTAATTTTCAGCCTGGTATACGAATCCTAAAAATCCATGCAGAGAATATATTCATAATTTTAAATTTCCTAGAAAATACCCGAAATAGTGGTTTAATCTTCACAGACCTCTGCGGAAAAAATATATATTAAACCCTCTCGTATATTTTGACGGATTTTATCTCAAATTAAACAGTTCAATAGTATTTTTTCGTGATTACATTTTTTTAGACCCAAAAATAACGTATCTGTAACGTATATAACGACAAGGGGTAAGATAAAATCGTAAAATATTTTTTGGTAACATTTTTTATCGTATGTGTAGTTTCGTATAAAATTAATATATACGAATTTGTGCATGCGTAGATTTATTCTCGAATCATATCTGTGTTAGGAAAAATTATCAGCATGGAATGTCGAGGAAACTTTTGATTAGTTAATTAATTAATCAGCATTTTAACGACACAGTGTACGTGGTCGTATCAAACAAGCTTCAACTAGTGTTGATTGTGATCAATGTCGAAGAGCAGTTTTTCTGTTTCACAATTTAACGCGCAAATTTTTTTTTATTTACGCTTCTTGATGTACCTAGTTCGGGTTTTTAGCGGATTTTTTGACAGCGAATTAATCGAATTGAAGTATTGAATTGAAGACAGCATCTCGTAAAAGGAGAACATCACAATTATTGAACATGGAAATTTCTTTGCAGTTGAAATTCGATGGTTGAATAAAAGTCAAAAGGGCAGTCGCAAGCTCGTTGAATTAATTTGATAATGATTTGAATGGTCTAAGTGAATTGGAGTTAGTTAAAAAAAAAAAAATAGAAATATTAATCAATTAAGAGTATCGTATTTTATTTTCTCTTCATGAATAAGTATTTCCATCAAAATTCGTAACAATTTGGCCATGACTGTCTGTTTGACGAACTCATGTCCTTCGTTGTTTCACAGTATTTAGCTAAAGTGGTAATTCCAGAGACTGACTTAGTGCTTTTAGTACTCTGACTCAATTGGTCTGTCTCCACGATCATATTTCTTTTTACTGTTATACCTACTGATCTCGTACATACGTGGGTTAACAATTTATTATTCCCGGTAATGTTACTGCAGGCCACAGTTATCTCTTCGAATATTCAATCTCTTGCCAAAAATATGGTTACAAACAATTTTATTTAGTTTTTTTTTTTCCCCTTACTTAACTTATTTTCTATTTTTAATGATCTCGCGGAATCGTAAAAGTTTGATTTCAATTCAGTTTTTCATTGTAGCTATTCAACGAAGTTTTTCAGATAATTATTATATTGATATACTTCATGAAAACAGCTTCAAACTCAACTCAAGACTTTAGAGTTACAAGTCACTGTTCTTCGGAGTGCAAATTACAAGGTCGTTATCATAATTAGACAAAATTGAGAAGTTGGATACAATAAGGGTATATAATTTAAAAAACTGCATCATTCATTCAATTATGGATATTTCGAAGCGATCTTTTTTTCAGAGATGCTCAATCACGGTACTAACTAGACCTCACGTTAACTCCAGAAGCAACTATCACCGATTGATAAAAATAAATTATTTAAATTTGAACTGTATATCCTAATCGCAAAAAATTGCATAACGAAATACACCGTTTGACGTCCAATAGATCAAAAAATCATATAAGTAACTGTTACTATTCATGATGAATAGTACATACATCACAAATCCGAACACTGTCGTATTTTCGAATTTTATGATCAAGATTTTGGTATAATATCGTATAAAAATTAGATCTCATAAATTAGGTGAAATATTAAAATTGGTTTATCGTTTAATTGGGCATTAAAATAATCTGCTTTTGAAGTTTTAGTAATATTTTTATCATTTTTTTCTTCAGTGTATTAAATCATAATGAGTTCTATCCGTCGTCTGATCATGTCGAATAAAATTGATATGGTATATCGACGACGTCTTTCTTCAAATATCAAAAATTCATCGATATTTCAGGCCTCGTGGAGGAGTGGGGTCGGAGCATCTGCCAAGCAGTGACAGCGATGATTCTTTGGCAACTCATAGCCATCATGCCTATAGTCACGGACAAGTTGACGGACTTGGGCTTCCAAAAGTCCACGTATCGGGACCCTCGAATTCCATGGATGCATCAAATCTGAATGGGTAAGTTTCGTCGAATTTATTCACAAATAGGTATCGTAAAATTCATGCGAATCGATAAAAAGATCGAATATTTTTATATGAAAGAGGGTCGAGCCTCGCAGATTTACGGTTAAAACGCGAAATCATTTATTTACCTACAAAATAAACAAAATAAACAAAATACAAAATTTTTAGTCGTATTAAATTACAAAACTTTAGTCAAAATTTTTACTATTTTTTGTTATTGTGTAGCTCCGGTTTTGTTCAACTCCTTGATTGAAATACGACTGTATTTTGTTTTCCCTGATACATAAAGCGATAACGACTTGCGATATAAAGTATAAAACTATACATATACATATATTCTTCATATTGGCTGACAAACTGTGCAAACAGATATAACATTAATATCCACATACATAAAGAATATATTACGTGATAATATTATTAAATTAATTTTAAGATAACGTGCCAAACGATACACGTATATAGGTACAGTCGGTTAATTAAGTTCTGATAGGGTCGAAATTTAGTCTCAGGGGTTTCAGTCTCTATGATGTTGAACAGGCCTATTGATGCATTACGGCCGATCGGTGAGCAATTATTTATTATATATATTTCGGAAGTATTTCTTACTTTACCTTGAGTAGCTTGTATGCTGAATTTGCCTTCCCGTGGAGCGGGGTATGCGGAGCGAGAGGCCTGCTCAACGGCGTAGACACTGAAACGCTTGAGCCTAAATTTCGACCCTACAGGAAATTTATTGCCCGACTGTACATATATCGTATTTTTTTTATTTGGTTATTTTAGGCTATGATGATCAGAATACTAAAGTTCATCGTGTAATATGCTTAAAAAAAAAAAAGTACATTTTTTGCGATATTCTTATCAATATTGGACAAGGTTATACTGTCTGTTAAATAATGTACTACATATACTTGATGCCTATATTTGATAACAGTTACTTTTCACCCAGAAACAGTATGAAATTAGGCGAGGTATATATATATATTTCAGCACAAAGTGTGCTTCAAACTTGATAATATTCTTTTGGTAAAGTTTTATCGATTCATTTCGTAAAATGAAGGGCATTTTATCCGATGGCCTTATAATGATTAAAAGATTCGGATTCTAGGGGGTCAAATGTTTGATTATCACAAGGTTCTGTAGCCCACCCCAAATTTGCTATCTATTTTTTTAGACGTAGTCTACGTTATAGGCATTTGTGTATATTTTTAAACGAGATAAGGCCGGTGATATAATGTCAAAAACAACAAACTGCCTTGATAACAATACGTGTACATATATATAGTCGAATATCTATAACAGCCATCCTCCTCCATGACTGACGATGAGCCAGCTGCCGGTAGATAATGAATTTGCAGTCATTTGCTCGTTCAGTGTGGCATAGCTGTTTATTGTATAAAGGTTAGACCTCAGGGCAACGGTCCAGAAAAAAAAAATACAACCCCAGTGACTTTTTTAGTTTTCCAATTTTTCTTAATTTTTTAATTTTTTTTTGTGTATCTCAATTTGATTCGAAACAGTAAGACGATTTTTTGGTATTTCATGGGATTTGTTTAACGTATCTTATCGCGTAGAATGTTTCGCAAAAGAGTCAGTAATTTTTCTGTCATTATTATTTTCGTCGATGATCATTTCTGCGACGATCAATGCTCGACAAATTTTCATGTTTATAACAAAATTCTATTTTATCGCTACACTTTATAGTTAAAATTTGGTATTTACTATTTTGTTTCTACAAATATTATAATTCAATGTGTGCCAATTTGATCGGAGTAAATATTAATTAATTAATATTATTAAATTTTCTTTTTTTTTTTTTCTTTTACTTATTTCGTGAGGTTATTCGTATAACTCCCATAATTCGTGTAAGCCTTCGATATACGTATGTACACGGTGTTTTATGAAAAGTTAGTGAGTGTAAAAAAGAAAATAATATCTGTTGAAAATAGTGAAAAATCTGCAATTAAAGAAACGAAAAAATGTCTAGATTTTAAAAACGATAAAATTAAAATTCAATCTAAAAATCGTATAAAAAAATCTTTCGGTATGATGGAATGGCTCCGAATGGAGGGCGCCGGGACAATCTATCCCGAAGACGCCCTTCGTCGTATTTCACTGCAGATATCGTCGCCGCGTTTTCTTCGCAAAACCCGTGCATCATGGTGAGTTGTTTCCCTAATATTTAGCTTTTATTTACTCGTGTCTATAAGCAACGAATTTCGCTTAATTATTCCCCATTGAATTGTTTCAGTTTTTTTTTTTTTTTTCTTTTAGTAATATTATCGATTTCGAATAAATATATTATTTATTCTTGTTCTTTGAAATTAACGATCTTTTGTCTCCTATATGTATAATAATTTATTTAAATTGTATCCTTGAAAAATTAATTAAAAAACCAAGTGATTAATCATATCGTACGATATTTCGTATAATCAATTTTAGCGACTCATTTATCATTGATTAATCTGATAATAATTTTCTGGGATAAAAAGAAAAAAAAAAAAAAAATCGATCGAGCGATATCAGCGATGCGGAATATTTTTAATCGCTATTTTTAGGATCTTATACTTAACGGTTATATTTAACGATATTTATTGTTAAAGAAGACGATTTATTGTTATTATGTTTAAGTTAAACTTAGAACGATGTCTTAATAGTAAATAGTCACTCTTGTTGGTAAACGGAGAATATAAATAGTTTCGTCTGGGTACCTACCTTAATTTAGATCTAACATTGACATTTGGGCACGTTCCGCATTCCCAGACAATAGTTATAAGTTATCATAGGTATATATTATTTACGTATAAGCTCGTAATAAATATGTTAGGTAATATGTTGACGATCGATATTACGCGTTTAGGAAGTAAAAAGGAGCCCAAGTAAAATTCTTCCTTCCTTTTTATTCCATATTTGAAAAGAAAGATATAAATAAAATGAAAAATTTTGCCATAAAAAAAAAACTGGTTCAAAATCAATTGTTAGATGCTTTCTATACATGCGGTATTTGTTTGAAAACATTTTATAATCGTGAAATGTATAATTAGGGACGTGTTGAAGTTCTGAGTTTTAAAACTTTTGAACGGTCAAACTTATAGATTTAATCAAGACGATTTAGATTTTTTAGAAACGTTGAAATGAAGGATATATTAAAATTTTGGAAGATCGGAATGCGGATAGTTCAAAAGTCAGACAGTTCAAGAATTTAGAAATTTAATAGTGGAGTACAAGTTTCGGAGATTTAGCCCTTCGGATTTTTAACTTTCAGAATTTTGGACCTTCGATCTTGTTCGATTTCAAGTTTTGAAAATCTACGATGCAGACTTTCGGGAAATAGTATACATATTATCTATCAAGGGCGGAAAGGGCGGATTACTGACGAGTTTGAAAGTTGTCACCTGCAGAGTGAAGCCAGGGTGGCAATTCCATGAGTCGGAATCGCTTTTTTGCCCTTAATGCGGCATGAAAAAACATCAATAAATTTAACAAAAATTAGTATATTACGCATCTAGGGACGGAAATGAGGAAATACTTATTATTAGGTTAGGCTAGGTTATATAGCATAGTGAATGTCAGGATCCAATGGGCAAAATTTGTGATGGGGGGTTTGGGGGGCGAAGCCCCCGAACTAAGAATAAAAATCAAAGACTTTTAAATTGATTTTGAGTAACAATACGGACACTCAACGGACGAGACGAGTATACATAAATGCTGGACGAAAGTGAGTTTAGAACCATCACAGAGCTCCTTTAATTTATAATAAAGAAAATAAATCGAAAAAAATGAGAACATAAAAAAATAAAAAATAACCGACTTTTTTCACCCGCTAGTGACTTTTACCGCCCGCTACTGACTTTTTTCGCCCGATACCGATTCTTTTCACCCGCTGCCGATTTTTTGTGCCCACCGGTACAAAAAGTCGATTTTATACCCGATTTTTAGATAAAATAACCGCGAAAATCGTGCATGCGTTACAAAAAAGTATTTAAATTTCTTCAGAAATTTTTTTTCCTCCCGAGTCTTATTCAATTTACTCGTTTATCGATTCACGTGCTTATCACGTCTCTACTGCAATTATGGCTAAGAATGATGAATTGCTCATTTAATATTAAATATTAAGGGCGGTGTTAGGGGGGTGGTGGCTTTCAAATGCTTTGATCAATATTGAAAACTAATTTCTATACTGAAATGAAATGAAGTTTCTGAATTAAAAAAAAAAAAACTGCTCAAATGTCTCCAAATTATGTCCACAAATAAGTTAGAAAAGTTTGAATATTATAGAAAACCTAAAAATCTATGATACGATTGATAATTTAAACATCGAGGTATCGAAATGCTCCTATAATTACGTGTCATAAATTTCAAGTTCATTAGTACGAAATTTAACAGCTTATATATTTCAATAAATGTATAATAAGTTTTTTTTTTTAATTTTGAATTAATTTACGTTTTTTTTTTTATAATAAAAATAGGACATTTTTTTGTTATACAGTCTTGAGGAATTGATGCCTCGTCTATACTATACCGTCGATATGATATCACGAAAAAAAATAAAAAAATAAAAAAAGCTACCCATCTTGCGGGCGAACAAATCAATATACCAACAAGGAGCGCGACAAACTCCTCAGTCTAAAGGCGATGCGAAAATTCGCTTCCATTGAACGGCAGAAGTATTTTTATGTATACCTATAGGTATATAGACGATATACCAAGAATATCTTTATGGCATAAAAACGCTTACCAAACTGCGTATAAATCTTGTCATATACTTTTATACACCATGGATAGTATATTATCTATTTATCTGATCAGAAAAACCTTCGATATTTATAAAAGTTTTACGATTTTTCATGATCAAACGATTTTTTTTTTTTTTTGCTGTTTTAACATTCTTGAACCTAAATCAACACATGAGTAACTAAAGTATATAAATAATTGTCTACCGGGTATTGAACTCAATTGATTTAAGAATCCATGCAATTTTTGGCAGCATTACTCATTGTGCCAAGGTTAGGTACCGTGACTTTTCATGGATAGCAAACGCTAGGGATACCAACTCAAAACTTCTGTATTCTGGGGATTGCGTTGAACCATACCCTGCTCGAGCTAACTTTATTCTGTTTGGACTCGAGAATAGATGATTGGCTGTTGGCTGATCGCCGCGGCCAATCGGGGCTTTGGCTAACTAACGGTTGGTAGACTAATTATTGTTATTTTATGTTAGTTCGAACAGGGTATGGTTGAACGCAATCCCCAGAATACAACAGTTTTAAGTTGGTATCCCTAGCGTTCGCTATCCACGAAAAATCACGGTATATCTGAAATCTAGTAATTCGAGTAATGAAAATTATTATACATACGGGAAAGTTGCGGATATTTTTATTTAAAAACAGTTCAATATATTCTTCCTTACAATTTTATGTATAAAAAAAATAAACAGGAAGTATGTATGAACTGCAGTTGTAAGTGAAATCGATAAAAGATGATCTGAATTTATTGCCAATAAATTTTTATTGTGACTAGAATATTAAATATTAATTCGTTCACAAAGATTCATTCGATTGTGAATAATCTCTGCCCTATCTTAGACCGAAATGTTCACCACACAACGGATATGTCGATATCAGATACTATAGCAACCCCGGAAACATTTATTTTAACGTTCGATATATTGATAATGGGGAACTTAAATTTATATGTATGTGTAATGAATTATAACCAATTCTATTTATGTATATATTCATGTTTAAGTCAAATGTCAAATATCGTAATGTCAAATATCGTATCATAAAGCGTCAAATAAACCGATTATTTTTTTCTTCGAAAAGCTCTTTCAAAAACGTGTTTTTTATGACTAAATAACAAGCCTCGAAAAATCTGAGCTCTTAATTTTAATATTTTTCTATTTCCTATTCAGATAACATGGAAAACTTTCTTGTAGCATGCTCCGATTCTTATATCTCGAATATTAATGTACTTAGAAATATTCTGCATAGCTACTTTTGTTCAAAATTGAATGCTCTACAAAAAAGGTCTCTTGATATTTTTCGATGAATCTAACTGTTTCCAAATTATAGTTATGGTTAATTACCATCGTTAACTTCAATAAACAGCTTGGAAAGAGCTAGATTTATCGAAAAAGACCAAGATACCTTTTTTGTAGAACGTTCAATTTTGAACAAAAGTAGTTATGCAGAATATTTCTAAGTAGATTAGTACTTGAGATATAAAAAATCGAATGTTCCATAAGAACATTTTCCTATGTTATTTGAATAGGAAATAGAAAATCGCGATGAGCGACTTCTAAATATTAAAATTAAGAGCTCAGATTTTTCGAAACTTGTTATTTGATTATAAAGAACAAGTTTTTGAAAGGGCCTTTTGAAAAAGAAAATAATCGGTTTATCTAGCAGACTGAAATTTCGGAATATAAGGATTCGCGTAAAATTCTGCATTGCATTATTTCGCGGATATGAGTAATCATTGATGATCCCAAAAACATGGCGTAATACATTTTATCAACATTTCTGGTTATCTTCTCGTTAATTTCAATGACGTATCATGCCTTCTGGATTCCGATACATTCCAAGTACATTTTGATAGCGTTATCGATTATACTGCGACTCAGCAGCTTTTTGATAAATTAACAACTCTTACTCCCTTTTTTTCTGATTTACAAACATACGTATTAATTCAATCAGGATTTGATATGAGTATAATAGAATTTGAAGCGGTGGAAAATACCGGAGATTAATTTCCACTTATTTTTAATAAATGCAGATAAGATTGAGGGATTTATTTTTACGTTTACATTTATGTTCACTCAATAAGCTTATCGTCGTTAGTTTTTTTTTTTTTTTTATCTTCTAAATGTTATTTTAATTTTTTTTTTTTTTTTACCAGTGTATAAAGAATAAAATAGACACTCCGGTGGTAAAATTGACGGGAAGTAGCTAACGTATACACAAATCATTAGCTTCACTAACGAGGCTGAGCTGAGCCATACATAGAATTCTAATTGTCGAGTAGGTATATATGTATCTCTAGCATAGGGTATGACGTTGCTACATATAGGTATAATATCCGGCGTATATATGTTTTTATCCCCCATATTACTTGATATACATTTTTATCTTTATCGTATTAAATTTCTTGCGAAAAACCTAATTTCGAATATTATCAGAAGACACGGGGCTTCCGGAAAATCTGGTCGTAGGTATATGTAATCACGTATACAAACAGATATATAGTATATTATTCATACCCAGCTCACAGAATTTTCTTTACCTCCAAAATTTGAAATAAAATACATTATATTAACAATTATGGTGCAAAAAATGCAAATTTCTACTTATAATATTATCCTTTGTCCGTTATGCAGGGCAAAACTGTACAGTATACATATATATATATATACACATACAAATGTCATCGATTGCCGAACTAGGGCGTCCGAGTAGTTTTGCAGACGAATCAGGTAGAACTAATTTTCTAGGGCTTCAAAAGCGAAGGCCCCGTATTATAGTACGGTATATATAGATCGGGGTTAATCTTTTCATTTTTATTTACATATTAGCTCTGACCTCTGTACAGTTTATGCTAGCATCAATAGTTGACCTACAGCTGTTATAGATGTGCAGGTGCATCGATGATTGGGTATTGGCACGATTTTTTTTTCTATTTTTACTTTTCTTTTTTTCAATTTTTTCTACTAAATATACATTTTTTATCCGTAAGCTGAAAAGTAATAGTTAATATACGGTTACAGAATTCAAAATTACTAAAAAATAAAAAAATAATAAACATACATTTTGGAGACAAGATTAAATTGTTTAAATTACAGAGAAAAAAAATCTTCATTTTTTTTGTTTTTAAATTATTTTTCAACACAGAACTAATTAGTAAGTTTGTAATAAGATGTTTGGGAAGGAAATTCTAAATTTATAGCAGTCTCGAATTTATCGATGATTAATATTGAGCATAGCACGTTTTTTCGATTTTTTATAACACCAAAAAGGTTTAATTGTTATTAAGTTTGTTGTGAAATAAATATACCTCGGGATAATAATCGTCAAGTCTGTGTTGGTGAAAGTATAGCGCAGTTTCGATCCAAAATGAAAATAAAAAAGAAAAACTAAAATTTTACGAACAGAACGAAAATAGTTTTCCACTGCGATCCCATGCAGCAAGACTTGCAAGCGGTTATAGTAGAGGCATAGAATGCTTCGAATACGTTGCTATGCTGTATTGATTTACTTATTCCACGTGTATAACGTATATATATGTATATATCAATATATACCTATATGTATATGTACATAAAATAATTTACTTTGCCCACGTTCCTCACTATCAAACTCTCAAGAGTACGTAGGTATAAAGCTCAGCTATCGTTCAACCAGGAAATTTCTTATTATATTATTCTAACAGCCCCAGACAACCTTGATTATAACACAGCTGAGTTCGTTGTCCGTTGTTCAAGCAGTACTTAAATCTTTAGGAATAAAGATTATCAAAATATTTTTAGAGAAATTTTATTCAAAGAGAAAAAAGCTCGTCGAGGTTATATTTTCATTCCATTGCCAACGATTTATATTATAACAAATATTGAATGGTAAATTATTACTTGTATATTATCTATCCGTCACCTTTATTTGATGTAGAAATTTTGATAGAATTTTTATTTTTTTACAATTTATTTGCTTGCATTTTGACATTTAACTAGAAATTATTTAAAACTTTTTGAAATATTCTAAAATGATGTTACTATTCAGAGAAAACCAATAAAATATATAAATAAGTTAAGTCTTCGACAGTTTTTAGCCCCATAACAGACTTTTTTCTCATCATCTACAAGAAAAATGTTTTTAAATAAAAAAAATTTTGTATCTAAATACAAAATTCATGGAATATCATCGATTCGGTTTGGAAAAATTAAGTCAATATAGAATATTATTCTCTAGAAATTTGAAGAAAATTTTACGATTCATGTGAAGTCTGTCCTATACGAAAACAATTTTTTCTCTCCGATGTTAAAATTCATAAAATTTGAATATCCCCTAAGAGAAATCCTCTTGAGTTACTTACTTCGGTTAAAGTTGTTACACTAAACACCCCCCAGTTAATACAACGGCATGGCATAACTATGAAGGTTCACGTGACCAATGTGTACCAATAATTGCCATACAACGGGCGTTGGTACTTCTATAAATACTAGGGGTATACTCCATCCGTGCTAAGCGGTTCTAATTCTCAAACGCCCATTCAAATCTATTAACCTCAATTCTGAGCTATCCCTTCCGACAAACCCGTCAGATGAACCTCGGCTGTACGAACGACAGGAGGCTAAATATACCGGGTGCCCGGTGTCTCGAATAAGACTACAGGAAATGCGCGGAGAGTCCAGAGAAATGGGAGCAGACCAGCGAGCCCTTTTTCTATTTTCAATTTCAAGTTTTTATCTTGTTATACTATCCACTCCATCGCGTTCGTTAATTTCCATCATTTTCTTCATCTCGATCATTTTTCTTTTTCAATTTTCGCTGCAGTATGCTTAATTTATCGCGTCACAACTCCGCAAGAAGTTCGGCTGTGATTGCAGCAAATTGCAATTGTCTTGAAAATTTCCAACCGTTATTGGCTTTGAATTAAAAATAGTACATTTCGATACTAGTGCGAAAATGTCGATTCTCGGACGAGTGTGAAGTTTGTTGCACGAGCGTAGCGAGGGTGGCAAGACACACGAGTGCAGGGATCACCAGTCCGCATTTGTTACGTATGATATTTTTTAACACGAGGTGCGGGAAGGAAAAGAAACAATGACGTAACATAGCAACGAGCTCGTTTCAGTTTACAATGAAAATTTGTGTCATATTACGGTTCAGTGCGGGGAAAAATCACTTTCCGCACGCTCCACAGGCATGGAAAAACGTACTTTCCGCACGCTGTGTTGAAAACCATCTTTCGCACGTGTGTCGAACCTTGTTTTTTGATACAACGTGCGGAAAGTTGAAGTTTTGTGCATGCGAAGCGGGCGCAAAATCGAACTTTGCGGGCCGCGTGTTGAAAGATATTTTAATACACTTGAATTCATCGAGTTATTGAAATTAGAGTATTTCAAATTTTGAGTTTCATTCACTATTAACGAAATGTTATCGGTATACGATAATTAAAAGACTTAAACATCTATAACGTGTTATTTCGAGGTTTGGAAAATGGGTGAACATATACGTGTGTCCGATATAGCAAAATGATTACAGAACAGGACAGATTGACAGTAGGATAGAAGGAAGTAAGTGCAAAGCCAATTTTCTGTGACGCGAATCCCTGCAGTGTGACAGAACTGGCTTCTTTTGAAACTTGTTATCTGTCAGCTTACGATTAGACGTATCGCATATCTCTTTGCAGGTGTTATCGAAAAGCTATATATTTAAATCGATAGAAAATAAATCGAAATCAATACGGGGTCGTACCAAGAGGGGGGAAAGAAAAATATTTTAAATTAACAAATCAAAGGAATTATTTTTTATGTTAAAATAAATAACTAACAAATACGTTAATATTTCTGCCAATACATATCTAAAAAAAAAAAAAAAAGATTCATCCTAATTAACGTATAGAAATTTATTTGCATTGAAGAACAAAGAGATTTACATTTATTTCACAGTTATTTATTCTGCGCTTTATTGATCTGTAGGATTATATAAAAAATGAATAAAATATAGCGTTACGTCAGAATATAAATTCGATTCAAAAGAATATTGAATCCGGAGAGATGTGGGTATAGAGGATCAGGGATAAGCTTTATATTTCAATACTAGGTGAATATGACTACAATGCTACATGATCGCTAATTATATTTTCTGGAAATAGAATTTTATTTGTTAAAAGTTATTCACGAATTATTTAATATTTAATGACAACCGTATATATGTATGGAATCACTCTTATAGCGACCTCAAACCTCCGACACACCCTTCTCTCGATTAATTCATGATCACTTCACATTTCGATCACACTTTGAATATTTAACACGTGTAAAGTACCTCTGATACACACAAAAGCTATAATAACGTCGTTTAACTACATATTCCTGATTTTAAAGTCTTCGCTTCTTATGTTAAACGAGCAGTTTGATCAGTTGGTGCTTCGCCATAGGTAGATACTTATCGGTCGCAGTGCGTAACGGTTAATACACGTAAATGTCTATCGATATTCTGTATTATACTTATGTATACAGGTACAGGTACTTAATACTTGAGATATAGATATGAGGTAATCTACATAATTTCAACCAACTTCCGATTTTGGATTTAATTTTTTTTTGTCGTATTACGTACCGACAGAAACACTGCTGAATTTTTTTAAATACTTTGGCTCACTTGCAAGAAAGATACGAATTTTTGAATTTTTGACTTTATTGATATTCCGATATTTTCAAGCTGTGCTATTTCCGAAAGTAATGGTTATTCGAAATAGTTGTTGAGAGAAAAGTTTCGTACCTTCGTATCATCTTTCAGAAGTTAAATTTACGAAAATTTTTTGAATACAGTAAAAGACCGGAAAACTGTTTCTAAATACTATTTTCAATTTTTCATGTCTTCGGGCACGATTCAGTTTTATGAAAGAATTACACAAGGTTCTTTGAGAAGATATAAAAATTTTAAGCTTTTTTCGAATACCGGGTAATAATTGGTTTGGAAGTTATGGCCATTTTTGTATATTAAAATTCCACCAAAAGCACCTCGGGTGCAGAACAAAAAAAAAAAAAAATTGGAGTACGTGGTACTTTGGTGGATTTTTTTAGAAAAAGGATGAAAAGATAAAATTCGAAACATGTCAATGTTCTCTTAATAATTCAAAAATGAACCCACCAAGAACCACGTCCTCCAAACTTTTTTCTTTTTTCTGTACCCGAGGTGGTGTTGGGGGAATTTTAATATATAAAAATGGCCATAACTTCCGAACTAATTGTTATTCCATATTCGAAAAAGGCTTAAAATTTTTGTACTTTCTCAAAGATTTCTTTGTGATTTTTACGTAAAGATGAATCGTGCCCGAAGACATAAAAAATTGAAAATAGTGTTTAGAAACAGATTTTCGGGCTTTTACGGTAATCAAAACATTTTCAAAAATTCAAAAATTCGTATCTCTCTTACAAGTGAGTCAAAAAATTTAAAAAAAATTCAGCAGTGTTTCTGTCGGTAAGTACTGCGGCACAAAAAATCAAATTCAAAATCGGAAGTGGTGATGTACAGAGGCTGGTCGAAATGACATAAATTACCCCATATACATCTCTTGACATGATCTCAATGCATGCTTTTACTTCATACAGTAATATAGCTGTATAAGAAATCCATACCTATATTCAAAGAATGTTAAAGTTCATTTTATTATTTCGCCAGATAACCAGCATCGTAATAAATTTATTTGAATTTTGTACATTTGAAAATTTAATTAGGGTAATTTTTTTTTGTTTTCGATTTCTGTAGATAAATCAGATGCTATTTCATTTTCGTTAATTTTGTTTAAAATTTTATTTATCATTATTTTTTATCTTTTTAGCTCTGTGTTATCTCAATAACCACAGCTGTGAACCGTCTGTCTTTCATATTAGCTATCTCATGTGTAACAACAAACTTGTTATTCTGACGTATTACTCACAAACCTTTGTTTTTTAACACTGTATATATTTATTCGCCTCAAACCGCGGTGCGTTATAGCTCAGCACTTACTTTTTTCCACACATTTAATTCGTGTGTATGCATATGGGGCATTCCATGTCAATTTTACATTTTCAAACCCTCACATTTTTTGATAATTTTACAATGTTCACATATTATTCTATACTCAAAATGAGTCGACATGTATTTCACGATTTGTCGATATAATGATTTTTTCGATTTTTCATCAGCTAGTTCAAGTTTTGAGTTTATTCACAAAAACCTTTACTTTACCTGCATATATTTCAAAATCGGCGAATCGTATCAAAGAAATCAATTGAAGTGAACTTGTTCAGTTTGAATTGTACTTCACGAAAAATTTTATCTTGGAATTTTTGTTACCCTCGAAGAGTGAATTTCTTAGCATTGAAGTACTAAAAAGACCATTGCAAAAAAACTTATGTTTGTTTTCTTGTTTTCAATTTTTTTTTCAAAAACTAGAGAAAAATACAAAACTTTTGACATATTTTGCAAGATGGCTATGATTTTTTAAATGCTCGGTCGGGTGGTTTGAAGTTTACAATAATGCTTTATTTGCATCTAGTAGATCAAAAAACTTCTAATTTTGAGATATATGCAGGTAAAGAAAGGATTTTGTGAATAAACTCAAAACTTGAACTAGCTGGTGAAAAGTTGAAAAAATCATTATATCGACAAATCGTGAAATACGTGTCGACTCATTTTGAGTATAGAATAACATGTAAAAATTACAAAATAATAAAAAAATGTGAGGGTTTGGGAATGTAAAATTGACGTGGAATGGATCATATACATATAACTATACATTTCTCTACCACAAAAGAGAAAAGTGTAATCGGTAAAACGTGATAATCATATTACGGAAAAAGTAGGTATTGACGAAATCAGGAAACAAAACAAAAACAGGAAAAAAAAATAAATAAAAAAATAACAGCAACTTTTAGCCGACCCAACTTTAGCTAACTTAGAAATCCTTTTAGCGATATCGGACGAGAGTTGCACGCGAAGACGTTTTGTTGTTTGTTTTTGTGTTTATCTTATTTGATTGGGTTGCGATTATACGGACTAACATAATATCAGATTCGTTGATTGAAAAAAAAATGTATAATATGTTGATATATTGTATAGGTATTATTGATGTGGATAGAAACCGATGAACCCTTAGAGTAAATTATTAAGAAATAAAGAAAGGGAAAGAAGTACCTATACAGATTTGATGATTATCACACAAAGTTACACCGCGGCTGAAAGGGTCAGTATAAGAGATGGATACGTATATGTATAGGTATAGTTAGGTACCGTAGAGTGTACTTAATTATACACCGTATGCAAGAAACCGAACGGTTACTTGATCGACGCAAAGTGGCCCGAGGAGAAGATTATAAGACACGAGGGACTCGAGATTCTGGGGCGTTAAACACGTGCGCGTTTTCAGTATACGTAGGTATATACCTATAAGTACGAACGTGCTTTTGGAATGCGACGTCAAAATACAGTTTTATGGTTCCCGTTGTGTAAACTTAACTTATACACGCTACTCTCGAAATAAATTTTTTTTTTTCTCGAAGCACGCCTCACTGCTGTCTATACATATAAGTATAATATATCGGAACTAGATGAATTATCCGACACTGATTTTTGTATTTAAGAAAAAAATATATAAATAAAAAAATAAATTTAATTATTATTTAATTAAACAAATAATAAGAATTCTCAGATTTTATATCCAAAGATATTATCTTTATAGTTTAACTGCCTTAATGGTTACAATAATTAATCCTAAATGTATACACATATGTACTGCAATGCAGATTCCGAGTGTTATTATACTCTCATAGAAAATATATAATGAATAATCGCTCAGGGTTTTTTAAACAAATTTATCACGTGACAAGTATCGACTGAATTACTTAAATAATCACCTACTTTCGTCCCTTGTATGATAGGTAATATCTTTGTTCAAACGGGTACTTATATTTTTATAAATTTTTCGTTATAAGATTCCTTAAAATTTAATTTCATGTATAATATCTGTAAAGAAATTGTGTTATAATAATAAACGTGTTAAGTAACTGAATAATGACGACAAAAATGATAACAGCTCTTCTATACATGTAGAATCTAATTTTTCGTATATCGAGTATCATTCTCGACTCTGACTTCAATAAGGTTATCTGAATGCAGGTCAGCCAACTTATTGGCTGTATGCCAGTAGCTTGCTGCCCCAATTTTTCCATACTTTAATAATCCACCTGAATTTTTGCTGTTCATTACGTTTTTCCAAGAAACTTGACTCTTTTCTTATGACATAAATTATTCTTTTATTATTCTCAAGAGTTTAGCAGTACTTATCTACCGTCGTCGTACTTCGAATTGAACAGTTCGATATCCGAATCAAGTTTATAATCGTAGATTTTAGATATAGACAGTTGAAAAAAAAAAAAACAAAACAAACGCGTAATCGTTTCTGCGTTATCGCCTTATTCGACTGGATCGATGCATAAGCAGGAAGAATAACTACAGCCGTATCTTCTAGTCACATCGAATACTAAGTTTAATCAATTATCTTTTAACAATTGACGAACATCTGTGACATAGTAATACATACATCTAAAAATATACATGTCATGTCTGATTCGTTTCAATTTAAATTTTCATCGAAATATATCCTACGGATATACGAAGAGAAAATTGTTTTTCCAAAATATTATCCTGCATACGGATAAACAAAAAATCGCCTCGAATCCACGTCACCGAAGTAAGAAAGAAACCGAGAAAGACATAGAGAGAAGCGAGAGATGGTTCGGCGGTAGTTCTCGCAAATCGCTGGTTGTCGAGCGGTGAAATAAGGCGGCGACGTGTGTTAGAGAGAGAGAGAGAGATCGTGAGCGAGCGCGAGAGAGTTAGTGAATGAGAGTCGAGCGTCGGAAGGAGAGAGA
Source organism: Macrophya annulata (assembly GCA_963924015.1). Lineage (NCBI taxonomy): Eukaryota > Metazoa > Arthropoda > Insecta > Hymenoptera > Tenthredinidae > Macrophya > Macrophya annulata. The sequence continues at coordinate 12,965,665 of OZ001261.1, forward strand.
GACAGATATAACCGCCGAAGCGACGGATAGAGAGACGAGGGTGAAACGGCGTTGAAGGAGGAAAGAGATAAAGAGATAGAGAGATAGATAAAGAGCGAGAGAAAAGGAGAGGGGAAAAGGAGCCAAGCTACGACGAACGGGATATAGCAGCGAGTATCGAGCGCCTCGACGGTCGGGTCTGCAGTACGGAAGAGACCGACCGGTGGCAGTTGCCAGTATGAGACGGACACGGGCCAGGCACGCCGATCTGAACCGTTCGCGGTGAGGCTAAAGCGCGTCGGCCTTTTTCCTCGCAATGCCAACCAGCCCACGTTGGTCTCGTCATAGAACGGTCAATTCAATTCAATTCAATTTTCGATTTTCTAAATCCAATGCGATATAATATAGAAATAAAGTAGATTAGAATTACATATTCAACGTTTTAACGTGCACATTGATAACTTTCGACACCGCTTACATACGTGATATGACACGTATAGTTATACATACCATACATGTATGCGTATAAGTTTATTAACATCTGCCCACATGTTATATGTTAAACAAGTGTGATTTTGACATCGATTTAGTACACAAACTGTATCAAATCTCACGTTTGATTCAAGTTTAGTGAAAGTTGGTGAAAATTTATTAACTCAAAATCGTAAACTCTCGAGCTTAGTGATTTAACAAAATAAAAATAATAATAAATATAAAACAAAAGTGGTCCAGCTCGTGCCTTAGAATAATAATTAAAAACAAATATATGTATACTTATTTAAAAAAGTAACATTAACATATACTAAAGATCTAATTTCTGGGTATACATATATTAATTCTAATACAGTTTGTCTACATTCAGTGATAGTAAAACAACAACGTTAAGTTACGTGGATGATAAGAAGTGATATTATAATTGCAAATTAAATCAGTTTTTCTTATTTGTAAACGCATTCTTTAATAATCAACAGCTTGAACAGCTGTATCTTATATCTGTTTAAAATATAAGTTTAATAAACGTTATGATAATGTGAAATACGTGACATACGACTGCGTCATTAAATTCTTGAATTATTCCGATTAGTATTCTGGTTAGTCGGTGACGCGACGGTGTTTGAACAGATTTAGAAATGTTCTAATAATCGTGCTCGTTTGGATTAATTTCATTGTTTAATTATAACACACGTGATCAACGGCGATATTTCTACGGAATTGATAGAATTTGACGATAATAATAATAAATAATAATACAGAAAATATAGGCGTACAATAATATTGTAAAGTAGAAATTACCAACAAGTTGTATAAAAGTGAAACATCTGAACTGGCAAATAAGGCTGCATGTTCGAAACCTGAAAAAGAATTGAAACGTTTATTTTTAGGTACACGTGCTAAAATATTTCTTCGAAAAGTTATTTATGCAAGAGATAAAGTGACCGTTAATTCGGATCTAGTTAAACCTGATACACGTACTAATACTAGGAACGTTGAAGAAGTTGCACATACCGAGTGCATGGGGGAGGTAGACTCCCCACCAAGAGAAGCCATAATGCTTTGTTTTGTGCAGGGGCTGAACGGGCGCGAAGATGCTAAATTGCGCCGTTCAAAAAGGTAATCTTTCTATAAAATAATAAAAAAAAAAAATTAAACAGTCACATATATCTAACATTCGATATTTCATCAAGATTTCATCATAATATAAGAAGAGGATAAAACACTCAGATATTATCACAATTTTACGCAGTAATAAAACCGCTCTCTCGTATTCTACTCGAGCTTATTCTTAGTATTATACTTTCATCGAGAATTGTACGATGCATTGTAGATCTCTCTCGTGCTGTTAGTCATCAACGTGTTTTACTCTTTATTAATATTAAAGATATATTTTTGTTTTCCCCGAAGGAATTGGACATTTTCGTTTCAGCAGATGGTGGTGTTGACTCGTTTGGCCTAATTAACAGTTGCACACGGTGCTATGCGCGAGTTAGTTTATCCGAAAAGCTATTTAGTTTTTTTGTTTATTTTTTTTTTTTATATACAGACCAAAATTAACCGTTCGAGAGTCTGGAGGCTGAATACAATCGGTGTCGGTATACTATATCAGTACTGTGTGCATATATTATACCTATATGTATAATCATAATCCCATGGCTGTTATTACTTACGCATATAGTAAATTCGTCGTAACTCTTAAGGAATTGACCCACAAGCGTGCCTCGCGATGAAAGGCGATTGGTCAAATTGAATCGAATCAGATATACGGCGGTGAATGACATTTCAGTGAGCGGTATACGGACGAACGTAACTAGATACGTCCTTGCGTATAGACATGTTATATAGACCCTTTTTCTAGTTACTTATAGTTTGGTGTAGGTTTATTATCCACATACGCGACAGAGTAGACTTTGCGTCATTCAGTTTCACCTCAATTTTTATTCTTTCTTTTTCTTTTATTCTTTTTATTCGCTTATATTTATATTAACAAAACTTTTCATATTGAGAAACATACTAAAAGTTTAACGATAATAATGCATTTCTTTTTCATTTTATTACCGTATCCGTACACATCGTAAAATGAATTATAAATAAGCTGTTGATCTATGAATAATATATTAGTCATTTTCATCATGGTTAACGGTATAAAAATACCATCGAGATATCTCGGAAAAAACACAACTTTCATTAAGATCCTTGTGTGCATTTTGTGGTTAATATTTAATGCGCCGGTTGACTTCACTTGCGAGAAAGATGCGCGAGATCTAGCGGTTGTTTTATAACCACATTACGTTATAGGTATAATATACCGAGAGAAACTTTTTAAAGTCAAGTTATCAGGAAAAATTAATTATTTATTGACTATAAATAGATAAATTAACTAACGATCTCTAACTAGGTACATATTATTGACCTGAATTATAATTTGTTATATAACTAGTTTTGTATTCCGAAAAAAAAAGTTATTGAAACCTGTGATATTCATGATGAATAATTGTATACGTTCTCTCATTCGGATTATTCAATTTCAATGATAATCGCCAATATATTATACTTATACGTATATTGTAATAAAATTATACGGATATGTAATAATTTAAAAAAAAAATTTTTTTTCATCCACCAAACACAAAACAGCATATGTAATGAATAATATGTGGTATACGCGTGTTTTGTTCAGATATATAAAGTTATTAACTTATAAAAGAGCGATAAGTAGTAGCAGCAGCTGATAAAGATGAGTTACGTTATAATACGAGTAGTTAGTATACTATACCTATTCGTACAAATGGACGGTATGTTGAAACATTCGTTTCATTTATATGGATAAAAATAATACATATACATATAAAATACATATATCTATAACGCAATACGCGTTGTTGTTGTTGTTATCTGTATATGTAAGTAGTATAGTGATAAAAGAGAGCACGACATATTATTATGTGTGTTATTTCATCAGCTGACATTATGTATGTATGTATATAAATGCGTATATATATATATATACATATACCTATGTTGTATATATATATATATATATATATATATATATATATATATATATATATATATATATATATATATATATATATATATATATATATATATATATATATATATATATATATATATATATATATATATATATATATATATATATATATATATATATATATATATATATATATATATATATATATATATATATATATATATATATATATATATATATATATATATATATATATATATATATATATATATATATATATATATATATATATATATATATATATATATATATATATATATATATATATATATATATATATATATATATATATATATATATATATATATATATATATATATATATATATATATATATATATATATATATATATATATATATATATATATATATATATATATATATATATATATATATATATATATATATATATATATATATATATATATATATATATATATATATATATATATATATATATAACATGATCTGTTAGTAAACTATTATGTTCTTATCACGTTTTGTCGTTCACGTTACTAGATATGGATATAAAGAGGGTCTTCTTCCGACCCGCAAGTCAAAAAGCGTTTTATACAGATTATATCTATAATTCTTTTAAGACGCGTGCGCAAGGTTTAAATGCACGGAGGTCTGTTATAGCTTATATGTATAGCTGTTGGTAAGGTGAATCGTGACTAGCCCGACTACAAGAACTTTCGGAAGTTAGGTATATGTATAGTCCGAGGTATAAGATTGCAGTAGCGTAATTATAAGGTAGAAAATTGGGGAGAGGCGGGCAAAGCGGGCCCACTAAGGAAGTAAGGTTCCAAATGGAGATTTGAATCGATAGATCTTTCAATTTTGGCCGAAAATCGATAGCCCAATTGATGACGAGTGTTGAACGCCTTTACTTCAAAGGTCCGAATGTTGCGGGCAAAGTGGGCCCGCCGATAATTACTCGTGCTTTTTCTAAATTCTCAAAAGTAATAAATTTCTCTAATTACTTGCCTTATGAAAGACTCTGAACATCAAATCAAGTATATATTATAGGAACTAGGGGAGAGGCGGACAAAGTGGGCGCCTCTGAAAATTTCTCGTTCTTTGAAAAAAAATAACAAAAAAACGTTATAAATGATCATATCTTCGAAATTTTTAGCTAAAAATAAAAGCCTGAGTGTTGACAGACGTTGAAATCCTTATTTCAAATGTCCGATATAAATTGCTTGTTTGAAATTTTTTCGGGGCCCACTTTGCCCGTCTCTATAGCTAGAATTATAGCTTTGTCGCGGTTGAAATTGACAAAATTTTTTTTTTTCACACTTCAATGAATCATTAACTATTCAGTGAAACTTGATGCATATTTAGTTTCACTGATAGAAAAAAAAAATAAGGAATAAATAAATATTAAGTTCACACCGCGGGCCCTTTCACTTTTGGTTACATCACTGAGTACGTGTACGTATGGTGTATTATACATGTTTGTATGTATCTATCTACCTACGTGCGTTTATTCGTATACATACATACATTCTTAAATGCATATACGACAATATATCGGAATGTGTGTGTGTGTGTGTGTGTGTGTGTGTATGTATGCACGGCAGGAAGTAAACGATAATGACCACTTCAGCGTTACGTGATACCCGTGTGTGTGCAAGTATATGATTGCATTTTGGAGGAAGGAAAAACAAACAACAAAAATAAAACAGAAAAAAACAACTTACGATTAGTTTTTCAGTGGTAAGAAATAAATGAAGAAAAATCAGGGATTAAACAAGTCACTGCAGTACACGCGAAATTAAATCTAATAATAAAAATTCATTTTAGGAGGGAATTGATTGCTTCTTTTTTATTAGTATTGAAGGGTAGGTAGGTTATTGGTACTGCTTTGTTTGGGATATATTTTAATGACGATATTTATCGAGTTGATTAATTAAATTCAAACTTTGAAAGTGCAGGATTTATTATACGTTCAGGTGATAACCAAATAACCAAATAGTAGTGTTTATTACTTTATATATACCGTAACTATGATTTGACGTACCAAAAACGATACCAAAAAAAAAAAAACAATAAATAATAATTTAGGAAATAATAACTTGTCTAATCAAAATCATCAAATTTTACTATAGAAACAAATAAAACTGCCTATTTGTTAATTGGGTTAAATCCTAATTACAGCAACTTAACGAATTTTGAATTCAAATTTTCCATAAATATTCTTAAGAACTTAAAGTTTGAGATTCCATAAAAAAATATATATATATATATATACCTATATTATAAATAGTAGATATTCCCAATTTTAATATTACTGAATCACTTTTTAGGAGTTATCGTTAGTAAACGAAGTGCCTCAAATATACATTTGTCATCGCAAAAAAACGTTAGATTGTGAAAAAGAGCTCAAGACCACCTAGAAAGGATATTTCGGCGTGGAAAGAAAAGTTCGCAAGTAATGTTTGAAAACGGATGTAGGTATATGTGATATCAATTTCCTGTAAGCAGGATTCCAGTTGAACCGCGAAATCGATTTGGATGAAATTTTCACAGAGTACTGTTTCTCTTTCGAAGATGTGCCAATAAGCTTTTGAACTCAATCCTACTTCCGGTTTTCAAAGGGCAGTCGCTGACTTTGGTATTTGATTTATACCATCGTCAGAGAAAAAAACGGGTAAAAAAATACTCTGCGGTCGTATCTCGTGCAAAAAAGCAAAGCTTTTTGGCTAAATCCGGCTAGTTTAGAAAGAGTATTGCAACGGAAGTCTGCATAGTCGATTTCGAAACTTACAAATCAAGAAAATACCGGAGGTTCAAATTTCCGAACGCTGCAGATCCGGAAGCCCAAAATCCAAAACTTGAAATTTAATTTTTTATTCGTATACATTAAATTTTCGGATTTTTTGAATTTTGAATTTGACAAGTTTTGGACTGTCTGCTCATTTCGATATATTTACAAATTTTGATATTCTGAACCTAAACGTTTATCAAAATTCGAAATCGTCTCAATTGAATTCTCAATTTTGACCGTTCGGATGTTTAAAAAATTCGAAACTTCAATCCATCTCATTTTGCAAATTATATGTATAGGTCCAGCATTTTCGCACTTTTTCTATATAAACATATAAAACAGTTTTATCATCTCTTTACGGTTATTTAAAAATAGTTTTAAGCTTTTCTTGACATTGGCGATGAACAAATGTGCGTCAGTTAGAACTTAAGCCAAATACTATTTGGCACAGTTCCGATAACCGCGTACATAGAAACCGTGAAATCATAGTTTCTCGGAGTTCTTCTTCTATGTTCTGTTAAGTTGCCAATATAACCGCGTCCGTGAAAGCCTAACCGCGAATTATGGCGTATGTAAAATCCGCGAAGCGTTTCAGAAATAATTAGCTATATGTATACAATCTTATTATTTCAAACTTCGGATGACGAGATATCTCACCGATATAATATAGTAAGCCTATAAGAAACAGTGTATATAGTTTTTACTTAGAATTTAAAACTGTAAAAGTTATAAAAATTTGTGGTAGGTACACGGTTTTTTTTTTTATTTTTACTTATTCTAAACGGTATATGGAATCCCGTTTTATGCGATGGTAGGTAATAATTAACAACGGTGAACATCGATCCATCTATTCAACGGATTGACTAAATCTCATGATTTCAATTTGACCAAAGCCCATTTTTAAACGATTGCCGCGTGAAAACTATCAGTCTGATCGATACCGAAAAAATACTGAGAAATACTTTGAACATTCTAAAACAAGCAGTAAAAGGCGGTATATGAAAATTCGAATGGCAACATGTTCAAAAAAAAAAAAATATTGTAAAGCTGTCAATGCGTAAAAAAGATACTTTGTTACTAAAAAAATCATAACTTTTTGAATTTTCAATATTTTTAAATAAAATTATAGTGGGGATACTCGAGAGATATGGTACTTTCAAAAAAAAAAAAAAAATAGTGCTATAGTGTGTGTTACAAAAAAAGGTAATTATTTTGGAAAAAAACAACGATATTTATCTTCAAAGTTCAAGCTCGGGTCATTTTGACCCGCGATGACCACTAAGGGTTAATAATAAACTATTTTCTTTTTTCAAATATTACCCAAAATATTCAGGTTCAAAATACAAAAAACAAAAGTTGTAATCTTGGTTCTAATCTCGTAGACTTAAGCGAATACAAAATCGTTTACGGTGTTCGGGCTAGATAAATATGTATGAAGTAAACATCGTTGGTTAAATTTGTAGAACAAATCTCGTTGTTCTGAAGAGCAAATGTCTTTTTTTTGCGTTACAATTGTTTATTCGTACATCAACTAACATGATCTGGCAAAGTTCGTGGTCTTTTGTAGACATGATAAAATATAATACCCTGCAGCCGCTACATAGACAAATCATCATCGTCTTGTCTAGCTTTAAAGATAAATTATTCAATAAAACTAAAAAATAAAAAATTATATCGTTCTAACGCTGTTCGAAATTCCTTGTTTTTAATTCTTTAAACACATTCTTATCTAAGACGAGTTTACTCATCTATAATATAAATAAGATTAAAATTCGTTTCACTATCAAAAATTGTATATTTTAGCTTCTTTGTTCGAGGACTATGTAACTAGACAGTCTGATTTTATTTGATTCTAATTATAGCGAGGTTTATATTTCGATAATAAAATATACAGAGTGAGTCTTATCAAAGGTCCAGCCTCAGTTGCTACAAAAACATGATTTTTGGGAAAATAAAACTTGCGGGATATCGTAAAATTTGAATTCACGGGACTTGGGCATGCACAGTGTGAAAGTTACGTTTGATTTTTTAGCTCTCAGTCGTTTGATCGACCGAAAAACTGCAGTTTAACATACCCTAAGCCCACGCCCATTTTGGACCTTTGATAAAACTCACCTTGTATACCTTTCTGCAAGCTAATTGAGCGTGAGAAAATTTGCACATTGCAAACAGAGAGTATGAGTCGCACTGTAGATCGAGTATGAATCCACATCCATGTCGTATGTGTCATTGCGTATTTGATTATTAAATAAGCATGCACACTGCGGTATGCAAGTATTGCTATAGGTACATTAATTGACGTATGTGATCATCATTCAGTATTATTGCTCGTAGTAGCAGGATATCCTCACAGAAATTGTCTCGAAAGATCCTTTCGAATATGTCATATCAGAAACGAATAAGTATGTACTGTTTTAATTTTCCGTTTTAAGAAAATAAAAGTTAGTATAATCACCCTGTGAATCAAAAGTTTAGTTTTCACCAGATCTACACATTTTGAGACCCAGAGAATCATCTGGGATCATTTTCAGATGGACGTCTGGGTCTATGTGGGTGTGATTAATTTTTTCTCCGACAATATCTCGAAAATGAATGAACAGATTTCATTCTTCGATAATAAATTTCTGTTTCTTTTGATGAAGCTTTTTGAGTCTAAGAAAATTCTTACTTCTAGGAAACTTCTAGGACTGGCCCATATCGAGGTCAGATGACTCTTACCTGATTGTTTAAATATCTTTTGTTAACTACTTTTCAAGAATATTGTGAGGTGGAAAAATTTCTGATTCAATACCGCTTTCCGTAGTTGTATGGATATAATGAAAATTGCCAATGCGGATCTCTCACTGCACGTATCTGCACACTTCGGTTCCTGTCCTTGGTGTTAATGTTTGTGTGAGGGCGAGGGTTAACTTGAATGAATTTATAATCGATGTATCGAACGAATTATGGGGGTCGAGTGCAACTTGTAAATATAATTCTATACGTACTAGATATGTAACGTATTGTAGAATACATATACAGCCTGTAAGTAGTAATGAGGTCGATTGGAAGAGACTTTTGTGTCGAGGACTAATCTGAACATTTACCTCAACAATTCTTTCCTTCATGAACTCAATGCACTTTTTTCACGATATTATTGAATCAGAAAGAGTATGACGAATATTTGAATAGAATTCTTCAAAGTTCTTTCGAAGGCCGTGATGACATCGTCGATGTTAAGACCATCAAAGTTAAAGCTTCTAAAAAATATACATTGAGATTTCTGATCGGTATTAACGGGTATAACAAGGCACGAACTAGCAGCTAACATACCCGTTTGAATATGGAATAATTACAACTGATTTTTCTCAACACGT